>FR997725.1:10010000-11210000 GCA_905475445.1 Ochropleura plecta | reverse complement strand
TCTTCCGTGGTGATTTTGGTGTGTCTATATATATTTCCTTTGTTAACGTCTTCAACCACGTCGAGTATAATTTCAGTCATAGCAGTTGTTAAACGAAGATTTTATAGATTAATTAGTCGTTTAAGAGGTCCACGGACTACACCGCCCCTACAAGTTTGGAAGCCGGCTTGGACGCAGGTAGTTTATGTAAGCTATAACTTGTTTAAATTTACAGAGATCCATGATAGTTATTACTTTTCATTCTTAAGTTGGTCAAGATTCAAGTGAACCGAAATAAAAACACTACGATCCAGTAATTAGCGTGCTATTTATAGCTTAAGAACTCGTTAAATAGTTAGTGTTTAAATTAAATGTGTGACCTACATATACTATCTGTATTTTAAAAAGTGCAGAAATTAAACTCGGATCAAAATAAATTGGCTTAATCCAATCTGATAACAAGCCGTAATTAAGTAGTAGGTACACTATCCCACACATGCACGTTTCTTTACACTACACCCCTTATCTCCTACTGCAAATTTATTTAAAAAGCATTGTTTCAATTGTAATATAATATGGCTAAAAGTCTAGTTTATTTAAAGCCAGAATGTGGTACATACTTTGTTATTAAAGTTAAACCATTCATTGTTTGACAGTGAAAGCTTTTATCTTGTTGTTTCATATTTTGTAAATAAAACCTGTTTTTACCTGAAATTATGTTGAATTTAAATACCATGCTGGATCAGTGAAATTTATGGCAATAGATAGAGTTAGATTTTGAATTTAAGTTTTCAAAAGCCGAAGAGCACTGTTAATTATAAATCTAGTATGTATACAAGACTGCCACCTAGTTGGCTTTTTTTATTACAACATGTTATTTTTTTTCTACCTACCAGAGAATCAGTATAAGTATCTGACAGATTCTGACCATAGAGTCTACAACTAAAAATATTAACAGACCATTAATAACTCATTAATTTATTCATCTATACACAGAACCCAAAAAATCTGAACTGAGACACCTTTTCAGTATTATGTTAACCAAAATCATAACAATATGATTGGCATGCCACATGGATGCATTCTAGGTATTTTTCTTCTGCATTTTTTTTGTTCAGATGGGTATTCATCAATTACTTTCCCCCTTTATTGGCAAAATAATTAATATTCTTTTGCCCTTTGTGTTTCGGTGCCGCTGTAATAAAAAAAAAAAAAATTAACAACTCGCAACCCCAGCACACAATAGCCCTAGCAGGCCCCTCTGCTTTTCTTATTCCTCAAAATATAATTCATTAAAACAGCAACAATTTAGTAAATGTGTTTTAATTTCTGTTTGTGTTTTGTTACAGTAATTAGCCAATATGGCTGGGTCAAACAGATTACTGACTGTCTGTAAGCCATTGCAGAGGTCATGGCACTTCCGGCTTTCAAGCTCTTCTGCAGCAACACCCCCAACTCCAGGGGTGCCATACACTAAACTTAGCATTGGAATACCTAAAGAGATTTGGGAGAATGAAAAAAGGTATGTTTAAAATAAATGCTATAAAAAGTTTAGTTACTACAAAAATATTTGGAAACATTCCAAGTAGATCTTTTGCATCTGAATCTAAATAATCGGTGTTAGCAGTATTAATAATTTTGATGAACATTACAGAGTAATGTATTTATACAAGTATTTATCAATATTTCTCACATGCTATCATCTACATTTTGTTCTCTTATGTCCATTCACAGGTTTGCTGGCAAGAATTTCTTAAGAAATAAGCACTCAAAACTCTGTACACAATTTTATAAGATTTCATTTCCTGTCTTGCCCACTGTGTGTACATAAATTGTTAAATAAAAAAAAAATTAGTTATATTAACAAATTACCAAAAATGTATTTGACAGCTATCTGCAGCATTGCTAACTTTCTGTTTGTGATGCCTAGCCTAAGGTACTTTATTACAAATTATTGAGTATCTATTTATTTCCAGAGTCGCTGTAGTACCAGCAGTAGTTAGTAAATTAGTAAAGAAGGGCTTTAGTGTCAATATTGAAGAGGATGCTGGGGCTTTAGCTAATTTTCCAAACAAACATTATGAAGAAGCAGGAGCTAAAATTACCAGCTTAAAGGACACATTCCAGTCTGGTAATTCATTGAAAACACATCTATTAATTTTGATTTTACAACAATTACAATTGTGTTTGTTTATTTCAGATATCATTTTAAAAGTCCGTCCACTAGTAGATAATGAACTTCAAAGTGTTAGAGAAGAAGGGACACTCATATCATTTTTGTATCCTGCACAAAACCAGGAATTAATACAGAAGCTCTCTGCTAAACATGTGAATGCATTCGGTAAGATTTTTATATTGCTTTTGTTGTTTATTTGATTTTTTGGCTATAGTTTTTCTTCTTTGCTCAAATGTTTTTCTTTTTGTTTTAGCAATGGACTGCGTTCCTCGTATAAGTCGCGCCCAAGCATTTGATGCACTCAGCTCTATGGCAAATGTAGCTGGATACCGGGCTGTGATCGAGGCGGCGGCACATTTCCCACGTTTCTTCTCAGGTAAGACTCATTAAAAATATTTTGTAGATTGTATGTATCTAAACTAAAACTAAATAAGTTCAACATATTATGGTGAGTGGAGTAAGTATAGTTTTGGGCAATACAAAATAAACCGGGCACGTACGAGTCGGACTCGCGTTCCGCGAGATTCGTACAAACTTGCGACATAAATGGCCATATCTTTTGTCTGTGTAAACTTAGAGAGTTGATTTTTTAACAGCTAAAATTTTGGAGCTGTTAAATTAAAATCATATAAGTACTCAAGTCTGTGGTAAAGACCACAGACTTGAGTACTTATATGATTTTAATTTCAACTCGATACCTGAGATAAAGGTTCTTGACAGACAAACAACAAAGTGATCCTGTAAGGGTTCTGATGTTTTGTCTTGAGGTACGGAACCCTAAAGAAGACTATTCACATGATATGAAAAATAACAAGAGATAGGAATGGTAAGTAGGTCTTTTTATAGAATACATTGAAATATTTAAAATCAAAAATGTAAGGATTTTGGAAGTTTTTGGAATAACACGAACAAGCTTAACCCTAAGTCCAGCCTCCCTGTTAGTGTTGCTGGTAAACATAACCCCACTCAGATTGCCAATATGTTTTTAGACCAATTTAAAATCAAGCCCTTGGATGGTCCAACAGTGGGTCATGGGACACAGACTGTGTCCGGCGCTGAGGTGAGCATGGATTTGGGGGTGAATTTCGATACTAAACATGTTGTAAAAGTGATTAAAAATATGGTTAGAGGTAAGTCTCCCGGACATGATCACCTCAGTGTCGAGCACCTTAGGTATGCAGGTGTGCACTTGCCGAGAGTGTTGTCTATGTTTTTTAGGCTGTGTATAAGTCATTCGTATCTACCGAGTGGGCTAATGAGAACCATTGTCGTACCTGTAATAAAAAATAAAACTGGTGACGCTGCAGATCCCACCAATTACAGACCAATATCCCTTGCTACGATCATAGCTAAGGTGCTTGACAGCCTGCTGGATACATACATGGCACCTAGGATTAGTCTGCACGATGCGCAGTTTGGGTTCAGGCCCGGGTTATCGACAGAAAGTGCCATTATGTGTCTAAAGCGGACTGTCAGGTACTATACAGACAGGAAAAAGCCAGTGTACGCGTGCTTCTTAGATTTGTCCAGGGCATTTGATCTTGTGTCTTATGACCGACTGTGGGATAAGTTAGGAAAAGAGATAAAGGTGGGACCCGAGATTACTTTTCTGCTAAAGTTTTGGTATGAAAACCAAATAAACAATGTGAGGTGGGCAGGGACCCTGTCCGATGAATATAGGTTGGAATGCGGGGTGAGGCAGGGGGGAATCACCTCCCCTCGCATTTTCAACCTGTATTTAAATCAGCTGATTGTTGAGCTCAGCAATACAGGGGTTGGCTGTCATGTTGATGGGGTTGCTATGAACAACATCAGCTATGCAGACGATATGGTGTTGCTGAGTCCATCAATCAGTGCGTTAAGACGGTTGCTGAAGGTCTGTGAGGATTACGCGGTGGCTCATGGGCTTAGATATAACGTCGCTAAGAGTGAGTTAATTGTGTTTAATGTTGGCACCAGAAGAGACTTATATGTGCCGTGTGTCTCTTTAGCAAACACACCCTTAAAGCGAGTATCAAAATTTAAATACCTGGGTCACTGGGTCACCGAGGACTTGTGTGATGACTTGGATATAGAGAGGGAGCGCAGAGCGTTGTCTGTTCGAAGCAATATGCTGGCTCGCAGGTTTGCACGGTGTTCTTGTGAGGTAAAAATGACGCTCTTTAGAGCCTATTGTCAGACTTTTTACACCTGCAGCCTGTGGGTCAAGTATACGCAGAAAGCATACAATGCTCTGCGTGTCCAATATAATAATGCCTTCAGAATGCTTGTGGGGCTGCCGCGTTTTTGTAGCGCTTCGGGTATGTTTGCCGATGCGCGGATAGACGATTTTCATGCCATCATTCGCAAGCGATGCGCTTCTCTCCGGCGCAGAACTGATGACAGCTCCCACAGCATGTTGAGGGCATTGAGTGACCGGTGGGACTGCCCTATGCTTGGTCGATGGATGAGACTGCACACACAGGTTGACTCAAAGTAGATGCTTTGAGTCGACCTGTGTCGTGCAGGTGGTTTTATGTCCATTTCTACTTTGTGTCGTATTAATGTTATTATCTGTCATTGTATTGTTATTATATTTGAATTGTTTTTGTTGATTATGTGTGATACTAACATTAGTTAAGTAAGTCTTTTTCATATATTACTAACGCTATGGACTAAGGTCTGCAAATAAAAGATTATTATTATTATAGACATTTCTGGTCAATAATAAACAGCTCAGTCCTAAACCGGACATGCATGAAATTGACATTAAAGAAAAGTCACCGTATTAGGCTTTGACTTTAATTCTTGATATAATTATGTCCATATGAGCAATTATCGTCTCACCAATAGTAGTCGAAACCTTGAAAGTGCGATTGTAATCAAACTTATAAGGGAGCTTGTTTTTTATCTTAAAATAATAGGTCAACTTATACACGGTTTTTCAGGAATGAAACATTGTTCTGCAAAATAAAATGAACCATAAAATCGCCAGCAGGATAATTATTGCCGCCTATCTGGTTTAGGTTAATAACCGTGTTATCTGATAATACAAACAGAAGTAATGCAGGTAATTTTGTAAAAAAATAAATGTTCCACAGATGGCCAGACGTGGTTGTTAAATTAGAAGTTGTTCCATTGAAATTAATGGTTAACCCTTTCGCTGCCCAGTCCAAATTATACCATATTATTATATTTTGGACTCAACCGCGTTCTGGGCAGCGAAAGAGTTAAGGGCAGATTTTTGATGATTTTAATTCCAACATTACATGTAAACGGTAAAAGTCAGTATGATGTGAATTGAGTTGTTATTAAAAACTATACTATTTGCTTATTATCTTTTGTGTAATTAATTTTTGAACTCGAGTCTAACGCGTGCAAAAAAGCGATGATCAGGCAAAAACTATTGAGTGTAACTTTATGAAAATTTTTAATTTAAAAGATAATTTAATTGTCAATCTTTTGATATGGTTTTTATTCGTATTATTTTTGATAAATGAATGATATTTTTATTAGAATAATCTCATCGGTCGCGGGGAGTGACTCCAGCTCCTCGCCAGTGGCTCAAGATCGCTGAGATTTAGTGTCACCTTAAGATGGTTCAACATCCGTTTAATAATGATTTCTAAAAAAAGTAGGGCGCGTGCACCACTTTGCCTCTATATTGCGACAGCGACTGCATGGAGTATCATCGCTGTCCCTTATTCCTTTACGACAGTCGTTTTCTAAAACTTGGTCTAGGCATAATCGTCTCCGAGCCTCCCATAAACTAATACGGAGACGAAATATAGCTTGATATAGGAGTTCGAGAACAATAATGTTAATAAATGAGGTGGTGTGCAGGTCAGATGACAGCAGCTGGGCGAGTGCCCCCGTGCCGTGTGCTGGTGGTGGGCGGAGGAGTTGCGGGTCTGGCGGCGGCAGCACAGGCGCGCTGCATGGGCGCCGCCGTCCGCGCCTTCGATACGCGCCCCGCCGTGCGCGAGCAGATCGAGAGTCTCGGCGCGCAGTTCATCACCATGGAGATGAAGGTTAGCTACCACCGCTACACTTACTTAGGCTGGAATACATCGTGTCTCATTATGCGTTATTAATAAAGCTAAAGAGCCGACAAAAAATTATACGTACAGTACCTATAATTATTCGGTACCTTGCGGCAGTCGGCAAACAGAAGGTACAAACAATAAAAACACGTGCCGTTTGGTGTCTCACTGAGCGTTCTCACTGGCGAAGCATACACTTAACAACATATTGGCCGAAGAAAATGCAAAGAATAGACATATAATTGAGTTGGTAAATATCAAACGCCAATATGTCCACCATAGACCATAAAATGACTTTTTTGTAACAAAATAAAGAGTAAAAAAAAACTGCATTTGTATAAATTTCATTTTCCAATATGTCCACATTTTTACAACGAAAACCTTACACAAAAACATAGTTTTATTTCAAAAGCTAGTACGTCCCCTAAAACATTCACATCAAAATCTGATACGTCCAAATGAACCAATCACAGTTAGCGGTCGGCCATTATGACGGCCATAGTGTTTTTGTTTTCTGTCGAACTCCGGCGCCGCTCCGCAGTTTAAATTCGATTTAATTGGTTTACATTAGTGAAAATGGATTCAAATGTGAACATTGTTGAACCTAGTAAAGCAAGGAAACGGAGTAATATAAAGACGCAGCAGAAGAAAGCGCAGAAAAAACAGAAATTGTGAGTTAAAATTTCATAGTATCGTTTGCCTGAGTATAGGGTTGCCAGCGCACAACAGCATTTTTGTACCTATGATTTGATTTTGTAGTATTGTAGGGATTTTTATGAATTAATTATAGACTTTGCTTTATTTCTGAAGTTTGTTTGTTTATTTTTACTCAATCACGTCGCAATGGATTAACTGATATGGAAGAAATATTAGTATATAGGTAGAGAAGTCCAGGAGACGGACTTAGGCTACTTTTTATCTAGATAAAATCTATGTATGTATTTACAAAAAAAATGGTATTTAGCTATTATAATATCAGTTGTTTAGTATCCATATTACAAACATTAATTTGGTTAGTTTGGGGCTAGATAGCGCTGTATGCAGATGTATGATGTGATTAGTGAAAGTACTGTAAGAATTAGAATGGCATGCACTTAAACGTGTATATCTTATTTTTAAGGTATTCACCAGCGGGTTTGCCGAAAAAGCCACCTTGCAGACACAGCTCACGAAGTCTGAAATGTATGTCACTCACAGGCAGAGACCTTTTTTACTTTCACAAAAAACTATATGAAAATATATCAAAAATTGAACAAGACAATTACTTACTTAAGTATATGACTGTCACAAAAGTAAAACGATATCGTCCGAGATCAGGGACCAAAAATCCGAGGGCTTTTGTGGTTAAATTTTATATCCCTAACAGCAACACTAAAGCACTTATACCAATATGTAAGAAGACTTTTCTACGGGCTTTACGTCTAAAACCATCTAGGATAGATGGTGTAGCCAAAAGACACTACGAAACTGGTGGCTTGGCTAAAGAAAACAGAGGAGGCGATAGAAAAAAATTTGCTTTTGCGTCAAAAAAAGAAGCAGTGGAAAAATTTATAAAAAGTTTCAAACCGTTACAGAGCCACTATTGTCGAGACCAAATAAAAGTACGGCAATATCTTCATCCCGATCTAAACATTAAAAAAATGTTTGACATGTACAATGACCAGGCATTGCCAGGATTTGGAGTGAAACAAGGTTTTTTCCGAAATATATTTAACTCCCGATTTAATATAGGATTTGGTAGCCCGAAAACCGACGTGTGTTCCACTTGTCTTCAATTAACCGAAAAAATTAAAGTTGAGACTTCGCAAGCCGCAAAACAAGAACTTATAACACAACATAGAATCCATAAGCTGCGCGCTAAACAGTTTTTTAAAATGCTACAAGAAGAAACCCCCGGTGTTCTTATAATATCTTTTGATTGTGAAAAAAATCTACCGTTACCGAAAATTCCCGACCAATCCACGTACTATTCTAGGCAACTGTATTTATACAATTTTACTATAGTTATTGGTACTTCCCACGCATCCTTGACGCCTAATAACATCCATGCTTACGTTTGGACAGAAGACGAGGCGGCTAAAGGTTCAAACGAAATCTGTTCAGCTTTATATCACTGCATGAATACAATAGATTTATCTGGTGTTCGAAAAATAAGGCTGGTATCAGATGGCTGCGGCGGCCAGAATAAGAATTCTATTATAATCACCATGGTTATGAAATGGCTTCTTGAGACAAATACATGTATTAAAGATATTGAAATGGTCTTTCCTGTAACAGGACACTCTTTTTTGCCCGCCGATAGGGTGTTCGCCTTAATTGAAAGAGTTGTAAAGAAAAAAGAGAACATAATTAAGCCAAGTGAATACATAAATATTATTGAAGAACACGGAACTATTCACTCTTTAGCAACCCATGTAACTGTATATGACTGGAAAGAAAAAAGCAAAGAATTTCTCAAAGGTACGCAATCTTGGCACTTCCAAATCAGCAAGTGTAAAAGAATAATCTTCCATAAAGCTAATAGGAATAAAGTTTTCGTTCGTGGTGAATTGTCATATAGAAATGACACTTGTGACAGTAAATCTTTGACAAAACGCGGAAAGAGCTTAAATGCGTTAACTTTGAATTCTATACCAGTCGGAGTTCCCGTAAAAGCAACAAAACTAAGTGATGTCAATAATCTTTTGACGAAGCACTATGGAAATGAATGGCAAAGCTTGGAAGAACTATTTTATTATAAAAAAGTACTTACGAGAGACAATATTGTTATAGACAGTGATTGTGAAAGCGAAGTAGGCCTCGGAGATGTAGAGAACGAAGAAATAATTGATTTTGTGTGATTACTAGTATGTAGTGACTACGTATATAATTATTTACGTGCTGATTTTTCATGTTTCTAAAAAAATTAATAAAAAATTGCAAAGCCCGTTTTGCCTTTATTAGTATTGTTTTATTATTTTGCTGTATTGGGTGGGCAACCCTAAATATGACGTCAGTCAATGGAAATTTAAAACAAAGTCAAGTATGTCCAAGTATCAATGTTCATCAAAATCAGGTATGTCCGTTGACTTAAATCAGAATCCAATATGTCCAAACTAGTTTTGTCGATTTTAGCAGGTTTTTACAGTAATCCATTAAATTTAAAAGTTGCCAGGGATAATAATTATTAGCGTATGGAATAATAAAATGTAATAGACAAGGAAATACTACAGAAAGAAGACATAAACAAAAATATGGTCTTGTCTCCGTTTTACTTATCACGGACGTATTGGCGTTTGATATTTACCAACTCAATTAGAGAATACATTAGTAAAGTGAATGTTTCGGTTACGGGTACGCACAGTCAATTGAACATGTTAGAAAGTATTGTATTAATGACGCTGCGGCAGCGCATCTGCCGTAGGGCGCCACCTTTGGACGTCTTGCTTTGCAGGTGCAGTGACCGGAATCGTGCTTCGTGCACCTTCACCTGCACTCTGGTTCCTTGAACTTTGCAGTCTATATACATAGCTGTGAGCAAGCGATGGATGTTTTGTCCACCGGACAGAGGTTATTTACCTCTGAAATTAATCCTATCCAGTGTTTGCTGCATTCTTTCTACATCTATTGGTTTTTGCGATTTGTTCGGTGGACAAATAGTCCATCGTATGCTCAGCGTTACGTCATACCGAGTGAGTAATCGATTGGAAAGGGAGAAGTAAATACGTTGACTGTTATTATTAATTGCAATCATAAAATCTGAACAAACTTAAATCCACATTGAATTATGATTAATAAAATACAACTCTCTCTATTCGCCGTTATTGTATTGCGTACAATGCGATGCGGCGTGACCTATATCTGCACATGAGATGGATACATCATGTGTGTTACATTGTACTGGTATGTAGGCAATAACTGCGGTCAAAGTATACGGATCACGTTTCTCATGACCACAGTCTTGTTCTATGCGATGTATCACGTGTATTGTGTTATCAGGGTACCTGTGCTTATACTAATATTTGTTTACAGAGGTGGGTGTACCCTAATCCTAGTGGTTGGGGTGCAGCGTCCACCCTGCCCTTGGCTGCTATCGCCAATGGTAATTTCCAGATAAAATGACACGTAGTTCTAGATACGTAGGAGCGTAATACTTATTTATTCACTTTAATTGTAACGTTTGTTTTGTTCCGCTAAATCTTATGTAAATTGCAACATTCAATGCACCAATCCTTGAGTTATTGTTATCTCTACGTGATTTGCTACTTTAATTTAATTTTTGTTTATTTTCTTTCATAACTATGCATATGGCATGCTCATAGTGGTAATTGAATGTTAGCGCTACATATCTGACACAATGACACGAATATCTAACATAATGTTATAAAAAAACTTCGTACTAAACATTTCATTTTGAAAAAATCAGTGTATAACGAATGTATTTTTACTTACTCACACAGTGTCACTCCTCCAAATTGACCGGTACAACGAATTTATTAAACATGTTTGCAAGTTGTAAACCTTGAAAACATTTCAATTTCGTTTATTGCCGAAGATAAACATAGACTCAATGCCTTCAAATTACCGACGCGATGACGTGGTATGAACATTCTCTGATTGATAAAAGCATATAGAAGCCGATAAAAGTTCATATAGTTTATTTTTAATGATCCTTTACATAATGCAAATTCAGATACGACTCTATAGATTTTTATTCATGTACAAAGGCAAGGTCGTCAAATACACCAAAGAGTTTCGCACATTAGCAAACCTTCATTCAGTTACATTCGACAGCCATTTGTTTTTCGCAAGTTGAATTACCGCTTTAATGTGTGTTTATTTGCGGCATTTAGGAGGAAGGCGCTGGAGTAGGCGGATATGCGAAGGAGATGAGCCAAGAGTTCCTCGACGCCGAGAGGGCACTCTTGGGCAAAGAGGCCAGGACATCTGATGTAGTTATCAGCACTGCGCTTATTCCTGGGAAACCTGCACCGGTTTTGATTCTTGAGGTAAGTATCTTCTTTATCTACCTGCTGTAGTCTCCTGTAAGACATGCCAAACCATAAAAACCATATTAAAATGTCAATTTATCAATTATAGTTCAGTTTCTACATTTAAAAAAAGCTATCAAACGGCTACTGAATAATAATATCTATGGTCATGGTGTTAATGTAACTGAAATACCAAATGCAAACTATCTTGTCCGTATGTAAAAAACTGGTAATTCCGGATACAATGAATTTGTTATCATAAAGGTTACCTACCGATGTTGTTTCAAATACTCGATAACATTGCCATTCTATTTTACGTGCTGCAAAAAAAAAAACAGTTAGTTAACAAAATATTTTTGTAACGCAGATATTTGCATATTATTTGTGCGTACAATTACTGATTTACACCGATATGTTTGACCGTAACTGGTATAAAGGCACCATAATTCACGTTATAATAGTAACATACCACCACCCACAGCATACCCATCGTCATCAATCCCTTGCCATTATGGCACTGCATGTCTTCATCCATACTTCTCTATTACTGGTTTTCTCCTCGGACTCCTCTTTTTAGAGTTCCATACCTCAAAAAGAAAACGGATCTCTTATTGGATCACTCTGTTGGCCGTCTGTCTGTCTGCCAAGATCAAAGCCTACCAAGTTAAAATTATCCATAACAATAAACCATACACTCAAATCTGTGGTCCCTTTGTGCTGTGAAAAAAAACAACTCTCTAAGTACGAAGTCAAAAGATATGGCTGTTTATGTCGCAAGTTTGTACGGAACCCTAAGTGCGCGAGTCTGACTCTTGGTGGGTTTTTTTTAGCCATATCATCGCATCGTTTCTTTGGTCTTGCTATATTCTGCTATCATCATTCATACTCAAAACTTTTCACACGACGATTTCCTCATTTATCCACATCACATCAACAATTTTACACCCATATTTCGCAATTCAAAGTCCCATAAAATAAGGGGCGAGCCTATTGCCACCAACAGGGCACAAATACAAACTCTGCCACTGAGAAATTTGTCATGCAAAAACCCAATAACACTTGCTCGACTTGGGAACCAGGAATAAGGGAATACAAGGCCCCAAGTTAAGTAGTAAAACGACCACTAGATTAACGAGCCTGTAAATAAAATACAGATAGTATGATCACGATATATCTTGCGTATTTATGTGCGAGTTATCGAAGTCGTGTCTATTCAAATATGGGGCAGTAACGTAATATTGATATGAACAGTATATCAGTAAATATTATGGAATGATTAACTCAAGGTTTTCTTTCGGATGGGAAATCATCAAATGACTTCTCCCACTCTGGGCAGAGTGGAACCTCGAACCCCGTCTGCCGTCTTACTAGACGGACGGACTTAGGGCTCTCGACCCCCGAAGCGTGTCCCGGGGCGGCTGGGTTGGTTTGAGATTCTCTCCCTCAAACGTCTAACCACCTCCTTCGTTAGCATAACCACTTCTCAGAAGGAGGTTATTGATGACTGCTTCCAAACTATCTCGCTCCAACCTGAACAAGGGCCGGATGCGAAAGGTCGCCGCTGCAGATCGCCTCTACGCAGACACGGCGGTGCTCCTACTAAGCGTTGCAAACCGCCAGAGTGTGCTCTACTGTATCCTCCGGGCGATAGTCAAAATGCACATTCAAGTCTTTAAAAAAAAAAACTAATCAAGCTAGATAAATGCTAGATAACATTTGATCGCGATATTGAATGGATTAAATAGAACAAGGACTGAGGCCATGCTTACCAACTAATTGCTATCAATTAAAAGCTTGTGTCTCTGAACGATAATTATGGTAGGAATTGGCATTACCATCATTTAGTCTAGCCAGCATTTAGTCGTTCCATATTTACGCTATTAAGGTAGTCAGTAGGCTAAGAATAGTATTTAAAAATATTTTTCATTCATTTAGGATGCCATCCGTGACATGGCACCTGGGAGCGTCATAGTAGATTTAGCAGCGGAGATGGGAGGTAACATACAGACGACAAAAAAAGGAGAGATTACAAAAGTGCACGGAGTGACGCACATCGGCCTGACTGACATGCCTAGTCGGATGCCTGCGCACGCGTCTACGTTATATGCCAACAACATCTCAGGGTTCCTCTTCAGCCTAGGTAAGTAATGTTGCAGCTGATTAGATAAATGACTGTTTATATTCACTTTCCTTGAAGTTTTCGAGCTGAAAAAATATTTACAGAAACTCGTAAATCGACTTGATATATTAAGACAAAGCAGAATTTTGAATCTTTTATAAATTTGGAGACGTTTTATTTATAAATATGCCTATCTTACCTCAGGTACAAACGATCATTTCCACATCAACTTGGAAGATGAAGTCACCCGCGGAGCTATAGTCCTGAAGGCTGGAGAGCTTCTCTGGCCACCACCACCTCCACCAAGCATGGCCAACGTGCAAGCAGCCACCACCCCTACTGCAGTCGCTAAACCAGAACCTCCAAGCCCTTTCAACGAGACTCTGAAGGACGCTTTCTTATACTCCACCGGTAGGTTAAAAAACGAATGAGGTTTTGACTTCAATTTCAAATAATAAACAAATGACGATCGTTTAATTTTCTTTTTTGTTGCCAGCTGATTCTAATATTGTTAATTTTCAGGAATGGCCTCTTTGATTGGTTTGGGAATGGCGGCACCGAATCCTGCTTTCACCACTATGACAACCACACTTGCGCTATCAGGTAAATACATAACTATTATGCATACATTAACATGAATAAATCAGATGTTTTACTTATAAATCGCGCGGTCTAGTATATTCTCTAAACCTTTTTGGTATCTCAATGTGTAGTCTTATCCATACAAATTCAAGTTTAAGAAGCTTGCTGTACAAACAGTGTAGTAGCCGTGACCCCGTTTTAAAGCTATATCAGGCCCAAACAGTCCTAGTGCACTACACACCTCTGCTCAATCCTCATACAAATAAGGAATGCACATTTAGTATCAGTAGATTTTAGAATATTGTAAGTCAAGGTTAGCTCAAATATCAGTTACATAAGGGCAAATATCACCATTGAAACTGAATGCGTTGAGCCCATTATGTCCAAGAGCTGACAGTAGAGAGTCGCCTTTATTTCTACTCACCATGTTTTACTCCACACCCAACATCATACTTCCAATCTCCGAAGGCTTAGACAGAAGTGCACCTAATGCAACACTCACATTTACCTTTTGCCTAGAAAACGCGCTAGCGACCACTAGGCCTTGCTGTTTTGGATTGAATTCGAGACGTTCATAACTTATTTTAAAATGTAAGTAATCAAATGCATAGAGGAAATGCTATTAAGACAAATTTATTGTAATTTACGAAGTTTATGTCTCGAAAGGCATAATTTATGGTGGGCCGATAGTTGTACCATTTAGGAATATGAGCCCAAACGGAATAGAACCCGGTAGGTGATCTTGACGTGTATGGACTGTATGGGCGTAGCCTATCTGCGTCTAAACATAGGCACAAAATCCCTTCTACATACGAATTAACGAAACAGATTTTTTTTTCTTAGTACTAAAAGTGTATCTTCTTGTACAGGGGTGGTAGGGTACCACACAGTATGGGGCGTGGTGCCCGCGCTGCACTCGCCGCTCATGTCCGTTACTAACGCCGTGTCGGGAATCACGGCCGTCGGTGGTTTGCTACTCATGGGCGGCGGGTACCTGCCCGAGACTCCAGTACAGGTAATATAACAAACTATATTACGTGATTCAGTCTCTACTGGACTCCCATATCAGTATACTCATTATTACATCACACTTGTAACTCCTAGAGGATTAGGCTATAGAATGCCTACATTCACATTACATTCTGATAAAGTTGCATTGTACCCAATAAAGGGAGAGAGACCTTTCCATCATTGGCCTTATTTTTTCCCAATTATATTAGGGTCAGCTTTCAGTTTAACCGGATGCAGCTGACTACATGGAGAGCCAGCTCATCTGACTTTAATAAAAAACAAATTTAAAAATAAATCTTTTTTTTTTTATTTGTGCGACTGGTTATCAGACTTTGGGGGCACTGACTACCTGTAAAAAGATGTCAAAGATATATCTATCTAAGACCGACTTTTCCATCAACTGGATATAAATTTAAATTCCAGACTGGAACTGAGAAACTACGGTTTTAGTAGTATTTCGGTATAAGTTCCTTATCACATGAGGTTTTTCTCAGTATACTTATCCAGTTAATGGAAAAGTCCGCCCTAAAACATAGACTGGCAAATTATAATTATTATAAAACTCCATATTGCATTTGAATGCGAAAGAGAAATGCACATGCATTCAAGAATCACTTTATTATAAATGTGCTCATTGCTAAGCTGCACAATGACAGTACTAACTAACACTATAATGTCCCCATAGTGGCTGGCAAGTACGGCGGCGCTCATCTCGTTCGTCAACGTGTTCGGCGGCTTCCTCGTCACGCAGCGCATGTTGGACATGTTCAAAAGGTACACAAAACAAACGCGTCACAATCACTTTGTATGCTGTAGAAAGGTGAACCTAACTACACTATTGTTTCACCAAGTTCAAATTTATAAGAAACAAAAGAACATCTGCTATCTCAAAGAAACAGACGTTTACAGTTCCTTTACCTCAGATAGCAGCAACCGAATAACAACCTTATTTTAACGAAAATTAGGATCAATGTGATTTTGATAGACTTGTTTGGCAGCAATCTTACTGTAAAGAAAATAAAGTAAAATAAAATAAACTGAAATGGTACAATTTTTTATACAAATCCTATCTATCGAGGTCAAATGCAGAGTAGTCTGGGCTATTGTTAGCGGTCTACTATTGAGAATTTACTAATTAAATATCGAACGATACACGTTCGGCAATATAATGATCAATATGTCATATCACAAGATCTATTTGTGAGATGAACATGCTGATTATATTATGGTTGCAGGCCCACTGACCCGCCAGAATATGGATACCTGTACGCTATTCCTGCTGCAGCACTTTTTGGAGGCTACATCACTGCAGTTATGCAGGTATTTATCATACATATAAAAGATATTATCACCATCTACAGTCCGTTTTGTCTACTCCTGGGTATAGTTCTATTTTTGTTTGTCCAATTTGAGTCTTCTATACATGAACCTTACATGGTTTTATAGCTTACCATTGTTCATGTGATGTCATATCCAAACGCGTCTACCAATGTAGCCGCTAAATTGATATGTTATAATAATGTTTCTATTGTTAACAACAAAACAAATAATAAAACTAAAACATGAAGTCTTTCTACAGGGATACCCTGAAGTCCACCAGATGGCGTACCTAGCATCGTCTCTATGTTGTGTTGGCGCCCTTGCCGGACTTAGCTCCCAAACCACCGCTCGTAAAGGAAATTACCTTGGAATGGTAAGAATTGTTCATATGCAAGTTCATATTTAATCATCTAGCGTAACTTCACAGATGTCGACAGTAAAAGATCAGAATCTTACATCATGAATTTTTAGTAAACACTTACCGCAGAGTACGACCCCTAACTCGTCATTAGTAAACAAATATGTGAAGTTTCTCGAGATAATTTAATTGGAACCATAATTAAAATACGGAACTAAACATATCTCCTGCAACCGATGATTAGAAAAGGCATACATAACATCGCTATTCGTGTCCGCAGCTACAGACTCGACCCAAGCCCCGCTCATTGTAATCTTGATGACATTAGCCTTAATCTATTGATCATTGTAAAGACATTGAGACATTAAAGAACATAACGACAAAATTTCTGTATTATTCATTAACAAAGCAATAATTTAGTTATTTTTTTCTCTTTCTTTCCTTGTGACAACTCTTGTAAAAAATACAGCAATTTTGTCCAGTTCAGCTATGGTAATGCTTGGTATTAGTTTTGAAGCCTGAACTAGCTTTGTCCCCCATTTGCACACTTTTAACCAAACGAGGCAACTTGGGTTCAGCTCGGCACATTAATACTTTGATGACACTTTAGTAATATGAGGTTGCTTTACACCCCAATTCTAAAATAACAGATTTGTGTTGCAAATATTTAGCTATGTTAAACTTTTCTTTAAGATCGGTGTATCGGGAGGCATCGCCGCAACTTTAGGAATGCTGACACCAAGCCACCCAGTGTTGGCGCAAATGTTGGGCGTCGCTGGTATTGGCGGGCTCATTGGAGGCACTATTGCCAAGAAAATTGAAATCACCGACTTACCTCAACTCGTGGCTGGTTTCCATAGGTAAGATGTAGGTTCATTGTGCAGCATCTAGACGCCTAGATCCCGTACAATGTACTATTATTTTACTTTAACTTTAAGGCACATTTCAAACCCCTTTGTACTCTTTGTCTCTCCTGCCTGTTGAATGTGCCATATGAGTGATCGGAAACTATGATTCTTAGGTAACTAGACGAAAAGATTTTCATGATCCTAAATCCTTATATTTTCAGTCTTGTCGGTATGGCAGCAGTACTGACCTGCCTCGCCACGTACATGCACGACTTCCCCGCGATGGCGATGGACCCCACCGCTGCAACTCTGAAGACATCGCTCTTCCTCGGCACGTACATCGGTGGCATCACATTCACGTAAGTACACCACCACATTCGGCATCATCGTTTCCCCTAACTTATTCCAATTGTATAGATGAAACCATTACATTAAACACAATCTTATTTTAAAAAAAAAAAGGATACACGATTAGTTTTTAATTGCTTGTCAAACAAGATATTTTGTTTTTGAAATTAAATCGTTTTAATGACGTCACATTTCGGAATTGCCATAAAAAAATGTGTGGGGAAAGCACGTTAGTTCATAAAGTGTATCATCTACCCACTACTTAGTACTCTTCGTAGGTGCATGCAGAGGCTACCAAAGTCAATTGCGCGGTTTCCGTCTTTCACGGCAACGCATTCATTCGTAGCTTAACAGTGAGTTGCAAGGGGTGATCCGCTTATCTTCTTAATATATATAAATCAAGTGTTACGTTGTTAGTCCGCGATGGACTCCTAAATTACTTAACCGATTTTAAATTAAATTTGCACACCGTGTGCAGTTTGATCCAGCTTGAAAGAAAAGGGAAGGTAGGGTAGAAAATTGCATTGCAACGCATGCCGGGGCACAGCTAGTATATTCATAAAAAGGCTAAGTACGCGTGTGTAGAATAGCCTTCGGCTGTTATGGTGCTTTACATTTACTCTAAGTCCAACATGTCTTCTTCCACACGTCTCTATCAGACTTCACGTGACTTATATGAATAAAAAACCTTATCATGCAGTCGCGTAATACTGCATCGCGTGGATAAGCGCACCCTGATTGTATTTTATATCAAATTTAATCTTAATAGATTGGTTTATAATATCAATCTGTTAAGATTAAACTTCTAATTACTTGTGGATGTTTGTTCATTAATTAAATTTTGGTATCGCAGATAAGATACGAAAATGAAACTCGATTTTAAATATATATATATACGAATGTCGCCCGGCGCACAAACATAGACAACTAAATAAACAGGAATGAACAGTTAATTGAACAGCAGCATGTTGGCTCGAGGAACTTATATAAGTTCCTTGGCTTAGCTATCTTAATTAACACTTAACTAAATATGTACTAAAGTTGTTTGACCAAATAATTAATTCGGACAATCTGCCTCTTGATTACGTTCAAAACAGCTAAGATTATAAGAGGCACTTATCGTTTCATTTTGATGTGAAGAGTAATAAGCTACGGAAATTGCAAATTTGATATGGGGGCGACGATGAAAAAATTCTTAACTGTTATAGTTAAGTAACTACAGCTGGCAACGGGGTACGGCCGCTCAAAAAAGATTTTCTTAACTCATAATATCAAGTTGAATTATGAGTCACTTGATATTATGAGATAAGATAATCTTTTTTGTTTATTTCGTCTTTATTAGACTGATATCGATACCCATCGCAGCCGTGGTCCACAGATCGATATCGATATGAAGTTTCACTATATGAAAGTGTAAGACGTCGAAGTTACATAAGCATCTATTTATTACAGGGGCTCACTAGTAGCTTACGGCAAGTTGCAAGGCTCTCTGTCGTCCGCCCCACTGCTCCTGCCGGGTCGTCACGCCCTCAACGCGAGTCTCCTGGCGGGCTCGCTGGGCTGCGGCGGCGCCCTGCTGGCGTTCCCCGACGTGCCGGGCCTGCCGCTACTGTCTGCGGCCGCCGTGCTCAGTGGCATACAGGGACTTACTCTTACTGCTGCTATTGGAGGTAGGTTGAAAACATGTCAAAAGTCTTATAATACTTCTCATATATCAATCGGAAGTCATCCTCTGCTGGACAAAAAATAACTTTATGTTGCATCTCTGCACTAGGCAAGTCGTCGGGATACATCGTCTTGCCTCTTACTTAAAAAAAAAAACTTTTTATTTCAGACATTTTTAGCCCATATTATTGTTAGTAGTATGACTTAAAAGCTATGTTAGTACATTTACACAATACTTAGCCTTACCCAATTAGAATTTTCAAAAGTACTGCCAAAAAGCTGGGTTTCTTTTTTAAATCGTTTACGTTTTTACTTCCTAAAGTTCGCTTTATTTAAATAGCAGACAAAAAATATTGCTCTCTCTCTTGCATTTTGATTTAATTCCTTAATAAACTCACACCCTAAAAATGTAAAATATCTAGGTGCGGACATGCCAGTTGTGATCACAGTACTGAACAGCTACTCGGGCTGGGCGCTGTGCGCTGAAGGGTTCATGCTGAACAACTCGCTGATGACCATCGTCGGCGCCCTCATCGGCAGCTCCGGTGCTATCCTCTCCTACATTATGTGCAAGGTGAGTCCGAAGACTGCATATAAAAAATACGTACGGTACGGACGTACGATATGCCCATAATTTTTCTTTCACCATGATAAAAAATAGGAATAATAAGAAGTTAATAAGTAGGACTGGGTCTAGAATGCGTTTAGAAACATGGAATTCCTCGCGCTCTGAGCTTCAATCGGACACATTCAACGCTAAAATTAAATGCAAAGTCGTTTTAAGTCGTGTGCGCTACTAGATATTGGTGCCGGCGCACCGTAGCACCGGTATGCTACCTGCGCGCGAGCGGCTCACTGATAACGAAGACCCTCATTAGCGTAATATAATACGAATGAATGTAAACAACACACATTTAGAGAATGTGAATACAGTAATTATGGCGAGCGAGATTTCTTTGAGTGAACATGGTATGTCAGATGCTGAAGAGGAGCTAAACATAGAAGAGAACTTAGTACAATCTGCAATGGATGAAGACCTACAATTTAGACGGGAGAAAAGGATCAGGCAGGAGGATTACGTCGGTGGGGATGATGATAATGAGGGATGGAAGTTAGTCCAAAGTAAAGAGAAAAGGTTGACACACTTGAAGGAGAATACTGAGATGTATTTATCTAGCAATGATAAGATGCCTAAACAATTTGCATTAGCTAAGATGTTTAAAGCGAATGGGATAGTCGATATCCATAAAGTAAAATATATCAACCCGTTCAAGATTCGTGTTGAAGTTTGCAGTGAGTTGAGTGCTGATAAAATTGAAAAATGTCCGGAATTTATTGAAAAAGGTTGGAAGATCTACAGGGCCATGGAAAGGACTTCATCTTATGGAGTCATAAAAGACGTTGATCTTGATTTATCGGATGAGGACATTTTGAGAAATATAGTGTGCGATAAACCCGCGGAAATAATGTCAGCATACCGGCTTAAACGTCGAGACAGAGAAGGAGAAGGTTGGCAGCCAAGTGAAGCGGTACAGGTACGTTTTAAAGGTTCGTTTATACCACAGTACATATATGTCCACGGATTACGTATAAAAGTTACTCCATACGTATTTCCCGTATCCCAATGCTCGAAGTGCTGGAAGTATGGTCACCCTACAAAGAAATGCCCATCCACTAAAGTAGTCTGTCCGAAATGCGGTGATAATCACGCGAACTGTGAAACACAGAACTTCAAGTGTGTCAACTGTGGTGGAAAACATTTGGCTTTACATAAAGCGGCATGTTCAAGCTTCTTAAAAGAGAAGAGGTTGAGAGAGATCATGGTAGAATTCAACTGTACATATAGGAGAGCTTTAACAATATATGTACCGCCCTCGAGTTCCTTGCCTGAAATATTTGATTCTCAACAACATTCCGGCAACCCTACTACCAACAAAATATCTAAACCAGAGTTTAGTTTTCAGCAACGAGATACTGCCACCTTTGCAGAGATAGTAAAAGCTGATATCACAGTGCATAAAGAGGATGATATTAAAAATACTTCTGCCATTGCTACGAGATTTCGACGTACTCGTAATAAGGGCAAGACTTCTTGTGGCTTGGCGTTTCCGATAAACTCATCAACAATGGGCACGGATAGTGAGTCAGCACATCCTCCTGACGGTGAAGATAAAAAGGATAACAGTTTGCGTTTTGAAGAACTATTAGCGAGACTAAAGGAAGTTATTTTTTTAAGGGAATTGACGATGGAAGAGAAGGTGCATAGGGTGTTAAAAACATGTTTAGAATGGATAATATTATTGAGTGTACAACTCGTTTCAAAGTTTCCGCAGTAAGGTAGTGATTCTTGGTGATTTTAATGGACACCACACCAATTGGTCCCATAAATTAGATCAAAGAGGTACCCAAATTTATGACGCACTTTTAGACACTGAACTCGTAACATTGAATAATGGGAACCCTACTCGTATTAAGTTAGTGAATAATTCATTACAACAGTCTTCTCCAGACATATCGTTGACCTCCACAGATATAGCGCACAAATTTGATTGGTGCACAACTAATGAAACGTTTGGCAGCGATCATCTGTTGATTAGAATTTCAATGCAGGTTGATAGTCTATCCATCCCTCCAGCGCGCAGGAATTACAAAAAAGCTAATTGGCCTCAGTATCGCAACTTATTACAAGCGCTTATGCAAGAATTTCATATCACAGAAGACTTACAAAAATCATATGATTTATCTATTGAATTTATTAATTTAGCTGCAGATATTCACATTCCATATATTAAAATTAATACTGACCCCGAGAAAAGTTTCACTCCGAAACCATACTGGAATAGTTCCTTATCAAAATTAGTGGCTGAAAGACGATTAGCGTTGTCAACATTTCGACGTAACCCTACTCCTTTTAATTTGAATAAGCTACAGGAGAAAATCAGAGAAGGTCAGAGGTGTATTCGTATAGCAAAAAGTAAGGGTTTCCAAGACTTCTGTTCTTCAATAGACGGAACAACATCTCATAATGAGCTATGGAAGAAAATGAAATGGTTTAAAGGATGCTACATACCCCGATCTTCTATCAATGAAGAGAAGGCTTATATTTTATTACAAAACCTGGCGCCGGACTTCGTTTGTACTCAGGACCCAATATTTAATTCCAATAACCCTAAGCTTGAGACAGAGATTTCTATACACGAACTGGAAAAATGTTTACGCACTAAAGACACTTCTCCTGGGAGTGATAATATTTCCTATTCAATGCTGCTTAATTTACCGAATAATGCAAAAGTGGTTTTGGCCAGTCTCTTTAATATTTTTTTTGCAGCGGGTTTTGTTCCACAGCAGTGGCGTAATATCACTATTATACCTATACCCAAGCCCGGCCGGGATCTTCAGTCTATTTCGTCATGGCGACCTATTTCTATGATCTCCTGTGTTTGTAAATTATTGCATAATGTATTCATTAAAAGAGTAGAATGGTATATTGAGCATAATAACATGTTATCGGCAGATACTACTGGTTTTCGCAAGGGACGCTCTATTTTAGATAATTTGTCTACCTTAGTGTCGAGAGTGCAATTAGGATTTTCTAAAAAACAATCAACGATCGCTTGTTTTGTGGATCTTGATAATGCATATAACAATGTAAATTTAGAACGTTTATTATACATTTTGGACAGTATAGGGTTGGGTAATGGAATATGTAGATATCTATGGAATTTTTTAAAAGAAAGGTACTTAAGTATTGAGACGGATAATAACTCAGTTATACGTAGGAAATGTTGTTTCGGTTTGGCTCAAGGCGATCCCTTTTCGCCGCTGTTATTTAATATCTTGACAATGGAGATTTGTAAGTCCATAAATAATGTCTCTATATCACAATACGCAGATGATTTCGTACTTTATGTCACCTGTAGTAATATAGAAGAAGGAAGACACCAACTACAATTAGCTTTAAATCAATTTGTTAATATTATTTCTTTAGCCGGCTTAGAAATTTCAGCACTCAAAAGTAAAGTTTGTATTTTCCAAAATAAATTTATAAGGGACCCTGTATCTCTAGTTGTTAGGGGTATTTCTTTAGAAGTAGTTGATAATATAAAATATTTAGGTATTTGGTTGGACAGGAAGTTACGATGGTCTAAACAAATAAATGAATTAAAAGAAAAATCCTCAAAAGTGCTTAATGTTTTCAAAGTTTTGGCGGGGACAGGTTGGGGAATTCACCCGGATAACTTAAGGCGTTTATACATATCGTGTATTCGTAGCAGACTAGACTATGCAAGCTTCCTTTATGGCAGTAGCTGTAAGACACATACAAGTAAGCTAGATAAAATACAGAATCAGTGTATGCGGGTAATAGGCGGTTTTATTAAAACGACTCCCGTACACGTCATGGAGTGCGAGTTACACCTACCACCTTTAAGTGTACGAAGACATTACCTTGCCGGAAAGTACTGGTTAAAAGCGAAATCCTTTTCTAACCACAAGATTATGGCAATTTTGGACGATTTAAATCTGTTTGACCAAAACTCTTATTGGAGATGCAAAAAAAAACCCATTTTAATTTTAGTTCATAGATACCTTAAAGATACTGCTGTACATGTTAGCACACAATTAGAAATGTTTACACTTAATACCTGGGTCAGTAATGTGAATATTTCAAATATTATTAAGTTTAACATAGATGCCGTAAGTAACGCTAAAAGAACTTATAATTCGTTTACGTTAAAACAAATTTGTAATAGGTTTATTAACAACACGTATCCAAATTATTATAAAATTTATACAGATGGGTCGAAGGAAAGTAATTGTGGCGGTTTGGCTATTTTTGACCCGCAAGTTAGTAGTTCAGTTAAAATACGTATTGATGCAAACACCTCGATAATGTCAATAGAATTGATGGCAATATCAGAAGCAATTTCATATATTCAGTCCTTTAAATCGGGCAAATACGTTGTACTAACAGACTCCAAGAGTGCTCTACAACACATTGCTCGATGCACCTCGAATAGTCGAGGCACACCGATAGCATACAGCATCTTGAAGTCACTTTTCTCATTAGATACCAAAAATTATACAATAGTATTACAATGGATACCTTCGCACGTAGGGTTAGCAGGAAATGAACAGGCAGACTATCTCGCTAGACAAGCCCTTTCGGATGGAATCCCTATGTTTTGTATGCCGTATTATACTGATGTTTTTTATATACTTAAGATTAAATGTAGAAGCATATGGAAGGAATATTTTGATGAACGTTCTCTAGTTAAAGGCATCTGGTATAAAACAATTCAACATAATTTATCACGGTCTCCTTGGTTTATGAATTCCGATTTATCTAGATATACTATAGTAACTGCCATGAGGCTGCGCTCCGGACATATCCCACTGAATAGTTTTGCTTTCCTAGGTAAAGTTACTTCCAAGAATTGTACTGACTGTAATCAGATTGAAGATGCATTTCATATTTTAGTGGAATGTGTCCGGAACGAAGCTGAGAGGTTTTCTTTTGGGCTTGCTTACGGTATTAACTTACACGACACCGGTGTCTGTAATACCATTCTTGCTTCCCCCTTATCGCGGGAAGCGAGACTCATGTATAAAATTGTTGATTGTGCTTTAAAACGTAGATAAGGAAATAATTAAGATAATAGGAATAATTAAGATTAATTTTAAGTTTAATAATTTGTCTGCAACTATGGGGATGACATGATCATGCATGATCAAATCCTCTTTTTTTCAATAAAGATTTAATAAAAATAAAGTCGTTTTCAGTTGTTTTTGTTTATCTCCAGGCCATGAACAGATCCCTACCCAACGTGATCTTGGGAGGATACGGTGTAACCAGCAGCGGCTCAGCGCGCCCTGCTGGCGCGACCCACACCGAGGTCAATGTGGACTCAGCCGCGGATCTCATCCACCGGGCTTCCAACATTATCATCACACCTGGTAAGAAAGGGGAATAAAGCCGCTCGAGTCAGCACCGATAGGTGTAAATCGAACAGCAAGCAATATCTATGTCCTTGAACATTTCGAAATTTCCCCCATACGTCTGCTATTTGATAAAATCTTAAGGAATTATTTTTTCTAATTTGTTGTTAATGCCAACAAAATACAGTTTATCTCTTACATACGATGTCACGATGTGTAGATTTTCGAGTGTTTTTGGCAGAGCAGTTTTTTCTGCAAATACAGTTTTTTGTGTTTGTTAACAACTCTATGACAGGACGTATATTGTATGTCGTCTATTTTGCAGGATACGGTCTCTGCGTAGCCAAAGCTCAATACCCTATTGCAGAGCTGGTAGATATTCTCAAAGGAATTGGAAAGAAAGTGCGTTTCGCCATCCACCCCGTTGCAGGTAAACTATAAACCTTATTTGTGTGTTATTAAGAGTAATTATTATACACGCCAGTAACTTATGGATTGTTAACAGGTCGTATGCCGGGACAGCTAAATGTACTACTTGCTGAAGCTGGCGTGCCCTATGATGATGTGTTCGAAATGGAGGAAATCAATGATGAATTCCCTGAGACTGATCTCGTACTAGTTATTGGTAAGTGATACTTTACTGAAATATGATTCTTACGGGTTTTACTATAACATCTATATTAGATCGTAAAGCATCGATAAACTTGTAATAGCAAGTTTAAAAGTGATCATTAATTTGTTTGTGTAGGTGCCAACGACACAGTGAACAGCGCAGCTGAGACCGACCCCCAGTCACCCATCGCAGGCATGCCTGTACTTAAAGTTTGGAAAGCAAATCAGGTAAAAAAAATAATGTTCTAAAGTTACTTCTATTGCCTTTATATAACCCTTCCCTGTTTGCTTACCCCTTTATCTACTACTTTTTCACATTGCAATATCAAAAATTTCAGGTGGTAGTAATGAAGAGATCGATGGGCGTAGGATACGCCGCCGTGGATAACCCAATCTTCTACAACAACAACACTGCTATGTTGCTCGGAGACGCCAAGAAGACTTGTGATGCGCTGCTCGACCGTATCAAAAATCTCACCACTTAAGTAAGATAGTACTTAATTTTGTGTACCAAATAGTACTTACACCTCGGCTATTTGCGTATGTTTTAGGAAAAAGAGTCTTCCGCAACTATGTCTAGTTCAATCACATAATTTGGCTGATTCCAGTCTTATACAAGACCAGTGTTTATTTTAACGTGAATCGATGGCTTGTATAGTAAACGGAGTGCTGAGGGTGTCTGTCACCTAAAGTGTACATTTTCAGTCACGTCTGTCAGCTAAATAAACGCTAGGAACATTATTACTACATTTGCTCACAACTTCTTGATCGAAGATATTTAGTATGTTAGTGAAAGTAAACTATTTTATACTTTATATCATTTATTTTTATACAAGATCCTCACAAGATTACCCATGTTGTCTGTCAAAATAGTAAAGAATCGTATTGCAGCTGCATTATTTTAATAGTATGGATGCTCTAAAATAGCTCGTAAAATGCACAAGTTATTTGGAACCGACTTCTAAAAAAGTTACGATTATGTATACGGCAAAATATTTCTGAAAGTTATATTTGATGGGAAATATGACTATTTCATGAAACCCTGTTTTCGAGCAGTAACTTAAGATATGTGAATTACTGTGCTATGTTACAGCATACCTGTTCTATTTAGATGACATTATGTGTTTATGTATAAAAATATGCAATTATTTTCGGTGTTATTTATGACAGTCAATTTTAACATCAACTTTACACAAGAGAAAAATGTTGTGTTATATCTGAACTAGGACAACAATGATAGTTCTATTTGTAATTTTAAGTTTAGAATGCATTTTTTTAAAATTTTCCAAATTGTGTCTTTTTACACGACTGCCCTAAAAAAGGAGTGTTATGTTTTCAGGGTTCATCTATGTTTGTATGTATGTGAGTTTCTTTATTCCATCATAACTCCTAAACGCCTTAACTGATTTACATCTATGGGGTATCATTAGAATCCTTGCATCGTCCTAAGTAACATAGGCTATTGAAAAAGTATAGAAATAAAAGGGGGGGTTATGATAGATAATTTCTTTTTAGTTATTTTTTTGACATGGCAGTCGTGTTTTTTAATTTTTAAAATTATTTCTGAAATGCTTCGGAAATCACCAATGTGTTCTTCGCAATCAAGTCGCATAACGTTATATTTGCTACCTTTGGGACTGAATAATATAATGAGACAACGCGGGGTCGCTGTCACAAATATTTTGACGTTTGTCGTAATGTTAGGAAAAAATGTGCCTTTATTTTTCATCACTGAGTGTCTGTTATCAGCTAGTCTATCTGTCTATAAGCTATTATTGAAATTAATAAATAAGATTTGAATGAAATACAAAAGTAAAATGTATTTGAAGTTTATATAGACATCGACGTACAAACGAATACCACGTATATCAAATATCATTCCGGTTCTGCCCCCACATGTTATTTGATTATAGGTAATTTAAAAATAGAATCATCCGTGTCCTGTAAGTACAAAATGTACGCGGTCAATACATCTGGAACAGCTGTTTTTTATATAAATTACCGATGGAAACATCCTATGGTTCTGGGGTATGGGATTCGGAAACCGAATAAATGGTTGGATACCTGGTTATCGTTTACACGTCGTTGTCTCCTCCACCCCGTATACATGTAAATATAGTTGATATTTGAATTTTACTTTGTTTAGACATGAGATTTTTATATACCTCTGTATTTTATATTTACAACTTCATTCGTGGATGTGAGATTATTTTATAAGACTATAAAATGTTACAGCACCATTAACATGTTACAGTTTTCCATTCACATTCCACCATTATGTACGTAATAGACAACAGACGATTTCGCGTACTTTAGGTGGAATTCAAGTTTAAATAGAGGTCCTAAAATGAAACGACATAATATTTAAGTTATCATTATTGTAGATACTGTTTTATATAATGTACCATACATGATGACAACATTATTTTTCATTCTGGTTGTAATTTCATGTCTTGTGTATGTCAGTCATATTTTATTGTTAAATGAAAAAATATCATTCCAACAACACTATTATGTTATATGTTACTTCATATTTAAGTACTTAGTTGATGACGCTAGAACATTGAGTATAAGCTGCATTTTATCAAAATTCTTATTGTGTCAGTTTATAAAATGATGTCAATTTGTCCATATCCATGGAATGTTTTATTATGTATGCATATATTATTATTGTATCTTTGAAAATGAAAATAAAGATGACTTATAAAGAAATTGATTTAATTAACTAATTAAGGTACATACATACTATTTCCAATTTCTTTTTTATCATTCTCCAGTCTTCTAAAATCGAAGTCTTTGATTGCTTTGTGAAATTGGCCCCGAATATCTGTAAGCTGATACGTCAAATTATTCATTTTATACAGAAATTCCATATTTTTTTCGTTACAACATGTTCCTGTAAAAGGCTTTATTTCAAGTTTGTCGATTGCAATTAGCACTTCTTGGCGTAACTTGTCACAGACATCGTGGTAGTTAGTGTACTCGGGACTATATCCGTTACATTTTAAACGTTCTTCAGCTTTTAAACTCAAAAATAACTCGTCCAACTGATATACAAAACCCTGAAAAGTGTTCACCAATTTTTTATGCAAGTCGAAATTCTTATGCTTGGTAGTATTACTACTACAAGCACTGGATATACGTGGTAACTTTGGACTTTTGGTCGAACTTAAACACGACTTTGTACTTCCTAACATTGAAGATCTTGATATACCTGTAAAACATACATGTTTTTCGTTTTGCATAATTTTTAGAAAAAGTTATTTTATTATAAAATCTACAGAAATTTAATAAAACAATTTTGTACTCTTTACATTTTACAATATATTTTATATAATACAGAACTTCAAAAAGCAATGTCAATATCTTGGCTTCCACTATAAAAGGTTTTCTGAAAAGAGGTGATAATATAAAGCCTGCGGCCTGGGAGAAAACCGCATACATAGCAGTTGCCAGTTGCAGGTCTTGAATTGGATCGGATTCGCTAGGCGTAGAAACAGTATACCTAGGCATATAACATTATAACTTATGAAAGTCGCATTTCAAAAGTTATAATATTTAATGTTGCTTCAGAATCTCGGGTTAACGTTCGACCCCGAGAACTCTTTAGGTCTCAGAGTGTTGTTTCTTAAAGATGCTTCATATTTGGCGTATTGTTTGACGTGCCCTCGGGCGGCATTCTTCTTCTGTCTTTGGGATCCGCAGTCAAAGGAATCCTTATGCCTGTCTGTCTGTCCGCATTTTATCTCATAGACACTACAAAATTGGAATTTTACATGGGTATACATATTTTATTACCCACTCCGAAAATAGTAAAAGGAATTGAGGTTTCGCCGCTATACCCAAATTGGCGAATGTGATGTGGGGTGTGGTTGGATAGCTCGTTCAAAAATATTGACGTTGCACAAAAACCATTTTTCCATCGAAGAATCCGTGTACGAAATATTAAGCTCTAAAACGTACAGGTTGTTTTTGGAGTCTGAAAAAAATCTTTAGGTTAGTAGCAGGACTTATTTGGAGTAGAAAATTTTGGTATTACAACATACATACAAATTCCGTGAAATATATACGTATTCTAAATTGTTAACCCTACACTGCTCATGGCTCGACACGCACTTGGCTGTTTTTTTAATACTAAAATGATAATTGGTGAAATATCTATAGACGTCCTATACACCTCTGCTAAGTCTTCGAGGAATAAATTCGTGATGAATTTTTATTGCACAATACACTCGCATTTTCGGCCTTAGACTAGCTATTTGTGATTCAAGCTTTGTATGGTCGTGTATTATATGCATATGTTGAGCATGACTAGATACCAAGTCCCCGCTACAGTGTACCGACCTAACTCTGATACCGTCTTATCTAAACCAAAGTATTATTATGTCAAAGGTCGAGTTATGCGAGTAGATTATGGTAATTCCATGCTTGATCATAAGCTTCTGCTACTTCTGGACAACAAACATGTTTATTTATGTAATACTTTAGTATTTATTTCTGTACAAGTGATTTGATTTGTAATCTTTAGAAATAATGAATTCAAACCATATCATAATATTTTTCTTATGGTAACTTGAGATGCGGTGTCAAAATCAATTTGACAGCGGCCATCACAGCCCGCTGTCATTGCCAAGTCGGCAAATGGTCGGCAACTTGTCTGTCACAAGGTCGATTGTGATTTGATTTTAATATCAAAAAAGTTGCGGTGTGGGCTGCAGCAAAGCAAATTGAAACATACGCTACGTACCAAATGTTGTAAAAGTTTCCTATTAGATACCACGCAAAATTAAAAGCTATTAAATAATATACAATGATTTGTGTATAGTTGCCTATTAAATTGTACACAACATTGCGGAGTACAATGCGCTAGTTTCGCCAGGAAATTAGCATTCGGTAATCGGTTTATTTTGTATTGTGTTTAGTTTTTATTCGTTTTTCAACCACTGCACTCCACTGTTCAGCATGGTACGTCTTTTAGATATTTTATTTTATGTATTTTTTGTTACTTACAAAAAGCTCGTACATGTTTCGAGTCTATAAATAAATATGACTTATTGTCGTAAGTATGCGTTTTTTCCGATTAATTTTTTCAAGAATTTTGTAACTTATTTTGGTATTTAATAGATTGATTCAAAATTTCCTATTGAGCTTGTACTCCTGGAACTTGTTTATTTTTTCCCAAACCCTGTGCCGAGTTCCATTTATTCTATTGCTGTATGTATTATTGTGTAGAAATACGTTTTTTTATCATAAATTTTATGTTTTTAGGCAAGTGATGAAAAGAAAATGGTCTCTGCAAGTAGACCTGCCCTGCCCCCAAGCAGTGATGAAACTGGCAATGTATTGTCCATGATTTACAGATTTTTCAAGAAGGTATGTCATCATTAATATAGCTATTCATTAATGTTATTTAAGGGTAGATGGCATCATCAGTGCATTCTTATTAGAATATAAATGCATAGGCTGTGTGACTACATTGTCCAAACAAAAAAGGCTCTCTTGATATGAGTCAGTGTGACCTTGAAGTGTTCTGCTTTGAATCATAAGCCGGCTATTGAACCTTCAAGTGTTAGTTCCTGTTGTTTATTTTATTTGGTTGAAGTTTTAGTAAGTAATAAAGTGAAGCACCAGTGTATGCATCATCTATGATGCATACACTGGTGCTTCACTTTACTAAGTAAGTGTTAATTTGTAAGTGTATGATGTGTACTCTAGTACACAAAATTAAATTATTACAAAATTAATCATTGAACAAATTCAAATGATAATATCATTATTTGAATAACAATTTGCTCAGTTCATTTTGTATATAAACTGTCCAGTCTAACATGTTGTACATGTTCTCACTAAACTCAAGTAAACAATAAAAATATATAGAGTATGAGGTAAGCAGTGCTTATCACTGGGTAATTAGTAACACACCTCACACCATTTTACACTTTAACAAATGAGTGCAAACAGTAACAGACTCACATTAGTATAATTTCTACATTACATGCTCAACAGTACATAGTGATGTCATGCTCTTAAATTATTTCCCACAGGACAGGAAATGTTGATGGTTAACAATTAATAGAATGTGCAAGAATGATATCTAAATATGTAGGTGAATACTAATTTAAAATAAAATAATGATATTTTTTTTTCCTTAACTAGGTATTTGTTTTAAATGAAATATGTTAAATAACTTATGTTACATATATGCATCACGTAAGTTATTGTTGGAAGAGTACATTGTTTGCAAACTAATCATAATCAATCAATCATTGTCCATTTTTTACACTATAATCTTATGTTAAATTATGGTCATTGTACCTACCATGTAATATTTTTATTTTAATATACTATCAAAACATACATAAAATATGCCTTTTGCCACTATTTCTAAAATCATAATAACATATTCCAAAATTCAATTTTTGAACACCTTTGCCTGATAAGCTATAATAACCAATTAAAATAATATTGGACAATTGTAATAATCTTATCATACTTGTACTGAGCAATGTAATCTTATTTTTATTGCAGATGACAAAATGTTCTTTGATTGATTATTTTCCATGAATCTTATGCATATTTTCCACGCTTCATGAACCATTGCTGCAGGTGTCGGTGGTCGGCGCGGTTTACCTGGTAGGGTATATGCAATGGAGCGTGGCATGGCTGATCGGACCCGTTATTCTGTCCGTACTGCGCGATCAATGGCGTAAGGAGAACGAGTACCGACGCAACTTGGCCAAGGCCGCGGCCTCTTCGTCTGAGAAAGATGTTGTTTTGGCTAAGCTCGACGACTTGCCGTCGTGGGTAAGATTTATGTACAGATCTTTATTTGTTATAACAATAGAAACGTCTTCTTATTTTTTTTCATAAGTACGTATGTATAAAAAAATAATGCATGTCGTACCGATTAGCCAGTCAGCTACCAAGGTGTCAGGTAGCTGGGCTGACTACACTTTAGATCTCAGTATTATTTATATTTTAATGCACCCTGTTAGATATTATTAAACTACAAATTTATCGCATCCGTACTTTGGATCATGTCCAAAAATAAATAAGCTGGAGGAGGTTATTACTACATACCTACTATTTTATATTTTTCGTGGTTTATTTCCGGTTGCGTCAACCGTAGGACGTGATGGTTTTGCATTTGGCCTAAACAAAATAGGTACATCAGACTGTCACACCTACTCATAGATACAATGGGCTACAAAAATCCATATTTAGTACAGAAATAAAACCATGTGAAACGGGAAAGGCCATCCGCCGATATACTAAACATAGGAAAACAAGACTTATTCGTTTAAAAAATAAATATTCTCATGATCAGTATCAAGTCATTTCTATTAATATGCTCATCACGAAACTACTTTGATTGGCATGAAACCTGATCGACACAACAAATAGGTACCTAATTAATTTCCCACCTCGATTATTATTATGAGGTTTCATGGCTTCGATCAAAAATGTATATTATTGATCGAAGCAAAATTGTAATGAAACTAGTTTTCTCCCAAAACGGCGATTCAACAATTTCACGGATCCAGTCGATATTATTACATACGTAATAGTTTTCTTCCACATAAACATTCTGAACCGACAATGCCTCGCGTCTTACCTCATAGGTCAATGACATCATTCGCATCGTTCGGAACACTTCTTTTTTGTATCAAAGTAAACAGAACACTTTGGCTTAGACGCAATAGCATTTAAACAATTAGTACAGCTATTACATTTCACAATCCGCCTCAATGATTGCATTTTAAACCTTATGTCAATGGCATAAAAGTCGAATGACGTGGTCGTGTTTGCAACGACATAATTATGTATAAGTATATCATAATGTTGTTTTTATCATCATCTAAAAAAAAATTACAGTTGACAAACATTTTCAGGTATTCTTCCCAGACGTTGAACGCGCAGAATGGCTGAATAGGGTATGTAATGTATAGCAATTGAGCAAATTACTTAGCTACCTCCTACACGGTTAATACTCGCTATCCTGTTCCTCCACCCACAACCTAGTGTTCGCAGCGCGCCTATATGTTAGCAATATAATATATGTTTAGCGGTATGCAACGAAAAGTTGTGGAGTATGGGTCAATCATAATTGTGCACTAATATTATAAAAGCGAAAGTTTGTATGTGTGTGTATGTTAGTTAATCCTTCACGGTCAAACGTCTGGACCCATTTGGCGATGATATGTAGTTAGCTTATACCCTGGATTAACACAGGCTACTTTTTATCCCGGTCTATGCAAATGACTGTGTTGGTGCATTTTAAAGTTTTAGCCTGTGGGCGAGGTTTTGGGTTCGATACCCACCCATATTGGGCAAAGTGATGTTGGGGTTATCCGTTTGGAAGTTACTGTCGGTTTTTGTATTAAGAATTTGAAGTTGAGAACCTGAAACTCGGCAATAGCAGTAAAAAATACCAATTTTATCGTGGTATCTTCGAAATCCAAAACTGATGGTCAAGTAGGTCTTGGCAAGTTTTCATACATATGGACTCGCCCTCTACATAGAATATGAGTTTGATTTCATGTTATGATTACAGATTCTTCTCCAAGTATGGCCCAACGTAAACCATTACGCTCGTAATCTGCTGAAGGATTCCATTGAGCCGGCAGTGGCGGAGAGTTTGGCCAACTTCAAACTTACCGGCTTCAAGTTCGAACGCATGATTCTTGGCACTATCGTTAGTAGACATCATTTTAGTAAAACTATTGATCCTACAGTGTTGTCGATCGCATGTTCAAATGCATTCAACATTATTTATGTGTAAAATCCTTAGCCTAAAGTAAAATCAATTCTTGATGTACCATTCCAATAGAAAATAAACGTTCCAGAAACTGCAAATAATCAAGAGTTTTATCAAAACGTTTTAAAATAAAACCACTGAAACACTTATCTAGTTAATAATTCAATTTCAAGTCATGGCCGTAAAAATTGACGTATGAAAGAATGTTGTTCAATTTATATGCTATTTGCTTTCCACGGTGTCATACGACTTCGGTGCTGTAATAGTTTTATAGTAGCTGTAATGGGGTGTTAAACTTCTCAGGCGCCGCGAGTTGGCGGTGTCAAGGTTTACGACAAGAACCTGTCCAGGGATGAAATCATCATGGATGTCGACTTATTGTAAGTAACTCTATGAAACGGCATGGAAACGATAAAGATTCATAATAGATTAGTCATTCATTTGCTTAAGATTTTCAGTAGGTATTAGAGGGAATGTCGGTCGTCTACGTAATAACCTTAACTCTTTTTATCTTTATCACTATGGTTATAAGAGTGAAAATCGGTCGACAGGGAACGTCGATGCACAGATGATTAAGAGTTTGTCTTGTCCTCATATGCATCAAGACAAATGTTTGTCACCTTAATTTCAGATAATGATGGAATGTTAGTATCGTTACCTACTAGTATGGTTTAAACATGTTTAAATTGGTTTCAGCTATGCTGGTGACTGTGATATCTCCTTTGTTCTGCAACGCATCCGTGGTGGCATTAAAGATCTTCAGGTACGAGTTACATCAGAACACCATCTAGTTTGATGTCTGAAAATCAAAGATATTTTTCAATTTTAATATCAGCTTATGGAACCGACCATCAAATTGCAGAAATCCATGACTATAAATTTTATTATTTTTCCAAATTATTTAGTTTCAATTCCGCAAATTCCAGCCAACGAAATCTTTAGTATTTTAAGCTGTATACATATTTAATTGATTTTTTATTTATTTTTATGATACAGATCCACGGTATGGTGCGTATAGTGATGAAACCCCTGATCACCAAGATGCCTTTAGTGGGAGGACTACAAATATTCTTCCTGAACAATCCGTCAATTGACTTTAACTTGGTTGGCGCTGCTGATGTTCTAGATATGCCTGGATTTAGGTGAGGTTTCGTTTTATTTGGATAAACACATGATCCAAAAATATTTTGCTCCATTCTCCTGCTGTCATCGCCTTATTGCCATATAATCTTTCACACAGTTCATCCACAGTTCTTTGGTCTTCCCCGTCTCTCAACTATATTCCCAGCATTTTTGAGTGTATGTTGAATAACATATTTACTGTTGTTTTAGTGATATTCTTCGTCGGTGTATCGTAGAGCAAGTGGCGAAAATGATGGTGCTACCAAATAAGTTGCCAATTAAATTGAGCGATGAAATACCGACTGTAGATCTGAGAATGCCCGAACCTGAGGTAAGAACTGCATAGTCATTTGTTTCCAGTTTGCTGGCTTTTGTTAAATGTATTGACAGCAGAAATGTGTTTACAGGGTGTGCTTCGTATTCACCTCGTCTCAGCCCAAAACCTCATGAAAAAGGATGTTTCAATGATTGGTGAGAATTGAAGATAGCTAACATAACTTGTGATTAGAACAGCCAAGCGTTCCAGTGTTGATACACTGGAACGTTTGGCTGTATCTCACTCATCCGTAAAAATAATACGAATTTGTATATCGAATTGATTTGTTGTTTAGGTAAGGGTAAGTCAGATCCGTACGCGATCATAACTGTGGGCGCGCAGCAATGGAAGACGAAACATATCGACAACAACGTGAACCCTCGCTGGGACTACTGGTGCGAGGTAGGCATACCAACCAATCCTCCTTACCTTTCCTTAATAGTTCTACCAATTTATGCACTTGGGTATATCTAATACTTTTATAAAGTAGTGTTTTATGTTTAGACTTTTAACAGATTCAACAGTTCGCTTTGCGAGCACACAATTATTTTTTCTTTAATGTTGGTATATAACATTTAAGATGTGCTTGCTTATTTTAATTATTTGGGCTTTGAATATTTTTGGTAAGTGAGGTGATGTTTTGGCTCATTTCTGATGTATCCGAATTGCATTGCGACACATAAATCTACGTCACGTGCATTTGTTATCCGAATTTCTCTTCATGACGAGAATTGCAAGTTAAACGCTGTCTGGCAAAATGAAGTAGCAACATAATGTTTTCAAGGCTAAATTAGTTAGTCTATTATTGTATCTCCTTTTGACAAGAGCCATGTATTTAAATATATGAAGGAGGTTTATAACAATATTTTGCTATTTTGAAAGCATTATCAGGAATGGGCATGACCATCAGAGCATTTTTATTTAAAATGAAGATTGTTTACTGGCACTGCCCTGCCCGAGTGTCCATGAAAATTTAACATAACAGTAAGCATTCTTCTTTAGTTGCTCCATGTAAAATATTGGTATTCAGCGGTAATCGGTTAGACTGGAAGCCGACTCCAAACGTAGTTGGGGAAAAGGCTAGGCAGATGATGAGTAAGCATTCTTCTACCTGCAGAATGCAATGTCTCAATAAGATTAAATAATAACAATTTTCTTAAATGAAGTATATGCATGTAAAATTGTAACTTGGGTTCTTTTAAAATCTAAAAACCAATGAATTTTATTTCTATTAGTGATATATTTGCTCTCGGGAATGTCATAACAGATTTCAAGTTATTTCAAACTCTACTATAACAAGGTTTTAAAATAATATTTTGACTTATACCAATATTAATAGTGTAAAATACGCTTTAAACTAAGTAATAAGTATGTAAGTTTAACGCGGGCGTAATTCGCACGCAGAAATTGGTCGTGAAATGTTTCCAAGTAAGTAGTTATGAACAAGATTTTGTTTTCTTCACTTATGTTTGCGTCGGACTATGCGCGTGTGGCATACAGGCGCGTATAATGCAATCTCTGGGCCAAGCGTTGGAAATAGAAGTGTTGGACAAGGACGAAGGGAACAATGACGACAAGCTCGGCAAGTAAGTACGTGCACGCGGTGACGGGCGAGCAGGCGGGGTGTGGGGGGGGGACAGGGCGCAAGGAACCGGGTATACGCTACGCTGATGGTTGCACTCGCTTCACGCATTGTAACTGTCCCGATAAGCTTCTAAACATCGGCCAACGCGACGCTTGTCTGATAGTTACAGTGGCATGAACGTCATATGGACTCCGTTCCACTGTAAACTGGATGGCTTACTGCATAGAAATTAACAAGCAGTCGTCGAGTGGTGTTGTCTCAAAGCAGCGTTGACTTGATTTTAGCAGGTCAAGTGACCTGAGTCCTTGTGCTCTTTGGAATGAGACCCTCGATACTAAGTAATGAGAGATCTAGACAAAGTTGTTGTGTCGTTTCAATCATGTTGCATTCTCAACGTAAATAACGTAATTTAGTAAACAGTTCAGATTCCAGATTCTCCCATTACAACTGACCTAACTTAGCTGCATGTGTAGTTCATAGTGCATTTAGAACTTAGTATGTAGAAGGTGAAGGTGAGTTTCCTAGATATGTCTTATTAATTAATTATTGTATTATTCTCTTTTCTTCAAAATTTTCTGATAAGCAGGCATGAGAAAACCACATTAGAGAGGTCGCCGGAATGATTGACGTGGCGATCTCTTTACTGTTGTTACCACAAATCGATATACTTGCCAGGTGGTCTGGGGTAGGAAATCGGGCCAACAGTTATTCCAAAATTGTTTTCAAAATTTGATAAAAGAAATGTGTTTAGGTACAGTTTGGTATAAAACTAATATGTAGAAATATTGTGATTTTGTCCCAAGGCGTTAATAAGCTCAAGGAAGAGTCAAGTGCTGCAGTTCGAGCTCTGGGACTGGGACCCTGGCATGGGCATACAGAACGATGATTATCTTGGCAGGTCCGTCTCCGCCGCTCTTCGTGCATTGACACAATTAGCGACATTTCATTGCCGTGTTTCTTTTTTATTTGTTTTTTAATCTTGACTCTTATTATCACCGTTGTGTTGCATAGCCTAACTTTTATTTACTAGCCATAAACTCATGCCGGTGATGCTAAGATTCATCTGGGTCTTAACTGTTTTTACTACTTTGGTGTTCTATTTTATATCTACATTTGTTTTGTGTGAGATTGTTTTTTGCCTTGAATAGGAATACCGATCAGATATATGGGGACATACAATGTGATATTTAATCCAAGTGGCAAGTTGACTCCTTTTAATCGATTATATTATCGACTTACTTTACCTACTACCATAAAGATACACATTTATTTACAAAAATAACTTTGACACCTTCGCTTAATTTGACATAATTTAACATGTATCTATACACCCTGAAACCTATTAATTTACTCAGCAAAAATGTACAGAAACATATACTAATGTCTAATGTCCTTTCGTTTGATAATAGCTTAATATTATGTATTTGTATATAACATGGTGGGTTGTAACAGTCAGTACTCCGCACCAGCGCGACGATATTGGTCATCAAGCTTTACGACTGGGACCGCACAGGACGGGACGAAAAACTGGGCAGGTCGGTCGCTGCCACGACACTGAACAAGTGTATTGACAATGTACATACATTCTCACAGTGAACTAACGTACTTGCCACTGAAAGCGACCACAGACCATACTCTACGCACACAAGACTGAATTAAACGCTCCTGCCCGAACATTGCGCTGTAACATCACACGACGCACTCATTTAACACTTAACAACGCGCATTGCACAACGCGGCGCCACTTTTATGGGTCATGCTAACACATTACTATTGTTTTTAACACTCACTCGGTAGTTTTTATTGCATCTCAAATGGGAGGAATCATTCATTGCTATACGACATTTATGTTATGTCGCTATTACTTTAACGCTACATAATCATACAGTAATATTCAAACAACACCATGAACGTAATTTTTATTATTCCTTGGAGCTTTCCTTACACCCGGTTCCAATAAACAGAAAACGATTCGTTTTGCTTACGGATGGTAGTATTTTAAAATAGAACAAGTTCTATGAGACGTATGTCAAAATACAACTATCCGTAAGCAAAACGAATCGTTTTTATTTATTGGAACGCCCGGTTAATCTACGGCCTAACCTAATCTAAACTGTATGTCCGCAATCCATTCCTTTCTGTATTCCAATACTTACTGCTTGTGTTCACTAAATGTTGTGTTATGCACTGTTTTTATCTATTTCTTCTTCAAAACGGTGTATTCCCGATTGGTTTCTTATCCCAGTGGCCTCACCAATAGCAACAATTTTGTTGTAGTTTTTCATCTGGTGGGAATACACCATTAAAATTTAACTTTTATAAATGTTTAATGTTATGTTCTAACCATGTTCTGGTAAAGTCGAAAATCTTCACAGTATCTTGTACTACTTATACAAGATACTGTGAAGACTTTTGACTTCGTCTACATTTTCAAAAAACTCTTTCAGGTGTTCAGTAGATATCTCTCAAGTTGTACGCTTCGGTCGTTTAGACACGGTAAGTAGAACTCTTTTGCGATTTCAACATCATATATTTTTACGGCGAGCCATATTAACGCTATTCAATTGTTTTAGTGGCAAACTCTCCAGGAAGCCAAACATGGTAAAGTTGAGTTGCGTCTGTCGTGGCACCGTCTGACTTCTGATGCGTCGGAGCTTAGCCGCGTAAGTATAGTTCTGAACTTCTGATACTATACAATTTTAGCCAGTTTCGTTATCTTTACCAATCTTTTATTTCAGGCTCTGACGGAAACCTTACTCATTAAGACGGGAGAACTCAGCTCTGCTGTCTTGTCTGTTTACATCGATTCTTGCAAGAAGTTACCAGTAAGTTATTAACATTATCCGAGTAATGCTAGATAAGTTCCCAAAGTCGTGTTTCATTATAACATAATGTAATTCCAACAGAACGCGCGCACTCAGTCTCGCCCCGACCCATACCTGACGATAACGGTAGGCAAGAAGACGGAGAACAGCGCCGTACAGATGAGGACCGGTGACCCTGTCTACGAGATCGGGTACTCCTTCCTGGTTCAGAACCCTGAGTGCGATAACTTGGAGATCAAGGTGAGAAGAGGAAGAAGCTTAATTCTCGTTATACTTGACCTGTGCGGGCCTCGTCCCGGGGGCGAGTGAGGTGTCAAACTCCCCCACTACGTCTGAGAGGCGCGCGTGGAACACTGTGCCCTGCCGTCTCGGGTCCAATGTGAGCGACGGATGTCCCGGAATACGCCGCCCCTAGACCCATTTAGGGGTCTGGAAGAGGGCTTTGTCCACCCTCTGTCGACGCCCAGTGCGTCTGCTCATCTGCTGTGGGATGGGCGGGAGCTAGTCATTGCCCTTTCCCTTTCCGCAGTTTCTTTCTGCGACATGACGGTTTCGCAGGTCACCACCACGTCCCAGTAGTCTGTGCTGCCAACCATTGTTCGATCGACAGTCTCCCCCTACCACAGTCATGAGGGCACGGCGCGGCTTATCCCACGCCGTCCACTCGGCCAGCGTACTCCGCACCGTATCCTCTAGAGTCTAGACAGTGGGGACTGTAAGCCTACTCCAACATAGTTGGGAAAATCGCTAGACAGTTGATGACTCTCACTCATATCAGAATGAAGTGCTAAAACGTAAAACAATGTCTTAATTTTAGGTCCTGGATTCAAAAACGGGAGGACAACTCGGACAGTTGACTTACGGCATCTCAAATCTGTTGAAACAAAAGGATCTAAGCCTGTTAACTCAGCCGCTTATGCTGCAGAGATCTGGCCCAGAGTCCAAGATCATCTTGTCTTTACAACTCAAGGTAACTTGTATTCAAGAATAGAGCCATTTTTTAAGTCTTCGGGATTCGTCAGAAAAATAAACTAGGAACTTAAAGTACCTTTCGTTAATGCTGGAAGTGTTAATTAACCGTTCAAACGGAGGATAAAAAGGTGAGTTATTGTGCGGAATGTAACTATTTTTGCTGTAACTTAAGAGTAAAACGACAAATTAAATTTGCTTCCGAAACTCCGCATTCGTTATGGGAAACAATTAGAAATATTAACATGAGCGGAACTGTAAATGTAAGACAGTTCCGTAAACTAATTTGACCCCCTTTCAAGTAATCAACAAATGTCTTTCTCCATAGATTTTGAAGGAGGCGATCAAGGAAGAGGACTTTGAGGAGGAGTCAGTAGCCGAACCGCCCAGACAGCCGTCGCCACCCGTCACACCGGCGACGCCGACCTCCCCGCCCCCCACCATCGATGATCTCGATTCTCACAAACCGGTCCCGCCCCTTACTGATCCAGGTTTTCCATTCAAACTAGTTATATTAACTAATTAGCATAGCTGTATAAGGCTTCATAAACTTTTGGACTTCCATGTTGGTGTAGTGGTCGCAATCGCGACTACTGATCGTGAAGTCCTGGATTCGATTCCTGGGTCATGTAATCTTTATTGGAGTTTCATCAGGAATGTTTTGGGGGCTGGAATTGTGCCCAGTTGATGCCCCCTATTACATGGGACTTAAACATAACTGGCGAAATATGGATGTACTATTAGGTACATCTTCCTAACCCTTCGGGCGTGATTTTATGTCATGTGTTTTGTGTCCATAAATAATGCTATACTTAGCTCTAGTTGCTACATTCGATTAGCGCGCGATCTTTGTAATTTGAACCTTATGTTACGGTTTATAAAATTCACATCGTCAGCCCCGCTGCATCTTTGCTGCCATAACTTATCTGCAGTTGTCAAATTAATATTACTAAAATTCTTACTGTCGCAGTCACTGTACTTCCTGAGCCTGTGCTGAGGAACATCGAGGATGCTCTCCTAGATAGCAGTTCACAAAAGTCAGTGCCTCTAGAACATATTGAAAAAGAAGTTGGTAAGTATGCAAAAAAAAACTTTTTACCTTTGGTATGAATTATCCGTACAGCATCCGAACCATATACGTAATCCAAATTATTTTACTCATTTTGTATTTATAAATGGTCACTATATAAAATCCTATTTTGCTATTTTTCGCGTTTGCTAATTTCGAATGCACTGTTTTTTTTTTCTTTTACAGATGTTCCTCAAGAATATTCGCCTCTACCTGGTAGCGATTCGCCTAAACTAACTCACAGGACCTCCTCGTTGACGACGTAAGTTCCAACTAAACACTAAGTTGATAAACGTGACAACTTGAGCTTAGTTACGTTTAGGTTAGCATGAGAGAAGTGGCCCATATAACGTGGTACTGAGTCACACACTCATAAATATTTGACGGCACGGTTGGCGCAGTGGCTGAGCGATCGATTGCTGCGCTGCGTGTCGCAGGTTCGATCCCCGCACGGAACAAATATTTGTATGACCTACAGGTAGTTGTTTCGGGTTTAGCTGTTTGTGTATGTGAGTTTAAATGTTTGTAAACGCACCCACGATACAGGAAAAAATCCTAGTATGGGGCAAAGTATAAAAAAAAATAGCCAATAGCTGCAGTCCAAATCAATGAACTCGATTCAACTCCAACTTCTAGCAGCCACTAGCTTGTCGCTAATAGGGTTGTCACTTCAACTAGGCTGAAACAGTCTTCCTAAATTATGTTTTTATTCCTTAGTACTTTAAGTCACAAATGTTTGTATGTTTATACAGATCTGCGGGAGAAGCTGGACTCGGACGTATACTTCTGTCACTCCGCTACAGCATGCAAAACCAAACACTATTCGTTGTCGTACACAAAATTATGTAAGTTACTCGAGTTCTCTTATTTCATCATCGTTCCCCTGCCATCATTATACCAGTTTGCTGTAATTTAGGGTTGCCGCAGCATGTCTTATTCTATACTTGTCTATATCTCGCCATCACATTTACTTGGGATTTATGGTGTAACTAAATAAGTATTGTGTTTTTATAGGCACATACCATTGAAGGACCCGACTAACGTGCCTGACCCCTATGTGAAGTTATATTTGCTACCTGGTCGCTCTAAAGATTCCAAACGTAAAACTGCGGTAAGTCAAAAAATCAAGATTTAAAAACAGACTTTTCGAGAGTCAAAGAAGATCACCCAAATTGGGGCGTTTTTTGCTGCCTAACCAAACTAAACTTATTATTTGAATTGAGCATAACATAATTTACATGTTTTTATTCATTTAATTTTAAATAATTCTCTAAATGAATTCTTTAAGAACATTAACATAATGAATGTACATTGTCAATACACTAATGAAAACATAATATACGTTAAAAAAATTGGCATCTTTGGTAAAAGAAGTAATTACAGTACTAGAAATAGGGACCAATTACTGGTGGCGCGTGTGTCGGATCATTTAGTTCCCTTTAAAATGTTGATCCATGCGTCATGTTCGTGAACGGGCGCTGTCAGTTCTGACTGATCGCTGGGATTCGGCACAATCGGGCGGCAAAATTGAATGTACGGAGCTATACATTTGAAAAATCTGCAGAAGTACCGCTCGGGTTAGCTAAAATTGTGCCAAACTACCATGATTCAGTGAGGGTAACTTACCGAACAGTTTTCAGATTGGCACGAGCTCAATGGAACCCAAAATGTGTTGTAATTCAATATACCAAAACGAACGTACCGATTCGAAAAATGTTTCAACCAGTAATATTGCAGGTAGTGAAGGACAGCTGCCAGCCGGAATACGACGAGCAGTTCGAGTGGGTCATCCCATTAGCTGAGCTGCACTCCAGACAGGTGGAGGTCACGGTTGCCACGCACAAGGGCTTCTTGGGCGGCAGCCCGGTTGTTGGCCAGGTAATGCTCTTCACTAACAGAAAAAAATAACTAAGATTTTCCCTAATCAAGCTGTTTCATAAACACCAAGGACTTAACAGAGCGAATTTGACTACTAAACTTAACACCATCAACACATTTTTACTGCTTTCAAGATCTGCCGGTGTCATCAATGTTGGAGAATATTGAAACCAGTATTTTTTTAACGTGGTGTATTTACTCCTGGAAAGCTTAAGGCGTTGTCCTAAATGCCTTCGATTCGCACGATGGTACGATCCGTTCTCGTTGCACGATAAGTTCAAATATACAGGTTTCTCCAGAGTATCCTAATTCAAGCTTGCCATCGCGCGTTCACAGACAATGTTCATTCACCATTTTCATTGCGTAACGAGAACGAATCGCAACACCCTACAATCCCTCCCAAGTAGGACGACGCCTTACGCCGGGTTCCAATAAACAAGAAACGATTCGTTTTGCTTACGGATAGTAGTATTTTGACATAAGTTCTATGAGACTTTTTATGTCAAAATACAACTATCCGTAAGCAAAACGAGTCGTTTTTGTTTATTGGAACCGGGCGTTAATCGTGAAAAAATTGCCCTCAGTAAATAATTTGTAAGCTGCAAATAGATTGTTCCTATTTCCCTTGGTATTACCTAATTAACTCTCGTTACAGGTGGTAGTTCATCTCAACCAGTACGACTTCCGCGAAGCAAAAACCATGTGGTTCGACCTTCTACCGGAGACATCGCCAAGAGATTAGAGAGAACGTTATTAAGTTCTAAAATGAAAGTACTTATGAATCTTAGTATAGTTTGCGAATTGCAAAGCCATAATTGCTGATCTGATTGATAAAATGTTCAGTGTCGCGTTTGTCAGAAATGTTGTACGACCGCCTTTTGGTAGTTATTTCCATATTTTATACAATCGTCGTTGAATTCGTAATAAATCTATGTATTTTTACACTTGTTTACATTGTTACAAATGCTTTCAGTGTTTATTTATATTTTAATAAATAATTAATATTTTTAACATTGCTTATGAGTATCTAAGTGTTATAGCACTAAGTCAAATTAACTTTTAAGTTTAGCTTATGATTATGTATGACACAAAGCATTTACCTACATCGAACCGCATTCTTTTTGTGTGAATTATTGAAGCAGTTCAGATTTTTGTTTTTGTTACTTTTATATTGCATTTAAGTGTATTTTCCGTGTAATAAATATTTGAAAAAAGTAACGTTTTTTTAACTGTTCCTCTTACTACTATTTACCATATAAGTGCAAAATAAATATACGTTTGTCAGCAGCTTTAACAGCGTCGAGGTCGGAAATTATCCTAGACTACTAGGACATTAAGTAGTAGTAAAGCTAAGCTGGGTTTGGTGCCCAAGTTTTGAATTCTTATCAATATCTGGTGTAACAATTTTTTTATACATTGTTGGCCTAAAACTGCCACCTCAATGTTGTTAGTGGTAACACAGTATCACTGGCTGCAAGAATTGGGCTTGGGAAACAGGCGGAACATAGTTAAAGGCTTCAGAGTTACGAAATGAAACAAAACCTTTGATTGAAAAATATTTAATACATTAATTCACACTCAGATGTAATTGAATGCAGTCACTAGTAAATACAATTTCACAGTCTTCCTCAAAGTTCTGAGCCATAAAGCACATGGTGTTCACATCACTTTAATATAAGATCTTATCAACGTTCCATAGGAGCAGGTGTAATTTTTTGTGCAATGATCTTTCCATAACCACCTCTACCCCCATCATAGTCCGTTCTGTATTCGTCTCGAACCTGTGGAATAGATTTTATTTAGTCAAGTATCCATGTTATGACCAACACATGTCACTTCCCACGTACAATAAAATACAGACGTATTACAGCTTGCAAACAAAAACGACATGTCAATGCAGGTCAAATTGAAAGCAGAGAGCTAACATTACTAATACTGTTCAACAGAGAATACAGATTAATTTCAGATCAAAATGCTTGAACCCATGTCTATTTGTCTAATGCTCTACAAAGGTGTTAGAAGATTGAAATTATTCTAAGGGAAGTTGTAAAGTATTAAGCGCAGGCCACACCGCCAGCTAGCAGGCGGGCGGGCTGGGCGGGTGGGCGAAGCGAACGAAGGAAACTATACAAACTACGCGAAATATTGGCGAGCTAAACTATGGAGTTCACACCGAAAACAACGGACAGACGAGCGACGCCGACGGGCGGAGCGGGCTAAGCGGACGAAGCGGGGGGCGCGGATGGGACAGCGAGAGGTGAGCGTTCTATCTGTCCATTGTCATTTGCAATTTCACAAACGTAAACACTACACTGCTATTCGGAAGACGAGCGTCGACTAGTCTACTCAAAACGGGGAGGACGGGCGAACGAACCGGGCGAGCGGGCTGGCGGGCGAGCTAAGCTAGCGAAGCGCGGGCGCGCCAACGAGGTGAACGAGTAGCTTCGCTGGAATCGTCGGATATTTCGTTAGCTTAGCTCGTTAGGTTAGTCGGTAGCTCGCGGTGTGAACCGAAGTATGTAAAGAGGTGAAACGATGTTCGCCCGCCTAGCCCGCCCGCCCGCTAGCTGGCGGTGTGGCCTGCGCTTAATACTTTACAACTTCCCTTAGAATAATTTCAATCTTCTAACACCTTTGTAGAGCATTAGACAAATAGACATGGGTTCAAGCATTTTGATCTGAAATTTATTTTAATACTGATTTTAAGTGTTGTAGCATGATGTTTCATAGCCTATTTCACCTCCTGATCATGTAGCTTTCTAATTGTGAAAATAGTTCAGTAGTATCTGAGCCTAACAGGTTCAAGCAAACAAACAATACAAAAAAAAACTTTTTTCTGTATTATATTAGAATAGATAAATAATCATTTTTGTTTTCACAGTACCTGTCCACCAGTTTTGCCTCTTCCGTACTGTCTCCCTTCAATAAATCCTGCATCCCAATCACATCGGATGATTCGGTCATCAAGTCTTGTACCATTTATATATCTGTAACATTGCAATATAACCACAATGAATGAGTAGAATTTGCAGCATTGCCATCAATAATTAAAATTGTCCAATGAAATGATGAAACATGATTGTATACCATTAGGATTTAACTAGTCCAGAAACCTTATCTATTCCAATAGATTTGGTGTCTGTTTACTTGTATTTTATATGTATAAGGAAGTTATACAGCTACACATAAGTCAGTCAAAACTAAGAGACCATTTGTCTTATTGAAAGGGTACTGGAATCACTCAATCATCACTGACAGGATCATTGTTGCTAATAAGCCTGATATGTGTTGATAAGACTGATTCATGTAACCATCCCAAGAGAAAGAACTAAAATATCTAATACTTGGCATAAGAGGTTGTTGGCATGTGGAATGCGAGCTTGGCTATCATTGTGCTAATTGTCATTACAGGTAATGGCTAAGAGCCTCAACAACCATCTGCCGAAGCTCTCCTTAGGCAGTTAGAGAATTTTGAGGAGTTTCCTGTTTATGGTGCTCTAACCACCGGTAGCTAGGACCCCTTTTTTTTTTTTTTTTTTTCGGGTGGGAAATCATCCAATGACTTCCCCCGCTCTGGGTGGAGCGGGGGGGCATGTCAGACTTGTACTGACTAAAACCCACCTATGTTCCGTCTATTGCCCTTTACGTTCCGGGGCCGCGGTATCTATTTCGAACAACCCGCAACCCCGGCAGGAGCTAGGACCCCCTCCTCATACCATTTTTAAAGAATCATGTAAATATAAGATGTTAAGTGAATAATGGAAAAATTATCAATTGAATTAAGTGTAAAAGGAGTTCACAATGAATAAATTTTACTAACCTCATACAGTTTTCAGAATCACTTCTTGTGTAATATTCAACAAAGCAAAACCCACAAGGAGTCTTTTTATACTTATCTAAACCCATTATTACTCTTCTTATATCGCCGCATCTTGAAAATAATTCATATATTTGTTCTTCAGTTGTATAGAATGACAGATTCCCAATATACAGTGTTGATGACGCTTTCAATAACTTTTCTTGTTCATTTCGGGAACCCTGAAGCCATAACATGATCACATTAAACCAAATGTTATGAACTTATGAATTAGCAATATAGCTGAAACTTGATATTGGATAATATTACCAGATTATCCAATATCAAGTTTAAATCTGATAGAAAATACGGCAACATACCTTGAAATGTTGATCACGATAGGAACTTATTTCGATTGAAGAATTCATAGCGTCGGAACTTCTTCTCCTACCAAGTTAACGTGGCCTAAATACACATCAAGTAAACAAAACACTTTCGTGCGTGAATAAACTGATTTTAGTTTTTCCAGCTCAACAACGTTTCACTTCACTTGACAAATTGACAACCAATGCCAACCATTGACAACTTTCGTTCGAGGGGTTGCCATAAATGAAGTATTCTCCGTTGAGATGAAAAAAAAACCTTTTCTCTTCTTCTCTGTGGTGTGGTGGGATTGTGTAGAAAAGCAGAATGTTTGTGATTAGATACAAAAATGGGCAATCATCAAACTACAATTATTTTGCTAGTGTTGTGCGGAACTGTGATTTTTATTTTGACATCTACTAATATTGAATATACCATCACCAACCTAACAGGCAAATGAACCAGTTTGACGTAAGGTTGGTAATCATAAACAAAAGAAGGGCAAAAAAAATAACATTGTAACATCTGATATAATGTAAAATTCCCGCTTTTCTTTTGTTCCCGATTTTAGATTTCAGTTAAATTATCCCGGTTTGGAAACAATCTTACACAGTGTTTTCACTAAGTTGTCAGTTTGCAATTATTTGTAATAACAGTCTTATCTGCTAAAATAGACTCAATGGCTACCGTCGAGGAATATGAAACTTTAGACGAAGAGGTTAGAGAATTAATTCAAAATTATAAACACAAAAGAGCTACTGCGTACGAACCCTGTACTCTTAAAAACATAAAAGAGTGTCTAATTGGTCTCAGTGAAGTAAGTGTTTTTCTTTTAATTTATAATAATATAATTTGTTGGATTGTTCTGTACGTATTTATATCGCTAATTAATGACCTATGTACTCCAATTTTTAGGAATTCGGATTGCTCAACATCACCTACATTTTCAATCCTCATTTAGACGTAACTAACAATGCTTTACACTCTGAAGCCTTGGTAAATCTTATCAACTCAGTGTGGTCATTGTTACAAACTTATAAAAATGTGGCCCAAAAAGCAGAAAATCTGGAAGAACAGAATCATATATTGGATCACAATAATAAGCAACTAAATGTATGTATAAAATAAATATGTTTATTTTAGGAGGAAATGTTTACCAAAAACACTCATTTTTCTGTCTTACTTAAAGGGTTTGGTAGGACGATTGAAGGAAAGAATAAATTCGGAGAAGAATGAGTCCAAAGCTTGTGTTGCTTCAGCACAAAGGATATCAGATCATTCCGAGGATATGTTGCACAAGATGACAGACACTCGAGCCAAGTTGTTGCAAATTACCAAACAAAAAGAAGCCAATGAGAGAAAGCTTCAAAATGAAATAACAAGGCTAAAATTGCAAAATGAAAAACTAACAGATAGGCTGAGGAATAAAGGTATTAGCGTCTGGTTATTAAATACAAACTTTTTGGATGTAATTATTTTTCCTATGTAAATTTTACAAATATGAAATTGTTATTTACACAAATAATTTGTTTATATCATTTGTGATAGCTGTATTTTCGTTTTCAGATAACCATACTCATTCTTCCAATGCAGCCCATAGTGCATGCAAAAGTTTGAAATCGGAACATGAAGATTATAACAGACATTTGAAAAGAATTATAAGCAAATTGGAGCACAATAATCAAATGTTATTGCAAGAAGTTCTTAAACTAAAAGAAGAACTTGTTTTTAGAGGAATGGATCAGTTTTCTTTAGATAATGATAAAAATTGATTATTCCACTTATCTATTTTGATTTCTGTCAAAGTTACCTGCACAAGCTGTGACTAAACATTTTAATAATAATTAACTGACTGACTAGTATTATATTGCAGTGATCAGTATTATAGTACTTAAAACTAATGTTCGTAATTATGTACAAACTAATCTAGTATTACTTGACAAATTGTAACTTGTTATTGTTGGGGCTTAGCCCTTAGTTAATCATCAAGTGTTGCTAATTTTGTAATTGATCTAGGCTATTAACTTTAAAGAATAAATTCAATGATTTAAGAGATATTATATATGTATTTTGTAAGTGTAACAAAAAAATTACATGGAAAAATGGACAATCATCCTAAATATAGCAGTATATTTAGGGTGATTGTCCATTTTTCCATGCAATTTTTGATCAGTAGTTGTCATACCCATAACAAAGGACTAGAAAAAGTTAAATTTCAAAAGCTCAATAGTCACATCCTTGTGATGAACCAACATTCCTTAACAAACTGACACTAGTGTCTTGGAGCTTCCGAAACCTATTTATCAGACAGTTGATGTGAAACCATCATCAGTAATCCTATCAACCAGGTAGCAAAGCTCTTTAAAAATTAAAACATTTTGAATGACTTTGTTTTTGCAGTTGCCATCTCTTCAAGACGCAAGACTTCAGAGACACAAAAATAACCAACATCCAAAAATAAAACTAAAAAGCGTTGTAACTCCTGAAAACTTCAAACAATACTACAAATGATCTTGTATTGTATAACGGGCTGGTGTCCGCAACTCCACGTCTGAGGCGCGTATTTTGCGTATGGGTGGGAATATTATTCGATCCACCCCAGCTCCACGAGAAACGTCAGCAGCGCCTTGGTGTTGCTGACGATCTCGCGAAGAGATATACAAATGATCTTAAAGATACTAACTGCTAACTTCCAAAGAGTTGGATCATACATCATCAGCTCAGGTATTCAAGACGCAAATACCTAATATGTAAAGTTTTTCCTCCAAAAATTTGAAAGATCGATTCGATCGATCTCGATTTCTCTACTGTCTCAACTCGGATATTCTGGAACGACGTAGATTTTCACTGAAACGTGGCAAAAAAGTTCCTATCATGAGACCACAGCAGAAGTAATGAGTAGGATCGGTAAAAATAAAGAGTTGAAGCAACCATGGATTGTAAGAGCGATCGCCCATATTTCTATAATTTATCGAACCTCTAAAACTTCGCTCAGTTATTAACCCATTCAAATGTAATGATTCCGAGTTGACTAAAAGCAAACAGACTTTTCCTTATCCAGACCATGGTCTATCCAGAGGAATCGTTTCAGGCATGAGGGTAATATGTATGTACTTAGACAGTTAGTTTCGCATTCATAAAATTGCTGTGGAATCGAATATTAATTTCATTAAATAATTGGAACTTTTTGCACGCTTTTGAAATGGATGACATAGTGAATGTTCAAACAAATCAATTATGTCCATGATAAAAATTGGTTGTTTGTAAAGTAGGTTTACGATCGAGATGTTTACGTGATAACGTCTTATTGGTGATATAAGTTATCACCAGTAGTGACATCTAAAATGAAATTAAGTACCAATTTAAAGTTTTTTTTTCGAGCCAAGTAACAGATGGCGCTACCATCTTTATGAAATGTCGCTCGTGAGGTTTTGGTTTGACACAAGTTTCTGAACATGTCACCCGACTAAAACGATTTTAAAGACGTTATCACGTCAAAAGAGTGTTCATCGAAATTAATTACAAGCACAATTACCTATTTCTTGGGTTACTGGGCGTACATACCGCTAGTTGTAACTAGCGGTAAAAATTCCCCGTGAGCGATGCCCAAAGTGTTCCGGGTTCCTTCTAGGTAGCTTCCTAGGTTCCATACTATTTAACATTCAAATTGGAACAATGGTTAACATAGCAAGAGATACAGAAGTACCTCCGGTAAATTTTTGTTGTAAATTATGATTTATAAATAATCCATTTGCGTTCTAGCATATCTTGTGAGAAGTTGGTGACGCTAAATGAAACTAAAAGCAAACATTATGAGGTACGTAACGTTAACTGTGTTACGGCTGGGGTTTGTACGTAATACGTCCATAGAATTAATTAAAAACTGTCCTGGCTTTTGCGATATTGACGCGCGATCGCCGCTCCGCGTCGTCGGCCGAAACAAGCGAGACAATAATATCAGTCCGCGGCGCTCGCGTCCAGTCGACCACTCGCTGTGAGCGGAACTGATTCACACTTCATCGTGAATAGTGAACATTCTACATTCGACCGCGAAAGTGTGCGCGCGCGCCTTGTTTCAACCGGTATCATTTTGTTATCATTAGTATTTCTTTGAGATTGATAAGATCATTACATCACTGAGTGATAAGATTCAAGGATCAAGTTACGGGCGAGCAGTACACCGCGACTACTGTATGCAACAGCTGTAGTTATAAAATTAAGTGTAAACCAATAGAGTAGACTCTTGGTTAGTGTGAATATTGTGTTAGACTTTGTCGGATGTCGCGACACCTACCATGGGGACGGCGAAAAGACTGAAGATAACAGTGGTTGGCGATGGTATGGTCGGCAAGACGTGTTTGCTCTACGTGTACACGAAGAACGAATTCCCAAAAGAATACGTACCCACAGTGTAAGTCTCAACTTGATATTCTTAATTGGTTCCGGTAATGTTGGAGATGGCAGGTGCGACGTCTGCCGGGTCAATAGGGCGATTGCGACAAGGTAAGTGCGACGCGAGTCCAAGCCTCTGAATTAGCGAGTCGGCGCCATAACATCGTTATCATCACATCTATACATATAATTCCAGAGTTGCGGAGTTGTGACACTAATACAAGGATGCCTCATATAGAATGGACTAATGTGGATTATTTTGAATTTTCCTTCTATTGTACTCATACTCATATACCTACAGTATTACACATCCTTACTTAGCCTTACCGTACTTAACTGACTCACAATTAAGTTATATTTTTTTTAAAACGAGTTAGGATGAAGCTGAATTAAGTACCTATCTGCCTTCGTGTGCTAGTTCTAGACTTCTTTAATCATGAAAAAACTGGCCAAGTACGAATCGCACTCACACACAAAGGTTTCCTTAGCTAGCACCAAACAAGATAATAACAATATTTTTAACACTTGTTTTTAAAAAGAACTATGTGTAAAAATAAATAAGCGAAAAAAGACTTACACTCATTCATATGTAAACTTACACTCAACAGACAGTTAAAAACAAAGTTACTGCTGCAGTTTGATGAAGAAGTCCAATATCTCAAAAACTAACTATTAGATCTTATTCACACGTTGTGACATACGGAAATGGCAAATCTATAAGGGTTCCGTTTTTGCCGTTTAGCAACAGAACCCTAAAAGATGATTGCAATACTTAATAACTAGAAGCTGCGAAACCTTGGAGTATAAACGTCAATAAACACAAACAAGTGTGAATAAAACTTGTATTATGAGCAGGAAATCGATATCTTACGTCATTCAAATTTGTACAATACCGTAGAATTTAACATCATGACTAATCAGGCGGTGTAAGGTGCTAAACGAGATATAAAATATCATTTTAGTATAGCGAATGATTTGGCCGATGATAAGCTAGGTTTATAAAACAAATGATTCATTTTAAACCGGCTTTAAGTAGCTAGTATCTACAGTTCGCTTAGTTTCATTAATTATTTATTTTACAGTGACAAACTTTTTATCGGACCTCCACAAAGTCATCGGAAAACTGTAATTTTTTTCGGATATTGCTATGACGACTTTTTGATAACTATTAACTTCCCATAATACAACCAACGACGCTTTGAATTGCCAAGCATTATTTTGTGTTGATAAGCAAACAACAAAAAAAATCTGCTTTAGTTAGTTGTTTAAAAATACTTAGTTATTTCTATATAATATATAGAAAGTATATAATATATATAGTGAGGTATAGTTGAAAAATATATTATATTTTTCAACTATACCTCACTAATTGATGTATGGTATGGTGGATATTTAGAGTAACATTAGAGCAGATAGTTCAAATCAAAAACTATTAGGTGGTACAAAATAAAATCGTTTAAAACTATTCGCGTCATTTTGAATGATAATTTTGCCAACAGTATCGTTCCCAGTGGGCTAATATTATTGAACAGGTACCTACTTAGCATTGCGAGCTGCACTATTTATAAAGTCAAATACGTCGCGGCATTGTTGTATTGTATCTACACGTCGCTTCCTCCTTATGAAACTGGACGCACGCCTACAGCAACTTTGATTTCCTTGCGATCAATCCAATCTCTACACACATTAAATGACACAGTTTGTAGCTAATATATTTAGGTACTTGCACAGCATATTTTTTTTTCCTTTTCATCTATATTTTCTATTCCTATGTTCGGTATATCTTTATATATATAATTCTTCTGTGAGTGTGTATGTCACTGAACTTCTCTCAAACGACTGGACCGATTTTGATGAAATTTTTTGTGTGTGTTCAAGGGGATCTGGGAATGGTTTAGATTCACAATTTTGGTTACCCCGAATTTAACGCGAGCGAAGCCGCGGGCAAAAGCTAGTCTTGTATATAAAACTAAGTCCGGTTTGTTTGAACACGTATTACTCGAGAATGGCTGGACCGATTTTGATGGTTTTTAATTTATTGGATTTGTCTCCGTGCCGAATAGCAGAATAACAAAAATGATAAAAAGTGGTGAGTTTGATACAACCTTTGACAACCCACTCTAGGTTCGGTAGGTAGGGTAGAGTAAAAGGTTCATTGCAACGCACAGCTAGTATATAAAAGAGTTGACTAGCGGTCTCAATTTTTGCTTATGACGGGACTTTGCAATAATGGGAGAACACGGGTCCGCACGTCCGGTCCGAATGAATTCACTGTGGTATTAATTTCAAAAGTGTTGTCTTTAGATAGATACAAGGTCTTGGTAGAACCACCTTATGATAAAACTACTAGGATTGCATGAAATTAACGGCGGTTCAGTAGCTGTTTGGTCTATTATACATACATTCAAGTTCTGAATACAATCTACTATACTTAGAAGCTGAGCAGCGGGTGAAACCGCTGGGCACAGCTAGTTATAGTTATAACAAGCAGATGAGTAAAATGGAAATTAAGCTTGTTTTTAAATACTGTGGACGCTTGCAGTGTTGAGTTATTTGTAATCCCACGGGAACACGGTTTCTCCGAACGCTTATAGCTTATATTCTTATTTATTATATTAAGTACTTATATACTTAATATAATAAATAAGAATATAAGCTTTTTAAGGGTAATCATAAAATGAACATCAAATGGAAATGGAAGGAGTGTCAGACTTGTACTGACTAAAACCCATCCATGTCCTTCTTTTGCCTCTTGCAACCCCGGCCGGCAGTGGCCCTGATCGGACGGTGAGCTACCCACACCGTCACTAGACTTCTGCAGACCCGCGTCTTCAGTGGCCGGGAGTCGTCTCGCGGCAGCTGACGCCCGGAGTATCTTCCGCGGTGGCTGGGTTGGTTCGGGGTTCTCATAGATCCTGATACCAAATTTCATCCAAAACCGTCAAGCCGTTTCAATGTGAAGGAGTAACACAATTTCTAAACTTTCTTGTTTTTAATATCCCCCCAAAAAACGGTTTTTCGTTAGTTGAGTTATCTATTGTAGAATTTAAACATTAGTGGTAAAATTATGTAGATGACCGATGACTTCTACATAAGGGGTTATGTAGAAGTCCCTCTTGTACTAATGTAGGTAAAAAAGAAATGAGTAGTTATTTGTGATACTGGAAAAACTCCATAAATACATATGTGAATGTAGTGCGTCAAATGGCCAAGGAAAACCATAATTAAATACAAAATGTACAATCGTGGGTGTTAGAAGAAAAATTATACAGTTACTAGCTGTGCCCAGCGGTCTCACCCGCTGAGGTTTAGGGGTATGAAAAATAGATGTTAGCCGATTCTCAGACCTACCCAATATGTACCCAAAATTTCATTAGAATCGGTCGAGCCGTTTCGGAGGAGTACGGTAACTAACATTGTGACACGGAAATTTTATATATTAGATGAGACAACAGACTACCCTTCGACTAAATATTGAAGTAATTGTTTCTAATTTCAAAATAACAGCTTTTAAACGAACTTATACGGTTATTACTTTTATCGAACAACCATTTTTTTGTTGTCGGTCTAGCTGTTCTTGGTAATCTCCAAAACGGCTGCAACGATTCTGACTTATAGCTGACTGGTAGCTGATGTTACAACTTTAAAAAGGAGTAACTTGGGCTACTTATATTTTAGAAAAAAGGATTAGGGTTCCGAGCAAAAAATAAAACCCGTGAAAATGTCAAAATCCGACTTAAGTAGAGAAGTTATATTTTAAAATAACTTCACGCGGACGGAGGTCGCGAACAACAGTTAGTTAGGAAAAATGAAACTAGCATAAACAGCAGCATCTTAATTCTTATATTACCAGAACTAGGTACTTCTATCCAAATAAACCGACTTACTACCTCAATAGAAATTATACTTATGCCATAAGAACCACAACCATCACTTACCTAACCTAACGTTGAGTCGCGTAAGTCTGTGGTTAAACGTGGGTTTAACCGAAATGAGCGCAAAACGACATCAGTCTATTGCTAGGTTAATAACCGCAAGAACAATGCGAGGACCACGACATCGGTTTAGTTACATTAACACGACCTACATGGAAACTCCGTAGGAAGAAGTTGCTGCAGCATTACTCCCAAGACATTCATCCTAATGACTAGATTAGTTGAAAGAACGTTAACGCCACAGCATTTCCAAATTGAGCACACAATACCATTTCCGTAGTTATTATACGATCCACTTGTTGGCTCTTATATCTGCTAATTATTACCGGACAGCCACATATTTGTGGAACGTACAGAATGTTTTCAGTCACACTTTAAAATATAGCTTCTAAACCTTCCAATATTATTTGCAAGCAAAATGTTTTTGACACAAACATCAAAATAGATGTTTCATTTTGCGAACCTCGAATTAAGCACAACAAACTTACTTCCACACAGGTTCGATAACTATCTCGGCCACATTACGGTGGACGGAGAGGAGGTGGAGATGGCGCTGTGGGACACCGCCGGCCAGGAAGACTATGAACGATTAAGGCCATTATCCTATACACATGTAAGTCAGCCGCTTCCTTTAACGTCAGCACACGCTTTCCATACGCTGCAGTCCGTTCTATCCTTGTGATCAAGTCGTTGCCTGCTAACTTGGTCTGCTGATAGCAAGCACTAGTAACTGTTGGGCTTGAGGACATGGGTTCATTAGTGGGTATTTCTATGAGGAATTGAAATTTCTACAAGGACTTGTGTACTGGACTTAATCGTCAACTCTGTCTATCCAGTCATACGTAAGACTAGGAACCCTTTTTGCGCATCCTGCTGATGAGTTTAAAGTCAGACAACAACTACGGCTTAAGGACACCAGTGTCGGTTGACGTGCGTAGACCAAATTTAGACAACTTTGAAAATAAATAATTGAAGGTATTCTTGCTAAAAATAAATAATTCAAATTGTATTGTTCTGTTACAGACGAACTGCTTCCTTGTGTGCTATTCGGTGGGCAGTCGTTCGTCATTCGAAAACGTGATCCACAAATGGTATCCAGAGCTAAAGCACTTCAATGAAAAAGTACCCATTGTATTAGTTGGTGAGTTCAAAACGTTATTTATTTGGATGTGCATGGTTGCATGTTGAGGTTTCCAAGGTCGTCAAAGCTGCATTGTTACGACTTACTAATAACTCACAACGCGCATTTTCGCCAATCTCATTAATATGTTAATTATCTTCTTAATCTCATTACCATATTAGTTGACTAATATGGTAATGAGATTAAGATGGATTCGTACCTAACTTATATTACTTTCTAGAGGAAAAGGCCGTTATTTCATGCCGCAGTTCGTAATATTTGTAAATAAAATTTGTTAATTATGTACACAGCAATTTGCGGCTATTAGCTGAATGAGTGTTAATAAGGAAGATCTTAATTACTGCTTTAGATACATTGTAAAATTTGCACTTAGCAGGCTTTGCTTATTCACCCTGACTAACTAAGTAATTAGGGTTTAATGATCAGAGTTTAATGGGCGATAAAATAAATAAATTCGTTGTGAACGAAAGTGCATGGCGATGCCTGACGAGGTCATAAATGTCGTTCTCCTGTTTTTTTACTCAAATAAAATAAACATTCTATCAAGAGACGCATTCTTGTTATACAGCTATGTAACTATACTGTGAATATGTAGGCACAGAGCTGAGGAGACATGACCACATTATATTATTATGTACACAAGCTTGCGATAAAGGACGCATCGAATAACTTTTTATTAATTGTATGTAAAACTTGATTGTATCAGAAAACGTATTACAATTTGGTAAAATTATCTGTTTCAGCTACCAAAACAGATTTGCGAGCAGCCGGCACCGCAGTCATTACCACACAGGAAGGAAAGAAATTAAAAAAGAAAATTCGGTGAGTTTGTGCTTCCTAACAATAATATCTGCTTCACTATCAATTCCAATGAGAGTGAAAGATAGTATTAAAACTGAATATTTTTTTAAACATCACAAAAGTGAAAACTGACAAGAGTTATCGTGCGCGAGCGCCGGCAGCTGCGCTATCGCCTCTTATCACTCGCTGATAATGCTACAAGTATTGTGATATAACGACACAGGAACAATTTGTTAAATAAATCGGGCGATTTAACTACCACACAATTAGTTACAAGTGCCGTTAACTGTTTGCACTCTAAACAACGTCCAAAGCGTTATCATCTGCAGTCATTTATTAAAGTTGATTAAAAAACTATCTCAAGGTTTTAAAAAACTGAAGCATTCGAGTATAACATAAAATTCAACGATTTCATGATATTGACACGTCATAGGTTTTTATCATAACTACCTGATTATTGAGTTTCTATGTATGGAGCTTATCAGCCGAAGTGGCATTGTAGATAAAGGTCCTCAACTTGTACAATGAGTGATGGTAGACCTGCACTTGTTCCAGAGCGGTGCAGCTGGTGGAGTGCTCTGCGCTGGAGCGCGTCAACATGACGGAGGTGTTCGAGGAGGCCGTGCGGGCCGCGCTGCGCAAGTCGCCCGTGCACAAGCGCACCTGCCAGTACCTCTGACGAGATGTACAACGTACAACACCAAATGTTCTCAATATCGTCCGCGTAATTAACGACCAACCAAAACAAACAGCTCACAATTCAAACATACGCTGTTTAGTTTCGCCGAGAGTTCCCATCGCCTCAATTGTTAGTACTTACAGATTGAGCACGTTGCATTTTACTTAAGTATTAACAAAGGCTGCACAAATGATTGCCTTTGAACACTTACTGAACTTACAATGAGTATTATTTGAAATTTTAGAAGATTTGCACAAACAATGATATAGTCAGATTAGTTGATTCATTGAGATTTTAGTTAGGTAACCGTTGAATTACGTGCTATTTATGTTGCTTTTGTACAAATATAATATTATTATAAACTTTATTTTGATGTTAAGTTAAATATGAGAGATGTATATTTGATTTAAAAATGTAAATATGAACTTAGATTAATATACGAAATGAAAAGGGCCAAATTCTTTGTAACCAAAACAATTGTATAAATATTTTGTCAATCGAAAGCGTTATTTATCTTATACTATTAGCGCATCATTAGTAAGTCGAGGTATGTACCTTACTTAGCGTACCTCATTGCGTGCTATTAATTGTTCTAGTGGAATAGCTGTTCACACTGCCACACGGTAAACCGGTTATTAGTTTACCTCATTCTACTCTAAATACTTAGCGTAGTAACTTACAGCTGAAGCACTCGTACGTACGTCGTAGTATATTTTCACTGTATCATGCAAATAAGTAGTAGAGTCCTATATGATGACGCTGACAGAGTGCAGTCATCCAGTGTTCACTTGACAAACGCTACGTTAGTCATCGCGTGGCTCGCAAGGATTTTCCGAATAGCAAACAGGTTGACGTCAGTAACACACCATACGTGTATAAAATATATTATATTTTACGTTAAATTGACTGAATCAGTATTTTTGTAGAACAGGAAACTAAAGCAAACATATTGTTGATACAATATTGTAACATGTATTATATAGATTGTAGTTAATTTTAACAGGAAAATGCAAGAAAATATGTATTTACATTTAAGAACGTGTAAAACGTGTTTATCTTATATACAACGTATTGCAATCTTTATCGCTGGTGTTTAGTATTATTACTTAATCCACCACCTTACAGCGAGCGGACCAAAAATGATGATAATTTACAACTGTTAATGTTTACCAAAAAGTCTTGATTTCTAAGTGAATATATAGTATATAAAAATGATTGCGTTAAGTTTTATTTTCCTATCTTCTAAATTACTCTTATGGCATTATTGGCAAAACAATATTTAAAGTAAAAGCATAACTCAATCTCCTTCAAATCACTGATTTCACAAATAGTTGTCATACGAAATAAAATTGAAATTAAGTGCAGAAATAAATAAAAGAAAAAGCAATATAGTTAAAAAGTATAATGTGGCATTAATGGCACATACTGGCTTATAGAGAGCGTTAGTTGTACAACATTTAATAACATTCCTCCGTGAAAGAAAGTTACATAAGACAGCAGATTACTGGGCGACAAAGTATGTGGCATACAACATTATGAATGTTCTATTGTTACTCTATATTTTTATTAAATCTATTTTACATATTTTTCCGATGTAATGTAATATCAAAATAATGATCCCTAAACATATAACTAGCAATAAGGTTCCTTGCAATTTGAATGCCAAAAAGTTGCCAAACATATTTTATCACCAAGTAGAACAAGCGCCTTGAGATTCTTCTGCAATATCTTCATCATACAAACAGCATAGAAGTAACAACTTATTAAAAATGGAATTCTAAAATAACATACATTTGGTTTGGAAGTACGAGGGTTGTGCTACCTAATAATATTGGTCCTAACTCACTATGACAAAGTGCTAGCTACAGTCTGTACTCAGTCTTTCTTGTTGCCAAAGTTACAAACAAAGATAAAATATTTTGATAAACCATAATCAAACACATTATTGTCGAATTCGCCTCTTAATTGGTGGCATCAGAGAATCGTACGAAATCGCATGCTACTATAAATCATCACACACAGAAATTTCTTCAGTAAAAAAACTTAGCTGGGTAAACAAATAACCGCGCGACTGTTTTTTTTTTGTATGCATATAAAATTTAACCAGATAAAACATTTATTTTTGATAATTTAAAAGTTCATATTACTTGCAGATTGCCATAGAGAATAAGTGCCATGGACAATATTTTATTGCGTCCATACGCACACGAAGCACGGCGAGCAGAACGCAGTAGGCGCGATGCACTCCGATGTAATTACTTGTCATTTCTTCTTCGTACGGTCTATTAGTTTGCTCTGTAACAAATTAAATAAGCTGTAAACGTGACTTGACACAGTTTGCACTTAATTACTATTGTTATAAAAAGTTTAAATTAAATTCGTTGTAAGAAGTTCATATATATGAAAGAACGTATGACAAAACCGCAATTAGTTTTGAATTTATCTAATCGCACAAATCACAAAGATATGATTTAATATCGATTTGTAACGTTGCTGTATGTCGCATCACATCCGGTTTTACCTGAACGACGTAATCTTGCAGTACCTACTGAATCACATCCGGTGGTAAAATTATTTTTATTGAGACGTATTTAAAATAAACATAACCTAACGATTGACATTTAGTTGGCTAAATACAACTTGGTTCAATACAAGGTAAAGAGGACAAAGAAGCGCGAACTGTTACAATTAATTCTGCACGCGTTTCAAGATACACGTAGGTAGATATATTTTTTGCAGATATAGAGTTCATGGTAATAGTTTGAGTGTCAATGTCCCTTAAACCGTTCATAGATTGCTTTTATTATATTTTTTAGTCTGAAAACAACATCTATAAACTGGTGTTAGATTCTCGATTCGCGGATCGTGTTCAGAATTAGACAATTGTTTTCGACATAGTGATAGGGTAATGGTTAAGGGTTAATAAACTTCTTAATAGTTCACACGTTCTAGTTACCTTAGCTAAATTAAGTCCGATCTCGCTGAGCCTCTTGTGCTGGTAGGTGAGCGGCTCGTGAAGCTTGGCGTCGCCGCGCTTGTAGAAGTCGCTGTAGTCGAGCCGGAAGGCCAGCGTCTGCAGCGACACCTCCGCGTGCAGCGCCAGCTTCAGTATCAAAGTAGTCACGTGGCCCCTGCGACAAGCGTCCATTTTGAGACTCATTGATGATCGTCCACAGTTAATAAATGGTGCCCTTATGTTTGTAAGGTAATGGAATATTTACCCCATTTTAATTATTAAAATGACGTATCTTCAATAACAATATATCATACTTTGAATTAAAGGTATCTGGCGATGCATATCCAGCACACAAAATGTCTGGCAGTGGAGAAGTTGAATAATTATACTAGCCCTAGCGAGCCTTTTAGCATCAAACGGGTACAAACATAAACTTCGTGGCAGCTATTGAGAAATTCCCGATGGAAAAGCCCAATAATATTTTGCCCAACCTGGGAATCGAACCCAGGCCCTTAAGCTCAGCAGTCACGCTTGCGACCACTAGACCAACGAGGTAGTCCAATTAAGAAATATGCGTAGATACTAAAAACCACATAAAATTAATAAACTTACTATAAAAACCGACACCGACAACAATTTAGGATTTTAAAATTACAGTAAATAGAGTGCCGTTACCATGGAAACGCTTCTAGGCAAAGCATCACAATCGTGCGTAACAAACAACTCAAGCATTGCAAAGATTTATCAGTTGTCGTGACGGACAATTATATGAGTAAATACCTGTACGTGCGAGCCCAAACGTTCAAGTCGGCCCTTCGACTGGCGAGGAACTGATGGAAGATCTTCCGCTTTTCTTTGTCTAGAGCTTCGTCAGCCGCCGTGAACGCGTATTCGCCTGATGTATAATTTTAAAGTAGCATTGAAGAAAATATAAATCGCAAAAAGAAAATTAAGGACTATTTAGCGATTATGCGATAATCGCATAAAACTATTTTCAAGTCACCAATCGTTTACAGGCCTTACAATAAATAAGGCCTTTGTGCCTTATTTATTGTAATAGCAAAGCTAGGTTTACCCTTTTCTTCCCACATTCAAACTTTTTAATTTCAAAAATTAGCCTATGTCCGTCTCCAGGGTCTCAACTATCTCTGTACCAAAATTCATCAAAATCGGTTTAGCCATTTAGGCGTGAAGACGTAACAAACAAACATACAAACAAACTCACTTTCGCTTTTATAATATTAGTAAGGATTTATTTTTAGTTGGGTGTCGTGTCTCATTGAAAACGGACGTACGATATGTGAACTGTTCTTACCACGTGCTAATCTTTCTGCTTTCGCTTGCTCTATTCTATCTCTTCGCTCAAGTTCCGCGTTGATCCCGGCGTGAAGCGTCGACTCGAAGCTGCGTAGCGCCAGCGTCTCATTCAACACGTTGCCCAAGTACGATTGTAACTCCTACGGTGACAATAGAGGTTTTTTTTTAATATTTTGAGAATTTCTGAAGCATGTTTTTGTTTTAATTTATCATCAGTTTTATCTGAGAAAACTTCGTGGATTGTACATTAGCCCACTTTTAGTTGTAATATTTTCTGTATACATATATTAGTATATTGTACAGTTGTTTGTTTTCCCTAAATAAATAAATATCATGCTGTAAATAGCAGTTGGTAAAATTGTAAACAACAGGAAAATGGATTTAATTTCTGTAATAGTTGCCCCATCCAAATTTTTGTCTGGTAAATTACAACAATAGGAAGTTAGAATTGATATTTAACCACAAGAAATACCCAAAGCAAACTAAAGTCAAGTCAAGTGTTAGGAAAACCGATCAAAACCTTAGTATGAAGAATTTGTCCAGTGACACGTTTTGTATAGTTTTGAAATTATGCAACAAGTTTAGTTTTATAGATTCTATAGATAGATATATTCAATAGATATGATTTGAAAACAAGTCGTGTACCCGATGGTATTCCCATTGGCAACAATCACAGACTTCCAATATAAAAGGGTGATTCCCCTTTTGCACTGGTGCCAGTGCCTGACAGCTACAGTTCGAAACCCTCATAGGAGGCGTATTTTCAATAATCATCAGTCGTCGTCGTAGTCAGGCCGTACGTCGCGCCGAGTCGCGCGTCGTCAGTCGGAGAACGTAAGATAGGTCACCTGCGTGGTGTGATGTATCATGGCGTGTATGGAGTGTCGGTCGAGCGCGTGGTGGTGCAGCCGCAGCAGCGCGTCCAGGTCGGCGCGCTCGGCCGCGGCCGCCAGCAGCGCGCGCCACGCGGGCTCGGCGCCCACGCCGCCCGCCTCCTGCAGCGCGCCCATCAGGCGCAGCGCCTCCAGGCGCAGGCACGACACGCGCCGCATCAGGCTCCACACCTCTGACACACGCATTTTATTTATTTTACTGACAACTGTTATCAACCCATCAAATGTACGAATTCAATTGTGCGTGTGCCTCATATACCCTAAATGACACGGCCGGATTTTGTATAGACCTATACCTTAACAAAAAATATTAATTTACAATGATATATAGTACGTCAATTTAAAGCTTACATGCAGGGCTTTACTATAGATTTTGTTTTATAGTCAGAGAATAGGCGAGAAACACTATAAATAGGAAACAAAAAAAGTCTTAACAATTTGAATAGAAATGATGAAACATTCAGAGCTCTATAGACGTAATACTACGAGAAATACTATTCGAGCGGCATTTAGTAAATAGCCTAGGCATTCATTAAACGGCTAATCCCACAAAGAAGGCCAAAGATGTCTTGGTTCGATATCATACTAACGGCATTTGTGCTATTCTATAAGAGCCCATTCACGACTTCGGTCTTAGCGGCGAGCGGCGCGGAGGGCGGCGCGGCGGCGGCAAGCGGTGCGTTTTAGGCCTCTGCCTCGAATTTTGCGGGCAGCGGGGCGGCGGCGGCGGCGGCGCGGCAGCGGGGCGGGCAACGCATACCTGTTCTCCAAACTAGCGGGCAGATCGCGCGGCAATATAGCGATGTAGTGTTGTGTTCGTGGTTGTGTTGTCGAGATATTTGTTTTTATTCGCGAACGAAATGTCTGAAAAATGGCGACATCTTTTTGATTCAAATTTATTCCTAACGCTCGATTTATTGTGGGCAAAAGAAGAAGTGGATCCCTACTATAGGGCAAGGAAAATAAATGGCGAGTTTTATCGAAATTATGAAGAACAGACTTTCGTTGACTTTATAACGTATATCGTACCTTGTTATTATTGGAACTTGACAAACTATCGTTCACGCTTCTAATATTAATATTTTGGACTTGTTAGTTACGATTTGGAATCTGATGCTCATGACGTAGCACAAAAAAAAATGTGGGTATCCAAAGAAAAAAACCCACACATTTAATACACTGTCTGTAACATTTCTACCATTTACTTTAAAAGGTTTATCAAAAATGTCCTTGAGCGTACGACTCCAGATGACTCTCTATGAAACTTGACGCTGTGGCAGCGCTAAGCTCGACGCAGTATTCTTACGGCCCGTTCACGACCTTGCCGCGGTGAGCGGCGGCGAGCGGTGAGAACAAAAGTATGGAAATGTTTGAAGCACGCCACGAGTTGACTTTAACATTCAGTTCGTTTTTTATTTCTTCCCATAATTGGTTAATTATTCTTTTATTTTTATGGTTCACATCTTTGCTGTTCCATATGGGTGTCCTCTCAAAGATTGCCGAAATAATTACCTCTTGCACGTCCGAAGACATTTTGATACGTCACAAAAAAAATGTACAACACTATACCTACAATGCAGACGCGCAACGCGGGCGGTCACCGCTTGACTGGAGTGCACCGCTCGTTGCCCGCCCCCGCGCCGCTCCTGCACCGCTGTATTCGAGGGCCGGTCCATTTGATTATACGCGTAAGATCCTGCCGCTCCCGCGCCGCCGCCGCCGCCGCCCCGCTGCCCGCGAGATTCGAGGCAGAGGCCTTACACGCCACGTACTCTCAGTAGCGGCGAGCGGCAGCGGCCGAAGTGGACGGATTTAGGTAGTCAGAACGTGCTCATAATAATGGCGTTATCAAAATTATCCCTTCTGTGTTTAGAGAGCAGTATATTTTTAAAACAAGATATTCTTATGAGCAAAGGAATGCACGAACTTAATAAAGATCGATATTTAAATGGCGAATTTCGTGACCTATACGGAAGATTACAGAAAATATGTTCTTGTGTGTTGGGGATGTCTGACATCCGTATAGGGGGTCGATTTAAATTTTCTGTTATAAACGCCTCGGTATCCATTACCGACACAAAATCATCTAAAAAAAAATTTATAAGTTCGCCGCCGAGTCCGTCCCGCCTACACCGCTGTCCGCGCCGCCCTGTTTCGTGGCGTCGCACTCATTCGCTTGTACTTTTGATCCCGCCGCTCCCCGCACCGCGCGCCGCTACGGCGATTCGCTCGAACAAAACCGCGCGCGTTTTCGCTATGAGCGGCGACTCGTGGCGTGCTTCAAACATTTCCATACTTTTGTTCTCACCGCTCGCCGCCACCGCTTTCGCCGCCGCTCACCGCGGCAAGGTCGTGAACGGGCCGTAAGAATACTGCGTCGAGCTTAGCGCTGCCACAGCGTCAAGTTTCATAGAGAGTCATCTGGAGTCGTACGCTCAAGGACATTTTTGATAAACCTTTTAAAGTAAATGGTAGAAATGTTACAGACAGTGTATTAAATGTGTGGGTTTTTTTCTTTGGATACCCACATTTTTTTTTGTGCTACGTCATGAGCATCAGATTCCAAATCGTAACTAACAAGTCCAAAATATTAATATTAGAAGCGTGAACGATAGTTTGTCAAGTTCCAATAATAACAAGGTACGATATACGTTATAAAGTCAACGAAAGTCTGCAATGTTAATGTCAATCAATGTAATGTCAGAATATAAAACCACACAAACAATAAACACACCTATAATTTTTGCATTTTCTCTCGCCTATTTAAGGGAAATATAATTAATGCGATTAATTTTTATTGAAATGAAACTATTTATTTTAAAAGCATTGCTTTTTATTTTAAAAGTATTTTTCATATATCAATCATTACTGTGCATTATCAGGGCAGAATCCGGCCATGTCCTTTGTAGAAGCAGTAGTGGAACTTCTAATAAAATGTTCACTTGAATTGTTTTATTTTTTACAGAGTTTTTCAATGTTGTCAGAGCCCAACGAATGGTTTACTAACAAAAATAAAGAAAAAAGATAGTTTCATTGCTACAGCCATCAGCATCGTCAGAAGATCTCATCACACTCTATGGTATTTCAAAGCGCATACGTATTTTAACCGTAAGACTAAAAAGGTCTAAAGCTGAACTTACTGCCTAAGACATCCCCCACCATGCACTCAATGGTCAAAATGGTTTTTAACTTGTAGAAGTAAAAAAAACATCACATCACCTGGCATATACTTCAGCCTCTTCTGCAGGATGGCGTGTTCGCGCCACGCGTCGTGCAAACCGTACTCGATGCGTTTAACGCGCCACAGTTGCGTAAACAGTGCTCTGTAGCGCGCAGCACAGGTCGCCGGGAACAGTGTGCCTAGGGGCCCGTCAACGCGGTATTGGAGAGCGAACACATCCCAACCGGAGTCGTCGCGACCGTCACCTGGTGGAATCAACATTATAAACATCACGCCTTTAACATCCGAGAAGTTAGTTGAGTCCTGTGTAATTGAGGCCGAGCCATCAACTGAGCGTCACAAATGCAAACCGGCCAACTTCTGGGAGTTGGTAGAGCCCCAGAGTGCATTGTTCAATAATGTGCCTGAAATACTTACAGTTAGGGTACAGATTGACGTGTAGGCGCGCCAGCACGTGTTGCGGCTCAAACTGCGCGTTAGTGGCACGCACGGCGGCCTCTAGCGTGCACGTCAGGTTGTGCACGTAGAGCGACGATGCGGGCTTGTTTAGTTCGTCCCTAAGTAATGACAAATAATATGTTAGAGACTGATAATCATGGTCCATAAAGGGGATTACTATGCACATAATAATACGCTTAGTTTCATTTAGGCGATTTTCAACCTCGTTCCTTTACTTTCTGTCAAGTAAAAACCCTCCTCCTAAAAGTATTATTATGGATAAATGAATATGCGAGCTGCAAGTAGCGGTCGAGCAGGGTGGTGTGACGTTGGCGCTGTGATAATATTCTACACACGGCAGTAGCTACATGTAAAGTACGGCCAACGAGAAGCGATACCAAATGTAAACAAAACCCATGCTAAAACCCCATCTAAAATGGCCGCCCGATTGTTGGCGAACCCGTCTTAACGTTGTCATGTTTTTGCCGGGAGAACGAGACATTACGACAAAGGCACAAGATGGAAAGAGATAAATATTAGATTGTCAACGCCACAGTAAGTTTTTTAGGTTAATGACCTTTCGTATCGCTGCTAGTTGGCCTTATTTTAGAGTGGTACATACTGCAGCAGAGTCATGAGGTGGTGCACGAAGTCGCCCTGCGCGAGCAGCAGGTAACGGCGGTGCGCGGCCAGGTGGTCGAGCAGGTGGTGGTGTGACGTCAGCGCGGCAAGTAGTCTCGCCGACGCGGCCGCGTGTGCACCTGCCACGCCCTCGCGGAGTCCTGCCGCTTCCCACCAGGCGCAGCCCTCTATCATGCGATCTCCACCTGCTCACATTTATTATTGCAATACTAGACACCCTCTTTTTATTCACACATCATATTCAAGCTCAACATACACTAATGGAAAAAATTAAGGAAAAAAAAAACTCTTGGGAAAGGAGGCCGGCGAAATTGGACCCACATTATTTATAAATTAACCAAGTATCGTTCACTTGCGAGTTAATGTTTATTATAACTAAGAGTTTATAGGAAGATTATCTAAAAAATATTGAATGACTAGATCTTGGATATTAAAAGTTAGAAAAGACTTTTATTTTCTTAAAAATTAGTCATCATGCAGTTATTGAACGCACCGTGTTTCGAATTACATTCCAACCTACTCTTAATATGATTTATATTCTCACACTAGTGGATGTTTACGGTTGTATTTTTTTTAATAAATGAAACTTGTAAAATATAAAAAAAATATATACAAAGGTTAATATTAAACATGCGTTCACATTCTTTTTTTACAAAAATGTTAAAATTATTACGGTTATTTATGATAACGTAGAATGAAACGTTATGCTGTCAATATGAACTGACTGTTAGTGTCAAAACTATTTCGTATTAGGGATGCAACATCGCTCATAAAAAAACATAGATATTAAAACATCGATATTTTTTAAATTGAAACACCGATGCTAAAACATCGGTTGATAAGTCGTTTTTTTGTCAATACATGTAAGTTTTGTTTGTTGTGCAAGCAATCTAAAAGCTATATAAAAGATAGGTGTCTTTGTAAACGATTAATTGGTGTGAAAAAGGTAATAAAGTTGAACAAATTCTGTAGAAATATGTATGAATGTAGAAGGAATGATGGGGTTAAAATTCATATTTACAAGTGTACCTCGCATTTAAATAATGAACATTTTAACAAATAAATTCTAAATCACTCCACAATCACTACTTACGCAGATACGCAAAATAGGATGAAGTGTTTATCTTCGAATTGAATCTTAATTTTTGATTATAACTGCTATGCTGCTAACCGTGTTTATGTTAGCGCTGTCATAGACAACACAAACGCAAGGACAAATGAGATTTTTTGTGGCAAAGAATTGTAGACCATACAGCCTAGTTATCTATAATAATTAATAGCCGTAGCCAATGTTTTTTAGCAATAGATAGATGGCGTTGAAAAAATATCGTTCATTCGTTGATGTTAACATTATCAATATCGATGTTAAAACATCGATGTTTATGAACGATACATCGATGTTTTTAAATATCGATGTATCGTTTGCATCCCTATTTCGTATTATTCCATTGTTTGTTTTCAACGGCTAACGTGGAATTTCTGTTATTTTCTGTGTGATTTTATGGATTATTGACGACTTGGCTTTACGTTTGGACTGATTATTCTACATACCGGCTTAGATAAACGCTTTTACCTTTGGATTTCGATTTTCAAGTGGTTTGGATTTAACTAGGTACCCGTTAAAATGCGTTGTGTGAATTGCTGATGCTTTATTGAACCATTTTGCAGTTGAATTCAGGGAACGAACAAATGTCCTTGAGGTCATTCAAACAATAGATAATATTGTATTGTTAAATACGCAATCTTGGATTCGTTTTAGGTTATAACCTTTTACCTTGAATTTCTTTTTTCTCCCATCACCTACAACTCACTGCCCATTTGCTTTTTTTCTAGTTTTATATAGTTCTACAACTAGGTATCAGTTTCTAAACTATACCATGCTCCTCAGAGTGGGTCCCATTGTACATGCATCCCCGCCAGCCTCCTTTTCAACATGCCGTAACTTTGAGAGAAATGGTCATACGGGAAACCAAAAAACAGGTAATTGTAGCTCCAAGTGTCTAGTTTTGGGCACCAGATATTATTGAACTTGCCATAGAGCCGCTATGGCAAGTTCAATAATCTCTGGCTATTCCATATTCACTTTACGAGTGAAGCATGATTAGACCGTGTGCGTCACTTTTCAGCATAAAGCTTATCAATACCACAATGATCGCATACGAGCATACGCGTTACGAAACACGTGTGACTTGCGCAAGCCGTAACATTCCGACTCACATTAGTTTTTGTTTTACTGCTACTATTTCCCATTTAAGGCCGTACCCTACGCAAATAACCTTGAGTATTCGCTTCCCTCTTTGCCGCGCAGGAGTGAGTGAGTGAGAGCAGTAGTGAATAATGCCTATTTTTTGGAATAAAATCTATATAAAATTAAGTATTGGGTTTTTGGAAAAAATATTTCTACCAAAATGTTCATTATAGAATTGTGTATCCATTAGTGTCAGTAGCAAAATTAAACAATGTTTACTTTACGAGGAGATACATTTTATTGATATTTTTTCTCATTTCGGGGGCTTTGTTGTAAGGAGATTTACTAAATAATGACTCAATAAAAATGAAAACTAAATCTACAATAATGGAATCAAGTTTATAAAAAAATTTAGTGTATTTTTTTTGTTACTTAGTTCGTTTTAAATAACAAGTAGATAGCTCTAGAAAACTGTACAAAAACGGCTTGCGTGGTGTTTTGGTCGGGGTGGCGCCTTAAGTCTTTTTGCTGAATAATCATTTCTATTAAAAGCTAGAAATTTTCACAATTGCTATATAGTCGACCGGAGTTTCAATTTGCGCGTACGTACGTACATGTGATCCGAAGGAATAAGGATAAGGTCGTGAGAAAAGTTAGACTATGAATGTAAATACATATCTATAATAGTAGGGGAACACCCAATAAATGATGAATGGACTACTGACATGACTACTTATGGAGAGGGCTTGCAGGGTTTATCTCTAATAATTTAGCATAAAGGCAGGAGATTTATGTTTTCCGTTATGCCTAAAAAAGCCATGCGGAAAAAAAATATTGTGAACTCGTTAATAATTCACACTAACACATTTTTGGTACAACACTCAAATCAAAATCTGATATTGAGCTAATCAGCTGACCTGTATGTGGTTTCAGCAGCGCCTGTAGATGTTGCGCGTGATCGCTGGGTCCCGCGGGCTCGTCCTGGCACGCTTCTCGCATGAACACTACGCTCTTGCCCGTCGCGAGGATCTGAGCCGCCTGCTCGCGAGACATGAACGACGGCACCATCCATTCCCTGACATCATCACAGAGTTATATGTTGTAGTTCCATGCAAGGCTCAGGATAGTTATAATGTGGGTTTCTAAAGATGGGTATCGTTGTCTAGGAAATGCTGGAGTCGCCATCTGTACTCGTTCTTCCCAGATTGGCCGGCGAAAGGGAAACATAAAACATAACCAAAAATACAGTAACTATGGAGTTTCTTGTCAGTTCTTCACCATAGGAAACAACCAACCCGAACAGTGCGCCTATGTAAAATAAACTAGTTTTTTTTATTTTATTAAGAAGATAACAAATAATCGTAATGAACATACCTAACTCTGTACTTGTCATGCCACATCCTATCGATAGGCACTCCACTTCTGCTTTCAATAAAGAACTCGTTGAACCGATCGTCGATCTCTCCTGAAAACACATGTGCATATTAAAAACAAAAAAAAATAGATAACTTCACACCTGTAATCCCCTAAGAGATGGGCAGAGGTATATGTATAGGACATCTAATCGCCAGTTAGGTAAATACCTCTTGTAATAGAAGGCGACCCTAATACCATTAACAGGTATGATGTATCCAGGTTTTAGATAACTGCTCAGCATCCGACGACACGGTTGGCGCAGTGGCTGAGCGATCGACTGCTGCGCTGCGTGTCGCGGGTTCGATCCCCGCACGGAACAAATATTTGTATGGCCTACAGAGAGTTGTTCCGGGTCTGATTGTTTCTGTGAGATTGAATGTTTGTAAACGCACCCACGACACAGGAGAAATTCCTAGTGGGGCAACGTTTTATTATTTATTTATTATCCGGCGAGACTGGAAAACACTAACGAAGTTGGGAAAAGTCTAGGCAGCAGTTGGTGATCAACTGACCGTGTATGAGCCACCTTGTGAGCATCAGTAGCAGCGGGTACGTGAGCGCGGTGAGCAACCTTCGCGCCAACATCGTCACACGTTCGTCACCGTGCCGGACGAACCTGTGCACGCACGACGCGAGCTCTCCACCTGTGCAACAGAATTGGTATCGGTTACTTATATTAGTAACTAGCTTTTGCCCGCGGCTTCGCTCGCGTTAAATTCGGGGTAACACAGTTCCCCTTGCGCCTTATTGATTTGTAATAGCAACGCTAAGTTTTCCCTTTTCTTCCCTCTTTCTCCCTCACATCCCACTTTTTTCAAAAAAAAAGTAGTCTATGTCCGTCTCCTGGTTCCCAACTATCTCTGTACCAAAATTCATCATAAACGGTTCCGCCATTAAAGCGTGAAGAGGTAACAAACAAACAAACAAACTCACTTTCGCTTTTATAATATTAGTAAGGATAGATAATTGGGTAGGTCTGAAATATTAAGTGCGTCACCAGCCTATAACATTACATTATAGTACATAACCCTACTTTCATACGGCGTTGAACTGTATAATTTGTTGCTGTATGCTGTTGAGAACACAAGCCAGATTTATGCAGCATTTATTTTTGATCTTAAAGTACATACCGTATTTGTTTTACCATTTATAATGGGATTTTGACTTATGAACTTAATTTTTTTCTGTAACATATTGCATAGAACAACATCGCCTGGACAGCTGTAGACTAATGGTGACAGATCCTACTATATAATATTACAAACGCGAAAGTTTGTATGTTTGGTTGGATGGATGTATGTATGGATGGTATCCAGTAGTTTTTGCGTGAAAGAGTTTGTTACTGGATTTTAATGAAACTTTACAATAATATAGCTTATACTAGAATAACACATAGGCAACGACCATACAGCCCGTAGACGCCTAATGTTTGATATTTTATTCCAAACCAATTCTGTCAACTAGCCGAGGTATGAGGAAGCGGGGTACTGCATTCTGATTGGCCCTACCAAGGTCATAGGGTAGAATTAAGGATGGGACAGGTTACAAAAAAAACACGAAGTTATCGATACCTTTCCAATACCTATAATCAAAATGTTTATAATAATATTTTTTTACATTCCGATTTCAAAACCGAATCAAATCGAAAAATACATAATATGAACAATATTTTGAAAGATTTTCTGTTTTTGAAAAAATTAACTAATTTTTTTATGTATTCAAATTAATCTTCACGTTTAGAGAACCTCCGCTAGACCATTCGAAGGTACTTTGAGAAATCATTTCAAGTACAATAAAGTTATTCTAGTTACCTATTACAAAAGGAGTACCTTTTGTAACGACTACTAATTTGTACATTGTAAAAAAAAAACTGGTAAAGAAAATGTACAACGTACAAACACCTACCCAATCGTTTTTGAACCGGTGACGGTTTTTCATAGGCATAAAACAATCCTATATTCAGGATTTTGTGGGTATCTAGAACCAATCATCATTTCACAATTCATTTAAATGTAAAAAAAATAATATACATACGTAGTATTTCAATCGTCTTAAATAGGCAGTCTACTTCATCTATCACATTACTACTAAACATTCCTTATTTTTTTTAATGTTTGAAATGTTTAGTAAGTTTTTCGATTTTTTAAAATAACATAATGTAGTATTTATGCTTTATCGATAACGAATTTCGATAGTAGATTTGGTACATCTTTAACTTTTTGCCTATAGTACACTCCCACTATTGCTGTCACTTTCTAAGTACTATCATAAGAAAGAGACCTGTCCCAAAAGACATCAACGCGGGTCGGTGGTACATACAGTTTCACCTGTAGCTATGGCCAGTTTATGATGAACTCCGATAAATAATATCAAAAAGTTTGTTTAATTATGATTATTAATACCGATGCGCAGGCTCTTGTTTGGAACGATATTTCCCAGTCATTATCAGTGGATCAGATGGTGGACACCTTTAACAGGAATGTTCTTCAGCTTATTGACACGCATGCGCCACTGAGGGCTGTTCGCGTTAAGCGCCCACCAGCTCCTTGGATAACCCCTGGAGTTCGGATGGCAATGAGACGACGCGACCGGGCGTTTAGAAGATATAGGCGGGATCGCAGTGGGGAGTACTGGGACCTGTACAAGTTGGCTAGAAATCGTTGCAACCAGATGGTGAGAACATCTAAACGCCGATACATTTGTGAAAATGTCCTTAATTCTTCGCCGGCTGATATTTGGAAGTTTCTTAAGTCGCTTGGTTTCACAAAGTCCCCTTCTAGTGCTGTTCCTCTTAATTTGCCTTTAAATGCTCTTAACAAACATTTTTCAACGTCTGCTGCGCTTGCGGTTGGTATTAAGGATAATACTATTCAGGAAATTACTTCCAAGCCAATGCTTTCTCCTGACTCCTTTTCTTTCTCCCCCGTGACTAATCATGAGGTCTTTAAATTTTTTACCTCAATTAAATCGAAGGCTGTGGGCTGTGATGGGGTCAGTCGTACTATGTTATCTTTTATGATTGAAAACTTAATCCCAGTTATTACTTACATCGTCAATTCATCTCTGCAATCTGGTGTGTTTCCTGCGATTTGGCGTAAGGCTTACATTATCCCTCTTCCTAAAATTTCTAATCCTAGTTTAGCTAATCACTTTAGACCCATCGCCATTCTCCCTTTCCTGTCTAAGATCCTTGAAGCAGTTGCTCTCAAACAATTATCCTCTTTCGTTTTTAAGAATAATCTTTTGTCCAGTTCCCAATCCGGTTTTCGGCCTGGCCACAGCACAGCCACAGCTTTGCTTAAAGTTACAGAAGATATTCGAGATGGCTTGGAGAATTCTAAGTTAACGGTGTTAGTTTTAATAGATTTTTCCAATGCTTTTAACACCGTTGATCACGACATTCTCCTGGCCATGCTGTCTCAACTTGGGGTGTCTTCTTTGTCACGTAATTGGTTGTCTTCTTATCTTCGTGGTCGCCAGCAGGCGGTGCGTGTTGATCAGGATTACTCTGACTGGTGCGACCTGATGACTGGTGTTCCACAAGGCGGTATACTCTCTCCTCTCTTATTTTCTTTATTTATTAACTCCATTACTGCTATCCTCAAATGTTCTTACCATCTGTACGCTGATGACTTGCAACTATACGCTCAATCAGATATTGCGAACCTTGATGAATGCATTTCATCCCTTAATGCTGATCTTCGAACTATTGAGGAATGGTCTGGCAAATTTGGTGTTTCTGTAAACGTTGGGAAATGTCAGGCCATCCTCATTGGTAGCTCGCACTATTTGAGAAATGTGAACATTAGTCAACTTGCACCACTGATGTATCAGAATTCAATTATTTCTTTCTCACCTCACGTTAAAGACTTAGGTTTGTACATTGACGACTGTTTCAGCTGGAATAAGCACGTGGCTCAGGTGAGCCAGAAAGTCACTCTCTCGCTGCGGTCTCTCTATAGATTTAAGCACTTTCTCCCATCTAGCACTAAACTCATTGTGGTACAGTCTCTTGTGCTTCCCATTATCGACTATGGTGATGTTTGTTATTCTGATCTATCCCAGGAACTTCTCAATAAATTGGATCGTCTTCTTAACAATTGCATTCGCTTTGTGTTTGGCCTTCGTAAATATGATCACATCTCTTCCTTCCGTACTCAGCTTAAATGGCTGCCTATACGACTCAGGAGGTCCCTCAGATCTCTCTGTATGCTGTACTCTATCTTGAATGATCCATATGCTCCTGATTATTTAAAAAGTTATTTTAAAGTGTTGGGCAGTTCTCACAGCCGTAACCTTCGGGCTTCCGAAAATCTACTCCTCCAAGTTCCATTACACCGCACCGGTTTTATGTCCAAATCATACGCAATTTCAACAATAAAGCTCTGGAACGCGCTACCCTTTGGCATTAAAAAAGCTGAAAGTAAACTTACCTTTAAAAGAAAAGTTCGTAACCACTATTTAGGTCCGTCTACCAATTAAAAGTCATAGTAATTACTGTTAAAGTTCTCGTTTTTATTTATTTTTTAATTGTATTTATTAGTTTATTTGATATGTATATGTGTATTAGTATTCGTATAAATATATATGTTTTCATAAACAAATAGTTTTAGATATATATATTTTTGTACCCTATCACAATGTTGTCGTATTTTACCCAAAGGTTGACTGGTAGAGAATGCCTTATGGCATTAAGTCCGCCTATGTACCACTATTGTACATGAAGTTTAAATAAATAAATAAATTATGTAATTATTAACAAACCGATGAAATGTTATACCGTTTTTTCGGAAACTCGAATTCTGACCGTTTTTAACACACCAACGTATTGTACAGGTGCCTGCAGGTCAAGCTACCCGAAACTGTCAATTTTTCCCAATGAACCTTGAACCTTATACTTTTGAAATAAAGTCGAAAATCTATCAAAGAAATCTGACAGATTGTAGTAGCTTGATGTGCAGGCGTCTGTACATGGGGCCATTGTAATATTTTGTTCTTGAGTTTTTTATACGGTAACACGGAAGTGTTTACGGATCACAGAAGTGGTAGAAACTGATTCGAAATTGTTGAGTGGCGACTTGTATAAGATTTATTAGTCAGATGTGTTGACAGACATCGGTCGCCTGTTATTAGGTGTCTACGGGCTGTATGGTCGTTGCACATAGGCAACAATTCATAAAGACATATTCTATCACCACGCGAATGAAACCGCGGGGCGCAGCTAGTAAAACAATACCTTTCTTGTGGTGAGCAGCATGTGCGATATTGGCAAGCCAAGTGAGTCGATGCAACGGCTCCTGTGCCCACACGCACACTCTTCGCAGAGTGCCGCCGCCGCCGTCGCCTTCGCAAGCCTTTGTTTAAAAAGAAAAAAATTAAATTAAAGCTTGGTAAAATTTTCATCAGAAATAATTATAATTTTATACCTACATACCTGGGACTGGAGTAGAGCCACACTGCGATAATATTCGGTCAATTCATCTCTAATGGACGCCACAAGTCCTTCTCCCATTAGACCTGAAGAATATAATAAAAAAAAGCTAGAGAGTATAATCAGCACCCTATTCTTTTTCTGATAACAAAGGTTTAAATAGATTGACATGTAGTCATTTAGACTGTAATGTGGTATAATGTAATGTAAAATAATTTCTCATTCTCGTTTGTAATCGACGTTTAATTTGATTTCAGGATGACAATTGAAAAAGTCACGCCGAGTTTTTTGTGTGGAGGTAAAGTTTTTTTTATCTTCAGAAACCTGTATGTTTTCATCTTTGAAAGGTAAATTGTGAACGCGTGTTAGTTTCATCTCAAAGTTGATAAAATATAACATACTAGCTTTTGCCCGCGGCTTCGCTCGCGTAAATTCGGGGTAACACAGTTCCCCTTTCCTGATTTACAGGTACCTGCTACCTGTAGTTTTTTCTCTGGCGCCTTATTTAAGTACACTAGCAATGCTAAGTTTTCCCTCTTCTCCCTCATATCTCAAAAATATGTCCGTCTATGTCCGTCTCCACCCCAGCTACCTCTGTACCAAAATTCATCAAAATCGGTTTAGCCATTTAGGCGTGAAGACGTAACAAACAAACAAACTCACTTTCGCTTTTATAATAGTAGTAAGGATTTATTTACCCTGGGGCATAAGTCCAGAGGCAGGGTCAATGAACTCCTTGAGTCGGTCGTGTAAGAACCCGAGATGAGCAATTCGCGCGTGCAACGCTTGCTGCGGGCGCGGCACGACGCTGGACACGCGTGAACGCACGCCCGTCGCGGCCAGTACTGCATCACGTACACAAGTGCGGTCGTTCGCTCGATCTGAGACATCAAAATAAATGCACAAATATAGAGCCGGTGCAACAAAAAAGAAAATACACCCTCAGCCCCTGTGGTAAGGTTGTAGGGATACTTTTAGGATGGTTACGAAATAGCGTATTATCGGCGTGTATAAGCTCGTTTTTGGAACTTGTACGAGCGTAGCTGCGCTTTTAAGCGCGAACCGCGAAACATGCCTCCGCGCGCAAACTCGGTGGAGTAAACGCGCATGCGTCTTTGGGTTATTGAATAGCAAATGTGGCGTGCGTCTAACCACGTAAGCCGGTATGGACTTATCTGCCAGTCAAAGTCTATAAGGCAAGGCTGAACTGTAGTCTGCTCCTAGACGATGAACCTTTTCTCGACGTGTTACAAGTGCCCATGTAGGCCTATGTGATATAAAATATTTTGATTTTGATTGTTGTGTTGTGAGCACTACTCAAAAATTTATTGAACAACAGTTTTAATACCATTTACATTTTGTAAGCTTAGATAATTATTGTGCTCAATCAAAGTTTATTTTTTGACACATCCTTCTCTCTTTTAAATCTGTTTCCCATTTCATAGAGATTCCTTACCTGTAGTTTGTAATGCAACAGCCATGCTGCTGTTGTTGGATGGGAGACTCTGATTGGATCCCTGATTTTTAGCTACATTGCCAGCCCAGCTTGTAGACCCAATAGTGCTCTTACTTGTGCTTGAAGCAGGGCCACCGAAAACCGAGGCTGACTTCTGAAAGCCAAAGTTTAACATCAGGCATGAAAGAAAATTCACAGTTTACAAACATTTAAACTCACATTCACAAACAGGCAGACCCGGAACAACTATCTGTAGGTCATACAAATAATTGTTCCGTGCGGGGATCGAACCCGCGACATGTAGCGCAGCAGTCAATCACTTAGCCACTGCGCCAACCGTGTCGTCAATTTAAATTTAGATACCAAAAATATTTTTTGCTGAAAAAGATTCCTATAAATTACTCACATTGGTAGCAAGTTGTGGTATTGGGAATAGTTGTTGAGTAGATTCTGATTCCTTTGGTGTTTCCGACAGGGCCAGGAGTAGAGACAGCACTGATACACGCTGCTTTAGGATAAACTGTAAATATGAATTGATTGTACATAACACAACACCACGATTGTAAACCTAGGGCTAGCCAAGATGTACCATAACTAATAGTACACCCCACATTTCACCAGTCATATTTGTTGTAAGTTAATATTAATGAAACCTCAATGGCTCAATTTTAACTAACTGGCTTGTTGGTTTAGTGTTCACAAATGCGAGTGCTTGGCATGAGGTCCTGTGATCAATACCCAGGTTGGGCTTAATATTATTGAGTTTTTCTTAAGGATTTTCTTAGTGCTAGCCATTAAGTCTGTATTAAAACCTGGTTGATGGCAATAGCCCATATAGCTAAGTCCCATGTAATAAGGGCCAACTGCTATTACAGGAAAAGATAACTGGAGAAATGTGGGTATAGTACACCTCTGCCTAACCCTTCAGGGATTACAGGGGTGATGTTTTATTTATTTTTATTCTAGGAACATTCATACTCACAGAGCTTTTTAGTTTTGCATAATATTCATTGAATTTGTCTGTGTCTCTCACACTGGTGAGTCTTGCTTGGATCTTCTGGCACAGCAGCCTCTCATCTTGAACAGCACGCCCCTTATTTCCAGTGGAAGATAAATATGACACAGCAAGCTCATATGCTCCATCTGTATGATCAAGTTGTCAAGCAATTTAATTATATTAACAGTGTTCTGACATAGAAAGCAATCCAATATTTAAGAATGCCATATGGAAGTCATGCTGAATAAAAAGAAAATGCAACACTTCCCTCGTTTTCTGCTTGGTATCAAAGTTTTGAAGTAATCATGTAAGTTATACATTGAAAAAAATCTAAAAATCCTTTAAAACATTAAAAATATACACAAACTGTTGCTTATTTGTATCTTTATGACATTCACATAGAAATTTAATAAAAAAAACAATACTTTGTAGTTTGAAAATAGAATTTACCTGGATCTAGTGACAATCCTGAACACAGTTTTTGAAGTAGTCCAGAGAGATTATTTGAAGACAAATCCATTTTGATATATTTCTCATCTACGTGAGATAACAATGATATCTGTTTTGAATGTGTAATATTTGTTGAGGTAATATAGTACGAGCATCACAATGTTTACAAAGCCATTTTCATAGGATTGAAAACACAAGTTAGGTTGAGCTTTCTTGCGAATTCAAAAAAAGTGGATCTGGTAATAATTAATGGGCTTCAAATTGTTCTTCTTAAAAACGATAGCAAGAATCAAGAATAGGAGAAGTTACTTTTATTTGAATGAGTGAATTAAATATAAATAAAAACGATCAAGTCAAACAATAAAATTGTCGGTCAATTTGGTTTAACTGACAGATTATTTCAGTGTTACCCTTACCATACCATTACCAACCATCCATTCTGCACAGATTAAAATTTGTTAATGGTGCTACCAGCAAAATAAATTCAATTCCAACTTTTAAAAAGGTAGCAGTACCTACGCAGAAGTCTACAACTCTACAATGATATTTTTGTGGTATACCCACGCCACATTAAAATTGAATGGAAGGTAGAGCTGCTAATGCCCCATTCCATCATCTGCCTAGCCTTTTCCCAACTATGTTGGGGTCGGCTTCCAGTCTAACCGGATGCAGCTGAATATCAGTATTTTATATGGAGCGACTGCCTATCTAACCTCCACAACCCAGTTAGTACTGGGTAATACGATACCCCTTGGTAAGACTGGTTGTCAGACTTTCGGGACACTGACAACCTGTAACGACTGTCAAAGATCTACAAATGACAGCCGGGACCAACGGCTTAACGTGCTTTCCGAGGCACGGAGGAAACTCGGTATGTAACGGGTGGTCACCCATCCACAGACCAACCTAGGCAAGCGCGGCTTAACCTAAAGATCGACCCGAGCGGCTGCTATTATTTAGCCACGAGCTCCTCCACATGCTAATGCCCCGTTCCAATAAACAAAAACGACTCGTTTTGCCTACGGATAGTTGTATTTTGACATAAGTTCTATGAAAATGTCAAACTTATAAACTTATGTTCGAACGGGGCATTAATTGACTAAAGTTATGCTTACCCCTCTCCCCTCTGCCAAAAAACACTGATCTCAATTGTTTTCAGATAATCAAAAATTTAATACTGGTAGGTACTACTTTGTTTTAAAATAAAAATTGAATGTTTCATCAAAGGCTAGACCGATGATGGTTTTTGCTTTTAGTCCGGTGTAATATTTTTTATCTCTTTTAACAAAGGGAAAGGGACAAAGGGCTCCCTTTTGACTAATTCTCTCGCATCGGTCGTTTTTTCGAGAGTAAACTTACGGCACATTTGATAGGCAGGCATGACAGGTTTATTTTTGTGTGATACGAATTTTGGGGAACTTGGCTTTGTTTGAATATTAAGTCCATGAGTACTTAGATTTCATTGTTAGGTTACGCCCCAATCTAATCAAAAAGGTCGTTATTTTGCTATTCATCAATTTCAACCTGTTTCGTTGTCAGGAAATAGCCGCGCTTAGGGCCCTAGTGCTATGGCACTGGATTTACACACATTCTAGATTCGACTACTACTCACACTACCACACTCCACTACTCTTTGAACTTAATACTAAGTTACAATAAACTCAAAAAAAAAATTGTCATGTTAATGATCTGATAATGTTTAAACATTTCGACGGACGACATTACACCAAGCTCCGTTGCCGAATAAGTTGCACAAAGTAGACATCGGTTGTTTCCAAAGAAAAAAAAAACTTTTAGAATGGACATTGACACATTTGACACTGACAGTCACAGAACGTCAATGACAATCTGTTTTTCTATATAATTTTCGTTGCGCTATGGTTTGCCTGAAAATACGATTTGTCATTTATTTTTAAATTGTTAAGGCTACGAAAACAATAAACACAACTAACCATGAATCCTAAAAGTCCCGAAGCGCGAAATCGTGACGAAAAACCATTTGAGGGGATGGTAATTTCAAGTTCAGAGACTTTGGATAAGTTGGACGGCCGAAGTGCATGCCCCCAATGCGGCAGATCACGAATGTATTTCTGCTACACATGTTACGTTCCAGTATCCCTTATTGAAGGAAAAATTCCAGTATGCAGGGTAATATAACACTGTGGGCCAGAACGATCGGCCGATGCAGATTTCAATCGCCCCAACATTCCAGTAATTGTACTGGAATGTTGGGGCGATTAGCTATTTTAAACTGAATCTATATGTTGAATACTTAACAAGATGATTTAAATTACCTTACAACTTTGTCAAAAATAATAACACTTTGAAATGTGTATGAAACCTGTGTGTGAATACTAACCCTGTCACACTAACATATTCATTATTTAAATTTAAGCACTTGCTACTTTTGGCTTTGGCCAAAACTTGGGCATAAGGCGAAGCATGGGTCTGACACAACTGATGATTGAATTCTCATTATGATGGCACCTTATTATATACCATTTTTGTTTTTTCAGCTACCTGTAAAAGTGGATATAATCAAACATCGTCGGGAAATTGATGGCAAAAGCACATCAGCACATGCAGCTGTTTTAGCACCAAATGATGTAAACATTTATACATATCCAAATGTGCCTGAATATGTTCTGGATGGCAGAACTGTTTTATTGTTTCCAGGGGCAGAAGCTAGAACAGTTAGAGAATTATACACTGGCAAAGATGCCCCAAGCTATTCTGATCTCTTGTTAGCAGAACTACCTTCTGGGTATAATGTGGGCACATTAATGAAAAAAGTATTAAACCACAAAGACTCTGATGAAATCCATCATGTCCGTGAACTCCCAATAGACAGAGTGGTTCTTATAGACAGCACATGGAATCAGAGCAGAGGTATATATGCAGATGAGAGACTTCAAAAGATACCGACAATAGTGCTACAGCAGAGAGCTTCACAATTTTGGCGTCATCAACGTGGTAGTCCTAGATGGTACCTTTCAACAATAGAAGCTTTGCATCAACTGCTACTAGAATTACATATTTGTGCATGGGGGCGAAGTGAACAATATGAGTCATTTTTAACAATTCACTGTCCAGTGCATAGAACAGATGAGCACCATTCCCAATGCAAACCTTATACAGGACAATATGATAACTTACTATATTTTTTCAAATTTATGTATGAAAAATTACATACACTTTATAAACATGATAATTTATTAGCATATAAGCGGCCAATGACATAAATAAGTTTTTTGGTATGGCAGCCAGTAGGTTAATTTATATTTTCTAATGGAAGAATGACGGAAGACACCTGTCATTCAAATAATAATTAAGTTCAATGTTTACTCTTGAAGGATATTAATGTGACACAGTAATAAATTATTGAAATATAACATATTTCACTATTTATACAATTTTATTTTCTTATAAAAAATATTCCTGTTATTACACAAGTAACAAAAATTAAGTCATTGATATACTTTATTATGGAATATCTGCAGACTATAACAATATAATCAAATTACCTCATTTCTCATTTTTCAGAAAATATGTTAAGAGCACTACCACAAATATAGATAACTTCATACAGTGGGTAGTAACGTTATATGTAGTTCATAAGTGTGTAGTGTTTATTAAAGTTACTATGGTATAATTTAAACATCTTACAATATAAAGCTTGACAATAATAATTTTGACCAATTATTGTGAATGCTTTTCCAAATATTATAAATTTTATTTGTATTATTGGAAATGCAAAGTTTTATGAATAATATCCATCTGTAGTTTTTGCCCTAAATACAAACCTGGGAAATCAGCTACATTTTTGGGTCATTATTACCACAGTTTCATGAAAGTTCGAAATCACCTTCTGATTTTCTTATGATTAAACACACATACAGTGTTTCTGACAGCTTGTTGTTATAGTTTACGTAGGTCTAAAACAAAAACACTACCGTCACTAGCGCTCGCGCCGACCTTTGTACCTCGTGAGTTCCAGCACACTTCGAAAATACCTCCTGTGCCCTTGTATGAGTGGACAAGACTTCCTGTTTGTGTCGACCATATGTGCACACACTTGTCAAATGATCCACTAGCAAGGAACTTGCCATCTGGAGAAAATGCCACACTATACACTGGTTCAGTGTGTTTTGTAAGAGTGTGTATACATACTCCTCTCTCAACATCCCACAGGCGGACAGTGCTGTCGAAAGAAGCACTTGCTAAGATCAGGTTCATGTTGGGATTCTGTGTTCCAGGTCCTGTTGGTGACCACTTGATTGTGTAAATTTCTTTTGAGTGTGCTTGTAAGTCATGTACACATGTATCCTGTTTCATGGACCAAATCTTCAGTGTCATGTCATCTGAACATGATGCTAGTAATTGTCCTTGAGGATCCCATTTTATGGCATTAACTTCATTCTGAAATGATAATATGAAATGTTGAATATACCGCAAACAATGTTTTGTGTAAGGCCCAGTCTGCTATGCTATGTAATTGAGTTTTAATATCACAAAACATGGTTTTATAAACAAAAGGGGGTGTGGCTAACACTAAATGTTTGCCACAACAAATGGATAACATGTGTTATCATGTTTTGATGGAAATGTGTGCAGATACTACTTACAGTGTGTCCTTGGAAGCTTTTGATTGGTTTGTCAGCATTAAGCTTGCAAACATGAATACATTGATCAGTAGAGCATGATGCAAATGAAGTGTTGGTTTGCCAGTCAACATCAAGAGCTGGTGCCAGATGGAAGGAAAACTGTTGTGTACACTGCCCTGTCGATGCATCCCATATAATTGTTGTCTTGTCAACCTGAAAATTGTATACTGGTTATACACATAATTCATTGTGTTTGAAACCTTAATTACACTCTGTTTTGACATTTAGAATAAAGAACAACTGACTATTAAATCAGTTTTTCTTTATCCTGTTAACTACCATGGACTTCAATATCTGTTATGAGAACTTCTACTGAAGTCCAAGGCAGTGAAAAGGTTAAAGGTAAAGATGCTGTGACATCTCAAGATCAATCATCTAAGAATTTATTTGATAAATATATATCATACTGCAAGAAGAAAATCTAGTGGGGAACAACAAGATACAGGCAGCTATCAGTTGTCATTATAAACTTACACCAGCACTCAAAATATAGTTTCCTCTTTTGTTCCACTTCAAAGCAAATATGGGCCCTTTGTGTTGGCCTAGTGTTGACGCCAGTGTTCCATCTGTGGTCCAAATACGGGCATATCCATCATATGAACCAGTTGCCAATAGATTTCCATCACACTGTAAAAGAGAATATAGATAGATAGATAGAATATTCTTTATTATGTACACCATACAAATGACAAGAATAACAATAAATAGGGAGACACAATGGGCGGTCTTATCGCTAAAAGCAATCTTTTCAAGACAACCTTTGGATGGATTTAAAGGATGAGATACAGTACTGTAGGTAGTCTGTGGTGTTCCATTTTATGAATGAATAGCTACATTTATAAAAAAATAAATACTTGTATATAAATAGAATATGAATATTTATTTAGGAGTATAGCTTGTTAGTTTGAATGTATACTTAAAATGCAGATTGATCTAAGAGAATCTAATACAAGAAGAATTATTATATTACACACTATTAGTTTTTACCACCAATATGAAACTCAAGTCATAAACAGTATTACAATGTTTTTTTTTATTGAATAGAGACCCAGAAAAAGAAAGAATTGAAACTCTTGATTTTATATAAGAAGACTATAAAGAATATATTAATTACTTACATTCCAGTCTAGAGATGTCACATCCTTGTTACTAGGTACTTCAGCCCCACCCTTTTGGATGCAATGCCTTAACACTAACTGATTGGGAGTTGTTGCTGGATTGTCTGACATGTCCCATATTCTGAAATGAATGTTAGAAATAATAAAGGATGTCCTGCTCATACTATAATGAAAATTGAAAACTAAAGGTAATTAACATTAATTACATACCTAGCAGTACTATCTCCTGATCCACTAGCCAGCAGGTCTGTGCTAGGGTTCCAAGCACAGATGAACACTTCAGACTCATGTCCCCTAAGCACTGTGGCTTTGCTGGCTGGAATTTCTATGGACTGATCCATGTCCATAGGTTCGGGAGCACTGGGAGTTGCTGCTCCACCTGGTGGTGCCGGTGTAGCACTGCATGTTGTGCCCTAGATTACCATTACAATATTATAACCTCTTTTAAAAAACTGTATTATTTGCACTACGAGCTGCTACCTACCCTTGAGAAGCTACAACTAATAAGGAGTGCCTTTACCCAGCATATTATCCAGGCTAGCAGTGAGGAGTAAAATAACTGTTTTATGAATTGTACACTTACATCAACACCATTCTGCTCCCCGCCAGACCCAGGTTCTGCCTTAATTGCTTGTTTTTGAGCATTATGTGCATTTTGTCTGGCAGCCACTATGTCTGGTGTGACTGCATCTATTAAACTTAAACTTTCTGTGAGGCGTGTTTCTGTGCCTGCAAGAAATAAAGAAAAATCATCAAGGGGAACACTTGGCTGCAGCTGAACTACTGAGGCTCAAAACTTACAATATATTTGGAAAGAAATTATAACGAATAATCTCATAAATAAGTCATCACCATTATTACACAGAAAGTAATATTATGAGTAATTTCATTTTAAATTGTTAAAAGTTAATATTACATACCATCTTCTCCTATAGTGATTTCTGCTTCTGTATATTGTAATCCTTTTTGCAATATGTTTAGTAATGATGCGGGCGGTACTAGGGCTCCATTGATGTTGCTTTGGGATATGTGTGACTCAATACCAAATGTGTAAGCAGAATGATGAAACCCTGAAATTTCATTACATAAACTGAAACTTCAACTTCAACTCTTCATTAATGGCTTTTGTGGACGAGAGATACCACAATTTTGCCAATAACACAACTGAAACTTTACCAGGCTGGTTCAATTTACCAAGAAATTTGGTACTTATTAATGGCTAATGTAAATTCCGTACTGCCAAACAAATTAATATGGTTTTCTTTACTGTATTTACTACTTCTGATTCGTTGGTGGAATGATAACAAAGTATGCGAAAATTTACGAATAAATAGCAACTGTTCAGCAAGAATAGGAAAACGACGGAAGAAACTTAATAATTGTCGTGTAAAGATTGAGCTAGCGTCCAAGAGTTCATTGAACCATACCTGATTCTTGTAAATATCGATACACAAGGAAGTTGACTTCATCACTGGAAAAACTCATTTTGTATTATATTTTAATACATTCACAGAAAGATATCTGGGGAATTTTAATTAAAACCCAGAAAAAACATTAACCCCGGGCCCGTATATTTACTTCGCACCATAAAGTGAATAGCTTTTTTAAAAATAGGTATTTACTCTATGCTTCGCATCGCACCGCTCTACGTCTATGTAATCCCAGGAAACCCATTGAAGTGTGACATGACATTCTCAACTGGTTCACATTTCACACACATTTCAATTGATGATGCATGCTTGAAAATCCATCATCGATTCATGTATGTCCGTGGAGTTAATTAGACTAGACGTTATGTGTTTATTTATTTGTTACATGACTACCATCAAAAATAAGTTTTAGGGTTTTTTTTCTGTATTTTTGTGAGTTTTAAGCTATTTCATAGCTTCTATCGCGGGCCTTGAGCGCGGGGACCGAATCCAGAAATTCCGTAACAAAAAAAAACCTGACGCTCCCCACTCCGACGGGCACGGAGGTGTGGCTTGTCTAACGTCGTTTACACAATACGGTCAGTTATTTCAATCCCGATTCTAATGTTCTAATAGCGTGTTTGGTAGAGAATCGGGTAATTGGAAGAGCTCGTGGCTAAATAATAGCAGCCGCTCAGGTCGATCATTAGGTTAAGCCGCGCTTGCCTAGGTTGGTCTGTGGATGGGTGACCACCCGTTACATACCGAGTTTCCTCCGTGCCTCGGAAAGCACGTTAAGCTGTTGGTCCCGGCTGTCATTTGTAGATCTTTGACAGTCGTTACAGCTAGTCAGTGTCCTGAAAGTCTGACAACCAGTCTTACCAAGGGGTATCGTATTACCCAGTACTAACTGGGTTATGTAGGTCAGACAGGCAGTCGCTCCATGTAAAATACTGGTATTCAGCTGCATCCGGTAAGACTGGAAGCCGACCCCAACATAGTTGGGAAAAGGCTAGGCAGATGATGATGGTAGAGAATCGGGTAGTCAATCGACATTAGGCTGGATCAAATCCAAGATCTTGTTTTTATTTTTGCGACTTCTTTTCATTGGAAGTACTTTTTAAATATTATATTTAGTTTTTTTATTTATTGTCTAAGTTGATAAAAAAATGTTTCTTTTTGAGACTTCTTTTCATTGGAAGTACTTTTTAAATATTTTATTTAGATTGTTTTTATTTATTGCATAAGTTGATAAAAAATGCTATGCAATAGCTTTACCGCGGCAGTCCCCGAGTGCCACACGTATTTTTTTATAATGACTGGTGGTGGACAGATCAGTCATCATAAGTCGACAGAATTTACTGACTTGACCTGACCTGACTGATTACGGTAGGTTAATTCAGGTATTTACTATCATCCTTCGGTTTTTTGCCCAAGGAAATAACTACTATGGTTTGTATTACACACACTTTAGTTACGTAGTTCTTGCCGAAAAAGTCATATTAGTTCTCACTATGCCCACTAGAGTTTGCAAAACGCAAGCCAAACTGAACCACACTGTGTAGTCTACAAAAATCCTAATAAAAAGAAGGCTGTATCATAGTTCCTTTGCCTAGCAAAATTCATAGGAACTGAAACAAATAAAAACTATTTTCGTTCTTACTTACCTTACGTCAAAAAAAGTGTTAGTGAATTAAATTTGGTGGTTTATTTCAAGAATTTTCAGTAAATTGAGTATATGGTACATGTAAAGGTAAAACATTTATGTAGTTGTTATTTTTCTTTGCGTATTATGACTCCTAGTAGCAACAAATATATATTTTTTGCTTTGTCTTGTTTGGGATAATGACGCCATTTTGTCGCGCCGGCTGATCTTATGAATTATTATTTTGTAGATCTTCTTCTGTGGGTAGGGCAAGTGTTGTAATTATTTAATATTAGAATACTTCTTTGAAGTCAGATTTCTATTTAGCAGCTTTCATTAGAACGATTAAAATTACATAAGCTTAAAAACTTGAAAAGGAAAATTGATTGATTTACAAATCACACCAATATTGCGATAAAATTTTACTTTTCTATGTATTTATTTTGGATTGAACTTCCAGTGTTTATTATATTGGATCTGTAACAGCACATAACTGTTAATGTCCTTGTTATGCGTTGTAAGTCAAAAGTTTACCAAGATAATTGTGGGTTTAGGTGACTCAAATTCGTTTTGTAGTAGATTATAATTAGATGTTATGATCATCCAATATTTTTCACTGTTTCTGGATTTATCTATGGTATATCCTATCGCTGACACACCTTTTTCTAGAAATAGTATGTAAAATAACAATTTACTCTACCTTTTTCACTATCAACTCTTGATTATTTTGTTAAAGAAAAGAAACACAAATTTACAAATAAAATATTACATTTAAACTTTAAAAATAATGGAATCATAGGAATGAATGGGCATTCTTACTTTCAGAGGGTGCAATGATTAATCATATGTTGAAATAATGACTATATCAATGAAAGAACAAGATCAAATGCCAGGGGAGGTAAGAATAATATTTTTTTTATTTACATTATGGTGGCTAACAAAATTAGCTTTCCAATATCTGTTAAAACACACAAAGTGGAGTTTCCTTTTTGAAATGTGTAATGGTTTGCAATAATTTTAAGGATACTAGGATAAGAATCTAAAGCAATTTTTAACTTGAAACATGATTGTTTTGTCTTAAGTGATCACCACTTTGTTAGAAACTCCATCCTGTGTTTATGCCAACTATTTGGGTTAGTGCAATACATGTTTCCAAACAGCTCTGTTACTAATAACTGCCACTGTTTTAATGCTATATAATTTTTAACTAGATGGCATTCCCCGAGGCCAAGTTAAAGGCACTGGAAGAGAAGATTTCACATCCCCGTTGGGTGGTACCTGTGTTGCCTGATCAGGAGCTGGAGGCACTGCTGGTTGCTGCCACTGAGCTGGCAGCAAAAGGTATGATGTGGCATTTAATTCAATTATGTCTTAATTGATGAATAGAATCATGGGTATCCTGATTTTCTGCTGTAATGTATGTATTATTTACAATTATTTCATGTTTTTGTAAGACAGCTAGAGTTAAGGGGATATCCCAGAAGATATAGTTAGAGTATTTAAGTTATCAAGTCAAGTCTTGAAAATACAATTATGAAGCATAAAGTGGAGCAAGTAGATACAGGGCTGACTTTGTACATTAATTTAATTGATTTGAATTCTATTTGTTTACAACATAATATTGTCTTAGAGGGATTCTTTCAAATTGTTACAAAAGATTAACTTGGGTTCTTGTATTTCTGGGGAATCCCCACAAGTTGAAGGGTATTGAATGTGCACAAGTTCTAACAGTGGGGCAACAGTTTCAAATACTGCATAGTATTTGAAACTGTTGCCCCAAAAGTAATATTCCCAATCTTCTTATCTATTTTTGTGTTTATTATCTCTGTGATGAGTTATCACATTTTATGTTTATATCAAATATGAAACAGCTGTTAGTTGACTAGTTATTGTTTATCTCAGGTGAAGATGCAACCCATCCAGCATGTCAGAGATTTTATAATGATGCCCTCACAGTGTCCTTCACAAAGATACTAACGGATGATGCAGTCTCGTCCTGGAAAAACAACATACAACAATGTGTCCGTTCAAACTGCGAGAAGCTTGTCAAACTTTGTGCAATGAAACTAGATGATCCAAGATTTCTGCATTTATTATCTATGACATTCAATCCAAATAACAAGTAAGAAACTATTTCATAATCATTGCATGCTTTTCATAATGACTTGTTGAATACTAATTAGCTGCATGCATTATCTTCAATGTATTATCTGTAATAATTTTATTTGTACTAGGGGACATACTTCTTACTAAATAATACATCTAATTAGTGGAAAAATTCCTGTGTAGTTACGTATGGACCTACTGACTATTATTTATAGCTTGTTTATGGATTTGGTTAACATTACCATAACATTAGGTCTTAACATAGACTTCTTCTTCTTAACATAGACTGTTATGTTTACAGATTTCACACTTTCAATGCATCTAGAACTTGCGAAGGCCTTTCCATCACACCTCCTGGACAGGGAACTACCCAGGAGGCTGAAGTGTTTGCAAGGTCACAGGATCACCGTACACCTAGAGGATGGCTGGTCCATCTTGTTAATGTGTATGTATTTTACCACTACACCTGTTCTTGTTTAAACAATATTAATTTTATTTTTGTACTCCAAATTCAAGCTTATTTAACTAATTGGATTGAGTCTATTTATGCTTCTTTTTCTCCAGTTTTGGGCAAGCAGGTGGATTTGTAAAACTCCGAGAGAGGTTCGAAACAATAATGGGGTTTCAAAAGTCAGAGTTAACTACATCAATCACTTCTGAAGAAAAAGTTTCCACAGAAATAATAGAAAAAGAAAATGAAGAAAGCAAATGTGATAATGTTGAAAGTATAGAAGTAGTACCATCTATGGCAGACAGTGGTGAAGTATGTATCAATTCAAATGTCATAAACATTTTAATTTAGGCAATTATGAACTTTATTTTTCAATTATTGTTGTAGTTTTCGCTACCGGCACGTAGCGAGCAACCGTCTTCTCTAGAACAGTCCACGAGTGGCGACACCCGCGTCGCGACTGTGTGGCAGCTGTTGCGCCCTCTGGGACTCTGCCACGACCTCCTCACATCACACACTGTTACCACATACCTGCTACCTGTTCTTGTAAGTATACTTAGATGACTAAACTTTTCCTCGATCTGTAAGCAATGGCCGAAAGATTTTCAGCATCTTTAAAGGCAAGGACAAGAAAGAACCAATCTTGTCTATATAACTCACACTTTTGCTATTTGCCAGTGCTTCTCTATCTAATGTTTCCTGTGTGTGCTGATAAATATTGAAATGTCCACAGGAATGTATTCCCACACTACTTGAAAGTTTAACCGACGAGGAGCTGAAGAGGGAAGCGCGCGGTAGTGAGAATAAGACTGACACTGTTTCTTGCTTAATTCGCGCTTGTAAATACGTCTCAGTGAAAACACCCCAGCATCACAGTTTACTCAAATGTAAGTTTAATTTAATTATTGATTAATATCTCTTTATGTAATTATGCATGTCTGTGTGCTTTATTTTTGTGTTTATAAAACTTGCATATTTGCCTAGGGTAAAGTCAGATGGCCTGAAAAATAACTCGAGAATTCCGGTTTAAATAGTGTCATTGCAACATATACAAACAGTTGGCATTTCTTTTGTTATTTTAAAGTAGTAAATGAATACCTACCTTTGTTGTTACACTGTCGCAATATAAAAAATTGCATTTAAACCTTAATTCTGGATACAGTATAGTTTGTAGTCGTACCATGTTAGGGGCCATCCATAAAGTACGTAACACGAATTTCATGATTTTTAGACCCCTCCCCCCTCCTTGTCACAGGTGGTCACATTTGTGAGACCCCCCCCCTCCCTAGTGTGACGTCACAAATTTGCAATTTTACATCTAAAAATACCTAATTTATAGAGGAAACTAAAAAATAATTAAATATTTCAAATTTCGCGATTCAATTTATTAAATTTGAAATGTGATGTCACAAAACGAGGACTCCCTCCCACCCCTTGTCACACCATGTCACATTTCGTCGACCCCCCCCCCCCCCCCTTTACATGTGACGTACTTTATGGATGGCCCCTTAACTGAATCTCTAATGAAGGAAGGTCAGCCTCTTAGCCAACCAATTATATCAGTGACAAATTAACTGCAAAGTGGACTCTAACAGCAAGAGAAGAAGGAATATTAAAGAAACTATAGGGATATTTTTCGTCCTACATCGCCGGCATCAGGTTGGGACGGTAGCATACCCTGTAGCTGCTAAGGGGCGCAGTCTTTAAACCTCCCCTGCGTTGCTACATTGTACGCTACCGAGCCCTATATAGCACAAAAGAAGAAAACTCAGCTCTTGAAGAAGTAGAAATCAGAAAGTAGTATTTGCCAAAGCGGAAGCACATCAAAGAGGAAAAGGCTATTCGATACGTTCAAGATGGCTTAACATGTCCTTAGGCCAGCCCGTCCAGAACGAAAAGCGAATATTATTTTTTGACACAAATGTTTTTTTTTTCTATAAGAAGTGTTACACACATGTTTGGGTCAGAAACAATGACACACACTACATTTGGCACTTACCGATCGGCAAATTTCTTGAATGGGTCATGTTCGTGTCGGCTTTTTCCTGAATAAACATTCAGGGAAAACCCGACATATTGCGTTCGATTTGGTCGCTCAATCAAGGTTAATCAAGCTGAGCTGAATATGTGTGCAGCACCCCTAAAAACTTTTATTTATATGTAGTTATATAAGATAAGCTAAGTTATGAATTTTCTTTCAGCTCTTGAAATGTTTCGGTTAAAAATGATTTTGCGATTGCTACAAATGTCTTCGTTCAACGGCAAGATGTCGGCGCTGAACGAAATTAATCAACTCATCAGTACATTTTCCCAACAACCAAAACCAGAGTGGCTGACACCTGCTGTTATTACGGTAAGCCAATAAGTTTCATTCATTAAGTTATTACCAGTTAAGTTTTTACAAAACAGGTAACTGTCCACCTTTCTTTTGTTCACCTTTAAACACTTTATTTTGCTGTCATATCATTTTCATTATACTACAATGTCACTTTTCCGAAATCTTCATTGGTCTCTTCATCAAGTTCGAGGTGTAACTTTAATTTGTAAATATTATTTCTAGACTTGGATCCGTGAAAACAAAGTAGTAGACATAGTTTTACGAGACTCTCTTCACCAGCCACAATACGTTGACAGACTAGAGAAAATGCTAAGGTTTATGATAAAAGAAAACTCTTTGACTCGAGATGATTTGGACGCCATATGGAAGGCTCAGCACGGGAAACATGAGGCGATTGTGAAGAACTTGCATGACTTACTAGCCAAACTCGCTTGGGACTTCACCCCTGATCAACTTGACCACTTATTTGACTGTTTTAAGGTAAGTTTTACTTTTAATGACTTGCAGAAATTGTTTGTTTGTATGTAATGAGGTGATAACATAATTATGTACACGTTCTAGGCGAGTTGGGCCACATCCAGCAAAAAACAAAGTGATAAACTACTAGAGGTAATAAGAAGACTGGCGGAAGATGACAAAGATGGTGTAATGGCAAACAAGGTAACGTGCTTAATTATAAGGATCATTTTCAATATTCTGTTCAAGAAATAATATTTTTTGTATCATCCAGGTATTAGTGCTTTTTTGGAATTTGGCTCACTCCGATGAAGTCTGCACGGAGATAATGGATGTGGCGTTAGCTAACCTTATTAAAATATTGGACTACAGCTGTAGTCAAGACCGTGACTCACAGAAGACTCTTTGGTTGGACAAGTAAGTATTTTTCCTACCTACATCTATGTATTGTATAAAAATCTTGTGTATTATATTATCATGTTTGGGTGTTGCTAATATTTTCGTATAAGCGTCTATACATATTGTAACTTCATTCTTAACTTTTAGATGCGTTGAAGAACTCAAAACCAATGAAAAATGGGTGTTGCCAGCCCTAAAAATGATGCGTGAGATATGTTGCCTGTACGAGGCGGGTGGCGGGACTGGACTACGGCCTCATGTGACTAGACAGGAACTTATTGACCGCCTGCAAACGCAACACTCACTTGTGATACTCGTTACTGACTCACTCACACACTATATGGAAGCTGTGCGGACTAAACTTGCGGGTAAGTGCGACTAAAAGTAACAAAACGTCTTTTATTTGGCGTTAGCTGTCTATAGGAACGTTTAATAAAAATAGTTCGTTCCACGACAGTTAATCGATTGATAGCTATTTGCGATTTATAAAATTTGTTTATTTAGCCATGCCACAAGGTCATAGTGTGCTATAGAAATGTCAATAAAATATGATTGTTATCTTCTACAGAAGAGGGAGAAATAGACTGGGACAACTGGCAACCAGATGGCAGGTACCCACACGCAGCACAAGTTCATGAAAGACTCAGCTTTCTGAGATTTCTTTTGAAAGATGGACAGCTATGGCTCTGCGCAGAACAAGTGAGGGGGCTACTTACCTTTATTTAAAAGTTAAATTTAATTTTCTTTGTGTAATCCCTGCTCTTATTTTCTAGGCTAAACAGATATGGGTATGTTTGGCTGAGAAGCCGGCACACCTCGGCGACCGCGAAGCGTGTTTCCGATGGTTCAGCAAGCTAATGGGGGAAGAACCTGACTTAGATCCTAACATTAACCTACATTTTTTTCGACGGAAAATTATGACATTATCACCGAATTTACTAACCTTTGGTGGTATCAAGTGTTTTGAAAGGTAAGATTTGATCTGGAACGTTTTCAAAGACTCACAGCAGATTATAACAGAGTCCTCAACAATATTTAAAATCATTTCAGGTTTTTCAAAGCAGTTAACTCCAAAGAAGGCAAACTGAAAGTAAAGAGACGTAGTTTTTTACTTAACGATGCTGATCTCATAGGATTAGATTATTTATGGAGGGTAAGTACAAACAACACCAACTATTACTCCTAATAGGTCTAGCGTTAGTATCAAAACCGATTGCGTATTGGAACATAATCAAAATTGGACTTTATTTCCTAGAAAGCAAACTGCGAAATCGTTTGTAACTTATGTATTTATTTCTGTGCAGGTGATTACGGAGTGTGACGACGAGATCTCTGCGCGCGGCATCGAGCTACTGCGCGAGGTGTGCACGTGCGTGGGCCCGCAGCTGTCGGCCGCGCACCACCACGAGGCCTTCCTCACGCAGTGCTGCGCCCGCACGCAGCGCATGCAGAAGGAGATGGAGGCGCACGAAGGTATGCCTAACATGTATTGTATCTATAACGCCTGTAATTCTCGAACACGAATACACCAACATTTCGTCAGGTATTGAACTCTCGAGTAAAATGGGACGAGCGTGTTGTCAGTAACTGGGTACAAATCTAGACTCCGTTGCTACCATTTAGAAAATTCTATTGGGAAAATCCCGAAAGAATTAGGAATCAAACTCCGGATGCCAATTACCCCAGAATTATCATAATTTGATTCTGCATCCTTTGAAATGTTTGCACTAAATTGTATTGGCTGAGGAACTCCTCTTCATGAATATTTCATGAACACCACATGGTGGTGGTGGTGGTGTACTTAATAAAGAGTATTCATTAATAATAATGTTGTTTCCAGCGTTATACTGACAGCATATTCTACTATTCCGATAGTGACTAAAAATGCGATCGTTTTCAGAATCGTCTGAGGGTTGTACGAGAATGTGTAGAGTGATTCGTGCCATACAAGAATATATTAATGAATGTGATAGAAGATTTTCGGCGGAACGGCAGATCTTACCTATCTACAGGTCGGGTCGAGGGAGACAATGTACGATTATAGTCAGATTCAATTTCCAAACTGGCCAAAGACAAGTTGACGATATTGAGCTGTTCTCGCACTCTAATGAGACGCTGCACTCGTTGCGTACGACGGTTCAAAGAAGGTTGGTTCTTTGTCTCTATGGTGTTATCTAAAAATTAGGCTTTTCTCCAGTAGAGTATTTAATTGATGAGTGCCGTTTTTGTTTTAGGCTGAAGAGTACTTCAGAAAATAATATAAAGTTAGAGCTATATGTAAATAAGTTGGAGCTGTATGTTAATGGGGAACTATTAGATTCTAGTCACGATAGAAAAATTCTGTCGCAAATACCGCTTCGTGACAAAACTGTGATTGTTGCTAAGGTAAATAATCCTAATTTTTAATTTTGTAAACATTAACGTATAACTGTTCTTTTTATTTATATCTGATATTTTCAAAGTTTTTTTTTGTTGATACAAGATATTTTTCTAGGTTTATGATGGACAGGTATGTGGTAGTGGCGGCTGTGGTTCGTCAAACGAGTCTAGCAGTGACTCTAGCACTTCCTCGCCGCCAACGTCTCCGACACCGGAACATGCGTTACCGGGCGTGGTGAGCATACAGTTAAAAAATATTCCAAGCCTTGAGATTGTAAATATTGTAATGTAGCATTTGAGTACATAATCTATGGAAGTCCAATCGAATTTCACGAAAACTTAGACCAGACCTTCAATCAAATCAAAAAATCAAACTCAGACCTTTCAGCTCTGTTTAAAATTATATTTGATAACCAAATTACCTTTCACATGTTCATATTTTGTGTTTCTTTTCCCAGCTTTTTGCACAAGGCTCTTGGTATTTGCCGTTTATATTAAATTTGGAACATATTGGAATTACCAAGGGGCACGGACCGCTCACCGAAGCGGCGCATTTACTCTCCCAGATCTGCCCTGCGCATAAGCAAACAGTAAGTTCGGTTAAAATTTTTAAGAGAGTATCGTGTAACAGCTCAAATTCAAATTTTGCCCTCACTTCTTAGCTAGCTTTCCCCGGCGATTATCCTTCTTGTCAAAACGATTATTTTGGGCTACACTATTGATAAAAGAGTGACAAGTATTAAAAGAATACATACAGTACCTTATCATCTATCTTAAATCCATCTAGAGGTTGTTTAAAAAGATCGATTTGAGTGATGAGACTACCCATTGTGTCACCCTGGTTATAATTTCTATACTATAATGCCTGTAATTTGTATGGTGTACAAATTACAGGAATTATAGTATAGAAATAAGTAAAAAAACAATAAGGAATATTCAATTTATCTAAGTAATTCACACGTTCGCCTTTTTTACCGGATGGGCAATCATCAAATAACTTCCCCCGTTCTAGGTAGAGCGGTGGGGGTGTGACAGACTTTTACTATTTGAAACCCATCCTTTTTCTGCCCTTTGTATTCCGGGGCCGCGGTATCTCTTTCGAACAACCCGCAACCTCAACAGGCAGTAGCCCTGGCAGGCCCTTCTGCTTTGTTGACATTACTTTGAGGTGCGCGTGGAAGACGAGTGTGAGTTCCCCGACGCCCGGAGCGTCTTCCGCGGCGGCTGGGTTGGTTTGAGGTTCTCTCCTAAATAAACGTCCGGCCACCTCCTTCGCTAGCATAACTGGTTCGCCGAAGGAGGTGACCGCTTTCCATTCCCTCTCGCCTCGGACCATGGTCTGAACCAGGGTGCAGGGTGCACAGCGGTGCTCTGCCCATGCGGGGCAGACTGCCACAGTGTGCTCCAACGTGTCCTCCGGGCAATCGTAACAGTGGTGATACCCGAGCGTTTCCTCCCGCCTGATTGTGCAGGAACCTTTCGTATCCGGTGAGGACCTGCGTCAGGCATTAGGTGAGAACACCGGGGCTCCTCTCCAGCCATTCAAAGAAGAGACTTATCGCCACTATCGTGCCCTGCACTGAGTAGGCCACCATGAGATCGCACCAGAGGTCTGTTCGCTGAGCGGCAATTTCCCGTAGCAGCAGAAGTTCTCCCCGGTGTAGTGCCTTTGCGAGCCACACATACTGGCGCGCGAGGACTATCCCTTCCAGATCCCATGGCGGCAAGGAGGCTCGCCGCCTTGTCTGAGATCGTGCTGTAGTCCTAAATCAGCCTTATGGCTACCACCTTTTGGGGCGCGTTCAGGTAGTGAGCAGCACGCTGCCCCAAGGAAGGCGCCAACACCAGGCCCCGTAAAGAGCAATGGACTGTACGACTCCAACGTAGAGCTTACGGCAGGAGGCGTAGGGCCCCCTCAGAGTGGGCCAGAGCCGCTTGAAATCAGCCTCCCGAGTTTGGGAGTCAAACGTCGGAATTGCTCCACGAAATTCCACCGGGTGTCGAGGACGATTTCCAGGTACTTCATTGTCGACTCGATGCCGATGTGAACCCCTCCTACATGTAACATGAATAAGGAAAGGATAATAAATCGGGAATACGATTTGTACAACAATTTCTCTACTTTAGTTTATAAACTGCGCCAAAATACTTATGTGGGTAAATAATTAAGATCGTAATGGTGTAGTACTTTATTAATTTAGCAAATGAAATTATTACATTTGGAATAAATAAAGCAACCCATTTTTATTTATTCCAAATGTTGTAATTTCATTGAAAAATACGTTTTTTAAATTGTTCAAAATTTTAATCCAATCTAAATGTCAATAATACGGTATTACACCCATTTTTAAAAAGTATCTCATTTTGAACCTAGGGTCATACTAAAACACCAAAAAAAACAAAAAAAAATTATTCAATCGATAAGTGCCATAAAACTGCAATACAATTTTACAATTTCTATTTTCGCGCGTAAAATCACAAAAACGCTTGACGCCATGTTACTCTGTGGTCATGACGTCAGTTGGTCATGTAAACAAATGCGCTGTTATTAGTCTTTCTGTTTAGTTGTATATTTCACTATAGTTTATGGTATTATTATATGGTAGTATTTATTTCTTCCATGGTATTATTACTATTATTTCAATAAAAATTGAAATGTTAAGTTTTTTAATACAAAAATAGTAATAGTTGCTCAGTTGACAGTTGTCACTTTTTGTTTACATGACCATATGACGTAATAATCATGGCGGACACTGTTTCGCTTAGTAAAACAACAGACTAAAAAAAATGAAAACTTTGAAATCAATTTTAAAATTTATTTAGTTATTTTATTAACTAAATTTAACATTTTCCGACTGCTTATTGCCTAAGCTATCTGAATTGTATATTTTTAGAATTTCTTTCATATAGAGTAAAATACCCTATTTTCGAAGGTAAATGTGCCTATTATTGAGAAAGATATGTTTATAGATAAATTAATTAAGTACTTTAGGTGCTTTATTTTTTAATCTAAAGTTCATGTTTCAAAAACAAATGCTGTCTTTAAAACATAAAACGATGTCTGGGCCAAAACAAATAAATACACCCCTCCCGTCTGAAGGCCGAAGCCGCAATGACAAGACTTTTTAATCGAGTATCACATTTGAAATTCATTTTAGAGGTATCTTTGTGTTATTTTTCTATCGAGAAAATATTATGGATTTAAATTTCTCAATTTTGGGTTGTTTTGGCACGATAATCTTTTGTCATTGTAGATAACATGCTTAAATCAACAAACGATACGATAATGTTATGAGGTTTAAATTGTTGTGATAGACGCGTTCTTTGAAACGCAATATCTCTTCTGTTTTATTTTTTATACAAGTGTATGATATTGAATTGTGTTGTGTTTAGGTGGAAAAATTGACGGAGGCTTTGCTATGCAGAGAAGACACAAAACTGAGGGATATGCTATACGGTCCGGCCCCGCCCACAGTAGCTTATAATGTAGAAGTAAGTATCACAAAATATCTTGACAAGGGTCTTAGTAAATCTCAAGTTTATAGCAATATAGCAAGCTAAAGAGTTGTTAGTGTCTACAAATAATGTATTTAATTTATTATTTGTAGACACTTTATGCACATGTTTATAAAACACTACAAATGCGAACTTAATGCCTTGGGCATTTACATGTGCAAGCTTACTTGTCAATGTCAATCAATCAATCAATCAAATCATTTATTTCAATTAGACCATTACAGGCACTTTTGAATGTCAAGAAACAAAATGAATCTACAGTCCCGGTCACAAGGCATAATAACTTGTGAAAGTACTGTAGTTGCCCATTCCAAAGCGTTGATCTCTATGGAGAAGACAAGAAACTCCATGGACACTCTTTTAAATTATAATATTTTTACAAAATCGTATTTACATCATTCATGTTGAGATTATACAAATATGTGAGAACGGTGTAGAAAGACGTGCACAGTAAGAGCGTCCAGAGTAAATAAAAAGCAAAATTTAATTTTAAATCTAAATAAGTTTAAAAATGAACCGTGGTAGCTAAAAATGACCAGTCCCAACTGACAGCGCCCGTTCACGAACATGACGTATGGATCAGCCCCATTCAGCTCGACCATTTTGAAGGGAGCTAAATGACCCGACACACCCGCCACCATCAGCGAGACATTTAAGTGAGCATGACACTATCAACAACCACCAGGGCTTCGTCAAGTCAATGATAATACATAGCACTCACATATGAGCTTAATAATTATACAATACTAGAGAATTGATTCTATACATTGCAAATATAGTCTTACAATCTTCTGCAGCTTCCACTATAGCTTCGGATACTGAGTTTACCCCTATGCTTGTGGAGCAGGACCAGCATTGAGCCAAGCATTTTTATCATCAATATCATCCCCCAACTTATAATATGCTTGCGTTTAATACAAGATTTAAATTTCGTTTCATTCAGTTGAAGAATGTGGGGAGGTATTTTATTGTAGCATTTCAAACAGTACCTCATGAAAGATGACTCTACTTTAGCTAACCTGAAACCTGGTTGAACTAATTTCTAGTATTATAATTGTGTCTGTCACCTCTTTTACTAAAAAGATGCAAGTTTTTCCTGACATACATGATGTTTTCATAAATATATTGACAAGGTACTGTCATGATGTTAATATCCTTAAACTGTTCCCTTAAAGAATCTCGCCTACGTAGGATATATATGGCTCTGATGGCTCTTTTCTGCAGAATAAATATAGACTCGATGTCTGCAGCCCGTCCCCAAAGTAAAATACCGTATGACATTATACTATGAAAATAACTAAAATAGACTAGTCTCGCGGTATCTACATCAGTAAACTGACGGATTTTTCTAACAGCATATGCTGCTGAACTAAGGCGTCCTGCAAGAGATGTTATATGCGGACCCCATTGTAGCTTTGAATCGAGTGTTATTCCCAAGAAAACAGTTTTTTCGACGAATTCTAGTTTCTCTACTATATGTATTACAACTTGTGGAATGAAAGTGTATAATAAACCAAATACAACGTTGTTGTCCAGGTGTTATATAGCATGGTGATGCCATCATCAGACACGAGACTGGAACGCTGTCGCAGTTTCCAGATAGCTTGCGTCAAGAAAGCACCGCTTCTAGTGCAGTGTCTGTCTGATAGTGACTTTTTACAAGGTGCTGCGCCGCATACGCGGAGGTAAGTTAACAAACAAAAATATTGAATAATGGCCAGTGTGATCATTTCCCATAAGAAAATATATGTATACTTATACATACTTTAAAATTTCGAGGTATATTGACTAGTTATATTAGGGATATTGACCAAAATTGTCATACCGAAAAGGCCATTTAACTATGTAATGTTGTGTTTTGTTTTAGGGTTGGTTATTTAGCTCTTGTCAGGTTGGCCAAACTGGCGTTATACACGCTTGGTCATCTGTTTGAAATACTAGCTCCTGATGGGACCGATGTTTCTCTCGACAAAGAATTCAGGTTAGTTCTCTTACTTAAGAGTTGACCATGGAGAAGTAAACTAATGGAGTGATAACTTGCATTTGACATTTAGACATTCCATTGAATACACCTGTTTGTGACCAATTTAAATTCACTAATGTTTGGGTTAGTAAGCCCAATGCTGTCGGTTTTTTGAGCGCACGTAAATATTTTGTTCCTTTTGCTTACTACTCCGTGGTTTTCACCAAATACTTCCGGTTAAGGCTTTCCTGTTTTAACTGATCTGTTTTTGTTAGTAGAAGGGATGTGACAATACTACGCGAAGCACTGCAGACGGTACCAAACCATAGCTGTGAATTGATGGTCAAAGCTATTTCCGAGAAACTGGCCAATGCGTTAGGGGAACAGGTAATGACTTAATATTTATTACCTAGTTTTCAAACTGAATCCCTCCTTAGAAAATGTAAGAGTTATATTTTAGGCGCATACACCAACAACACATAATTTGCTGTTTAAGCTTTAGGCCAAGATTAATGACGGCCTCAGTTAAAGAAATCGAGTAGGATATTAAATAAACAGTCTAAGATTTGAGAAATTCGATGCAGAGACTCGTGTTGTCTTGCTCGTTCATTTTATGACCACAAATGCCAACTTCTGTTCGTATCGATGGTAAAATATTTTATTAAATGAGTGTGGCGTAGTAGGTAGCCAAGCTAATCGCGGCATCAGTGACTTCTCTGAGGTCCGTCAGAGGCACTTCAAAAAATTGCCACTACTCCTACTGCCATGAACATTGGCGTCATATTTAGTATGCAACCTTATATTATAATTTATTTTCTGAACAGGTGGTACTCAGTGGAGAGGACAGTGATTCAGTGTCGACGTTAGTTTGGTGGCGCGTCCCTACCGCGGCCACGGTGCGCGCTCTGTACAGCCTTGCTTACTCTGTGGCTCAGCCTTCAGAGATCTGCGGTATCGTCCACCCTGATGATGTTACACGTAAGTTTAATTTATCGATTTATTTACACAACACCTTGTTTGTTTGCATCTGCTTCCATTGCACATGTGATTTATTCTAATGAAAGGGACAGACACTGATTTATTGGATGGTATCATTATTGACAAAGGCATTGAGACAGTACTTTATTCAGTGAGATGGATAAAGCCCATTGATTTTTCTGCTTGGTGGAAATGCGATACGCAACATAGTAATACAAAAAGTTTTTCAATACACTCCCTCGAAAACTGGCTCTTATTGCACTATGATCAGGTTCAAAAATATGCAATGTATTTCACACGCGTGTTTTTTTCTCACTTATCGCAACGACACGACACTTACCGAAGACGTTATCACAACGTCTTTTGATTGACCGCAGATAGAACAATAAACAACTGTTGAAATCCCCATAGTCGGGAGTGATTTTTTTTAAAGCAAGAAGGCACATGTTTTTATGGCCTTCATATTTAATAAAAAAAAATTGTGTTCATCATTAGAATATCACGAATAAACATGATCATTTATAAAATAATTAGCGTATAACAACAAATTGACAATTATTTGAAAATAAATGAAAATTGCAATTATATGATTTAATAATGAAGAAAAACTTGAATTTCTTATAAACAAAATTAGGCTGTTTAAGGGGTCCACCCTTTATAGCAGAACTTTTTATGTCATAATTTTATTTTGCATAACAACGAATAGCATAAACTTCACTTTGCGGAAAATTGTTTGGCAGACACTCATTTATCATACAATCAAAACTCATAATTTTGTAAGTCAGAATCATCTCTAGACATAAATTTCATATCCATAATATTTAAAAAGTAGAAACATCATATCGCAGAAAGTTCACAGTCAGAATCGTCTTTTGGCATATATTTCATATCGATAATCATTAAACGGCAGAATTGTCATATCGCAGAAATTTTATAGTTAGAATCATCTTTGTCATAATTTGTTGTCATTTATTTTAATTATTTATTTCTTTAAAATTATGTCATTTATTTTAGTTATTATTTAATTGAATTTGAAGTAATGTCATTTAATTTAATAAGTAATTATCCTAATCTAAATAGTTCAGTTCTGGGTAACCTACTAAAAACAATCTCTTTTTTTCTATTAATGCAAGTCGTTTCTGGTAGGAGGTCGCAGTTTAAACCTAACCTAACCTAGCCATTTCTGCCATCTGCATAGTATGGCAAGTGAAATTATACCAAATAATCATCGCTCTAAATGAACATTATGCGAAACGATACGAACGATACGACGAGAACGAAACGATATTATGCGAAATTTGAACTCTGCCAATCGTAATCATACTTAGATAGGCCCAGTTGGAATTAAAAAGCGGACTGTATTTCAGGGTTATATTAGTTGTTTTACAATGATGGTCAAAATTTAATTTAAAATAAAAATCATGCGATCGTGGTCGCGTTGTTGAAGCTAGTGTCGAGGGCGTGCGTCGTCGCCGCGTCGTGGAGTCGCTCCGCTGCTCCGCCGCCCGCTCCCCTCTTGTTGATGATGCATGTGTGTATCGGAGGTGTTAACGTATGCGTTAACAATACTAAATGTAATTCTACCATCTTAAAAGTATGCCATTGTAAATTCGAAGTTTTAAACATTATGCCAAACGATAATTATATGAAATAATTTTTATGCTTTTAAAATGTTCGTATAAAGAAAATTATGCTAAGTGTGTTATGCCAAATAAATTTCGGATCATCAAGATTCTGCCACATAGAGGGAACCCCTGTTTAAGGACGCTTTCCCATTTTTGACGCGCTCAATTTTAGGTATCCTAGTCGCAACACATATACATTTTGCTTACACACACTAGAATGAATCACTCGCTCAATTTTATACTTTAACCTAACACATTTTGATACTTGAAGATATTTTTTTCTGGTTTTTATTGATCAGTAATTATAGTGCAATACGTTGATACCTACTTACTCAATTTCAAACGCTGGCCGTAAATGAAAAAAATAGGTGGGTAGCATAACACACCAAAAGGTCGCTAGATGTCCTGCGCGTCCAGTACCACAATGTTTTTAGAATGCTCTTAAGATTGCCCCGGTTCTGTAACGCGTCAGAGATGTTTGCCCAGAACCGTACTAACGGCTTTCACGCAGTCGTACGGAAGAAGATAGCGTCTGTGGCAGCTAGAACCCGGGTTAGTAACAACAGCATTCTAAAAACAGTTACCGAGTCTGTTCTCCCCTTTTTTGAGGCATATGTGGAGAGGATGACTGCTTAATTCACTGGCTTTCATCTTCTGTACAAAGTGACTCATACTCTAATTGTTTTTTTTATTTATTTATGTATGTACTAACACTAGATATAAGGCGTGCTACTAACACTAAGGATCTCTAGTATCCGAAAATAAATAAATTATTGTTATTATAACGTTACGTGAAATAACCACCAAAGGAGGTGTTTTTTTTTCGGCCATGACTGTACCGAGGTACAAATTACTATTAAAACTCCAAACAATAATTTGTGATTTTAGCAGTATTTTAAATCCTAAAATACCAGATAGAAAAAGAAATAAAAGTATATGAAAAAACACTACCTCGCAACGTAACTGCGTTCAAAGAAACGTTTATGACATCATTGACGGCTGTCAATCTGTTTCATCTGTCAAAATATTTATTACATCATTACATCGGTGTTCAATAAAAACCTTAAAAACATCATGATAAAAACGGGTTATAATGAATAAAAATATCCACCCATAGACTGGCGAAAAGCTGAGAAAGCTATACCTACCCTTTTGAAGTCTGACAAGAGGATCTAAATTATGTACTTATAGGTCATTCTACGCCAACAACATCGTCTATGTTATGATACAGGATTATAATAATATCTTCAACTTCAGGATTATACCTTCAAATCTTCATGAATGGCATTTGTGGAAGCGTAATACAAGATTATATATTATGTCTTTAAGATTTGATTATCGTCATAAAATAAAAGATAATCGTGAAGCTAGGTAGTCGGAATAACAGTACTGATTCTCCTATTTTCATTATGAATTCTGGTAGGTAGTAAAGACATCATCAGCCGGAAGACGTCCACTGCTGAACATAGGCCTCCCACTTAGACCTCCACGCCGAACGACAATTCGCTACTTGCATCCTGTGCTTGCATCCATCGTAAAGAGTATAATAATATTATGATCCATCGGTTGTCCGGAATGTCAATTTGACAATGAATTTCAACAACAATAGAAAAAAAAACTATCGGCCTAGGTCTGGAGCCCTGGCTTTTGGCCGGCAGATAACCAAACGCAAAAAATAATACAAAATGTGAAATAAATGTATTTTTTTTAAATTCTTGTTCCCATGATTATTCACAAAAAATGTATACTAGAAATAAAAACTTATCTGTAATACATAAATAAATTCTGTAAAGTACATTTTTGTGTTTTCACAGATTTCTAAAATGAAGTAACGAAACGCATCATCGGAGATGTAAATCATGACATTGCCAGATTGAACATCTTGGGTTGCAAGTTTTTCCATCTTTGATCGACAATTTCTACTGGTACAAATGCGCGAATAATTAAAACATATTTATTTTCAAAATCTACGATTTTTTTTCCTATAATTTCGTATTTTTGTCCTTGAGGTACATGGTTTGGCCATTATTGTAGGGGATAAAAAACGCATCCTTTCTTTGTACACCTACGATTATTTTACGAGCTAGAACAGTAATACACTAATAGAGAACCTGTATTACTTTGTAAATATTATAATTTGTATATTTGCGTATCTTGTACAGGATATGACAAAATGAAATATTTACGTAATATAAATTTAATTAGACAATTATAACCAACCTTCGATTGCAAACAAACGAACAAAAAAAGTAGTAGAAAGTCTTCAAACTCTATAAATTTGATGTGTTTTGGGATAAAGGGTATTTTTTATTTCTTTTGGACTTTTAATATGATGAAAAGTCCATGGCAATCGGTTCAGCAGTTAAGGCGTGAAAGGGGAACAAACAAACTCACTTTCAAATTTTATAATACTAGCAAGTAAGGGATAAGGATTGATTGAACCAAGTTGGTTGCGACTTAAGGGTTTCATGGTTCTTGACAAAATTCGACGCCCGATTGATCTAGATAATAGCGTTTTTAATAAAAACAACATAAATAATTTTAAGTATCCTTACTAATATTATAAAAGCGAAAGTGAGTTTTGTTGTTGTGGTCGCTTTTTTTTTTCGGGTGGGAAATCATCAAATGACTTCCCCCGCTCTGGGCGGAGCGGGGGGCAAGTCAGACTTTTACTGACTAAAACCCACCCATGTTCCTTCTATTGCCCTTTACGTTCCGGGGCCGCGGTATCTCTTTCGAACAACCCGCAACCCCGGCAGGCGGAGGCTATGGCAAGCCCCTCTGCTTTGCTGACATCTCTTTGAGGCGCGCGTGAAACACGAACGCGCCGTCGACACGGCCTCTCGTCAATCGACGGACGGACGGTGAGCTACCCATTGCTCACCGTCCACAGGCCCGCATCTACGGTGGCCGGGAGTCGTCTCGCGGCGCCCGGCGCGTTCGCGTCTCCCGCGGCGGCTGGGTTGGTTTGAGGTTCTCTCCCTCAAACGCCCGGCCTCCTAGCTTACTCTACTTTCCTTCACTAGCATTACTGCTTTGCAGAAGGAGGTAACTGCTTCCCATTCCCTCTCGCTCCGGACCATAGACTGAACCAGGGCCGGACGCGAAAGATCACCGCCGCCAATCGCCTCTACGAGGGAACGGCGGTGCTCCGCCCAAGCTGGGCAGACCGCCACTGTGTGCTCCACCGTGTCCTCCGGGCGATCGTCACAATGGTGACACCCGGGCGTTTCCTCCCGCCCGATTATGTGCAGGAACCTCCCGAAACTTCCGTGTCCGGTGAGGACCTGCGTCAGGCGGTAGGTGATGACGCCATGACGCCTCTCCAGCCACTCCTCAAAGAGGGGACTTACCGCCACTATTGTGGCGTGCCCTGCACGGGGTTGCGACAGTCGCTCTCTCCATGCCACCATGAGATCGCACCGGAAGTCTGTCCGCTGAGCGGCAATTTGCCGCGGTAGCGGAGTTTCCCCCCGGTGTAGTGCCTCCGCGCGCCACTCATACAGGCGCGCGAGGACTATCGCCTCCAGATCCCACGGTGGCAATCCGGCAAGGAGGCCGTATGGCTACCACCTTTTGGGGCGCGTGCAGGTAGTGGGCGGCGCGCCGCCCTAAAGAACGCGCCCATACCGGGGCCCCGTAAAGGGCCATGGACCGCACGACTCCGGCATAGAGCCTACGGCAGGAGGCGTTTGGCCCCCTCAGATTGGGTAGGAGCCGCTTGAAAGCAGCCCCCGCTTGTTGTTGTCGCTTAAATAGCCAAACCGCCCTGGAGACGATCATAGGCTACAAAAAGTGAAAAAAGAGGGAAGAATAATTTTGCACCTAAGTATATTGATTATTATATTTTTTTTATATTTATAATTTGCAATTTTTTCTTCTGTTATTGTTTTGTGTGACAGTATTTAATTTTCTTAGTTTTCATATCTTTTGTACGGCCGATAACATGGATGTGTGGTGTTTACTGTTAGTAAATTGGTTATAAATAAATAAATAAATGTCCTTCCATGTTTTCCTTCCAAACCTTCACTTTTGGAAGGAAATATGGACAAAAAAGAAAGACGACGTTCACGTCTCTTTTTACAAACTCGTATTTAATTTTGCTAGCACCAGTCCATACGGCGAATATACACATATTTTGACCAGTAAATCGTAACTGGCGCTGAACTTGGTAGTACCATTTGCTTTTTTTTTGTTAACAGTAAAAGCGTCAGATGTGTATCGCCAAAAGTCAATTTTATTTTGTTTGACAGCTTCTTCGGGCTTTCGGATGATGCGGGCATTTCACTTCTACTATACCATGCTCATATTTTCGTATATTCATCCAGACAAGACGAATCAAACAAACCCAAACTCGATGGGATTGTGTGATTATATTACGGACTTCCTATGTCCACCTTCTACCTCCATCATCAGACCCTGGACACCATCTAATCAGACCCTGGACACCATCTAGAGACAAAGTACTCGTCAAGACCAATCCAACGAGCCTAAACTCGATGGGAATGTGTCATTTTATTACGGAACTCCTATGGCCACCTTCCAGCTCCATCATCAAACCCTGGACACCATCTAGAGACTAAGTACTCGTCAAGACGAATCCGACGAGCCTAAACTCGATGAGATTGTCATTTTTTTACAGAATTCCTATGGCCACCTTCCAGCTCCATCATCAGACCGTGGACACCATCTAGAGACTAAGTACTTGTCAAGACGAATCCAACGAGCCTAAACTCGATGGGATTGTGTCATTTTATTACGGACTTCCTATGGCCACCTTCCAGCTCCATCATGACCCTGGACACCATCTAGAGACAAAGTACTCGTCATGACGAATCCAACGAGCCCAAACTTGATGGGGTTGTGTCATTTTATTACGGACTTCCTATGGCCACCTTCCAGCTCCATTATCAGACCCTGGACACCATCTAGAGACAAAGTACTCGTCAAGACGAATCCTTGTCAAGCGATATACATTTATGCGTTGTAGTTTCATTCTGTATCAGTAAACTAAATAACATTTTAAAAATAAGTACTTTTGTTTCGGTCCGAAAAAGTATCAACGTTTTTCGAGTCGCAGTATACGTATCTGTACACACTTTCCTATAGGCATTGACGTAGGTACTTATTTTTTCTAAAAAAAGCGATACACCCGTGCGTCCACGAGCGCGTCTCAGCGCGGTTTGACCCTTCGAGCCGTGCGTTCAGAGGTAAAATGTATGGAGAAACTTTGAAAGTGGTTTTATTTTTCTCATAAATCATAAAGTTATTTATGTAGGTTCAAAATAATTATTGATATGCTTAGAGGAATATATAAGCTAGATTATCATACGATTTTGAAGTTTCAAATATGCACTGGATTTAGCTCACACGTACCTATTCAGACCCCATTTTTTGCAACTTTTTGTCATTATTGCGATGGTAAAATCATGTTTGTATGAAAATGTTATATGAGACTACACATTTTTTTTAAGCCATCGTGGAGATGAATATATTATCTTTTATTTGATACCATGACAACCTCATTTTTATGATTCCTTGTGCATCATAAGGGTTCCCGAAAAACAGAGTTATTTGTTGAAAATCGTAAAAGCGTCCTTAACGGCGTCATTTCTTTGTTTGTCCTTCAGCCTGAGAAGTCATAGCGCGGGAAAAAAACAAATACTTTGTAATATCTCCGTAAGTGTATCGAAAAACGTCGTTTGATTCACCTGAGAATGTGTCACTACTGTTTTCGGCTCCATTACACCCTCGCTTAACGGCTCGTGTGTAAATTCCGCCTCGGTCGCAATTATAAAATTTCTTTACTTAATCAAAATGTACTTGATAGTCCGGTTGAGCAGATAAACAACTCAACAGAGAGTTGATCTGCGATTTAGCACTTTCAATATTTAACTAACTTTTACTTTGCTTTTATGGTTGTAGTTGTCCGAGAATGCATGGAGGTGGTGACGATCTGCATGGCCCTAAGCGGCGGTCACCTGGAGAACAACTTGCTAAACGAGTCATGGTGGCAAGACACCGCGCTGTTTCTGATGATCGACTGCCCAAACCCTCAGGTTGGTTCTAATTTCTTAACTCATAAGTTGCATGGATTATCGTTCGGCTGCCAGTTACTAAAATAAGTGTACGTTGTCAGGTGCGAGTGTCTTGCGCGGAGCAGTTGCTGGCGATGTGCGCGTGGGGAGGTGGCGGCGGCGCGCGTGCGGCGCTGGCTGCGCTGGGCGGGGCGGCGCTGGGCGGGGCGGCACCTCGCGCGCACGCGGCCGCGCGCCTGGAGCGACACGCCCGCCACGCGCAGCAGTTCCTGCAGCTGCTGTGTCGCCTGGTCGCGCTTGCTGGACCCACGTCGCGAACGCTCGATGATCTCGCTCTTGAGGTAACATGCCGTTACTTTGCGTAATTTGTTTTAGTCAGGTAGTAGGGGTTCAAGTATAAAGTAGAATAGTATAAATGACTTCATGTCCGTAATCTCAATTTATTTAGGTTGGGCGCAGCACAAAACTTCCTTCATCCAGTTCTTAAAAATAACTATAATTACGAACATTTTACAAATTTACTCTGATGATTAAAAGCCCTATATAAGTTCTTATCAATACTAAATCTTTTTTTGCTATTATGATATTTTATAACAATCTTCGCATGGCGCAGGTGAGTTGGCTACGCGCAGTGCGCGCCAACCCTCTGTCGCTGGATGACACGTTGCTGGAGGGACACCTCAACCTCACTAAAGAGCTGTTCGCGCACGTGCCTGCGCAAGTCAAGTACCAGTACGGCGCGCATCCCGACCACAAAGATGCGGGACTTATCAAGGTTAACGGTTTTTGACAATTTGGCCTTTTGTATCTAAGTGAGTTACGCTAGCTGTTTTTGATATAAGAGCATTTTAAAAATCTTATAAGTATTTTAAAATGATTTGGCCATAGCACTAATATGGATTCACTGTTGGCCAAAAACTTTATTGATTTCGAAACTTTGATTATTTAAACAAATAGTAAAGCTCTATATTTAATAACGCGTAGTAGTGATTCCTCGATTGTCAAAGTTGTTTGTGATAACCACTGATCATCACTAACAAATTTGACCATGACGTATCCAACACTGCTTAACCTAATTCTGACCACTAGTGTTTTTTGGTATATTCTGGTATTCGTAGTAACACAGCTATGCCCACCCCAGGAAGTGACTACAGAGTTCCTGTGGCCGTACTCGTGGGCGTGGTGCAGCATGTCGGCGGCGTGCGTGGAGCCGGCGCGGCCGCTGTGCCGCACGCCGCAGGCCGCGGCCGCCGCTGCCGAGCTGCTGCTGTCGCTCGTGCACGGCTGCGTGCCCAACATGGCGGCGCTCGCCAACCTGCTCGAACAGATGTTCTACAGCGGTAACTGTCACGACTATGTGTTTCAGTTGCTGTAATTCGTCGTTGTAATTTAGTCACCCGTCCCGCCGACGACTGTTCACACTGCTGTAGGGATCTCTCCCCATTAGATGGTTGCAAAGCACTACTCGTTGCTCGCCAACTCGTTTGCTATGCTCAGTTTTCGCTGATCATCGGCAGTGGGACAGGTGCCTAACATGCAGAGACCTCCAATCAACAAAACAAACTTCAAAGAAGTAGTTTCTATACTAATAAATACTCTTTGTGGTTCATAAATAAAAGTCAAACTCAATTTCATGATGTTGCACGTTGTAAAGAGGTTTTATCATTGTTTAATTTATTAGTCAATTTGACAAAATACTTAAGGAGTGACTTATAATGGTAATGAATCTACTAGGTAGTAATTAGTATATTTTCGTTGTTGAAGCTTAGTGAATTGTCATAACTTCTCTTCTCACTCTAAAATAAAAAAAAAACTGGTTCACTATGGAATCTTTTTAATCCTCATCTTTCCACTACATAATACAGTTGCAAACAGTAAAATAAAATCATTTACAGACAAGAGCATGCCGCTGGCGGAATGGGAGTACATGCCATGCGTGGGCCCGCGTCCACCGGCCGGTCTGGTGGGGCTCAAGAACGCCGGCGCAACGTGCTACATGAACTCCGTGCTGCAGCAACTGTACTGCGTGCGGGCAGTGCGAGACGCCTTACTTACTGTACAAGGTTAGGACGATACTGTAACAATAGTTATTTGTTATACAAGAGTGCAAAGTTGCTTTTTAAGCGCGTGTTCAATTTTCTAAATTTGAATCACGAGCGCAGCGAGTGATTCAAAATTAGAATCCTGAGCGTTAGCGAGGGAATCAAAAGAGCACGAGGTGAAAAATCTTTGCACTCGAGTGCAACACGTAACTCACAAGATAGGTACACTTTTATTAATTACTACATTAAGACAGGTAAGTATTACAGAATAATCTTTAAATTATAACAAAATAATAGTAAGGTATAATTAAGAAATTTTAAAGTAACGTTGCTACAGTTATTTAAATTGCGTGTAATATTTTTGTTTGGTACTGTAATATTGGTGTTAGTCACTTGTGTGCTGTTTTTCGGTAAACTATCTGTCATACTTAATAGTTGTACCGATTCATCGGATTCCCTTGGCGTGAATGTTGGAGAGAGAGTGAGATGGTTAGGTGTTTCATAACGGCTTATTTTTGATGTAGAAGGGCCAGTCCAAGGATCCGATTGAGGCTCTTTCAGTGTAATGGCTCCTACGATGCCTTCACATATTTTAGACTTATTTTGGATGGAATCCTCTATGTATCCCTCTACAACTGCATTGGACTTCCAGCCTCAGTGGCGCTTAAGGGACAGGAGATCAGCTCCGGAATCAGCCAAAAGTGTGGCTGAAGTTCGTCGGAAACAATGACCCGTGTAAAACAGGGGTTCTGGAAGTTCAAGAAATGGATTTCTCGTGGGATACTGCCAATTTTATTAGTACCCATAGGCTGTCTAACACACTTTCCATTGCGATACTGTAGAAAAAATCGATTGATTGGAGTGTTAGGCGGGCTAAGGCTTGATATTTCTCAACAATAGTTACGTATTCCTTGCGAATGACGAAGTTGCGGTCTCTTTTTGTCTTTGTATTACGTAAATTAATTAATAGTAAGTCATCTGAATGTTTCTCAATGTTTTTGACATTAAGTTGTGTTAGTTCATTAGTTCGACATGCTCCGTTTATTCCAATAATAAGAACAACCTGTAACGTAAAGAGTATTGTAGTAGATAAATGAATAAAATTGATATGAACGCATAATTATGCCTATCAACATGAGTAGATACTGAATGTGCAACTGACTTACTTTTGCCGCCAAATATACGGAATCGGGTGCTTCGTTAAGAAACTTTTCAATATCAGATACTGTGAAAACCTTCGATTTTTTTGGTTGATGACCAGATGAGGCTCTTTTTAAAAATGCCACTAATTTAGGATAGGTATCGATATGTATGTATTTTTTCATCTTTATTGTTGCTTTTAGCATCGAATACGTACTCCATAGAGTGCTTGCTTTCTTGTTGTCGGATAATTCTATAAAATATGCCAGCAAAACGTTTTCTGGGAAAGTTTTGGCTCCTTTTGCTAGTCGCCACGTGTTGAACATATCGTACTGTTTTAAATACTTCTCGCGTGATTGTTGAGGGAGAAAGCTCATTTGCGCATTATTAACAGTTTCAGTCAATTCTGTTGGCGTCAAACAAACTACCTCGTCGCTAGAATCACTCATTTTAGTTTTTTCACTTGTTTTCAAGTTTCTTGTTTTTAATATAAGGTTTAACAATGACGTGAAAAAATGCCGCGTAAAGAACCGCGTACAAAGCAAATTGAAAAAACACCAAGAAGGTTCCGAGTCTGAGTTTTTAACAAATTAAAAAAAAGTTGTATGATATATTCGGCACTATAGAGGTAGCAGTAAATCGGTTTAATGTTTTTTTTAATTCACAAACTTAGTGCACACGATGTTCTAAATTCAATTTACTTTATCCTCTAGAGAATAAAAACGGCTTTTCCACTCAGATATTGAAGATTAAAAATACTCTTTCCGAGATGGTGGGTTGAAAATGTTTTTTTTTGTACTATTACTACCTACATCCTCTAAGTTTAATAGTTATTTTGTCTTTGATTTGCGTCACTGACAAACTGTCAAAGTTCTAATTGACGTAATCGTAATACTAAGGTTTATCTTGGATTGCTGGCATTGACAAGTCTGTCTAAGTCACAGTGTTCTTTATTCTCGTCAAAATAAGGTTAGTGTTGGGTTGCTGCTGTCAGAGGTTACTATGAAGGACTAACTGTACCATCATGCTCCTATTTTTTTAAAGTGTTTTTACACTGTATGTTCACCTTAGACGTTGTGCAATATAAATGCATACGCTGCAGAACTATCATATGGTCGGGCGTATAAGATAGTATAACCTTAAACCAACCCAGCCGCCACGGGACACGCTCAGGCCGTCGGGTGCCGCGAGACGACTCCTGGCCATCGTAGATGCGGGTCTGTAGACGGTGATCCGTCCGTATATAGAAAACAGGCCGTGTCGACAGCGCGTTCCTGTTCTACGCGCGCCTCAAAGAGATGTCAACAAAGGAGCTGGCCAGAGCCACTGACTGCCGGGGTTGCGGGTTGTCGAAAGAGATACCGTAGCCCCGGAACATAAAGGGCAAAAGAAAGAATATGGATGGGGTTTAGACTGTAAAAGTCTGACAGTCCTCCCCGCTCCGCCCAGAGCGGGGAAGTTATTTGATGATTTCCCATACGCAAAAAAAAGATAGTATAATCAATCGTGAAATAGACACAATGTTACCGTTGCGTTCGAACAGCATCACGCCGCGCACACGATTAAATAACCTTAAAAACTATAAAATTCCTCTTTTGTAGGTGCTGCTACAGATCCAAATGAAGATTTTTCTGGAGAAAACCATCATCACAGTATCGTGGAGAATAATATTGAGGTAAGTTTTCTAAACGATGTTCCTCGATTGATTGTATTTCCAATGTTAATTTATTGTATAACATATTTTTGTCTTTACAGAATAACACAGATTACAATATAACAATTTTAAAACAAGTACAAGCAATATTTGCCCATCTACATTATAGTAAGCTACAATACTACATCCCAAGAGGACTATGGGCGCATTTTAGGTAAGAACCACTACTAAACTGCATTCGATACTAAAGTGTATTTTTAGGCACATAGAATTCATTATAACCTTATTATTTCTAGGCTTCAAGGCGAACCCGTAAACTTACGTGAACAACAAGACGCGGTAGAGTTTTTTATGTCGCTGGTCGAATCACTAGACGAAGCGTTAAAATCATTAGGCCAGGAGCAACTAATGGCTAAGACTATGGGAGGCACATATTCTGATCAGAAAATTTGTAAAGGCTGTCCACACAGGTACATTGAGCAAATATTGTTAAAAAAAGTAGATTTGAAAGTGTTCGAGATATGATTAAAGTTTTTTTTTTCAGGTATTGTAAGGAGGAACCATTCAGTGTAGTATCACTGGACATCAGGAACATGTCGCGTTTGCAAGAATCTTTAGAAGCGTATGTACGAGGGGAGTTGCTAGAAGGTGCAGACGCTTATCACTGCGACAAGTGCAATAAAAAGGTATGTTTGTGCCTGTTGACAATGTTCTGTGAAATTTCTATATAAATTGTATAAACTTAGTTATTTGAGCTGCATAATTTTGGTGAGAAAAACAATGATTAGATTACATATTTATTTCGTTTTACAGGTGGTGACAGTGAAACGTTTATGTTTGAACAAACTACCGCCAGTGTTAGTTATACAGTTGAAAAGATTCGAATATGATTTCGAGAAAGTGTGTGCAATAAAATTCAATGACTACTTCGAATTCCCGCGGGAGTTGGACGTCGAACCTTACACAGGTACCCAGATTATCTTGCATTGTATGTAATTTTATATAAAGTTTAATGTTCGTTGTCGTAATAAAAATGATCTGATGATAATTAATAGAAGGCAGCTTGTTTTGCATTCTATAATACAAATTATAAGGATTAATATTCAATGCCATCAAATAATTGTTTTATCTGTGGAACCTTACTCATTGAAAGCTGATAAATTGTCATTTTTTCAGCATGGGGTCTGGCCCGGGCCGAAGGAGACTCGTCACTGTGGGAGGGTGGCGAAGAGATGGCACAAGAGACGCACTACCAGCTCAGTGGCATCGTCGTGCACTCGGGACAGGCCTCCGGGGGGCACTACTACTCATATGTGTTACTCAGGTAGGTGCTAGTAGTTTTACGAGGTGATTTAATACTTCATTGTTGTTATGGGTGATCAGAAGCAGTTTTCAAACTGGAACGGCCATATCTATTGACTGCGTAGACTAAGAAGGTTGATTTTTTTACAGCTCCAAGGGTATACAGATTAAGTATATATGTTTTTTTTATTTTCAACTCGATACCTTCCATGTAACCCCGAGAGAAAGGGTTTTGACAGACAGACATCAAAATGATCCTATAAGGGGTCCGTTCGTTATTTTGAGGTACGGAACCCTAAAAAGTTGCTCTGCTACAAAACATTATAAATAATTGTATTATAGCCGAACCTAAACTAATTGGACAATGCCAGGCAGATGAAGATGAGTGTGCAACTCAGCGACTGGTATTATTTCCTCCGATTTATTCTGCGTAGTATCGACTGCTTTGAAGATTTACTCAATATCTTTCAGGGACAATGGTAGTGAGACAGGCCGTTGGGTGAAGTTAGACGACGGTGACGTATCAGAGTGCGGCATGCATGACGACGAGGAGATGAAGGCGCAGTGCTTCGGCGGAGAATACATGGGCGAAGTAAGTACATAATGACGAAAGATCATAAACAACATAATGACATACACACAAACTTGTCTCTTTGTTCGTAAAATTAAGCTTTATTATTATGCAATAATTATCTTGGGTAAATTAACAATTAACATAAAATAGATCTGTAAATGATAATGTATGATTAAGGGGGAACACCTGGACACCAACCCGCTGTCTGTTATAGCTGTATTATTTTAATCTTAAAGTAAAGAGGTAAAGAGATTGATTTAGTATAGGGCGGCTAGCTCCCATACTGAAATAAGGGGTGACGGTAAATCCCTGCCGGGGTTGGGGGTCCTGCTGGGTTTGCGAGTTGACCGAAAGAGATACCGCAGCGCCGGAACATAAAGGGCAAAAGAAGGAACATGGGTGGTTTTTAGTCTGAAAAAGTACTCCCTCTCCGCCCAGAGCAGGGAAAGTTATTTGGTTATTTCCCACCAGAATAAAAAGGAGTGGGGGTACAAAGTCTGTCGTGCTTATCACTTGGTTTGATTATGTTGTAGGTGTTTGATCCGATGGTAAAGAGGGTATCATATAAACGGCAGAAGCGGTGGTGGAATGCCTACATGCTGTTTTATACAAGAAAGGACACAATAGAAACTCAATCAGCTCTAGAAGTATCCATGAAAAACTTGACCATGAAGTATGTTTTTTTTTAAGTCAGTTGCACCTTTTTGCATGTGTCCAAAAGTTGGTCTTTTGTTCTAAATGTAACTGTCATTTATTTTCTAGGGAAAATATTATACCTCGTCCGATCTGGCTGTCAGTACGACGCAGTAATATTGCATTTTCGCACAATCAAGACCAATTTAGTCTCGAGCATTTCAATTTTATGAAGAAACTTTGTTGTATGCGACTGCAAATGTTACCGGGATCTCAAAGTGCCGTCTGGGTGTGTATCAAAAGATTGAAACATTTTTATTAGCAGTTTTATTTTGGTGTGTGATTTTTTATCAATGTTTTGTCACCCAGGGACCTGAACACGAGGAAATGTCAATGTTAGCGGTACAATTAGCCACGAAGTTCTTGTTCCAAGTAGGGTTCCGGACAAAGAAAACGCTACGCGGCCCCGCTGCGGATTGGCACGACATACTATGTCAACACTTACGATGCTCACAAGTAGTTAGAGCGTGGTTCGCAACTGAGCTCTTCAAATATCCTCAAAGGTATATTTTCAATCTAAACTCTATTCCCATGACATACAATTCATTTGACATGTACAAGTGAATTCAAGCCTACAGCACTTTTGGAACCATTTATCAATACGGTTGTTTTTATTTTCAGGCTATGTGACTACTTGCTTTCAAGTCCAACAGCTGAAGTGAGAATAGTATTTATGAAAATCATCGTCTTTTTGGCGCATTTCTCAGTTCAAGATCCACCAGGTAACAAATTGATTTTGTTGGAACATAATTTTCGTTTTGATTTTGTATGTATTTTGATTTACCGTAATTTGAATAATGTCGAATAACAGATACTGGTGGCACCCCAATCGCGTAATCACAATCAATTGATTTTGTAGGACAATCGTAGTCGCTTATAAGTTTCAACATTACGTCTGAAATATTGTGGAATGAATTAAAAATAAATATTAATGGAATTTGCAGTGTGTTATGCAATCTATGAAAAATGTCGAAGAGATTTATTTGCGAGTTGTTATATAGTGAGCAACGGCTACGGGTCGTGGTGCACGCGCGACGAGGCGGCGTCGCTGTCGGACCAGCTGCTGTGCAGTGCGCGCGCGCTGGCCGTGCCGCCGCACACGGATGCGCACACGCACAGGCACTTGCCGCTACTCTTCAACCTGTTCCACACCTATGCCAGCCTCGGGCTCAGCGAGAAACATCAGCTGTTGAGGGTAACTACTCAATATTTTACACTTATGGAAATATTTACTGACAAACATGACATAATATCTGTAATTTATTGCACGAGAGATTCTTATGTTTCTGTTAAGATCTCTAAATAAATGAGTAGGAGATGAATGTATGGTAGTTTATTATTTTTGCTGATGAGAACTCTCTAAACAACTGCTCGGCAACAATATTCATAGTATTTCTCTCACTATCTTGTAAACTTTTGACGTAACGACGAATTTGTTATCTGCAACAATGAAGTAACTAATGTATATTATTATCTTTTCAGCTAAAACTGCTTGATATAGTGTTATCCGTTTGCATGGATGAATCAAACACATCAATGGGAAAATACCAGTACCCTGAGTCAGCCAAAATTCATCAGGTAAGATCAAAGATCAAAAGGATTTGACTCATATCGTAAATCTCGCCGCTGCCGCTGTTTAAATACCTCGAACCGTCAGCCCGCTGTGGCCGGTAGTAGATCACGATATTATTCTCAGTTCAAACGTAACAAATATGGTTGTATAACAGGTGGTATGCGCGCTGGTGCGGTGCTGCGACGTGAGCGCTCGCTGCGGGTCTGCGGGCGCGGCCGAGGGCGCGTCGCCGCTGCCCAACCCGTACGCCGAGCTGCACGCGCACGCCGCGCGCCCGCTGCTGTCGCCGCACGCCGCCGATGTGCTCTACAATAGGACTGGGTAAGGCGTTTAGCCACAGTTCAGCCCTGAATACCTATTATTACACGTTCTTTTTTCCCACGGGATTAGGCAGAAACTATAGAATTTCACTAGCTATGCATACCCTTGCATACTTTTGTTCCATCCACATTCATACATCTCATTTGTATGGACTTGTATTCCGATGACAATTTCTTGTTGTTAACCTTATTTCTTCTGTAGTAGTTTTTTAGTTTTTCTTGTTAACCTTATTTCAAACGACCCTGTTTGCGCTTATAAATGCATAATTTGTATAAGCGGAAAGAGCAGTAAAATTACAGCAGATTGAGAGAGTTGACTTAAAATTGACTATTCTTTATCCAATTTGGTGCATAGCAGCCACAATATGAAGTCAACTGTTTTCATTTGAAATATATCTAAATCGTTCCTGGGTTGGGTGCGGTGGAGACAATAAAACGAACCTTCTATTTTCTGGCCAAATTTATTTACCACCTTTAGGTTTTACACTCCACAAACTCTACACAGTCTACACTCTTGCAATTTTTTTCAGAAGTTACATGAAAAAACTTACGGAAGAATGTTGCGGATGTGAGGAAGGCATCCGGCTGCTTCAGTTCATGTGCTGGGAGCACGCGGGTTGGTCGCGCATCGCGCTGGCCGAGCTACTGTGGCAGATGGCGTATGCGTACTGCCACGAGCTGCGCCGGCACTCGGACGCTCTCACCGCGTTGTTACTTATGGAGGATAGTTGGCAGCAGCATCGGATACATAATGTTATTAAGGTAGGGTTGATTAGTGATATAAAAATAATCTGGAGCTATTATGCACAGCACATTTTGTTTTTTTAGTGTCCACACTTAACGATGCAGAGTTGGTTGAGCTTTTTTGTCCATGCAATAAAAGGGAATAGTGTAATTACGTTTTTGGTACCTTCACTGCATGGACATAAAGATGTGCACTGAAACACGGTGTGTGTTTCAGTGTAGACTTTAGACTCAATCAAATTGCCCTATAATTAACCCTATAAAGAAGTGACCACTCACTCCATATTCGCGTTATGTACTTCACCAGTATTACTAAACTAAATAAAAAAGTGTAAAAACGTCTTTGAAACTTATTCAGTCTTAATTCTTTCCGAGTGCTTACTTCTTTCTGTCTAATGTTTTTTGTGCTACCCTTATATTGTCAGTGAAAACTTTTATTTGGCTTTCTTTCACTAACTGTCAAGTATTTGTATTCCAGCTGTAAGTTTTCTTAATAAATGAATTGATATAGTAACGTGAGACCCAATACAGATACCGGCACGGATCTTGAGCGCTCGGCGGAAGGGTGGGGATCGCTTTGCGCATCGTACACATATGGCAAATAAAACGCACGCCCGTTGATTATTTATTTTTTCTAAGTTACCTACGTAATTTCTTACTGGTTCTATGGTTGAAAGAAAGATTAAATAATGATTCATTAAATTGAGAAATGGAAATTGAGATCAAAGAAGTAGGTAATTAACAAGTATTTCTAAATTAAAATTTTAACTTAGTTCTTGTAGTTTGTCGAAAATTACAAAAAAAAACTACTACGTATTTTTTTTGTTAGCATTTTTGACTTAGAATTTTATTTGTTGTAGATAAAAACTTTATCTATTGAATATAGTAGGTACATTTCGATACAAGTACAAATAAAATAATTGAATGAAAAATAGTTTTGCTAATTACAAACTGACATTATTTTTTTCCCCGTTTTGCTTTCGATAAAATCACCTTTGATTATAATTCCAACGGTATATTTAATAAAAAATCACATAAAATATTTGAATAACATAATTTAAAAATATTGTCTATTAAATTGGCCGGAATTGTACTCGTCGTCGTGAGGTACATTGCAGCAGGAAAAGAACGAATCCCGAGTGACGTCTATGACGCGATGCGCTACGGGCCAATCACTGCACTTTCCCCGCCCCCGCGCCTCACTTCATACCACCAAAGGGACCCAATAACTCACTTCTGCGCAAGTGAAGGTCAGCGCTCAAGATCCGTGCCGGTAACTATACCAATGCGCGTTCGTGCACCCCCAGGGCGTGTCGGACGAGCGGCCGGGGCTGCTGGAGACGGCGGCCCGCGCGCGCGGCCACTACCAGAAGCGCGCGTACGCGTGCGTGAAGCTGCTGGTGGGCGTCATGTGCCGCGCGCCGCCCGCCGTGCGCGCCGTGCACGCGCACAGCGACGCGCGCCGGCGCTGGCGCCAGCTGCTGGCGTGGCTGCAGGACGAGCTCGACCGCGTAACTACTGCTCTTATATTCGACGCTCCCTATACTCCCCACTTCTTTTACTCGACAACAACCCTAATGTATCGACATAATATTGAATATTGATTTTATTAAACCGGTTAACGTTAGAGTGCTGCAAAGTTTCTGCTGTAAAAGGACTATAAAATCTTTTTCCCGGTGAAAATCTTTTCCCCTTTTCTGTGGAAATTATATTGGAAAAAAAACAAGATGGTAACTTTTGCGTTGTTTTCATTTCCACAAGCCAAAAGAACCATCCATGCAGACAAATATTACAAAAACTGATCCAATTAAATTAACAATCAAATATCGCATTGTTTGATAGCGATTTTTACAAGAATGATTTGAAGTTGACTAGCGGAAATGCTTTCAGAAGTATGGACCCGGCGGTTATGGCTCGTACGGCGGCACATGGTCTCCGCCCGGCACCTCCAATGAGACTTCTAGCGGATACTTTCTCGAGCGCAGCAACTCAGCCAGAAAAACACTCGAAAAGTTAGTCAATATCTTTTTACATTATGTTATTTTTATAATTTACATAATTCACGATAGCAAAAAATATGCCCCCGACGGAGTCTTCATAATTTATTTATTTATTTAATATTAGGCTTCTCAACAATGAGTACGCTATTACATTGTAATTTACACATTGCCAACTTAAGTCTAAGCGCCTCATTACTTATAGAAAAGCACAGCATGCACTACATTTTGCGCGGATAATAACATAAATTGATTTATTAAAACAATTACTGTTTATACAGATATTAGAGAAAAAAAAAACAATACTATGAATACTTTAAAAACAACTATTAAATGTCAAATTGATTACAATAAATTAGATTAAATTAAAATAAATTACTAAACTTAATTACAATAAAGAACACATTTTAAATTACATTAGATAAAATTTTAATAATACAATTAAGTTAGAATAGAATTACTTAAATTAAATGAGAAATGATTTTGTTGCTTATAATATAAGAATGAGCAAATATTTGATAATAAAACAATTAAAACAGGGATGACAATTTAACTAGCAAGCACGGCTTTTTTAACAGCTGGAACTGATGAGTTAAAGAGGTCAATGACCTCTTCGTGCTCTTTGTATGTACTATACATTCTAGACAGTGGACAGTAATGCCTCAAGTTGGTATGACATCTAGGCATGCAGAAAAGTCTCCTATTCGAACTTCTTGGCAGACTACGTGGCACATGGAATGAGACCCTACTGAGCAAATCGGGACAATCTAGAGAGCCCGTTAGTAGCTTCTTAAGGAAAACCAAATCCAGCATGTTCCTACGTTTCTCCAACGAGTCCATCTTAAAATACTTAAGTCGCTGTTGATACGACTTGAGCTTATTGCCCATATTATTGGTGTATGTAAGATGCCATACGAACCGCTTTTGTAACCGTTCAATGCGCTTGATGTGAACTTTATAGTTAGGTGACCAGACTACACTGCAATACTCGAGATGGCTTCTTACTAGCGAGTTGTACATAATTTTTTTAATGTTGGGTTTTTTAAAGTTTTTGCATTCCCTCATAACAAAGCCAAGCATCTTTGATGATTTTAATATGGCTTTATCAATGTGTTCGACAAAACTTAGCTTTTTGTCAAACTGGACGCCTAGGTCACGTATAGTTTCGACTTCCTCGAGCCGCTCACCATTCAATCTGTAAACTGACTGCATTACATTCTGTTTTTTTGTGAATTTGATATGATGGCACTTTTTTACATTCAAAGACATTTTGTTGTGCTTACACCAATTAGCCAGCCGATCCAAGTCGCTTTGGAATAGTAATGAGTCTTTAGGATTAAATATAAACTTTATGGCTTTGAGGTCATCAGCGAATAGAAATATATTCGAATTCGGGAAGCATTTGTAGATATCATTTATGAAAAGCGTGAACATCGGCGGACCCAAATGAGATCCCTGAGGTATTCCCGACGTTGCAATGTATGAATCAGAAGAGCAGCCATTTGCCACTACCCTGAGAGTCCGTCCAGACAAATATGATTGGAACCAACTTAAGAGGGGGTCCGAAATGCCATACATTTTGAGCTTATTGACGAGTAAGTCATGGTCTACCATGTCAAAAGCCTTGCTGAAGTCGGTGTAGACAGCATCAACCTGCACACGGGCATCGACCGCTTCAACAAGGCTTTCAACATAGGTCACCAAATTGGTAGCTGTCGATTTTCCTTTCATAAACCCATATTGGCTGTATTATTAGCTGTGATAAATGTCTAGCTAGCACAGGGCATATAAGGGCCTCAAATACTTTTGCAAGGATAGATAGAATAGCAATGGGCCTATAATTGCTAACATCGGCCTGATCTCCGTTTTTAAATATAGGCATTATTTTGGTTTCTTTCCAGATGGTTGGAAAAGAACCCCGCAACACAGAATGATTAAATATAATACTTAATGGAAGTGATAGTACATCTGCCAGCTTATTTAAAAACAAAGCAGGTATATTATCAGGGCCAGCTCCTTTGTAGACATCTATTTTTTTTAGTTCATTGCGGATCTGATCCCTGGATATAGTTATTTGGCCTAACAAACAATTGCTTATGCAGCTATTCATGTCAACTGCGCCCGAATATACACTAGTACTATCACTATTATACACTTTAGAGAAATGGGATGCGAAATAGTTGCAAATGACATTAATATTATCAGAGGTGTTTATACCATCTGTCATGGAACTGGGGAATTTACTGGTACCACCTCGTTTAATTTTTAAGTAACTCCAGAAATATTTAGGGTTTGAAATAATTTTTTCTTCTACATCAGCAATGTAAGTATTATAGCAAGTTGTAGCTAGATGGTCGCATCTTTTCCCAAGTAAATCCAATGCAATTTTGTCCAGAGGATTATTATACTTTTTAACTCGAAGTCGTAGGCGGTTCTTCTCGTTAAGTCTTTTGATGAGCTGTCTAGAGAACCAGTACGGATATTTAGTATCCTTAATTGGTACTTGTGGAACATGGGACTTAATTAACCCATACAATATGTCATAAAAATATTCAACCATCTCATCTATAGTCATGCAAGGATCAAGCTCTGATGACCAATCAATCTGTCCCAGTGCTGCATTTATTGCCGCGTAATCTGCCTTAAAATAGTTTAGCCTAGTTCTATTACTACAATTATGTGATTTTTTTAAACGGGTAAACAAGAGCTCACATAGTACAGGTGGATGGTGCACATCTATTTTAGAAAGTACATCTGCTGGTGCATTTACTACAACACAATCCAAGTTAGTTAGAACCAAGTCTAGAATTCTGTTGTTTTGATTACATAAATAATTACATTGTCTTAAGTTGTTAACCAAGACAAAATCCCAAAAAGTCTGTTCTAAGCCTGTGCAAGTATTTTGAGGAGCTCCTATCACGTCGCCACCCGTTCCAAGCCAGTTAATAGTTTTCATATTAAAGTCACCAACAATCAAGCATTCATTGGCATGTTCCAAGACGTTGTTAGTATTTTTAACAAAGTGTTCCAGTACTCTTGGCTGTAACGGCGACGGTAAATATACAGTACAAATATAAATAACTTTAGACTTTTTACCCTCTTTAATTGATAACTTGACCCAGAGATCATCGCATGAACTTTCAAATTTGATCACTCTCTGCGATTCAACTTTTGCAGATACAGCAATAAGAACACCGCCACCGTCAGTTTTATTATTCAAAATATTATTAGACCTGTCTCGCCTATAAATTACGTAGCGCCCATCCATGATCTCTGAGTCAAAGATACCATCCAGTAGCCAAGTTTCGGTAAACATTATAACATCGTATGAACAGCATGCAACTTTTTGATAGATGTCACTGAGCTTTGACCTAATACCCCTGACATTTTGATAATATATTTTTAACTGATCGAATTTAAAGAATTGACAATCTAATACCTTATTCTATACAATTTGTTGTTTATTGAAGTTTGTCCAACGAGCTGGCATCCCTTATATATTTATAGTCCGCGCCATCAAATTTTCTTACAAAAATCTTACCGCCACGGACCCACACATATTTATAGCCCAAACTCTTTGCTTTAATCCTGGTCGCAGCATGAAGCGCCTTGTTTGTTGGTGATAAATGTTCGACTATATAGACATTTTCCTTTTTCCCGCCAATCCCAAGAACAGCGGTGTTGAGCTTCTCATCAGATGTTTTATTTTTATTAAATTTGATAGAAGCCGCCAGAAAATGGTCGCGTACCCGAGGACTGCTGAATTGAACAACGATAGACTTCGGACGGTTACTAGTTGGGGTTTGCTTCGCAATTCTTGTAACATGATGTATGTTATTCTCAGTTATGTCGCCGGATATCACCTTACTAATATTCAATACAGTCGATACAAGATTTTCGTTGTTGTGTTCAGGCAGACATTGAATCTCCACATTCGTGGAGCGTGCTTGTTGTTCTATCTGAGTTAGCCTCACACTTAGGTCATTGACGGTAGTTTTGAGCTGCTCGTTTTCCTTTCTAAGATCATTGACGAATTTGGTGTTTACGGAAAACTCAGACTTCATTTTCTCAAACGTTTCATTCATAAATTCCATTGATGTAGTTAGCCCTTCTAATTTAGCTGTAATCGCCTTCATTTGCGTGTTCACATAGTTCGCCAAAGTTTGGTTGAGGTGCCGCATAAGTTCGTCTATCTGGTTCTTCATGATACGAGAAACTTCACTTGACGTAACAGGAGCTTCATGGTTGGGGATTGTTACCGAAGACTCTTTCTTTCTGTGTGTTACATTAGTATCAGTCGCCTGACTTTTGCGCACAGGGGTATTATCTGCGTTTCGATTCTTCGGTTTGCAGGTTGGACATAACCAATTCTGTAACTCGGTTACGTGAAAGTCACAACCCAGCTGCGTGAGGCAGGAATGGTGGTAGGAACTTTGGCACGATGAGCATTTAATTACAGCACTTCCCTCGGCTATAACTTCAGAGCAACAGTTACAATTCATAATTGAACGACTTTGCTTTGGATTCACACAAAGTTTAATAACAACAATCGTGTGTACACCAATAAAAAGCACGCCAATAAAGGCCCACGGTGAAGTGTCGATGCGTAAGTCGGCGAGAAGAACGACGTAAGCGCCGTGGATATCGTGTCACTTACGCGTTGCGCTCATTAAGTTGGTTCTCACAGTTTATTAAAGTTACTGACGGTATATTGAATTCACTTGATCATTGTTTTTAGTCTTAACTTAATTATTATCAGTATTTATCACAAAATAAATAACGTTGCACGTATATTAGAGTTAATGCTATGAAACTTTATAAGAGTCAGTACACGGCACTCACTATTTAGCTGTTTTTTTAATTATTTAGACGGAACAAATTAACGCAGGTATTACTCGCGCACCGCACTCGAGTGTGAATATGACTATACTCGTATCATATGATATAATGTGAACTTCTCTCATAGGGCGTATCAACTTTGCCCTGAAGAAGAAGATGAAGAGGAGGAAGAAGGTCGGGAAGGCGCCGAAGGCTCGGGCTCGGGCGACGCGGGCGACGATAGCGCCGACGAGGACGAGCCGCCGGACGATGAGCCACCCGCGCGTCGCCTCACGCTAGCCCCGCCTGCCGCCCCGCCCGGCCCGGCCGGCCCCGCGCCGCCCGCCGGCCCCGCGCCTGCCCCGGGCCCCGCGCCGCCCGCCAGCCCCGCGGGCCCAGCTGCCCCGACGTCGTCCCCCGCGCCCGCTCCCGCCGCGCCGCCTGCGCCCTCACCGGCTCCCGCGCCTGCCCGCGACCCTCTCCCGCCGCTGTGAACGCGTCTCTAGTCCCCGCCCCGCGATTATTTATTTATACTTACATGTTCCGCTTTAAAAGTACCATAGTATTTATTATTCGCCGTTAGGATTCGTCGTAGTGCTCTCTCGGCGGTCGAATTGTTCGGTCGTTCCGCTTCGTGCCGAAGGTTCGCGACTCGCGGACCGCGCTCGCCGGTCCGATGTGAGCGTCTCGTTTGCGTGCAACGTATATGAACGGACTAACGGTCGGTTCGGAATGTAGTTTGGTCCCCAAATATTTTATCTTTTTAAGTTCACCGACACGACGAGAAGCAATCTCCTCTAGACGTAAGTTTGTTTATCTGTGCAAAAATATCTGTAAATGAGTTGTGATGTTGCGACATGTTCTTTTTGTTAACTGCTAGACCGACTTTGTTAACTAATCTAAATGAAATGAACAATATTTGAAGTAATGCTTTTATTAAAATAGTTCATCTGATGCATTTTATAATAGTAATAGAAAGCAATTTTTTACTTTTTAGTCCCGAATATTTGACATGAATTAGGAGAAATCGTTCACAGTACATAATATAAATCGTCGTTTAACAATTAATGTAACGCTAGGTGCTATCTTCTAGAAACACGTGGTTGAATTTGATTGTACTCGCTCGCTTATTAATTTGTTTTGTGCGAACTTGTTAGCTTTTGACGTTCGACAGTGTAATAATTTTAAATAGAGTGCAGTAGTGTCCCATTGACAACTTGCAATAGTTCCTGCATTTTTAAATTAAATTTATAGAAATAGTTTCAAGTTAAAAACATTGCCGTTACAAATTGTCTAGTGATATAGTAACACATTTGAATACTTATATATTGATTAATTAGAAAAGGTACACCGATTGAAAACCAGCAGTATGTCGTATTATCAGTTGATTCCACATAATGTAAATGAAATCCATGAAAGGTGCGTTTTCATCACGTGATTTTCGGCGTTTATTTTGCATTCATAGGAAATGTGTGAGTGCATGTTTTGTGTCATATTTCCATAGTCACTACACAAGTAGTAACAGAATGAGAACATACCTTAGCGAGCATTCATTAAAAGATTTAATGTTGTCTGTTTTCCAGTCAATTAAACTCGATTACATCTCATGTTAGTGAGAAAACATCTCATGTTATGGTTGAATCTGTTGGTTATTTGGCAAAGCTCAAATAATTTGCAAAATAAATAATTTGTAATAGACATCAATATTTAGGGACCGAGTTCATCGTAAACTACTTCACTGATAAATGTTGTTAAATACTACGTATTCAACAGTCATTTTATATTAGGTAAGAACTGTAGGAGAGCTTTCAAAACTGAGTCATGTTTTAAAATAATTGTATACACAATGTTTATGAGTGGAGTCAAATTAAATGTACATAGTAAAACAATACAAATGATCGAGGCCAGAGAACACATATTGGCCTAACTCTGACTACGTAAACAATGTTTAATATTTCAGTTTTTTATTTGCTAGATGTATTATTATAATAAAATAAACTTAGTTTTAATTCAGTGGAAAGTGTAGATATAGGTATTAACGACTAGTCTAACAGGAAAATGTTGCCACTATGTCAATGTTCTGCTTTGTAATATAATGTTATTTATTTTTATATTTCACGACGGTTGTATAATATTTTCCTTTTTTTCTAGTGGTAAAATTGTTGTAACATCCAGGCTATCAGGCGACGCAGTCGGGCGGCCGCGCGTGCGCGCTCTTCCGCATGCACGCACGTCGCGGTCGAACGCCCCTTTTCATAGTCACTTGTAGCCATTAACGATTGCACTTCGCATTCTAGTATTTTACAAATATAAAACCACCGTGATATTCTGTGAGTATTTATTTTATCATATTACTTTTAACATTAATGAATCTTCAAATTTTGGTCGCAAAGACCATGTGCCTTATTTTAATTTTATTTGCTCAATGCTTGCACCTGATAGTCTGTATATTGATCTATTAACAAGTTTTAATTTAAAAGACAGTTATGTCATTCATTTTGCATGTAAACATATTTTGATAAATAATTAAATAACAAAGTATTTAAACAATGTGATAAAAATAGAATTTAAATTTTATTGCTTATTATAACACCGAGCATTGTTTATATGCTAAAGTGAATGATGTCAAGTCGTGATTTTATTTTGGCTTTAAAATTTTAATAGTCGCTTTGTATCATGGTTTTTATAAGTAAAAACAAACATCTAAAATCACAAGTTGTAATGATTGATATAGTACAGAATAGCATTGTGAATAATTAGATACCTGGTCGATAAAACGCTGATTGTTGTTAATGTTATTACCAAAGATGGAGATATAGATAGAGGGAATATGGTGGCCCTTTTCTTAATAGCTTAATAATTGAAATGTTTTGTATCTTTTATAAAATGCAAAGTTAACGATATTATGTTGAAACGAGAAAAAATGTGATTGATCTTAGATAGGTGAACCGCTATGATTCGTGTTTAGAAACAAATGAATCTATATACTGGTAACTATTCACATGTGTAGCAGATGCAGATGTATGATTCTCGGAGCGAGTTTCGAAATCTTGTAAATATCATCAACCGGCAATAAGTCAAACTCAACATGAACTTCATACTATTTTATATTCACGAAATTCGTAAATAGATCTTAAAAATACATAGCAGTGGGTTCTCAAACAAATAAGTTTAAAAATGAAATGCAATTTTTTTAATATTGAAAATTTTGTAATGTAGTATATTTATAAACTTGACTTAATACACACCAATTCATTTGGCAGATATAATGATATGTTGGATTTATTCACTGTAATTCAACGCATGCAGTTTTCACAATAGTGTAAAATGTGTATTGATAGAATTATTGTAAGATCAGTTGAGTTTTGTATAACATTTCTATGGCAAATATAACGAAATGGCATTTGAAGATTATACAAGAATGCTCAAAAAAGCATTCATACAGATATTATACTATTCAAATCAAGAAATAAATTCATAAAATCTTTTTCAGAGTTTCAATTCATCTCAGGTAATAAACAAATACCATCACACATAAATATCATAAAAGGCCTGGGTCATATTATTCCAGACAAGTATCCAGCGATGCTCGAGAAACAAGACGCGAGGTCTTGCGTAGTGTTCCAAACATTTTGTCAAATGATGCATCGTTTCGACGCGCATTGCTGCTCTTAGTATGAAAAGCGACTAGAGGAGACTCAAGCCTGCGCTAGGATTTTTCAGTCTTATTTGTATTTACCCTTATCCATCCATCAGCAAGATTCCATTTGCTCTGGTTTAAAAGTAGACCACCTAATACTACTGGAGTAATAAATATAATATAATAAATAAGTGAACCGGGCAGATAGTCTTAAATTATTGTGGCATGGGGAATGAAAAAAGACATTTTTTTTTCCTAACAATAACATTTATGATATTAAATGGGACTGGGCGAGTCACTTCACACAGTGGGTGCCTGAGAACGTCCGTCGTTACCGAGGAAACCCATAAGGACCTCCTGACTGACACAGTCACAGAAGGTGGTGTGAAGGTTATTTTTCCGCTGCTATTCCGTATTGTTCCATTTTGGAATGCAAAAAGAGTATTAGAAAAATCTTAAAAATGTTTTTTTTTTCTAATAATGTTTTATGTCAAATTAATTATGCATTGCAATGCAATTTTCTACCTTTCTACCTACCTACCTACCCTACCTACCCTACCCTACCTACCTACCCTACCTACCCTACCCTACCTACCTACCCTGCCTACTCTACCTACCTACCTACCTACCAAATAGAACGTGCGTCGTCAAGGTTGTATCAAAATCACCTCTTGTTTTTTTCCGTATATTTTAATACTTATTCTGCTATTCGGCACGGAGACAAATAAAAAAAATCAAGAATCACGAAAATCGGTCCAGCTGTTCTTGACTTATAAGTGATCGAACAAACCCGACTTTGTTTTATATAATTATTAAGATTAATTAACTAATGATATAGAAGAACGTTCTTAAAACGTCTTATTAAAATCAACCTTTTGTGATTGAAATAAAGTTTATTTTAGATTGTTTGTAATCACTATTTCGTTCTAGAAAGTTCTTTTTTGCTAGTGATATTGTCGGGTTTGTTGGTTTTATGTTAGTTTTATCGATAAAAAAATAATTGTCAAAAACGTAAATATTTTCTGTATTAAAGCAAAATAAATCCTTACTGTAGAGGGTGAAGGTTTATTTCCAGGAATAGGGTTTGTGAATTATGCCAGATTTTACTAAAATTAAAACAACAAATCCAAATAATTGTTTGTTTGTTGTGCATTACATGATAACCGTTTTAATTGTATGAGTTTGGCGACAGCAGCGGTTCCTACAGTAAAGTTTTTTCTGAGCCGTGTGTGGTTTGAAAGAAATGGGAGAGCCATTTGCCCAAAATGGGACAGAATAAGCTTATAATAAACGGAAAAATCGGTTTACTTTGAGATACGATGTCCAAATATGATATTAAATAAATAGAAAGGATTTAACTCGAGAGTTACGAGGCGGGGAAACAAGAAACAGACTTAGGTACTGGAAAAAAACCACGTCGCCTGCTTCGGGTTCTCTTCACAGCTCATATTTTGTATAGCCTTTGCAAAATGAATTAAAAAAAAAAAGTTGCCCCACACTAGGAATTTCTCCGTCATCGTGGGTGCAATTTTAACACATTTAAACTCACATACACAAACAGCAACACCCGAAACAACTATCTGCAGGTCATACAAATATTTGTTCCGTGCGGGAATCGAACCCGCGACACGCAGCGCAGCAGTCGTTCGCTCAGCCACTGCGCCAACCGTGTCATCTATGACGATGCTAGTCATACTGAAGTTGTCAAGCAACATTTTTTAATATAATTACCAATACATGGTGTAAGGGACATCCACGCACGAATGCACAGCATGATAATAGTCAAACCAGCGTAAAAATTAACTCTTCCACACATTTTGACCGTGTAAATAGTCTTCAAAACCCATGAATGTTTTCCAAAAAGTTAGTAAAAAGTTTCATGGAAAACAAACAGTTCATCAAAAAAATGTGTTGAGTGGAATAAGTTTAACGGTTACAAAGAAAAAAAATGTTGACGTATCTTGTTATTATGTTACAGTTTTTTTTTTTATAAGTTGACGATAACTTTGTAGCTTGGTCTCTAGAATGATGTGCTGAATTCATGGAAACAGTTTGTGCGTCGATATCCCTTAACGTTATGGTAAAATCACATATTTCTTCAGATTGCATGGGTCAAGTAGAGTGGAACGTATGATCATAGTGTTTGACGCCTTGTCTAATGACCTGTGCCCTAACACATAATAATAAGTATAGATAAGATGTATGGCATGTTATCATTTATTTTACACGCATTTGACGGCAAGTGCTCGAGTAGTTAAATCATAAGTAGAAAATTACTTTATAAAAATTATGGAGAAATATATAAGTGTAAAAGACATCGAAGAGGCTGCTCTGTCGATATTACCGAAACCAGCTCGCGATTATTACAAAAGCGGTGCGACAGATGAACAAACTTTGGCTGAGAATAAACTAGCATTTCAAAGGTACGTAACATTAATAAACTAACATGGTGCAAGGGATATCGACGCACAAAGAGTTACCATGTAGCTAGAACATAACCCGAACATTTTGATCAAATAAAATTATGTCATATCCTGCGAAAGTGCAATAATACCCATACGGTAAAATTAACTTAATATGGCTGTTCCATACATTTTAACGTGTGTGTTATTGTTTAAGAATTATTGTAAACTGATATTCCTTAGGATTCGGAAAAAGAATAGAAAATGGTTTTTTACAAAGGTAAATTTAAGATAAAAGCTTTTGCTCCTAGGTTGCGGATTCGTCCAAAGTGTCTAATAGGAGTAAGTCGTTGTGATCTTCGTACAAAAGTATTGGGACACGATGTCTCCCTTCCCGTCGGTATTTCGCCAACTGCTATGCAACGGATGGCACATCCTGAGGGTGAACTAGCCAATGCAAGAGGTACCACACCATGTCTCTTATCTCCTTACTCTTATAAGTTTTCTTGTTTTTTATTTACATAAATTTCGTGATTTAGCTGCACAAGCAGAGAAGACCATTTTCACTCTCAGCACTATTGCCACAAGCTCTATAGAAGAAGTCGCTGAGGCTGCTCCTGATGCCATAAAATGGTTCCAGCTGTACATTTACAATGACAGGTAGATATTTATTTCTCTAACTAGAAAATTCGGAGACGTCTAAGCAAGTGCGCAATATTCACGATGTATGTTTAATTTCCAGAGATGTGACCAAAAACTTAGTTCTCAGAGCTGAGAAGGCAGGTTTTAAAGCAATAGCACTTACAGTTGATACTCCACTGTTCGGGATACGACGCGCAGATGTGCGAAATAAGTTTACCCTGCCGCCGCATTTGAGGTAATCAAGTCATTAAACTATCTACAATATAAGAATACAAAGACTTGCTTTTTATTTTTAGTAATAACACATGTTCAATTTATTTTATAGGCTTGCTAATTTTGAAGGCCTCCTGTCTACCAAGATTAACAGTACAGGAGGTGGTAGCGGTTTAAATAAGTACGTCGAGAATTTGTTCGATAAAACATTAACATGGGACGAAGTAAAGTGGTTGAAAAGGTACCTACCTAATATAAATATTTTTATTAATCTACAACTTTTCATAAATTATTAGTATATTATCGGTATATTACATAAATGTGTGTTTTCTAAAGCATCACGACACTGCCAATCATAGCAAAAGGCATTCTACGCGGAGATGACGCAGTGAAAGCAGTTCAAGCTGGTTGTTCAGGAATTTTAGTATCAAACCATGGAGCAAGACAATTGGACGGCGTCCCTGCCACGGTAAACAAAATCCATAGCTAAAGTGCGAACAAATCTTGAATGTTCCTCATGGACTTTTAACGTCACTAAAAATAGAATAGCTATACTGCAGTCGTATAACGAAAGGGCGGATCGGAAAAAAAACTGCAGGAAAATTAGCATTGCACATAAAAATATTTTTGAAAAACTGCAGGAAAATTAGCATTGCACATAAAAATATTTTAAAACTTTTCCTAACAGTATTTTCGCAGTTGCGCCCTTTTTGCTTATGGCGGCAGTATAATTAACGCGTACACGAAATGCAATCGCTTTAACTTTTTTTTGAGTGGGAATATCCTTATAAATAAATACATTGATAATGTAATTTTGTTAAATTCTTCAGATTGAAGCTCTGCCCGAAATTGTTGAAGCTGTAAAAAACTATAATGTCGAGGTCTATTTGGATGGTGGAGTGTCAACTGGCACTGATGTTTACAAAGCGTTAGCACTTGGAGCAAAAATGGTGAGTCCTCACGTCCGTAATAATTACCCTCATGAGTCTACTTAAAACCCTTTATAAAACCTATATTAATGGGGAAAAATTAAAATGAACTTGTCTGTGTATCAATTCTCATTTTTTTGTGGACAGGTTTTCGTCGGCCGTCCTGCACTATGGGGTCTGACCGTTGGAGGGCAAGCTGGTGTCCAAAGAATGCTCAATATTTTCCGGACTGAGCTGGAATACACCTTCCAAATAGCAGGTAAATGTCAATGAACTATGACTTATGCGATTTTATAAGGAAGTGGGGTTGGGAGTTCTTTGTACCCTGCGCATTAGTATCAGTTTGGCGTTTATCCGTGATTAAAATGGTCAATTTTGTTCACTCAGGGACTCCAACAATTGCTGATATCACAAGAGATATGGTTCGCCATGAATCGACATACAGTAAACTATGAGATGAACGGGACCGCGTGATTACATAACGTTATCGAGTTATAATGTTTTGTTATTTATTTAAGATAATATAATGACTATGAGTAATTTATCTTGTTTTTCTTAAATAGAATTAACTCGTATGTGGTCATTAAGTTGATGGTAGTCTTTTTAGATGGTGCCAAGACATGAAGGTTAACTAAATGAAACGATAGTTTAGTATCGTCAGTTTATTTTACAATTAATTTTCGGTACAAATTGTAGAGAATGGCAGGCGTCATGTAATTTTCACTTGGCCACATCGTTCGAGATATTTTCTGAAACGAAGATTCTACACTTATAATACAACTAAAAACGCACATTACAACTTTTGAAGTCTGAAAACTGATTGAATAACCACCAGGAACGTTAAACAGCATCTGGTAAACCCATCAACATTACAAGTAAAATTACCTTAAAATTACATCCATACAAGTTAATTCCTAGTTTCAGTTTTCTGATAGTCTGTTTCAAGTGTTCATCGCTGACCAACTTGCGCTTAAGTGCTATCGTGTCGTTGCAGGTGTTACAAGAGTTGCTCATCTCCATACTAAAATCTTCAACGTTTTCCTTTCCCTTAAAGTCGGTAGACTTGTAAGTGCAATCGTTTTTCAAAGCAGCGTCTCTTCTACGCATATAATTGGTAAAACTATAGCTACAGGACTGAGTGTCTCGGTTTGGTGTCTTATCCAAACTATCGCTAGCGTCGGTATTATTTTCAGTTTCATGCAAATCTCTCTTAGGTCTAAAAATATTTCTAACTGTTTTAACGAGGGAAGTGCAAGATGTATTGATCGCATCAAAGAATCTCCCACTAAATGACTTGTGTTTGATTTCCTTATCAATTTTTTTGCTTCTTTCTAAACGCTTTGCAATCTTCCTTTTTTCTAATTGTCGCTTGATCTTGTGGTTTCTTAGAGACTTTTGACTAGATCTGACTGAGTAATTACTCGAACGCTGGTTTTCGTATCTGAAGTGTTCGTGCTTCAAATCATTTCTCTTAGGGGTGGAGGCAAATTGTGGATTGAAATCGTTCGTGCCTAGCGTATTTAAGCAACTTTCGTCTATTTCCATACAGGATTCATACACATTATTCTTTGTTAGTCTGCTTTCATTCGTCTGAAATGTTCTTTGAAAACTTTCGGGCAATTCATCAGTTGAGACAAAATTCTTCGCAATGTGTTTTCCATTCGTATTTTGTTTTCGTAAAAAAGAAAAGGATAATTCATTGGGTTTATTACGAGTATGTTGTACGCTCTCAATTTGCATTGCAGTAGGTTTAATACTTCTTGAGTTGAGCTTATAATTAACACCTTGAGGAGCCATCCTAAATTTATTTATTTGTGATATATCATGAAATGAAACTGTAGCGTAACTAGCAGTATTCTTTGGACTTATGTTCGACATTATATTGTGCGGAAAAATAGCTTTCAAGTTACTGAATTCTTTCTTTGCACCACATTGAAGAATTTCCTTCATAACATTTTGGAAAAATTTTGTGGTATCGGCACTACATTCTATCTGTGTGTTTTGGTTAGGAGGGTGCAATTTGGCTAGTAGAGATTGACTCAGCGTTTTATTTTCCTCTTGTATTTCGTCATCCTTTCGGTTTCCACATGATGCTAAAATGAGAAGTGACAAGTTGATTAATCCTAATCTTGCATTATTTGACATAATGAAGTGAATTTTACCTTCAATTCGCGACGTATGGTATAAAACTATTGTAGCCCATTGACCCAACTGTTAAAAGAAAAAACTAACTTTAAATACTGAACAAAGCACTCAAGTGGTAACAATATTGAAAATCAAACTTTATAGCTAAATACTACCGGTGACTGCGGTCCATATATCTGCAGGAAGTCCCGTAACAGCTGACAAATGTTTGTGTTGGCGGAAAGTGCCGCCGCTACAGTGGAACTCTGCACTATTGTAGCCAGCAATTGCAGGCAGATATCGTGTTGCAGGAATTCCCTACAAAATAAATAGCACACATTTTATCTATACTATTAAGTTACGGTTAAAACGACCTGACCGAACACAGGATTGGCTGCGGAAGAGAGAGATATTTCAGTACATTACACATCAAATTGTGGTGTTCGATTCGGTCGGTTTTACCGCACACTTACCAATAAAGGTGCGGTAAAACTGATCGAATCAATACTTAAGTATACTTATACAATATGTTGATTTGCATCCTCGTCAAAATTTAGGAGGTGCTAGTAAAAGTCATAAATAATCAATGAAAATTACGGTACCTGATAAATAATAATATACGGCGCTTTTATGATCTGTCTCTGTGTGTTTAAATTTAACAGTATTACAGAATATTTCACTTCAAAAGTAGAGAATCACCTACAGAACACACAGAACAGTGTGCGTGAGCGTCGGCGCATACGTATCATACAGCGGCATGCACGCACCTGTGTGCACTTACCGATTTCTGAAAATACGAAAAAAGTAAAAAAAAAAAACCTACTTATTTTATTATCGATTCGGGTCGAGAATCATTAGCATAGTTACGTCCTTGAATTTGACGAGGATGCAAAACAACACGCTGTATATCGAAGGTATATATAGGAAGTATATAAAACAATTGCAAAATGATGCATATAATCTGACCTTTGAAACAGCGACATTCCGTTACATTCCACGAACAAATTAATGTTCCGGTTGTGATGCTGTAGCAAGCTCTGCAGAACCAGCAGCACCTCGATGTTCTGCTGGCCGCATCTTTGGATACACTACAAACATGAATTCTAGGTGAATATTATAGTCTGCTCTGCCGCACATAAGTAACTATTAAGTATAAATAGTATAAAAGTATAATATTAGTAAGGACTAGATTATTTGGGAAACCCAGCCATGTAGTTAGAGTACATACCATCGGCACAAGGTGCGTACAATAGCTTTGATTAGCTTCAACCCCGCGACACGATTCAGCGAGACATCGGCATAGAGCTCGCCATGCGTCCTGATGCTGAAAATGTGGAATAATATTATTAGCCATGAAAATTTAATTACGTAATATAAAACAATTAATTGTCAGCCAAAAAACGGAAAATACCGATTACTGACTGGAGGCGTAGAAAACAGTGCATTGCTCGCATCGAAAACGGTGAATATTTCAAGACCTAGAGTCAACACACATGCGGTATGGTCCGACAAATAAAATGTTGCCTCAACTGCATATCAAAAAATTACAAGAACTAAATAATTAGAATTACCATCATACAGGCAGCAAAGAGATCACACATGGTACCCAAGCAGCCGCTGCTTCTGATCATATTCCTTGCATATGCGATGAGGCTGTTTTTCCTATGGCTGTATTCGTCGTCAGCGTATAAAAGAGCCGATAAAAAATTAAAGGCAACTGTAGTTTTTCTCGGGGGGCCATTTGCTAATATTTTGCCGATTTTATCATATATAGGGTTGTATGTAATGATGGCCTCAATATTATCATCCTGTCAAAAAATAGACGTGTTTAGAAAATGATTCCTTCTTGCAAGCGAATAAATTATAATTGACAATAGGAACTTGTTTTAAATTACATTTAACATTAAACAAGCAGATAATACTGAGAATAATTTAACTTGCACATCGACATCCGTGCTACTATTTAATATTTCTAGTAATCGTGGCAAATTGAACGCCTTTCCATTTTTCATTGAAGCCACCACATCCTGTAATGAAATGCGCTTACTTTGTTTATGTTCGAAAAAAGGTGTTTCGGAGTTGATCAAGAAATATTCAGGTGTTTTTGGTACAAAATATATATGATTCCCCCCCCAGTCATGATGACTGTGTTCAGTAGCCTGTTTTGATCTGTATCCTATATCTACCTTAATTCGTTTTGTTTGGTGTCAACTTTTAGTTTTTGTGAAATATTAATAATTGTTAATTAATGTACCTACCTATATATATGACTATTGTATGTCCCGCACATAGCTGATCTATCAAATTATTTAAGACCTGTATTATGTACAAACCTGTGATCCACAATAAAGATATTGAAAAGTTTACTAAAAATGCACTGGCACCGCAAAACTTTCAAATTAGCTGTTACAAAAGAGGAAATCACTGACTCACTCATCACGAAATCTCAGATTCCTTATGTGTTACAAGTCTCAATTTTTGCATGGGGCATTATTTTAGGACGTAAGTGCTTACAAAATTTGTATGGGAAAACGCGACTCTTTGGCCGGATCGACTTGAAATTTTGCCTATGTACTTGCATGCTTTCACGAAATGAACAGACTATACAACAACACGTTATGACACTAAGGAACTGTGCAGCGGGTGAAACCGCTAGACACAGCTAGTAAAATATACGAAAAGTTGCATCGACAATGCCACTAAGTTTGGAGAGGATAAATATATTTGCCCAAATTGACTGCATCTTTCTCATGCATCATCATTAATCTCGTGTTGCCCTTATCCCTATTTATTTGAATGCGGCGTCGCACTGCCGCATGTTTTTTCTTCAATTCTTTTTTTTTTGGTAGGTACACACGACGACAGATCAACCTATACAAAACCAGTTTATGCTGATCTTTCAACTACGAATCGTACGCCGTAGATTTCCCGTACGACGAGATATCCGCTTAAACTGGTTTTGTATAGGTTGATCTGTCGTCGTGTGTACTCTTAACATAACTGCCGGCATAAGGGTGCAAGGGGGTGCACTTGTAAAAAAAATCGACCTGTTTTCATGGAAGTTAAATTAAACTAAAACATAGAAACTTAAAACGTAAAAACAGAAGATTCGCCTCCCTGGGAATAATCCTGTCGGGGCCCATGACTCTCTACATAAAATTAATCAATATTTTAACATTTTAAAGAACAATATACCTAAGGCATTATGTACTGTGGGTTATAATATAATTATAATACAGACATTAATGAGCCCTACTATAAAAAATATCGCAGGCTTACCTTTATTAATGCATAATGGTCATTCTTCTTACTGTCCATAGTGCTATACAAGAAACTATTTACAACCATTACCATTTAATTTGTTTAGGTTCGAAACTGCGCAGTGCTTCGTCGCAGCACCATTCAAAAAGATAGGTTTGCCGCCAATTATGTTTTTTTTTTTTTATTACGAAAGTAACTTCTTCAACGGATCATAGTCTTTTGAGACATCCACGGAACAAGCTAGGCATGGCCGGCAAACTTTGATTGATGGACCCATGCGGTGTTTTTAGTTACCTACGAGCCCCTACAAATTCGATGTGGTGTTCCATACGTGGTACGAGGACACTTTCAACCTCATTCAATAAAATAACATTTATAAACTAAATTAAACTAAAATTATTAAACATAAACTAAAATTTTAAAATTTTTAGCGAGACTAACGAACAGCAATTCATTTTTATATATATAGATAGATACTACCGAACTTATAAATAAATTAAAAAATTGCGGCTAAAAATTCGTCCTCAACGCTGTCAGTTGGCAATGTCCCCAAGAGACTGGCCGCGTTGCCACGTTGTATGGCAACGCTAAGCCTCTGGCCAAAGTAAAAGCCAACCCTCGGGTCACGGGAAGTGTCAACCAAACGTTTTGATATGTCCTTAAAAAGGCTGTGAGCACAAGGACCCCACGGTCCCAGAGTTTCAACCCCAAACGGCTCGAAAATATAGTTACCAATAAGATTACTATATTTACGCCGTTTGAGGTTCTCTGCAGCCGCAACAGCAGCCCTACCGCAGCACGAAGAGCTAGCGCAAGAGTATCGACGCATGTTGCGTAAAGGCCTACCCAACTTCCACGGAAAAAAAGACATACCGTCCGGTCTTTTGCCATCGTCGCGTGCCATCTGCCAAGCTATTGGGTTCTAAAACAGCTGGAACGCCAACGGTGACAAGAGCTCGACGGATGATGTCGTTAATATTCGCGTGCCGCGCAAAACGGCCCGCACTTCGGCTGCATGATAGGCCGTGGTGTCCAAGGCTATTGACTACTTCACCACTATGACAGCGATGAGGAGAACAACAAGGGCACCTAAACGTAAGGCAGCAGCGAGGCGGAAAGTAGTGTCGTCGAACAAAGTGCCTATGCTCGACGACGGTAGTGCGTAAAGCCAAAGACCCGACTCCCACTTGCTCATAGCCAAAAGGCGCGCACGCTCAGCAGTAGTAGCAGACGTGTTCAATAGATTATTCTGCAGAGCGGCTCGTCCCACTGTCTCTGGGAAAATGGTTTGTCGGGTTGTTCAGTGCTCGGTCAAGCGACTTTCCAAGCATCCTTAGCCTCGGAGAAGCACGGCACATCAAAATCAATCAGTGTGGAAGCCAGGATATTCCAATTATGTACGAGATTTTGAAAATATGGCCAAATGAACATTTTGCATCACCAAGAGTCCCAAATGTCATCTGTTAAAAACGTGGTTCTGGAACCACTCAACTACTTTAAGTTTTGCCAGTACCCTTACAAAGTACTAACTAACATTTTTTTTTGTGTGGCACTAGTTGCGTCTTTCTTTAAGCCAAATTTCGGGTCAATACCAACTTGTATTAGGAATAAGTTAACTTTCCCATATTTTTTAAAACTATAATTAAGGAAAGGTAAAATATAAACCCAAAGTTTTCTCTAAAAAAAACAATGATTAACGATTTCTAAAAAAAGTTTTACGTGACAACGACTTTGAGTGGGGTATGTCTGTCTCTCTCGCTCTTAGGCGGGCTAACCATGCCCGAGTGGAAGGGACGCGTGCCTCTCACTCGCTCTCATTATGAGCGCATAACGTGAGCGGAGCGTAACGCAGTTTCTTGAAGTGTCACCCGGCAAACCAATTTATAAGACGTTGTCACGTCAAAAATGTATTATTTCACATCTTTCATCTATTTCCAAGCCCGATACGGTAACCCATCCATTTCCGATTCTTGGCAAGAGTTGCTTAACTTAACCTGGGACCTTATGCTGTAACCCATCCATTTCCAAACCTTGGCAGGTGGAGGTTTGAAAGTCAAAATACAAGATTTTTGCAGCAATGAATGAGGAATTTCTTTTTACCGTTGGCATCCCTGGTGCTACTGCACGCCGCACTGCTGTCAAGTTTCTTGTCAATGTCAACCAATTTCTTTTGGAGTGTTTACTGTTTGTGAAAACTGGTGGTCAGAAAATAGTAAAAAGATTTAACAATACCTAGGCGTATACGTGTGTTAGTATGGATGTTGGAGAACTGCTGTCATTTAAGGTAGGTAAATAATATTAGGACCACGAACTAATTACACAAAATAGTTAACATTTTGTCTCATTTTGTTTTGCTTCTAAGAGAATTTTAAAAGAAACAGTGTTTAACAGATTATCAAAAGCATAAACTTTATTTAACGTTACTGTAAATAAACAGCCTACACCAACGCCAAAGAGACCAAATGAAGATGACAGTGACTCTGACGACGATGGCGCGAAGGCTTCAAAAATGCGGCGAATGGCGAGGGCTAAATCCGATCACCGCATGTTACTGCCATTGAGCACAACCTTGCCAAAGGAACCTACCATCACTGACAAGGAACGAGAGGATATTCTTCGATTTGTTGAGACTGAAGCAACTGAGGTATTTTAATGTTTATGATGCAGATGGGTTTATTTATTAAATCTAGTTGTTATAAGTATGACTTAAATTTGATCATTATTTTAGGGGGACATTCTTGATGAAACTGCAGTTAAGAAATTAGTGTTGAATTTTGAGAAGAAAACTCTGAGAAACAGAGAGATGAGAATTAAGTTCCCAGATCAACCAGAGAAGTTCATGGACAGTGAAATTGATTTACATGAAGCATTGCAGGTATGGTATTACTGTCTTATATTAGACTAAGTTTTTGCAGTATATTAACTTTATACTTGTTGCACTTTTAAAATCCCATCCAACAAAAATCTTTGTTGAAAAAGAGCTTACCACTAACACTATGTTACCTTTGATTGAATGCACCATAGACATTGAGTTGTGTACACCAGCCTCTTATACAATATAATACCTTTGATTGTTGTGCTTGCACACATTGTTTTAGTGTGCTTTAGCAGAAGACCCTAAAGGCAGTCAAAGACCAATAAACTGGAATAACTAATTTAAAGGGCTGATAAAGTAAGAGCAATCATTTGTGAAGCATTATTTTGTTGTCAGGAGTTAAGTGCAGTAGCAACAGTGCCAGACCAGTACCCATTGCTGGTGGACTTGAAGTGCATCAACTCACTGTTGGAGTTGTTGTCGCATGATAACACAGATATATCTACGAAAGTGGTGCATCTACTGCAGGTAAGTTCTACTCGTGACTTTCATTAGTATTTACAATATTTATTCTATTTGTGTACTATCAGTACTTAGCCAAACATTTTCAATTTAACAGTATCCAAAGATGTGATTTGTAAGTGAAAACCTGAGTGAGCATCTCATTTATGCTTTTGTCATTGCAGCCAGTAAAATAGAGACTTGCTCTGGACCATTGTGAAGTGTCCCTGACCTTTGGTCCCAATGATTATTGGAAATCTGCTAATTTTGTTGACTTATTCCACAATAAAAAATTCCTTCCTGCAGAAATCAACATACATTCCAAGTACCAATGCAATGTTCGAACTTGATGGAAATTTTTCTATAGGCTTCTGTAGCATCTATACCCTACTAGTAATGAATATACTACCCTATATTTCCAGGCGATATCCCCATTAGATTGCGCGTAGCTGACCAACTTGTTCTGCACTAGTAGCGCAACGTAAAACTCACCTGCTCCGGCCGTACAATCCTCATTCGGGCGGTAAGCCCTGCTTTAAGTCGTTGCAACCAGTGGCGGCGTAGCATGGGTTGGCACCCGGGGCGACTTTCTATTGAGCACCCTCAAAATAAAACGGCAAATACTAAACGCGATTGCGTGACTTTAATTTGCTAAAATATTCTATGATATCAAAATTAACGTTTCGGTCCTTTTCAATGGACAATATGGAAAGACTGGTAGATCGCGTTTTGGTCATTGTAGATCTTAGGTAAGATTTTATTTACTAAACATTTGAGAAACTTCTTTTACAAGAAGTCACTGAAGCCACACAAATGCTAGTAATTGCAAACCGCCTCGTCGGGCACCTTGTGGGGACGGGGCCGGATCTTGCGGATCACCAGTATGGTTTCCGCAAGGGGCGCTCGACGGTGGACGCCATCATGCGCGTGAGAGCCCTCACGACGGGGGCTGCAGTGTCCAGGGGTGGGGTTGTAGTGGCGGTGTCTCTTGACATCGCCAACGCGTTCAACACCATGCCTTGGAGCTGCATCACGGAGGCACTTCGATACCACCGGATGCCGACCTACCTTCGTCGTGTGGACGGGGCATATCTGACGGACAGGGCCGTCATCTACCCCGGTCACTCTGGAGAGCGGAACCGGCCAGAGATGTCGTAGATGACACAGTCGTTCTGGCTCAGGGGGGGTCGACCAGGCGGCGGCCGACATCATGACACGCGGGGTTGCGATAGTTGCAGAGAGGATCCGGCTGCTGGGTCTCGAGGTAGCATTGCACAAATCCGAGGCCATGGTCTTTCATGGCCGCGGAAACACGCCACCGTCGGGATCCCAGCTGACGGTAGGAGGGGTTCGCATCGGCGTCGGGTCAACGATGAAGTACCTGGGAATCGTCCTCGACAGCCGGTGGAATTTCGTCGAGCATTTCCGACGTTTGGCTCCCAAACTCAAACGGACGGGGGCTGCTTTCAAGCGGCTTCTGCCCAATCTGAGGGGGCCAAACGCCTCCTGCCGTAGGCTCTATGCCGGAGTCGTGCGGTCCATGGCCCTTTACGGGGCCTCGGTATGGGCGCGTTCTTTAGGGCGGCGCGCCGCCCACTACCTAAACGCGCCCCAAAAGGTGGTAGCCATAAGGCTGATCCGGGACTACCGCACGATCTCCGGCGAGGCAGCGAGCCTCCTTGCCAGATTGCCACCTTGGGATCTGGAGGCGATAGTGCTCGCTCACCTGTTTGGTGGCGCGCGGAGGCACTACACTGGGGGGAAACTCCGCTGCCGCGGCAAATTGCCACTCAGCGGACAGACCTCCGGTGCGATCTCATGGTGGCATGGAGAGAGCGACTGACGCAACCCCGTGCAGGGCACGCCACAATAGTGGCGGTAAGTACCCTCTTTGAGGAGTGGCTGTAGAGGCGTCATGGCGTCCTCATCTACCGCCTGACGCAGGTCCTCACCGGACACGGAAGTTTCGGGAGGTTCCTGCACATAATCGGGCGGGAGGAAACGCCCGGGTGTCACCATTGTCGCGATCGCCCGGAGGACACGGTGGAGCACACAGTGGCGGGCTGCCCAGCGCGGGGCGGAGCACCACCGTGCCCTCGTGGAGGCGATCGGCGGCGGTGATCTCTCGCGTCCGGCCCTTGTTCAGTCTATGGTCCGGAGCGAGAGGGAATGGGAAGCGGTCACCTCCTTCTGCGAAGCAGTAATGCTAGTGAAGGAGGAGGCCGGGCGTTTGAGGGAGAGAACCTCAAACCAACCCAGCCGCCGCGGGAGACTCCCCGGGCGCCGGGCGCCGCGAGACGACTCCCGGCCACCGTAGATGCGGGCCTGTGGACGGTGAGCAATGGGTAGCTCACCGTCCGTCCGTCGATTGACGACAGGCCGTGTCGAAGGAGCGTTCGTGTTTCACGCGCGCCTCAAAGAGATCTCAGCAGAGCAGAGGGGCTTGCCAGAGCCTCTGCCTACCGGGGTTGCGGGTTGTTCGAAAGAGATACCGCGGCCCCGGAACGTAAAGGGCAATAGAAGGAACATGGGTGGGTCTTAGTCAGTAAAAGTCTGACACGCCCCCCCCGCTCCGCCCAGAGCGGGTGAAGTCATTAGATGATTTCCCACCCGAAAAAAAAAAGCCACACAAATGCTTAAAAAGAAAGATGGTAACACTCGATGATAGTATGTACTTCAGTACTATCGAAAATAATTCCGAAATATTGAACTCATTTTGAATGTATTTGGACACTACCCGTTTACTTTTTGCCTAAAGATAGCATGTTCTATTCCGAGGTCATATTTTGACAATAGATTAACTAATTCTGAAAAAACCTTCTATTGTCTGATGAAAATGATTTTGGCGTGCCAGGAAGGGAAAAACATCTAAAAGGCGACTCAAAAGCGCACTCCAGTTTTTTTTCTTGGTCTCTTAACATTTTGATGTTCATGGTCGATAGATTTTTTAAGCCTCAATCCTCAATTTTTTTGAATGTCGGTTTTTTTTTTCAAAAAAGTTTTTTTCTTGGTCAGATTCTTCTTGTTGCTAATCTCTACCTTCTTTCATCTTGTGTATCAAGATTGTCAGGCTATCTTCCCGGCGTCCCCCCATGCAATGCATTTTGGCTCCTGGTTTGTACACCATCTGTTTCAATGTCACTTTCAACACCTTGCTGTGGTGTGTTTGATACCAGAGAACCAGAAGGTGCTACGAACTTCAAAATTGATCCAGATAACATTCCGTTGTCACCCCTTTTTTTTTGGTTGGGAAATCACCAAATAACTTCCACCGCTCTGGGCGGAGCGAGGGGGAGTGTCAGACGATTACTGACTGAAACCCACACATATTCCTTCTATTGCCCTTTACGTTCCGGGGCCGCGGTATCTCTTTCGAACAACCCGCAACCCCGGAAGGTTGTCACCCCTTGATGCTTGGCACCCGGGGCGGACCGCCCCCGCCGCCCCCCCCTTACGCCGCCACTGGTTGCAACTGCGTTTATTCAAACTTGTCGTTAACGGTCGTGTCTGTTAGGGCGTTCGACGGCACACCAAGCGATACTTGCACTTTTACATCAGCCTTAAAGCGACTGGCGACGGCTGCGCGGTCCCGATCTTTTTTAACCATTACTACATGCGAACCCCACTTTTTTTTGTCGGATCTTCCAGCATACCAGCATTTACTTGAGTGCGATTCATAATCTATCTTGAGAAGTATCTCAAGGTGGGTCCCCACATCCTTCCATAGCAGTCTTTTAGAGGTGATTTAATACCTCGAGGCAACCGGTGCCTAAAATTGGTTGGGTAGACGGCATCCAGGAAACCATCGTCTTTTCGTATCCGGTTTTGGGACCGGCAACGGCAGAGTTAAATATCTAAACTAGGTTGATGTAATTAATGAAAATAATTATACTTTGTAATGGTGGCGATGGAATGAAACCAACGTTGGATGACAGATAGGGTTTATTGACAAACACTCAAACACTTGACAGATTTTTAGCAACAAAGTTAGACTAATGTGAAACCTATTAGTGGTCCTAGGGATGGACTGCGGGGCTATCCTATCCCTTAACCTCCTAGCTCGGCTGTTCCTGAGGGCGACGGGGCCTCCGCTCAGGTCAAGCTTAAGACAACAGTAGTGACTGCCGGGCTATCGACCACTGTGCCTGCTTAGTAGCGAGTGACGAGGTTCCTTCGTGGTGCCGATTTATATAGGCGGTTGCACATCTTAGTGTGTATCTTCAACATCTCATGCTTGTATGTAGTGGTAACTCGCTGACGTCACGTACACTTCACACGTTCGATGATGGATGTCGCTAGTAATCTATACATGTTATCGTTTTATTGATGTTTGATCTTGTTTGTGATTTGATCAACTTGTGTGGCGTAGTGTTGTGCCAAAAGTCCGATAGATGGCGTAAGGCGTCGTGTTACAACTTGTATTATTATCATGTAGGTACATCATAAAAGTCCCATTTTTTTTAGGAATTCACAGATGTGGACATCCTCCATGAGAGTGAGGAGGGAGCAGATGAGCTGATCAACGCTCTGGCAGAGGCTGAAGCACCAGCCTTACTGCTGCATAATCTTGCGCGCCTTGATGAAACAGTGCCTGATGAGAGAGATGCTGTACATGACACTCTAGGTATATAATGTTCAAACCAAGTCACTCTTGAAAATTGTTTTACACCATAATCAATTGCCCCTGCCCAATCAGTTGCTCCTTACCGAACCCTTTTATTTTGCTCTTTTCGTCTGTCACAGCCATTTTACTCCGAGACTCTTGGCACTACAAAAGCCACATAACTGTAACTGCAGTACTTTCTAACATTTATCTAAGATATCACAGACGTCCATGAAGGAAAAAAATCGTGTGGAAATCTGTATCCTACTATACAATATTATAAACGCGAAAGTTTGTATGGATCTTTGTTACTTTTTCACAAAAAAACTCCTGAATGGATTTTAATGAAACATTACAACAATATAGCTTATACCTACATCAGAATAACACATAGGCTATAATTCATAAAGATATATTCTATCACCACGCGAGTAAAACCGCGGGGCGCAGTTAGTAATAAATATAGGTTTTGAGCATCCGCCTTGAGCAAGCTTGGTGATCAATGCTCGTGCGTTCTCTGTATCAGAAGAGGCCTTTGCCCAGCAGGGGGACGGTTATAGGCTGGTATTATTTATATAAAAGAAGGAAAATTAAAAAAAAAATAAGGTTTGTAGAACGTATAAAAAACTTTCGACGATGATATGGGACTCCTTCGTCAAGTTACTGCAGTACCTTTGTTTATCATTAAAACCTTATGAAAAACAGTTTTGTTGTTGTGTGTAAATATAAATGAGTGTTCAAAATGTTGTTATTATACTGCTTGATGCTACGGAACCCTGTGTGTGCGAGTATAGTATATCATCTTTTTATGCTCTATGGAAATAATTATTTCTTGCAACACCTTTAATTTACAGGTATCATAGAAAACTTAACGGAATTTAGAACTGAATTGAGTTCAGAGGTCGCTAAACAGGGTTTCATGCAATGGATACTCAAAAGACTGAAGGTATGCCGTCAATATGGTCTAATTAACTTTATCTACATCGTTTAAGTGATTCTACAAACAGATCTCTCTATCTGCTTACAGCTGAAAGTGCCTTTTGATGCCAACAAATTATATGCCACTGAAATTTTATCTATTCTATTGCAAAATACACCAGAGAACAGAAAATTATTGGGAGAACTTGACGGTATTGATGTTCTGTTGCAGCAGTTGGCGGTAAGTTTTGCAAATTATTTATTGAAATTAAAACAAAAGACGAATAGTTTCTTTAAAACTTCTTGGAAATCTTATAGATACAAGCACGCTTTTTTGCGGGAGCAGGGATAAACTACAGAATGAAACTTACTACTCCTTTTGCTTCGTCCACATTCATAAATATTTGGAGGAGTACTGTCTCATAATATTTGATCGTATTTTCGTACAGTTCTACAAACGTAACGACCCGGCCGGAGCTGAGGAACAAGAAGCTATGGAGAACATGTTTGACTCGTTGTGTTGCGCGCTCATGGAGCCGTCTAACCGCGACCGCTTCCTGCGCGGAGAGGGGCTGCAGCTCATGAACCTTATGCTCAGGTATGGTTTCAATTTCAATATGTTTTTAGCTATAATAATTTTGCCTTTAGCACCGACATTCTTGGCTACATAATTGTGTTAGTATCGAAAAGCAACAGGGAATGTACGGTATGCGGTATGCTTAGTCTACGGACACTAAGTGATTGCGTAATAACAAATAACAAAATGGTTTATGTTTATTCCAGGGAAAAGAAAATGTCTAGGAATGGCTCACTGAAGGTGTTGGACCATGCACTCGCGGGCCCCGAAGGTCGCGACAACTGCAATAAGTTCGTAGATATTTTAGGCCTCCGCACTGTGTTTCCGCTGTTCATGAAAACGCCAAAACGGAAAAGAATATTAACAGTTGATCAACATGAAGGTTCGTATCACTATCATCAATGTCTGCTACGGTTACATTACATATGATACAAAATACAGTTTAAAAACTGTATGTTTAAGGCATAACGCACAATATTAATAGTTTCATATCTTTTTTTAGAACATGTCGTTTCCATAATTGCATCGATGTTACGTAATTGTCAAGGCAGTCAGAGACAGCGGCTTTTAGCGAAGTTCACTGAAAATGACCTTGAAAAAGTTGACAGGCTCCTAGAGTTGCACTTCAAATATATGGACAAAGTAGATCGCACCGAAAAAGAAATGGAGGTAACACACTATGAATCGTTTTTCCACAATACACCAACCAAATATTATTTTGTTGTATATTTTGGGTAACTTGTAGCAGCTTGTTTACTTTTTTTTTTTATTCGCAGCAACAGGGGGACGAGTTGGATGATGATGCACAGTATCTAAGAAGGTTGTCTGGTGGACTCTTCACATTACAACTCATTGACAGAATTATATTGGAGGTGAACTTTGTTTGTTTACTTTTTCATGCTTTTTGGGGTTCCGTACCTCAAAAGGAAAAAAACGGAACCCTTATAGGATCACTTTGTTGTCTGTCTGTCGTGTTTGTCAAAGCCCTTTAGCTCGAGAACGTGTGGAGGTATAGTATCGAAAAATTAAAACCATATACTCAAGTTTGTGGCCTTCAAGCTGTGACAAAATCAACCCACTAAGTCTATGCAGTCAAAATATATGGCCGTTTATGTCGCAAGTTTGTACGGATCCCTGGGTGCGCGAGTTTCTATGCATAAAATCTATTTTGGCCTGACATATTTTTTTGTTAATAGGTTTGTACTGCGGGCTCGTCATCAGTAAAGCAGCGTGTACAACGTGTGCTGTCTCTACGCGGAGGATCACTGAAGATTATTCGACACGTCATGAGAGGTGAGTAAAATGAAGTTTAGAAATTAATAAATATAATGTTCAACATCATGCATGTAATCCTTAAGCAGAGGTGTGCCTCATAATACCCACATTTCGCCATTTGCCATCAACTGGGTACAAATTCAGACTCCCATGGCTGTTTCTGAGAAATTCCTAATGAAAAAAACCAATAAAACTACCTTACTTACCGAACAACCAACGAGGCAGTTCTAAAATATATTGTCATCTTATATTGGGAAAAGCGACGGCGCCGCACCGTATAGCTGTCAAGTCTGTCAACAAACTTCCATAATTACTGTTCAACTCTGACCACCTGCCAACACGCATCTAAAGTAATTCACAAGTGAGAGTCAAGATGGCGGGTGTACCATAGCGAATTAAATTGTACTAATTACCAAAAAAATGTACCTAAAATGTACTATTTAGTACCTTGGTCAAAAAAAATTGTACCTCTTACACAACGAAATTATTTAGAAAATAAGGTACACCCGCCATATTGACAGTCAAGATGGCGGGTGTACTAAAATGTTTTATTATTTAACCATTACGCATTAAATATAATTACACCAAAAAATTGTACCTAAAAAGTACCTCAATTAATAGAAAACATACAATTGAAAAGTTGAATAGTTTCTGAGAAATAAAACAAACGTATTTTGTATAAAACTAAACATGTGTATAAAACTAAATAAGTATGATGCGGGTAGTTGATAAAAATTTTCGAGCTTCATAGCTTGCAATACGCAGATAACTTAATATCATTCTTATTATTGTCACAGCGATCATATAGAATAAATAAATATAAAACGCGGAAAAAAAAATGTTGTTGATTTAAACGAACAGAAAAAAGTGTTTTGTAAATACAAACAACATTTGTTTGTATTTGCAAGCTATGAAGCACGTATGATTAATCAGGAAACAGTGAAAAATTTGCAAATTTTTATCAACTACCCGCATCATACTTGATCATAAATGTGCATTTACGAAGCTGGTTGTTAGTTGCGGAAGGTTGCTAATAACTAAAATATACAGATAATACTATATATTTTATTGCTAGTAATTATTAATAATTATTGTCGTGCATATTATTCATAATTTAAAAATATCCTTTAAATATAAATGTCATCATCTGCCTAGCCTTTTCCCAACTATATTAGGGTCGCCTTCCAGTCTAACCTGATGCAGCTGAACACCAGTATTATACATGGAGCGACTGCCTATCTGACCTCCAAAAAAAAATCTATATCAATAATATCATGATATTTATAGTGTTTAGTTTTATACAAAATACGTTTGCTATATTTCTCAGAAACTATTCAACTTTTCAATTGTATGTTTTCTATTAATTGAGGTACTTTTTAGGTACAATTTTTGGTGTAATTATATTTAATGCGTAATGGTTAAATAATAAAACATTATAGTACACCCGCCATCTTGACTGTCTATATGGCGGGTGTACCTTATTTTCTAAATAATTTCCTTGTGAAAGAGGTACATTTTTTTGGTAATTAGTACAATTTAATTCGCTATGGTACACCCGCCATCTTGACTCTCACATTCACAACTGGTAATCAAGTTGTTCTGACATCTCACTGTTACCACTGTCGTGGGTTTGATTTTCATTGGTAGCAGACAGACTTGTTAAAATTGTTATTTACTACTATCTCCTACAATTAATGTCTATGTTGTTAATAGAATACGCGGGTAACCTTGGCGACGCTGGTAGCGAGGAGTGGCGTCAACAGGAACAACAACATATATTGCAACTTGTAGATAAATTCTAAATACACTCTGTTGTACTACTGTATTTAATTGTTTTATTTTTCAATAATTTAATAGTCCATTGAAAAGTTACATTTGGGGTTGCGTTTTTAGGCGCTTTGCACATGGAGCAACTATTGGAGCAACTGGCAACTGGCAACTAGCTGTTTACATATATTTCAATTGAACCGCGCACACATAGCAACTCGAGTTTCGAGTTCCGGTAATCGTCAACAGTTTTCAGTTGCTGTAATCGATGACTAAGATAGTTCCTAATTGCCGCAACTAGCAACTGTTAAATATTATACCGGTTTTTAAAGTTGCCGGTTTCCTCAACCGTCAATCGCAACGCGTCGGGCGATTTCACACCCTCCCTCCCCTCTCCCTGTGCCCGATCATTCCAGTCAAGTGCCGCTCAATACGTCGCCGACTACACACGTCTTGACTTTCGTGCGCAGTAAATATGGCTGAAAACCAAGCCGACGACAGTACAAGAGACGGTATATTGAACACAGAAGATTTTATCGAAGAAATAAGAAAACATCGTGCTATTTGGGATTTGAGTGCCGATGAATATTTTAGTCGCACAGAGAAGATAAAAGCTTGGGAAAAAGTGGGCATAAAGAGTAATGTCACGTTTGAAGATTTGCCTGCAAGGGAAAAAAATAAAATAGGTAATATTTTTTATAACTTTATTTAGGTAGGTACAAGTACCTTTTATATCATTAAATCTTGCCATGGAACCGATCCTTCAGGACTTATAAAATAGTCCTTTAGGATATCCCTAGTATTAATTGACCTTTCAGAACCCATAATACTGTTTGTGTTTGCAAGTGTGTTTGATACTGCATGAAAATGTAGTCCCTCGTGCTTTCGAATCATGTTATGCAGTATACAACATGTCTTAACAATTATTTCTGCAAAATCGGCTGATACTTGCATTGGAGATTGAAATATTCGAAATTTACTGCTTAGTAATCCAAAGGCGCATTCAATACAACGCCTTGCTCGTGATAACCTGTAATTAAACATTCTTTTTGCATAATCCAATTGTTTTCCAGAATAAGGTCGCAACATATGTTTTGATAAACCAAAAGCTTCGTCACCAATAAAGCAATAGTTTATGGCATTAGGAAGTCCCGAAATATATCTGGGTTCTGGTATTTTAAGAGTTCCATCATCAATTTGTTTACATAATTTACTCTCTTTATATATTGTCGAATCAGAAGATTTTCCATAGGCGCCAGCATCGATAAACGTAAATAAACAGTTTGCATCACAAGTAGCCAAAAGTACTAGTGAAAAATAGCCCTTGTAGTTATGATATAGAGATCCAGTGCCCGGTGGTTTGGTTATTCGAATATGTTTGCCATCTATTGCACCCAAACAGTTGGGAAAATTAGCTATTTTTTCGAATCCAGCTGCTATATTAACAAATCGATCTTCATTTAGTTCTGGTATATACTCAGTTTCAAGTTTATTGCATATAAGTTGACAAGTTTCTTTGACTATTCGTCTTGCAGTTGAGGTACCACGTCCAAATGTGTTTTCAAATTCAGCAAAGCCACATCCAGTTACTAAATACCTAAAAAAAATAAGTATTTTAGTAAGGCGATTAATATACCATACCGCCGGACCGGCTAATACAATAATCCTAGATTCAGGCCCAGCCGTTTTTGAGTTATAAATGGTGTAACTAACCCGACTTTGTTTTATGTATATAGATATACATAATATTATATGGAAACACACCCAGACCAAGATAAATAGATACGTTTATGCACACAAACATTTATATTGTGCCAGGATTGGACCCGCTACCTCTGGATTAGTAGGCAGATTCACTACCACTAGATACATCAGACGATTGTCGACATCACAAAATAAATCTGAAATATACATACTTTTTTTTACAATTTTCAGTTGTCGAGCTACAGAAACGATGGAAAAATTTGAAAACATGTTTCAATAGAGAAAAAACTAAAAAGAACAACATGAAGAGTGGCTCAGCTGCTAATTGCAGAAAGGAATATGAATATTACCAGCAAATGTCATTTTTATTAAATGTTTCAAAAACAAGACCCTCTCAGGAGAATACAACAAAATATGATAATCCTGGTCCCTCAAATACGTCTAAAAAAGACCAGTCTGGAAATAAAACGGAGACATCAGTTGAAGATAAAGAGAGGGAAGTGTTACAAACAATTGCAAATAACTTGAAAAGAAAAAGGGGAGATGATAATGACCCTGACTTAGATTTTTTGCATTCTATACTACCTCATTTAAAAAAAATACCCGATGATTGTAAATTGGATCTTCAGACAGATATTTTGAACACTATAAAAAAATATATACCCAATACTAATTATCAATCGCAATATGGTTATTATTCAAACAGATCATATTTACACAGTTCAGAAACTGATGTTCCTGTATCACCGGCAGTTACTAATGTATCTCAAGAATCGGATATAATTGATGATATCTATTTTGATTTGTAAGAAATAAATAATTTCTAATATAACAGGAAATTTTAATTCCGATTCCCTTTCATGTACTACTCATAGAAAGCAAGCCAGTTATTTTCGTTTCGTCTATGTATTTCGCATTGAACTAAATATTTATAAACATTGTTTATAATCAATAATGAACATTAAATTAATATTAATCAATTGTGTGTTTATAGTTTATATTGATTACGTAATTTAAAATTGTTTTTTAAGAATTTTATTACAATTCCTTCACTAATTAATCGAAAGGAACTTCGTTCCATCCGGGTGTCCCTTGACACCTCTCAAGTTTTTTTTTTTGTTATTTACTGATTACCTGAATAACGTTATTGATTCGAATATTTTGGTAAAAAATGTGATTAAAACTATCTAAAATTACCTACTTACCTTATAGTAATAGCAAGTCGTTCGAACGGAGGAATACTTTCCCTCATTGTAGTATCCTGTCGTTTTAATTCACTTTCCAATACTAGCAGCAATCCATGAAATAAGTTAACAGACATTTTAAAGTACATTTTAAATTTATCATTATGTTTTAGCAGATCTTTTATGTTAATAAATTGGGATCGATCTAGAAAAAAGGGATGAATCCAAAACCGACGATTGCTGCGAATAATTTGTCTTTGTTGGCGCCGTCGACGGCGACGACGTAATAAAATGAGAGCAAGTGCTGCTTCTTCGATATCCATTGTCACACTGAACGCTGCGTAGATTTAGCAACACGGCTATGAAAGTTGCTCACAGATTGCCATAAAATTGCGGCAACCGTAAACGTTATAGCAACTATCAACTTTTTAAAGGAAACTTTTAAAATGTTGATAGTTGCCTCAACTTAAGTTGCTCCATGTGCAAAGCGCCTTAGAGGACGCAATTTTTTTTTTTATGTGTAGGGGGAATCAGTGTAAAGCTAAAACCAAGTTTGTGGGGTCGCCACCCTTGTCCCACGGCCGCCATCTTGAAAATAAGGGTTGAAATGGTTTTTACGATATATCTCTTAAACTATTTATTTGATAAAAAATAATTGTTAACATTTTTTATTGCAAATTAAATTCTCTACAACTTTGGTCCAGTAACTTTTTGTCGTAGAACAATAAATAAAGAAGTTATAAGCGAAAATCTTCAGAAATTCGAGAAAAAAATATAATATATTATATTTTTTGATGTAACTTTTTTTTATCATTTTACGAAAAAATGATATCTGACCATTTTTGTAGATCGTTTTTTTAAGGAACAACTTTCATTCGCTTCATTTTTTCAGTAAGTCAATAGCTAAGGTTTTACAGCGCTCCGAAGTCAGTACTATTTTTCAGTACTCTTAACTATACCTATATTATACGTATGTGCTAATAATATGTCATCAGTTATTGTTTTTTTTTTTATTTATTTACTTTGTTATTACCTATAATTTTTTAAATTATAATTTTTGCAATATTATTAAAAAAGAATTATATGCTCTTTTTCACTCTTTAACATAGTATGAGATCCCGTATAAAACGACCTTCACCGAGATGCTTATTTAATGAAACGTATTTTATATTTAATTTAATATGTCAATAAATATAATGCATATGGGTTGTCTAGCAAATTTCAGTCCAGAGTATGTTTAATTAATTATTAAAAAAAATATATTTTTTTAAACATTACACCGGTATGATTATTAGATAAATTCTATACCAATCGAAAGTATGAAGCCCATAGAATATGCAAACGTTAGGTTGTCTATTCTTTTCCGGTCACAACTATCGGGTTGCCAGGTATAAATAGGTAAACCTGTACTAGCATTTTGCAACGGTCTGTTTCATCATCTGCCTAGCCTTTTCCCAACTATGTTGGGGTCGGCTTCCAGTCTAACCGGATGCAGCTGAATATCAGTATTTTACATGGAGCGACTGCCTATCTGACCTCCACAACCCAGTTAGTACTGGGTAATACGATACCCCTTGGTAAGACTGGTTGTCAGACTTTCGGGACACTGACTACCTGTAACGACTGTCAAAGATCTACAAATGACAGCCGGGACCAACGGCTTAACGTGCTTTCCGAGGCACGGAGGAAACTCGGTATGTAACGGGTGGTCACCCATCCACAGACCAACCTAGGCAAGCGCGGCTTAACCTAAAGATCGACCCGAGCGGCTACTATTATTTAGCCACGAGCTCCTCCGCAACGGTCTGTTTATTGAATGAAATTTAAACGAAATTAAAGATTATTTTATTCTGAACACGGTGGTATAGGGTTGCCTGCGAAAAAACAGTCCAGAATTGCGGTTGTCGAATTTTAAAAAGTAAAATATTGCTCCGAGTGAATGTGTGCGACTGAGAGGTCCCAACCAACCATCCCATGCGATAGAAGAGGACACAGCATAGCAGCTGTTTAAAGTCCGCCCATTTAAAGAAAGAGAGTGTGCATGCTATTTGGGCTTGGTAAAGAAAAGGATAGCGATAGACTCGTATATACTATGCATCATTTTGGAGTAGTTTATTATTTAAATAGAGAAATAGTTATTTAATTTTAATCAATTATTTATTTATGTGTATATTTTTATGTGACACTAAAGTATATATATGTTACTGTAAAAGCTCGAACTACGGTAAATCTTAAGATTTTCAAGTAAAACCTAAGATTTACCGATTATGAATGGTAAATGTCCATAAAAGTTTGGGATTCGAACTTTTACCATCATTCATTTGGTAAATCTTAGGATTTACATTAAAGAAACGGTAAATGTCGAAAAAAATCGGGTCCACCCTTTAGAGCAGAACTTTTTATCTCATAATTTTATTTTGCAAAACAACGGATAGCATAAACTTAATTTCGCAGAAAATTGTTTGGCAGACACTCATTTAACATACATTCAAAACTCATAATTTTGTAAGTCAGAATTATCTCTAGACATCATATCCATAATATTTAAAAGTAGAAACATCATATCGGAGAAGGTTTACAGTCAGAATCGTCTTTTGACATATTTTTCATATCGATAATAATTAATCATTAAACGGCAGAATTGTCATAAACATCTTTGTCATTATTTGTTGTCATTTATTTTAACTATTTATTTCTTTGAAATAATGTCATTAATTCAATAAGTAGGTAATTATCCTAATCTAAATAGTTCAGTTCCGGGTAACCTACTAAAAACAATCTCTTTTTTAACCGACTTCAAAAAAGGAGGAGGTTCTCAATTCGACTGTATTTTTTTTTTTTTTGTGTTTGTTACCTCATAACTCTGGTCTGGCTGAACCGATTTTGATGGTTCTTTTTTTATTCGAAAGCTGGTGGTTGTCGTTTGGTCCCATAAAAAAATATCAAGATCTGGCCAGTAGTTTTTGAGTTATCTTTAATAATGCGTATTAGATTGACTACGTTGATGATATAATTTTAAAGGTTGTCGAAGACAAATGAACAAAAAAAACGCTATGCACTATGATTTGGAAGGTCATCGCAGTTTTTTGAGGTGATTGTATTTTAATTTGGTGATAGATCTTCAGTGATATACAACGGAACTCTTCAATAAATGACAGCAAGTCTGCCGTGATTGCTGCAATCACATGTATAAGTATTGGTTTCGCCAGGGTAGGCAGGCGAGTGGGAGCAGGGTGCCCGTACCCCCTCCCCCCCCCCCTCACCTAGTCATTAAGAAACATAATAATCAGATCAAGTATCAGCTGTCTCCCCTAGGCGATGATGCATATGATTTCTGAATTAGTTTTAAACTAAAGCATAATTTAGATAGGTAGTATTTAAGGCGCGGTAACAATCTAATCTTTAGGTATTCGCGGAAGTAAGGCTAGCTGCATACTGGGCATGGTCTGACACAAGTACACGACAGTATTGCATCGAAAGAATAGAAATAAGGTCGAAAATATTTCGGCGTTTGATTTTATTTGAATATCATGTCCGCCAAAATGTAGGGCAGTTTTTATTGAATATGAAAAAAAATACAGCTCCGAGTTTGAAAAATTTTAGATATCTCTTTAGTTTAAACAATTTCCTTTGTTATAGATATAAAAAATATGATAGTTGTCGCTGAAAAAATTGAGAATTTCGAGACGAAAAAAATTTTTTTTCTTGGTCTTTTTAAACTTTTTTTTTTCTTAGTACTAGAGCACTTTTTGTAAACAAGTTTTGTTTAAGTCTTTACTTTATGTATTGAACTATACACGTTATTTTTTTTTTGCTAGTGGCATGTACAGATGCGGCTAACTTTGCGACGAAAATCTAGACGTTTTACGAAGTTTTTGCTTTGTACAGCGCCTTAATACTATAGTGATGAGGAACTAAAGCTTGTATTTAAGACGGGACCTACGCACTAAAAAGCTAAAAATAACCATGTTTGCGAATTATATCATAATACTATAACTAAAAATGCTGAAATAAAAAACTTTTTGCAAAAAATAAAACCGACTTTCAAAAAAAAACTAAAAAGTGGAAAATAACTTTATTTCCGGAAGTCGGTGGCAAAAAAGTCAACGAAACCAACAAAAGCCACCGACTTCCGGAAATAAAGTTATTTTCCACTTTTTAGTTTTTTTTTGGAAGTCGGTTTTATTTTTTGCAAAAAAGTTTTTTCTATTTTTGCAAGTCGTTTCAGCCACTCGTTGGCCGCTGCCGCGGCAACGCTCGCTCCGCTCGCTCGGCTCGTGCGTAGGGGGTCACAGTTTTAACCTAACCTAACCTACACATTTCTTTTTTTTAAGGAATTAACCTAATCTAAATGGTTGAGGTCCGGGTAACCTACTCAAAACAATATCTTTTTTTCTATATTATTCAAAAAAAAAAAAATTATAATTGTAACTCACTGTATCAGTTCACGCCAAAATATTGGGAACTCAAAATAAATAACAATCATGGTAAATACCCCGTTTTAACCATTAATAATAATGTTAGTGACCATGTCAGTTTAAAGACTTAAATGCCTATTAAAATTATTCTTAATGAAATCCTACCATCTGTATAGTATGAAAAGTGAAATTTTATGTCCGATGACTCGGATTCTGAATAATTTAAAAAAAAAATGTATTTTTAATGTTTTACAATAAATAGAAGTAATTTTTAATTGTTGTTTTTTATTTTGTCATCTTATAATAAAAATAAAATTTGCAAGATTACTTTAGTGTCACATAAAAAATATACACATAAATAAATAATTGATAAAAAAAAAAAACTATTTCTCTATTTAAATAATAAACTACTCCAAAATGATGCATAGTATATACGAGTCTAACGCTATCCTTTTCTTTACCAAGCCCAAATAGCATGCGCACTCTCTTTAAATGTGCGGACTTTAAACAGCTGCTATGCTGTGTCCTCTTCTATATCATGGGATGGTTGGTTGAGACCTCCTAGTCGCACACATTCACTCGGAGCAATATTTTACTTTTTAAAATTCGACAACCGCAATTCTGGACTGTTTTTTCGCAGGCAACCCTATACCACCGTGTTCAGAATAAAATAATCTTTAATTTCATTTAAATTTCATTCAATAAACAGACCGTTGCAAAATGCTAGTACAGATTTACCTGTTTATACCTGGCAACCCGATAGTTGTGACCGGAAAAGAATAGACAACCTAACGTTTGCATATTCTACGGGCTTCATACTTTCGATTGGTATAGAATTTATCTAATAATCATACCGGTGAAATGTTTAAAAAAATATATTTTTTTAATTATTAATTAAACATACTCTGGACTGAAATTTGCTAGGCAACCCATATGCATTATATTTATTGACATATTAAATTAAATATAAAATACGTTTCATTAAATAAGCATCTCGGTGAAGGTCGTTTTATACGGGATCTTAGACTAACAGGACTTAACAATTATTGATTTTTAAAATAATTTTAAATGTCATGGCTGTTACTGAGAATACTGTTCAGGTAGAAAATACCCAAGTGACCATGAGGGAACAAATAAACAGCTGCCTGCTATTGTTATTATTATTCCTAACCTCTGTTATTGTAAGAATAGCTAATAATTTTTTTCTCGAATTTCTGAAGATTTTCGCTTATAACTTTTTTATTTATAGTTCTACGACAAAAAGTTACTGGACCAAAGTTGTAGAGAATTTAATTTGCAACAAAAAATGTTAACAATTTTTTTTATCAAATAAATAGTTTAAGAGATAGGTATATCGTAAAAACCATTTCAACCCCTATTTTCAAGATGGCGGCCGTGGGACAAGAGTGGCGACCCCACAAACTTGGTTTTAGCTTTACACTGACCCCCCCTACACATAAAAAAAATAAAATTGCGTCCTCTAAAAAACGCAAGGCTAGGCCTAAAAAATGTAACATTTCAATGGACTATAAGTGATAATAAATGTGGTGATATTGATCTTAAGATAGAACACTTATGTCGTGTTCAGAGTGCCTAGTGTGAGTTTATCAAAATTTTGCGAATGACTTTACTGTCGCGTTTAGCGAGCGAACTTCAAACACTCCGAGTACAGTATTCGAGCGAGTGTAAGTTGGCATCTGGCAAACCACTTGAACCGCGTTTGTTCACCGTGAGCAGCGTTTATTATTTTTCTTAGGTTGGTGTCACGTTCGCGTCGTGAGATAAACCTACCAAATGTAGAAGGACATCATTCTAGTATGTAATTGTAGTAGGGGCGCCTGTCTATCCAAATTGTCGAGGTTATTACGTCTTTGTTTGTTTTGTGTTTGACACTGGTTCGAAAGAAGTTGTTGTTGTTTAGTTTTAATTAAGGAAATATTGAATTAAAACATTTAAAATGAAGACAAGTTCGTCCCAATTTGATATGATGGTGACATTTATGGAGCAGTAAGTGGAATTTAAATAATTTTGTGCTTAGCGTACTTATGTATGTGAACTTTGTAATCAAGTAGTTTAATGCTTTTTTAGGCATGGAGACATTAGCAAACCATCCTCTCATGCAAGAGGTAAAATAACAGCTTTAAAGTTTTGGGAAGAATTGGTACATTTACTTAACAGTGATGGTAGCGGTGACACTAAAACTACTGAGAAATGGAAGAAGGTTAGTAATGTTTATCCAACTTTTTCACATAAAACTGACTTGTGGTTAGCGAATTTAATAAATCTCTTGCTTCTTTGCATGATTTAAGGTTTGGAGTGATTATAAAAATAACACGAAAAGAAAGGCAGCTCGCTTGCATAGAGCTGCTAGTGGTACTGGTGGTGGTCCTGCTATGCACATCAAACTAACTGATTTAGAGCTCCGAGTTCTAAATCTGATTGGTGTGCAAGTAGCAACGGGCTTAGCGGTGGAGGAGGCTGGGTTGTCACAGGTTTTAACTTATTTACTTGCCTATAGTACATACAGTAACTGCATAAATATTATTTGACTTTATTGTGACTCTTATATTGTATTCTCTTCCAGGAGGTTCACATTCAACCCAGTAGTGATATAAGTTTTGCACAAGGCCTACCAAGTCCACAACCAAATGAGTCTGTAGAAGGTAAGTTGCTATTTTGGGATATCAACATATTCTTATTAATAAATTGTAAAAAGTGTTCATGTTTTTTCTTATTTTAATGCAGTGCCACAACATGGGAATGAGCCAGCATCAGCAGCTTCACCATTGCCACCACCTCTGACTAGAGCTTTATCTTCCCCGCCTCTTATGTTTGTTGAGGAAGAAGTACAAAGTAAGATCCTTACTAATATTATAAAAGCGAAAGTGAGTTTGTTTGTTTGTTTGTTACCTCTTCACGCTTTAATGGCTAAACCGATTTTGATGAATTTTGGTACAGAGATAGTTGGGAACCAGGAGACGGACATAGGCTAATATTTTTTTGAAAAAAGTGGGATGTGAGGGAGAAAGAGGGAAGAAACGGGAAAACTTAGCGTTGCTATTACAAATCAATAAGGCGCTACCGAATTTAACGCGAGCGAAGCCGCGGGCAAAAGCTAGTTTATGATATTTTTTTCATTGAGTTAGGTATTCAGAATAATTTAAGTAATCTTAAAAATAAAATAACCCTGTCTTTATGCAAGCAGAATATTCATAACAATCCTTATTATAAATAAATGCAAAAGGCAATGTCTGTTTTGCTACTTGTACTAAATAGGTTTTGATGACACTTGGAGCAGAGTCAGTCAAAAGTATGAGGATGTGATATAAGCCGAAATCCAATTACATATACTTATTTTATGTTGCAGACACTCAATCTTGGAATGAGCCTGTGCCATCAACATCTTATGTCACTCCACGGACACCTCCGCAGGCAAGGCCTACTATAATTCCAACATATTATGTGCAGGCACGATTGGAAGGTAAGATCAAGATTCCTTAATTACTTTGATTTTGTAATTACAGACACAATGAATACTATTTTTAGTATTGTGTCTCGCACATGTAATGTGGTGATATCTGACTGATTAAAGATGACTAAGTATAGAAAAGGTAATAAATTTCATAAAACATATTTACAGATGACACAGGCATGCTCTCTCCAACAAGACCCTCATCTCAAGTTCGTGTAGTTCAGACAGAGCCTTCTCAAGCCGGGCAAACTACACCACGCCAAGCAAGACCAAGAAGGCACCAAAGATCGCCTCGAAGACCAGTGAGGCCAGCACAAACAGAGGAGGCAGCTCAACAATTCCTTCAAGCAGAAGAATTCTGGAGGAATTTCAAAATACAACAACACAGGGACTACATGGACTTGAGAAGAGAGCAAAATAGAATAAGGGAGATGGAAATAAATACTCAGAGGGAGTGGCAAGCAGTAGGATTAAGAGCTTTAGATATGTTAAATAGGTTAGTCAATAAGTATTGTAAAGATTAGTTATTTATGCCATATTTTCTTTATGTTCTTTTAATATGTTCTTTTTTTGTATACAAGTTTAACAGTTTTTGTAAATGTAGTAATAAAAGAATGGTTTCTCTTATTAAAATTTGTTTAATTACTGACTTCAATAACACATATTACTTACATTAAAACAAATTGTTTCAATTTACTAAAGGAAAATAAAAAATTACTTGACTCTCAATTAAATAGATAATATACACAATATGAATAAAAGTTTAGAAAAAAACACAGGCTTTACTTATTTTACGAGGCATAGGATATCTGGGATGACCAAATTAACTAGATTAATAATGAATTAAAAAAGGTACATTGATACTTATCACTATCATACTTTATAATCAAAATTGAACTAAAATTAAATATGCTTAAAATTAAAACAAAAAAAGTAAACACTAAGTACACACAAATACACTATTGCAACCTTCTTACTAATTGATCTCTTAATATTCGACCTCTAATTAAATCAGATGTGGCTTCTCTTTCTATGTAGCTGTTTTGGTCAGTTTCACTACTTATCCTTGGATAACCCAGACCTAGAAATAATTTAAAGTATATTTATTATTATTAGCATATTATGACACAATATTTTTTTTAGCTTACAATACCAACCCGTAATATCTTCCTCTGTGTCTTCTATTCCAAAATTAATGATCATGTTATGTAGCACAGAGCACGCCAGAATGATTCGAGAACATTTTAGTGGCTTGTAATGCAGTACTCGATCCTTGTGCAGACAACGCCATCGATTTTTCAGCCTTGAGAAAGTATTTTCAATTACTACCCTAGCTCTCATGTGCTTTTCATTATACTTGGCTTCTAGTGATTCAGGAGTGGCATCAGAAATTGGAGTCATTAGCCAAGGGCGTTGAGGGTAACCAGAGTCTCCTGGAGTATAAATATTTGTATTATTATTTGATGCTGACTTAAAGAAATATTTTTAGTACAATGTATACTAAATATATTACTGTGTACCAACTTTACCTAAAAGCCAAACCATTTCTCCATTTTGGTGCAAAGCTTGAATATATGACTTCAAATCACTGTTTTCCCATATGAAGGAATCATGATTTGCACCTCCAAACTTAGAATTTACATTTAAAATTCTATATTGATCATCACACACCTAAAAATTACACATTTAGTTAGTAGAATTATCTATTTTAACCCATCAATAATATAATAAAACTTCATATTTACCATTTGCACATTCAGAGAATGATAGTGTTTGCGGCTATAATACCAATGTTCCTCTTCTTTTTGTGGAACAACTATTTTAAAATGGCTTCCATCAATACACCCAACCACTCCAGGCATTCCATAGTTTCTGTAAAACCTACATTTTTAAATTATTTACTATATCAAATAGGTACTAAAACAAATAGTTTATTATGGTTAATAACAAATTAAAGATATTACCGTTGACTAATTTCTTGTCTGGCAGCTGGAGTATTAGGGAATCTTATATATTTATTTATTATATTCTTATGTGTTAAAGCTTGAGTGACTTCTTCTATATACACACTGCACATTTTTTGAGATATGTGCTTTGCAACTCCTACTGGCCTTTGATAGGAACCAGTGGCAAAAAAGAATAAAGCAGTGAGCACCTGCAAATGAAAGGGGAAGAAAGTTTTTTAAACCATGTAGTTTTGTTTTGAGAAATTACATTGCAATTAACATTAATTGATACATACTTTATGTTCCAAGGATACACGTTGAGTGGACCTTAGATTTGTCCTTTGTCTCAGTTCGCTGCACAAGAACTTGAAAAGTTTCTTCGAAAATCGATATCTATCTCTAAATTTCCTCTCCGTGAGGTGTATCAATGGAATAAAGGACGCGCGAGCTTTTGCCTCGCTTCTGGCGCTTTTGTTGCGGTCATCTCGTGTCTTAGCGGCCGCAAACATCCTCCAAGCGAAGAAAAACCGTCCTGCCATATCTTTTGTATTATTTACACTAAATAATTGTTATTAAAGTATCGTATCACTTCACTTTCACTACAAAAATCTCAGTGAGAACTTTTTAGTCACCCTCGACCGCGTTTGCGTTTATTTATTACTCGATCTGTCAAAATCTGAAACTCGCACTCGCACAATGGATGAAATTAACCAATCACGTGCGCAAACGGCTTCACTTGCGAGTGCGAGCGATTGGATACGATAGGCATACGAAGGCATTGTAAACTGCCACTCACTAATTCAGGTTCCATTTTTTGACACCAGACGGCGCTGTTTCTATTCCATACAAATCTTAGTAAACGCGCTCACGTTCGAATCGGTAAAAAAACTCACACTAGGCTTGTCTGCAACTCTTGTCTATATTCTTCTTATATATAAAATTCTCGTGTCACAGTTTTAGTTGCCATACTCCTCCCAAAAAACTTACCGATTTTTATGAAATTTTATATTTATGTATATTCGGTAGGTCTGAGAATCGGTCGTAATCTGTTTTTCATATCCCCAAGTGATAAGGATGGCAGGTCCTCTCCAGGGGACCTGAGCAGCGGGTGAAACCGCTGGGCAAAGCTAGTAACTTTAATATATATTGCCCCACACTAGGAATTTCTTCTGTATCGTGGGTGCGTTTACAGACATTTAAACTCACGAACACAAACAGCCAGACCCTGAACAACTATCTATAGGCCATACAAACAACTGTTCCGTGCGGGGATCGAACCCGCGACACGCAGCGCAGGAGTCGATCGCACAGCCACTGCGCCAACCGTGTCGACAAATCCGGACACACTTTATTTTACAGCACGAACGGCTTACAGACTTGAGTACATAATTATATGGTTTTAATTTTAATTCGATACCTCCACGCCACGCGTTTCCGAGATAAAGGGGTCTTGGCACGAAGAGAGACGGACTACAAAGTGATCCAATAAGTGTTCTGTTTTTCTTTTTGAAGTACGGAACCCTTAAAATGATGGAGTCTAGTGTGGACGCCAAACGAGTAGCCATATTTGGGATCGCCTCAACTTTGAATTTAGCTATCTACATGCTTACGAAGATCAGTCGACACATTCATCAGAGAATCATTAGGTAGGTTCCATTGTAGATTGAGTAATATTAAAGACATAAAATACATGTAACAATCGAATAATTTTATTGAATGCAAATTTAATTTAAAATTATTATAATTATAAAAATCGCTAACAGTAAACAATATAAAATAACAGACGACATAAAAATAATTGTGCATTTAACTAAAATAATGCACAACTTTTCTTTTTCAATAAAGATATTCGTAATTTCGAAAAATAAACTTTATAAAAACTATTTTTTGTGCTAAAATAAAATACTTACTTTCATAAATTTGTAATTCACTGAAGTCTTGGTTCTGTAAGGAAATCAAAGTAGCCATAACACCAACAAAATAATTAAACATAATTGGTAGTAGCAGTTCTTGCCAACAACATTCAAACAATTCTCTCTTGGTAACACTGTGTTGAAGAGTGCCATTTGCTCGAAAGCATGCAACATAGATTTAGCCTTCAAACAATACACTGGTCCATAATAATGCATTCTGTTACAATGTAATATTTCATAGTAATAATACCTATTAAACTTTAAATATTTGTATTACTCTTCTTTACTAGCCATTCCACTTTATAAAAACAACTATCTAAAATTACTAGTCATAGTATGAATTTATTATTTACTTGATTTGATATCACCTAGATGTTCACTTCCAACGCATGTCCGAATGCCTTGAGGCACAAAACGCACGATTACATACTTAAAGTATTGTCGTCCTCGGACTTCTCTTTCATTTTGTTCAGCGAACGCGTGGTCGTGCCTCACAGCGTCTTCAAAATTTTCGAATATATTTCTATGTGCATTCGAAACGTATTCGTGCGACCGGTCGGTTTAGTTAGGATGCGGGGTTAACCACAAGTTCGTCAGTCGTGCGATTGCGGAACTTTATCTAACTAAAGCAAGTGGCTTGCTGATTAAAACGTTGTCGAGGACATTGAATTTCATCAGGTAGGATTTTAAATCGAAATAATTTTGAACAGGTAGAATCTGTCACTATCATATAATTTTATTTTTGGAGAAAACTTCACTTTGTAAGTCTGCTGTCGGTATTGTATAGAATTGTGACAAGCTTTATCACTCGCTCCAAATCTCCTACTCTTCACTTCAACCATTCACAACCATTCTTTATTTCTTTTCATTGTACATATTTACATAATGCGTGGGTTTATCGTTTATTTAACATACACGACGATTTGTTATACATTGCCCTGGAAATGCTTTACCTAATACTGCTTTAAATGCCAACTGGCGCAAAAAAAAATGTGCACCATACCGTGTGTGTCTAAAAATATTAAGTATTTAAAATGTTTACACTAATAAAAGCACGAAGAATAAGAAACCTTTGCCAAACATCAAGAAATATATTCTAATAAAAACTTCTAAATTAAAAATAACAAATTCTTTGTTTCCTGTAAATTAATCAACCTTGACGTATATATAACTATAACATAGATAAGTACAGTAATTGCTTTAAGTGAAATTGATATAGAAGTTACATAATTAAGATCGACAATATACTACATGCAACCGATATGCAAGCTGAACTCATTTAGCTACTAAACTCTTTGTATTACTGACTCACGTTTCTAATCACTAGGATTTCATATTACAAAAAGATTTCACTTTGCAATTTTCTAAAGCCGTAAATGTTACGAAATGCGAGATTTTTTGTTAAATCTAAGGTAAGGTCACATTAGGGTGTCTATTCTAAATAACTCGTGTGTAATATTAAATGTATTTATGATAATTATCACTTCTAATTCGAATAATTCGTCACAAGATAAAAGTTGCAATCGTGTCACTGGGCGAACAGTGGCGGGAAGCTGCGACGACACAATACACTGGGGAATGTTGAAATAAATACGAATTCGATTTCACTTGTATCCTGTGCCGAACATTATAGTAACATACTAAATTTGCCGCCCTGGTATAAATCTCGTCAGAGTAAACAGTAAGGCAACTCTAATTACAAATAACAATAACGACATCTATGTCCTGAACTAGACGCGTGAGGTCGAACTACGGAACAAAAAAAACAAAGAATCTATCAGCAACATGTTAAATGTTACCGACAGATGTTGTATCTAATGTTTATATTTTCTATTAGAAGTTTTACTTCTTCCTGTTTCTGGTGTCTGTTTCTATTATACTAGTTTCGTCCTAGTTTGTATTATTTCTTCTATTCTGTATTCCGACCAACAGATTGCGTTTGTTTCTAAAATGAGCTAATATTGCCACATAAAAAAAAATCTTGGTAAGTATAAGTTGAATGGGGCTTAGCGTTAGTTCTAAAGATTGGCCCTAACGATACACAGATGTCGTTGTTGTATTAAAAGTAGTGTAGGAGTGCTTCGCACAGAAGGCACGGTTTTGGCTGGGCCACGGTTAGGGACAGTCCTTGCTCATCATCTTGCTGAACGCCTTTGGAATGTCTTCGTTGGTCTTGGACACGGTGCTGCTGCCCAAGAGCGTGGGTGCAGGGAATGTGCCAATTTGTATGCCGTGAGCAGTCTTCAAGAGGTCGTAGTTTATTCTTTCAGAGACCACTGAATCTTTCCTGGAAGATAGACAAACGTCATTAGAATTGGGTAGTTGACACCATTAACCAATAATTTAAAAACACAATTTTTCTGAAAGAACACCTTATTCTAGACCTGAGAACTCCATTCATTTCAAAATAACTTTAAAATTCGATTTTTAGTTGCTTTTAAATCAATAAATAGTTACATCATTGACTTGACAACTTAGTGACGTCATCGGTTGCGAGTCTCATACAAAAACTATGGGGGAAGCGCGTTTTGACAGCTCATAAAAAGTATATCAATTGATTGGTGGTGTCAACTACCCTATTATCGTTGCTCAAAATGGAATTAATCTCGAGTTGCATGTAAATCCTTAAAAAAATGGCACACACTGAAATTCAATTGATAAGAATGAGCCTTTCGGTTGACGCTAGCGGGACTCTTAAATATGATTATTATACTTTAAATTTTATTTGAACGAGAGTAATAATGATTTACTGGCGGTAATTGCAGTGATTTGCCCTTCGCCAGAAGATACAGATTGCGCGATAGAAATACGCGGTACTGTGCAGGTAAAATAATAAATAATTCCATACATTCTCAGAGCTCGTAAATAAAGAAACAGGTGCATAAAATAGTTCAGACGACCGTAACCAAATAATCCAATATAGTATTGAGTACTTACTGGTACTGCGGGTGCGAGGTAACGAAGTTCCTCATCCACGAGGCCATGGTGGAGATCTCGCCGGAGGAGCGCCGCGCGATAAGCTTGAGGTACTGCTGTACGGAGCAGTGCGTGTCCGCGTCCACGTCCATGCCGGAAAGGTACGACTCGATCAGAGGGATAAGGCCGGGGAAAACGCCATCCTGGTGGAGAAAAGAACCATTAAAGAATTGTTTGTGTATTCATACACACATACTAAACAATGTATGTGATTCGATAAATCTTCGTGTTATAAAATGGATCTTGTAAAGTTTGTACAGGTACTAGCTTCCGCCCGCGACTTCGTCCGCGTGGCATAGTTACTTTGATGACCGAAAAAAAACTCCCTTTTTTCTTCCCTCTTTCTCCCCTTTTCTCAAGTTTTTTTTCTAAATTAGCCTATGACCGTCTAAAATCGGTTTGGCCATAAAATTCATCAAAATCGGTTTGGCCATTTAGGCGTGAAGACGTAACAAACAAACAAACTCGCTTTTATAATGTATTAGTGAGTAAGGATTGCCACTAGTAATATAGCATCTTCAGTTAACCCGATTCTATTGTACAAAAGGTTTCTACAAAGTAAGGGCTGAGAACCATCCTGCCGGGGTTGCGGGTTGTTCGAAAGAGATTCCGCGGCCCCGGAACGTAAAAGGCAATAGAAGGAACATGGGTGGGTTTTAGTCAGTACAAGTCTGGCACTCCTCCACGCTCCGCCTAGAGCGGGGAAAGTTATTTGATAAATTCCCATAAAAAAAGGCTGAGAACCATCCGATGCTAAGAAACACATGAGGACATAGCAAAGTTTCAGCATTGCATGCATGGACAGGTATGTCCGTGATTCATCACAACTCATCACGGATCATAATGGTAGGTTTTTTCAATAAGGAAAAGGATATATACGGGTCGATTGTTTTACTACAAAGTATGTAAAATAGGTTAAATTAGATCATCCATTTACTAATAGGCACATCCTGTTAGTTACAACTAATTAAACTTAAACGATGAAGCTATTAGATGTATAAAGAGGCCATTTTTATTAAAGAACAAGTATATTTTATCGCCGCCATTGAACGCGTTATCTTCACGTCGATTGTAAAGGAATAAAAGCATAAACATACTTTGCCGATTATGCAAATGTCTTGTGAAAACTAATGTTATGAGTAATGAGGCAGATGCTTAGCCATCACTGTTCTCTCTTAAAGGACTTTGCAGATGACATATAAAAAACCTAGTGTAGTTAGTAGAGTTGTAGTTAAACAATGGTAGGAAAAAAATATTTTTGTCGTTATCTCCCTCAAACGTAAATCATTCGTGTTTTCATTAGACACTTACTGTTTTCCTCCTACATTAAACATCTCAATTATTATGTTTTAAAAAAACCTGTGGCATTATATGTGTAAGACAATGGTCAATTATTCTCATCCAAAGAGCGTTACCATCTGCGTTACTAAGAGTCGCAATCTATCTCACCTGCCTAGCCTTGTTGTTAGTGTGAATAGGAACGCAACCAAGTTAGTTTTTTTTTTAGGCTCGTTTTTGGCGCCATTGCAATTGTCAAGTTGTTCACGTTGTTGAAAGATAATAAATCTCTGATTATAATTAAAACAGCTTTAATTATTTACCACAACTACGCAGTATATTCCTTTATGGTAGCAGAGCGTGGTTCCGGTGTGGTACAGTGGAAATATCAGAGAAGAAAATTGACTTCAATCAGTAAAAATTGTCGGTGCAATTTGAATTTGAGGTTAAGAAAATTACGATCACGGTGTAAATTTCTTATTTTGTTGAAGAAATCCAGCAAGATGGGTTCCAATATGTTTAATTTAGAAAAACTGATCGGAAGAGAAAACTTTGCAACGTGGAAGTTCAGTATGAAAACATATTTAGAACACGAGGATTTGTGGTGCTGTGTCGAACGCCCCGATGACAAACCTGTGGATTCTGCTAAAGACGTCAAGGCAAAATCGAAGCTTATATTGTTGTTGGACCCACAGAATTACGTACATGTTCAGGAATGCAAGACTGCAAAACAAGTATGGGAGAATTTACAAAAGGCTTTTGATGACAATGGCTTAACTAGAAGAGTGGGTCTACTCAAAGATCTTATAAATACTACACTGGAATCGAGCAATAGTGTTGAAGACTATGTGAGTAAAATTATGAACACTGCACATAAACTGCGCAATATTGGTTTTGATGTCAATGATGAGTGGCTTGGAACTTTAATGTTGGCAGGCTTACCAGACGAATACAAGCCAATGATAATGGGATTAGAGAGTTCTGGTATTCAAATAAGTGCTGACTCAGTGAAATCCAAACTCATACAAGAGATTAACACATCAAAGTCAACTGCTTTCTACACAAACACTAAGAAGACTAGAAATGATGCGCAGTCAGTGAAATTAAAGGGACCAAGGTGTTACAACTGTAACAAGAGTGGCCATTTTGCCAAAAATTGCAGACAGCCCAAGAAACAATCTGCAAACAAAGGAGAGAGTTCCAATTTTGCAGCAGCTTTTTCAGTGACCATCAAAGAGAACACCTGTGACAATAAGTGGTTTCTTGACTCAGGCGCATCCATTCATATGACATGCAGAGAGGATTGGATCTACAATGTCACCGAGCCGTCTATAAAGAGTGTTACTGTAGCTAACAGAGAGCCATTAGCCGTGAAGGGAGTTGGTTGTGTTGATATACACACAGGTCAAGATAAAGTGATACAAGTTAACAATGTTTTGTATGTTCCAGGACTAGCTGCCAATCTACTTTCAGTTAGCACCATTGTGAGCAAGGGACACAAGGTTACTTTCAATGACAAGGGTTGTGAAGTTCGAAATGGAAAGTATGAGGTTGTATGCATTGCAACATTGACCAACAAGTTATATGTCATAGATACCAGTAAAGAAGTTGCACATTTAGCCTCCAGTTCTCAGAATAGTAACAACACTTACCTGTGGCACCTGCGAATGGGCCATTTGAACATACCAGATGTGAAGAAGCTACCCAGTTGTACTGATGGTGTGACTCTGACTCAGGAACAAAGTAATGTCACATGCATTCACTGTATGGAAGGTAGGCAAGCTAGGACGCCATTCACAAATGTTGGTTCTAGAGCTACAAGACCACTGGAACTAATACATTCCGACTTGTGTGGCCCCATGGAGAATTCTTCATTCGGAGGTATGAGATACTTTATCACTTATATTGATGACTACACACGAATGGTCTTTGTGTATTTTCTGAAAGATAAGTTAAATATTTTAGAGACATTTAAAGATTTCAAGTTGAAAGTAGAGAATGAATTGAATCATAAGATAACAAAACTCCGTACTGACAATGGCACCGAATACTGCAATGTAAACTTTGAAAAGTACTTATCTAATCATGGTATAATTCATCAGACCTCTACCCCATATACTCCACAGCAGAATGGCATGGCGGAAAGAATGAACAGGACTTTAGTTGAACGAGCACGGTGTATGCTGTTCTACGCTAACCTAGAGAAGAAATACTGGGCCGAAGCTCTGGCAACAGCTGCATATATTGTAAATCGTTCCCCGACAAAGTCACTACAAGGTAAAACCCCATATGAAATGTGGAAAGGTAAGAAACCTAACTTATCTCATATGAAAATATTTGGCTCTGAAGCTATGGTTCTTAGACCAAAAGAAAAACGTCAAAAATGGGATAAGAAGTCAGTAAAAATGATATTTGTGGGCTATTGTGATAATACAAAAGGATATCGTTTTATGGACCCTAAATCACACAAAGTTGTCAAGAGTAGAGATGTTGCCTTCATTGAAAACTGTGATAAGATTGGCAGTGTACCAATTGATTGTGAAACCTATGTTCCAGTAAAAGACAGTCAAGCAGCCACTACCAGCTCCGGTCCACAAAAGAGTACAAGCTTGGGCAGTCAGAAAGATAAAATGAACACCGAGGAATTACCCACTTTTGCACCTGTGATGTCCGGTGAAGACTTACATATACAAGGTGAAAACGAGGACTCAAGTGAGTATGAAACTGACGACCCTGATGAAACTTACCATCCTCCATATCCTATTAAACAAGATTATCACAGTAATGTAACATTGAGGCCAAGACAATCTCAAAATAAGCAAAATGAGGAAAAAATGGGCTTATTCTGTTTGTTTACTGATATAACTGACCCACAGACTGTTGAGGAAGCACTCACATCTCCTAAAGCTACAGAATGGAAGAAGGCTATGGACGAGGAATACTCTTCCTTGATGAGAAATAAAACATGGACATTGACTGACTTGCCCCCAGGTAAAAAGGCTCTTCCATATAAATGGGTGTTTAAAGTAAAAACAGATCAGACTGGAAATGTTATGAGATATAAAGCCAGGCTTGTCATAAAGGGGTATGCACAAAGATGGGGCACAGATTATGAAGAGACGTACTCACCAGTGGTCCGGTATACAACTATACGCTATTTATTTGCCTTAGCAGCTAGATATGGGCTGGCAATAGATCAGATGGATGCTGTATCTGCCTTTTTGCAAGGAGAGATTGATAGAGACATTTACATGCAACAGCCTGAAGAGTATAAGCAAGGATCACAGGTATGCATGCTACAAAAGTCTATCTATGGACTTAAGCAAGCCAGCAGACTCTGGAACCTGAAATTAAGTTCAGTCCTGCATGAACTAGGAATGATTCAATCTAAAACAGATACTTGTGTCTATTATAATGACAAAAAGAATACCTTTATAGCCATCTGGGTGGATGATTTAATTCTGTTCACTTCTGAAGAAAGCACCAAAAATGTTTTCAAGGAGGCATTGAAACAACATTTTGATATGAAAGATATTGGTCCAGCAAGTCAATGTGTTGGTCTACATATTACTAGAGATGGGGATAAAGTGTTACTGGATCAAGTAAAATACATAAATGAAATATTAGCAAGATTCAGAATGTCAGACTGTAAACCCGTGAAAACACCTTGTGAAGCTGGTATGAAATTTGGTGATAAAGAAGAAACAATCTGTGACTGTCCATACCAACAGGCTATTGGCTCCTTGCTATATGTGGCTCAAGGTACAAGACCTGATATATCATTTGCAGTTAACACTCTGAGCAGATTTAATAGAAATCCTACAGCTGCACACTGGACTGCAATCAAACGAATTTTCAGATACCTGCAAGGTACCAAAGGCCTAAAGCTGATATACACCAAAGATGGTAATGAGGAAATCACAGGTTATTGTGATGCTGATTGGGCGAGCGATACGCGCGACAGAAAGTCGTGCACGGGTTATATATTTTTGTTACAGGGTGGTGCTATATCTTGGCGATCCCAAAAGCAGCAGACTGTGGCACTATCCACGGCTGAGGCAGAGTACATGGCGATGTCGTCGGCGGCGCAGGAGGCGCTGTGGCTCCAACAACTGCACGCTGAACTCGGGCAAGAAGAGAACAAACCACTCGTAATTTTTAGTGATAACCAAAGTGCAATTAAATTGTCTAATAATGATTGTTACTTGCCTAGGTCACGACATATTGACATTCGTTATCATTTTCTTAAAGACCATGTTAACAATTTAAATATAAAGTTTTGTTATGTTAAGGGTGAGGAAATGATTGCTGATAACTTAACTAAAGGCACTACTGCCGAAAAACATTTGTATTGTATCACAAACATGGGGTTGCGTCCCAAGGGAGGGTGTTAGTGTGAATAGGAACGCAACCAAGTTAGTTTTTTTTTTAGGCTCGTTTTTGGCGCCATTGCAATTGTCAAGTTGTTCACGTTGTTGAAAGATAATAAATCTCTGATTATAATTAAAACAGCTTTAATTATTTACCACAACTACGCAGTATATTCCTTTACTTGTCCCACTTATGTTGGAGTCGGCTTCCAGTCTCCCCGGATTTAGCTGACACCCAGTATTTAACTAAACGATTGTCAAAGATTTACAAATGACAACCGGGACAACTTGACGTGCATTCCGAGGCACGGTGAAAACTTGGCATGTAATGGGTGGTCACCCATCCACGGACCAACCTAGGCAAGTGTAGCTTAACCACAAGATCGACCCAAGCGACAGTTTTTATTTAGCCATGAGCTCCTTTGACAGATACTGTCTAATCAGTGTATCCTTACCTTTCCATTGACAATTTCGTCGATGGTCATCTCGGTGTAGAGCTCGGCGGGGTCGCAGGTCTGCTTGGCGAGGTCGGTGGGAGCGCCCACGTCGCGGCGCCACCAGAACTTCTCGCTGAGGCACGCGTTTCGTCTTTGTGCACGCTGCATATTTTCGTCCACCTAGTAATGTAAAAGTATGCTTTCAGACTCAGAGCTGTAAAATCTGGAAATTGTTTTATAATAGGAATCTTGTCGAAAATATTGTTGTTGTATGTTTCTTTGAAAAAATATTATTATTAACTGCAGTCGAGTGGCTTTTTCGTGTACATTTGCATTTAACTAACATAAAAATCCCAAACTCAAGGTAGGCCAACGCGCCACGGAGCGCAGTAGCTTGTAGCAGTGTTTAATTAATAGATCGTGTTCGAAACACTACACAGCGCTCCAAATCGCAAATCGATACCGTGGTTTAAAAATTAGCCCAACTTAAACAGGACAGTCCATGGGCGCACTGTCGCATGCCGAACGTGCTGTGTGGGCCTGTTAAGCCCAGGATTGGATTTGGCTAAAACAGGGATACGGGATAATACGGATGAGATGGCAGGTTGTACTGGATGTTTTCCTTGAGAATTGGACGTAGCGCAGAACCTTTGGAAAGATTGGAGCGACGCATTTGCCCAGAAGTAGGAGACTATACGTCACGGTAATGATTAAGATAGTTTTAAAACAGAATCTATCGTCACTATGGGTGCTATAAATGAACGAAACCGCAAGATTTATTTTGCAATATTTACAATTTAAGAAATATAGCATGACACATTGAAACTGGGACGTATTTATATTTTATCAAGAGGTGAATTCGTGAAGGAGCGATAGCTTCCAATTTTGGAAAAAAAATCTGGAAAACACATTTTTTTAGCTGAGCCCAAAATTTAGCGTTAGATAATGCTTTATGGCATTAGGGGAAGATGACACTTCTCGACCTGGAAACTTGCTTGTACCGGTCAGTCATAAAAGTGACAAAAGTCTCCACTAGCATCGTCTTGGTTTGAGTTTTAACAACAAGTTTATTTATTTATTTCTCCTTAAAAAGTAACATGTTGAACAGTATTTAAATACAGTTAGAATTAAGCACATAAAGTTTATATCGACAAGTGTCGTCTCTCATGAAGCTTCTATTAATATTTAAATAATGCTCACCTTGCTGATAGGCATGACGAAGTTAAGTCTGTAGGACAGTATGACTCTCGTGAGCAGCACGACGAAGCAGACGTAGGCGGCGTTCTCGAAGTCAGTGAGCTGCGCCTCGCACGGACGGAACTCCACGCGCCAGCCGATCGGGGAGTTGGGTGGCGGCGGCTTGAAGCGCATCGTCTGCCAGTTCGTTGACTGGATGTTCTATTATACAAAAATATAATATCTATTATATAAAAATAATAGGTCGTTTAGACATTACATTATTTGTGTGTGGGTCACTGTGGCGAATCTCAAAAAGATGGTAGCTATTTAAACATATTATGTCTCTTCTGACCGAGTTACCAGTGAAGTTATCAAACCGTTAAGCATTGATAAAGAACATTGTGGTTTTTCGGAATGGAAATTAAAACCACAAAAACTTAAAAGAACCAAAACAAGTTCAGTCTTTAATAGTTGGGTCTCAATTTTGGGAATATTTGAGCCGGTCTAGATTTGTAATGGATCCCCACCACAGGGATACTTACGACTCTATACTTATAGATGATAGGCCATCGTTGAATGTTATTTTACGTTATTGACGTCACACACTAGATTTTTACATAGATAAGTACGAACGAAAGTCCACTTACTTCAAAATGATCAGTATCATTGTTGTCATCCTGATGCACCTTCTCGGAGAACAGCGACACGGTGTCTCTGATGAAAAGGTGCGCGACGTGCAGCGCGAGCGGGTGGTCGATGCCGCCCTCGCGCAGGCGCCGGTACAGACCCTTGTCGTGCACTATGTTGATGTCGTTGTACCTGACACACGACACTATGTTACTAAGAGTACAATATAATAAATTGTTACGAAAATACAGCCTTTGTAACGCTTACAGTTTCTGCAGTTGTTTTTAAAGGCTGACACAGATATAGGCGGGCTGCATCACATTGAAAAAATATATCGTATCTAAATTTTGTTTAAACAATGGCACACTACAAGTGGGCCGCATCGCGCAGTTAGCGTTTCGGCTCGTGTTTACTACCCTTCTTGTCTAGCCTATCCATTTTATTTTAGTTAGCTGTTGCTGTTGCAGCTAAACCATTGCAAATCGTTTCGGGTCTCAGACATTTCTGTCTTGAATTACTGAATAATGTTTTCTATGGCGCCACCGTATCTTATATCAAATCACCAAAGCAGATATATAATTTAATCATTTGAAGATACGCTTAATCGGTTTTTTCGTCGCGGGGTGCGGCGTAAATTATGTTTTACTATACTTACATAAATTACTGTAAGTAAGTATTATGTGGCTAATTGAACTATAGCCTAACTAGCCTAACCTACTAATAACTCTTTTAATCATCTCTTGTTAAGATATAATTGGCAATGCAAAGATTACATTTAACTTTTTATCTGAATTTACCCTGAGAATTGATGAATTCACTCTGCGGAGTTAATTGAAAGAAATGGATTATATCTGGCTTGTTTCCATTCATCGGTGTGGAGATAAGACGATTCTGAGTTAATTACACAAGTTACTTTTTGTAAGATTAAGCATCTGGGCAAGTACCTTGGTCGCAGATTCAATTTTATACACTAGAAGTAAAAAGCTTAAACAAAACTGTACTAGCATGGAAAGTGCATTGATTGACAACGTAGCCTGTCATTAACTAAAAACTGGATATTTAGTATTTTTACTTTTTATTTTGTGTTCCCGATGTTTTGGTACCTACTATTGCAAGCAACAGATCACGGGCAAACAAATAACAGACATGGTAAATATCCCGCGTTTAGTGTTATTCGTATTGGAGCCGAGCTGTGTAGTGTGTTGTGTACTAAGTGTACTTATACCCTTCAATTTATACCGAAACCTATAATACTATTAAGTTCCACCGGTGCGCTAGTTTTTTTTTTGAAGTTGGGAAATCATCAAATAACTTCCACAACTACTTCAGCGTACTTTTATTATCTTGTCCGATTAAAATCTGAATCCTATCTCTAAGGTCGTCACACACTTGATGTGTGTTAACGAAGCGCCCCGCTACAACATGGGTATAACAATAATAATATAACAACTAGGTATGACATACCTATATCTAAACTCAACTTCTTATATTTATATTTTCAAAATGCAATATTAGATGTTATGGTCATGTTAAGAGCATGAGCGAAAAGCCACTAACAAAGAAACGCGTAAGTTTATGTAGAATTATGACTTACTTTTCATTTTCCGGCGACAGATACGACGAAATGGAATCGTAGCGCGACTTGTTGATGCGGAATTTGTTGTTCTTGAGTGGCTCGAGGCCGCGTTCCTCGCGAGTCCGACAATCCACGGAGCCGGCGATCACGTTCCAGCGACAGTCCACGTCGGTGAGGAAACCGCGGAAGATTGGAGAGGCTGCTGATAGAGCCAGCTATAGCGAAAAAGATCAATATCAGTCTTTACGGATCTTATCTCCATTTATTTAGGGTCGGCGCCGTTTGACTTCTTCTTCTATACTTCTCTATTATTCACTCATTACTCAGCATTAGGAGGAAAACTTATTGGTGGAATCATGGCAGATCTTGTTTATAAGAAACGACCAATTCGAACAATACATCTCGCTTTTAGTTGACAAATGGTCGCTAGCACTATCATGTACATATCACCAGTTATATTATGTTTAAGTCCCATAAATGTAGATAAACATTTTTTTTTGTGTCTAACAATTTGAAGTTTCGTAGGCCTTCGAACATTTTAGAGAACGAATAGGTATTTTTAATGACTGTCAAATACTTGCTCGCTATCAGCAATAATTAGCGTAGTTAAAGCATGACGCATGTAATCGATCTCAAAAGTGACCTCTTTATTGCGGGGTCCAGATCGTACGTCATAATATGCCCCATGAAAGTTATTATTTTTATTAAATCATATTGATACTCCATGACTTGCACAGATAACACAAGGTCGTTTGATATATTTAGATAATGGTATAATTTTCGTGTTAGTAGGTAACTGAACTTCGTTAAATTATATTATTGACTGAGAAGCATTTTTAAAATTGATTTCTAATAAGTATACGGTACACTTATTAGAAATCAATTTTAAATATGCTTTGCTTTCAAACAAATTATATAATGAGAAGTCTGTGTACCTGAAGCATTTGACAGAGTTGGTACACCCTTATTTAAGCCGGTTATGTTTAAGTCTCACGTTAGTAGGGGCGCGGCTATCGCCATCGAATGCACAAATCCTGTCTATGTGCTGTCATATAACAAATAAAAACACTTTGTCTGACTTGGATATCGAACTCAGACAACACCTCGTGCTGAGCAGTCGCGCGTTGACCACTGAACACACGAGGAAGTCAATAGATGCTTAATAAGAAAATTCTGACGATACATACGCATATTTGATATGCTTTATTTCCTTAAACACCTGTCAAACCGAAGGTCACAGATAAAATATACACAAGGTAAAATGTTATTATGTAAATATGTATTAATTAACAGTACAGTCAGCAAACAGGATAAGTAACCGTTTTCTTAGAAACCTATAGACGTAAGCTCAAATCTAATTTATTTAATGAACTGTGTGTTTTCTATCAAATATTTTTTTACTAAATTCGAAAACATTCGGATTTTTAAGAAAATTTCAGTATTATCTGACAAGGCTGGTTCCATAAATCTTTAACACGAAACTAGTTAAAACGGATAACTCACCATTATGGGGCATAGTGGTGCCAGCTGGTCGTAGAGTGTGCGCGCTTCCGTAATGCAGCAAGCTTGGAAGGTAAGCTGTAGACAACAGCAGCCCATACCGAAGCCCATGGCATCCATATACACGCAGTCAGGCTTCGCCGCACCCGGCTCCATTACATGAGAGTTATCCACCGGAATTTTAGTGTTGATATCTTTGAAGACTAGGAAAAAATACAAAAACATATTTGCATGTGGGTAAAAACGTTAGGCAGGTAAAGTTTGTATAAGGAAAACTTTGTAATATTGTAGGCACGTTTTATTATGAATACTTTTTATAACGGTCCATTCATTATTATGCAGTCATTAGGTATTTGTATAAACTGCAATGTAATAATTATATCAATGCATGACTGTTATATTCACCTAAGAATCATGTAGTATGCGTAATCATGTATAAGGAAGTAGGTCTATACTATCTACAAAGGCATGATGATTTTATTAGTTTTATGTAACTCACTTGGCAAGTTAATGGCCACTTTTTCTCCACGCCTGTGTCGGATGTTTGATGTTAGAGTTTTAAAGCGAGGGTGTCCAGGGAAGATGCCCTCGTCAGGAAAGTACAATGATTTCGAAACGCCATCTTTTGGGTTCGGGTTGAAAGGCGGACTTGTGAAATTTGGACAACCTAATCTGTAAGCAAATGTCAGATATTAGCATAATCAGCCTGTAAATATATGATGCTGAACACGAAGAGCAAACGAAAAAGGATTTTATAATCATTTTTATAGAGGTCGTAATCAGCTGGAGATTCCGTTTCGTTCTGATCATCTGGATCTCTATCATCTCGTAACTAGACATCACATATTCGTGCTCGTGGAATATGAAACAAAAACCATCTGTTTGAATGGTTTTGTGCGTTGCCTTCGCAAAAACTGTCAGTCTAGCCTCTGAGATCTCTTAGATTGACGCAATAGTTAATTAAGATGATCAACCGACTGCTTTTAGATTGTTTAAGATAATATTCAGTTGTGGAAATTAATTTCTTGATCAAGACAATTCGGCCATTATAAAGATTTAAAAATATAACGGCAAGACTGTGGAAACGTTTGCATAGTTTAGAATGGAAATAGCAGAAGGTTGACGATGTCTGTATAGCACAGACCTTTAATATAATTTACTATACAAATGCTACCACGCAAATGTCCGGACCACCTTATTCGATGCGGCAGTATTTGTAGAACAACAAAGTCAACCGTGTTGTAATTACTACACAATATATTCGCAGTTTTTATTTGGCGCACGTTAATCGGCAAACTCCATTCGGCAATTGTCTTGCGTAATTATGTTCCGGTCGGCTCTGTAGAATACGACCTATACGCCGAGCGGATTTTTACCGAACATTTTAAATTAATTTTATATATTCAATTTGCGCCCAGGTGTACAGACATACACAGAGTAATAAAGCGACTACATTTACACAGACACCTTTGCCCAGCAATTGGATAACACAGGTAAAAAACTAGCTTTCTTTACCTTGGAAAATTCGTTATGCTCATGATGACTTCTCCCGGAGGTAATAAGTGTGTGACTTCTGCTCTTCGGTATTGCATGTTCGCCTCGACGATATTGAAATGTGCTAGAAGCCCGCCGTATGGCCGGCCAGGGGTGCCCTCCACCATGTATGCTCCATACTCGGGACGCCACAGGGATTTTGCATCTACAACAAAAATATTATTTCAGTATTCTTTAAATAATCCTAATTTTTCTAACAAAACACATACTTCTTCTACGGAAGCATAAAAGGAAATTCCCCCCGCGGTTCAATCTAAATCTCGGTACGACTCCAAATAGCCGACGCTTCCCTGACATCTAGAATAGGGTTAGTTTCCAGGGTTAAATTAATAATTACATTCTATTTAGTCCGTCTTTTAGAGTATTCAAAAATAAGGGATACGCATTTTTCTATTTGTAAATTAGACCAAAAATGACAAAGATATAGTCCATTAAAGTTACGTGTGACGTCACTCGTTGCGAAAAAATGCAGCAACGTGACTTTGTTTTTTGGAAACTGCCCTATTCGGTAATGCAGGCTAGCTAAACTAAGCTGTAAAGTCCGCAAAGCTAAAATCTGGAGGATCTAGAGGCATGAATATTGTACAAGAGTTTCTTACTAAGTTGAGCACTAATGAAAGATTTTAGCAAGAGGTTCAATAGGGGAAATGAAACGGATGCTCGTAATTTCGATGGAAAATCTAACGAACACACTCGTTATATTTTTCATCGAAATGACAAGTATTCGGCTAGTTGTTAATTAAACTTATGAGTATCGCGTGCCACAACGTTTTAGGAGGGTATTAGCATAGCCTTGGTTTACACAGAACAGATTTGCGTCTCGACATTGGTTGAATACTTTCCGCTCTATTTGGCATACTTCACTATCTGTTTTGTTTAACATCTTTTGTTCTAGATTCTAATTTGATGGCAATAGTTTAAAGATAAGGATTGTGCAAATAATCATTATTTTAATATTTGAGGATGGGAAACTAGAGAAAACAAACAACGAACAATTTTCATGGGTCTACTACCATCCTTACTAATATTAAAGATGCGATACTATGTCTGTCTGTATGTTACTTTTTTGCACCTGAAATTATTTGTATGGATGGTACATGGATAATCATGACCTGGGTTAGAATTAGAACATAGGGCACTTTTTAAATCCGGTAATACCACAGAATAAGTACGTACTACCACGTTCCTGCTCAGGGGTTACTTTCAACCTTAGCGCGAACATGCAGGCAAAAGTTAGATTTGTTTTTGCATTTATGCACTTGTTTGCATGCTAACTAACTTTATGTCATTTCAATTGAACTGCATGATTAATGACCTAGTTGCTGTAAAAAATATGCAGTTGCAAGCGACCCTGACTTATACAGTACATAATAAATTATGTATCCTATTACATAATGTAAGACATGTCAATACAGAGAGGCCTGCGGCACCAGAACACAAAGGGTAAAAGAAGGAACGTGGGTGGGTTTTAGTCAGTAAAAGTATCACTCCCTTCCGCTCCACCCACAGCGTGGGAAGTTATTTCCCATCCGAATATAAATGCCTATTGTGTTTTCTATGACAACCTATGCTAAGCAATCGGTACTTGTATCTATTCTGTACTTCTACCTATTCTAATTATAATTAGGCGCAGAATAGACATAAATACAGATAGTTAGTTTCCACGTAAGACACAACAAAATCAAGGCAGTCACAATGATGTTGATGCGTTGTAAATAAGCACTACACAGTTTGTGAAACAAGCAACGTGACACTTCCGTCCTACGCATTACGAATCCTGCCAATGGCTTAATTGCCAAGAGCCTCGACCAACACCTGAGGAGGCTCTCGTTAGGCAGCTGGATCAAGGGCTTGATACAGAAAGCGGTGCTCCTGGACACGGCTCGTATTGTTAGGAGGTTCCTTTCTCTGGAGCCCTGACCGCCGGTAGCTTGGACCCTGTTCCCGATACCGGTGGGCTACTATTTTTACATTTTTAAATGTTTTTTATTTTTTGTTTTTAAGAAATATTTAAAAATTTAATTATATGTATAGAAAACAATAAATGGACGAAATTATAAATGCGAAAGGCTAAACGGATTTGGGTGTAATTTGGCACAGGAATATACCAAAACTTAGGTTAGGGTGCTTCTTCATTCTGTTATTAAGCACCCGTGGTAAAATTTCCAACGTCTACGTGACGAAACCGCGTGCAAAAAGCTAGTTAGTTATACATTGACTAATGCAAATATAGATATAAGTGCATGACATGCATAAATGGTGTAATCAGTCGTTACTAATGAAGGAAAATAAATAACGTTTATAATGATAGGTAGTGTTCTTCTACCCTCTTTGTGACTACATAACATCTTCTATAAATTATGACTTCTAAACAAAGGTCCCATTGATAACAGTCTAATGTCAACAGATGAATGACTACACATAGGTAGATATACGATTTATTAGTTATTTCATTAAGTTGCTATGATTGAACTATGAATATGAACATTGGTCAATGAAAGTCATTGTTAAGGAAGCAGTTAAAAACATTCCACGTGATTGTACCGTCTGTTTTCCTTCCCCAAGTAAGGTATTTGCCTATGTTTTCACCATTCATGTTATAGTTAGTTATAATTAGTTTACTATGCCTATTAAGAATAAACTTTAAAACATTATGGAGGAAGCGCCAAAACACCCCGCAAAATACAAAGGACATTGCCACGGGGCAGGTCCCTTTTGTGCAATCGTGTGCCTGATTGGAATAATAACCAAAAAATGTTATTTATTTTTTTGTGTGCAAATTATTTTTTATACAATTTCTTTCACCCTGGGAATAAAGTTAATTATTATTAATAGTTAAACATTACATCGACATCCGTTTGATAGGTGTACAAAAAAAAGTTGCCAGAAAACAAATAACTATCGAAAATGACGTATAAATCAATGGAGTAATCGATATCAAAACAAAAAGATAATTGAAAAATATTTTTAACAATAATTATTAAAGCTAGTTTACGTCGCAACATTTAAATGTAAGTCTCAATATTTGACAACTTCAAAGCTACTGATTTGGCATTATGTTTTCTCGACGATGAGTTAGAATGGTGTAAACCCTGTTTTTTTCATAGGTACTTATTATTGTAGCGTATTATATCTGGAATGCACGAAGACAGGTGTAGGCCAAGTATGAGTTTAATTATGTAAAATATTTAATGACGTAAACTAGTGGATATACACTGCTTATAGTCTGCGAGTAATAGCGATGGAATATGACAACAATAGGTTGCTTATTTTCATAAGTCTATATTGTTGATTAGATGTTCATAAAAGCGATTTACACAAACATAAAAGTATTTTGGAAACGCCGTATTAACAAGAGTTTTAATCGATAAAAAAACTGAAATCGATTTACTAATGGATTAAAAATAATTGATCTGGCAACATTTACTTGCGCATGTCACAGCACTTTGTTGATTCTGAGATTCGTTTCGTTCGTGATTGCTTCGTTTAGATACCTACGTTGAGTTTTGAATCACGTATTTACGTAGTTATTATTTACGATACGTAATTATGTCTTCATTACTTTGTGCATAAACATGCTTATATTATGGAAATCTGCATATAAAGTAATAGTTATGTATACCTAGTTTATGTCACTTTGTAATTATAACCTAGATTTTTAAAACAGAAAATTAATTATATCTCCTGAACCAGGGTGAATAAATGAAAAAAGGTTTGAGATTATGAAAATGCTATGTTTTTACTATTAGGTAAAATAAAATACTTCAGGGCACAAGCATTTTCCACTGGGACCGAACTTCCCTTACAAAACGGGCAATCTCCTTTAAAATCCTTTTGAATTTGTAATAGTCATTCTTAGTACTTAGGGAGTTGTATTGATAATTTTAATGACTATAACTCTGCTAGCGTTTCCACCATAACAACCTTTTTTTGGAAAGCATAGTATGAGAGTCATCTGGTATGTGAACTGTGAGCTGTAGCTGAAACCGAGGCGCGTTTGGCGTTCGTGGATCTAAAAGCCACAGCTTTCAGCCTTTATATGTATAACTACTATCTATAAGCAAATTATAGGGAAGTATCCTTTGGGACAAATTAGCATTCTGTAATCAATCAAGATTACATACATACATGAGAAAAATATAGGTAATTTACCACTTAAAGACTTAACAGTAATTAATGAAGTAGTTATTCCAACATTCGAGTGCCTTCTTGTGATGACAAAAACATTATTGATATTAAAATCTAGATAGTTATTATTAATATTGATAGTAGGTATGCTGTTATCTCGACTACTTTAGGAGCTGTTATCACATGGTAAACCTTGTGCTTCATCCCATTGTAGTAAAAATATAGGCAAAAAATTGCTGCCCTAATATCCAGTTCAAGGACAGACGCCTATATATCTACTTTCGCTGTGAACCCTATGAATGCCTGATGTAGATAGGGTTGCCATCCGTCCGGGTTTCCCCGGATTTGTCCTAGTTCAGAGGGCGTCCGTGGAGCGTCCGGGAAGGTTTTCATTTGTTGTCCGGGTTTTTAAAATTTGAAGTTTAAAACCCCCATGATTAATTTGGGCGATTTAATTAATTAAATTGGGCCGTCGTGATATGTACACTTCACCGTCCTCCCAGTCCCCGTGCGCACTTCGACTCATGTCCACGCACACTTTCCGTCCTCCCACCCCCCGTGAGCACTTCGACTCTTGTCCGGGTTCTGGACTAAGAAATCCGGGGTTTTCACGCGTTTTATCCTGGTTTCCAAATTTTAAAGATGGCAACCCTAGATGTAGAGATAATTAGGTATGATCTGGATCGTGATGCCGATGACAGAAGAGCGCAGGGGCTACACCACCAGTTTTTAGCGGAGCATCGCTTAATTTTACTTCTACAAGAACGTCTAGTTTTACCTCTTTCATGCACTGAAGTAATGTTGAAATAATATTGCTATTGCTGTTAGGCGTTAGGCGCATTACGCCCGGTTCCAATGAATACTACTACTATCCGCAAACAAAACGAATCGTTTTTTGTTTACTGGAACCGGGCGTAAGGCGATAATTTAAATTAGTCTAGGGACTAGACTGAAGGGTAGTTGAACTCAAAGTACCCTTTTGCGTTGGATGAATGAAAGAGCGGAACTGCATTTAAAACTTATCTAATGCCGTAGGTGGGGTTAAAGGCGCATCCACAAACATGAAACTCAGTACGTGACAAGTAGAAACTTTGCCTTGTGTACTGTTAGATTGCATCTGACTATAGGATCATCATTATCTGCCTAGCCTTTTCTCAACTGTTTTGGAGTCGGTCTTACCGGGCGCAGCTAAACACCAGTATTTTACAAGGCGACTCGACCACCTCTCTCTCTCTGACCTGCAGAACCCAGTCAGCACTAGGTAATTACGATACTCCTTGGTAAGACTGATTGTCAGACTTTCAGACCACTGACCACCACACCGCATACCAACATCCATCCATGGACCAACATAGGCAACCGCGGCTTAACCGAAAGATCGATCCAAGCGGCTGTTATATTGCCGGGACAAAGACGGAAGGTACACTTACAGTACAACCACAGTACAACCAAGTATTTTGTGAGTTTACTAATGTCAACCTACTGCTGCGTTGATAGTACCAAATATTGATTGTCCCAGTCATATTTCATGACGTCATTTGACATAATTTTTTTGCTGTGTCATTGTAAGTAACGCGGATGACTACAGAAAAAACAGTTTTTTTTAATGCTACTACTAATATTTTTCATTTTGTATAATAAATGAATGAGTAATACCGAAGTGATCTTATTATATCATATTCATGCTTGTTCAGCAAGTATAAAATAGTGATGAATACATTAATTCTATGCTCTTTCCACAAGAATTTTATAGTATCCTGCAGGACTTAGCTTTGGTTTTCAGGTCATGAAGATATTTTTATGAATATATGAAAGAATCAGAGCAAAGGGCCAGCTGACTGCTTCATACGTTTCCGTCACTTTCCTGACATTCAACAATTCGTCAACTCCTATTCAATAGAGCTTTTTTGATGGCATTTGCTTAGTACAATAATATATTTTTTCTGTGTCACCGTGACTTATTTACACAAAAGATTCCATTACAAATATATCTGACTTTGTCATAATTATATTAAAAATAAAAGGTATGCGCATAAGGAAGATGTTATCAAGCGTTAACTTTGATGCTCGATCTACAATTCTACACCCAGTAACAGCTAGACGAGTTATTGCGAATGCCGCGAACTAAGTTTCCTTTGATCAATGAAAGATTTTGGGCGGTATTTACAGTACCATGTATTATTACCAGCCTGCTGTGGCCCACAGTGGGGCAAAGTCCTCCCTTCCATTTTTCTTTTGCGATCTGAGCCCAATACCTACTTTTAATAGCTGGGTTTTCTTAGAGCATTTTAAGAAACTTTTGGTATGTCGCCTGAACCGATTAATAAGAGACTTACATAAATGTGCCCGAAAAGTAAACGTTAAAAAAATTTATAGGCTGATTAACACACATTACTCTCCTTTGCGTCGCGTAGTCGGGTTTCTACCCGACAGCGCGTGTTGCCTGTTGTTGTGTTTGTCTTGACGGCACGTGTGTTGTTTCATTTGAGTCGGTGTTTATTATATTTAATTTCTTATTGTAGATATGATTCACTGAATAGGCTTGGTGTTGGTAGGTAGCACGAAAATAAATAAGTGACGGAAATAAGTTCAATAATGTTTGACCATTAACAGCACAAAATATTAATTGTCTGTTATGTCATGATCATGACTCCAAGGCCATAACATTAGTTTTTGCTGTGTCACAGTACCTCTGAACAGAAAGCATGACATGAAAAGTTTAGTTTATTTTTTATGCTTATTAAATATCATACATCAGGTTTTTAGAGTGTGTGTGAGTCATGAGTATACATGTAGCTAATGTTGTAGCATCAACAAAAAAATATTTACCATGTGTACAAATTATGCTCCATAGATTATGGACAAAATGGGTGTTGTTTTTCTTAAGAGATTAATTAGATTGTAAAAGGCTGAAACAGTTTTTGCTGTTTTTTGTTTATTCTAAGCTTTTCAGTAGTGGAAATGTTCAGGTTGGAAGTAAAAACAAGTTAGATCAACAAAAAATAGCTCAAATTCTTGTTAAGAAATATGTACTAATATTTTATATTATGTCTACATTTTCTTTTTTTTTTGATTAATTAGCAGGCAATCTTAATATAGTTCAATACAGTAAGCAGATGACAGTATCAAACATCAAACAATGAAATTAAATCTGAACCATGCTCCTATATTCTGCATTAATATTGCTTTGACTTTTTACATATTATTATTAAAAAATACTTACTTTTTGGGTCTTTTAATTCTGTCTCCTGCAGCTTAGGCAACAGTTCATCAGCTCTGAGGCTGACTGTGGCTCGCTGCTTCTCATCATCAAACTTTAGAATTATGTATTCCACCTGAAAAACATGACATCTGTTAGCTTTTATATTAATAACAATACATTTGAAAGGTAGTTAATATACAGTTAGTAAAGATAAGTAACCAGGCTCGTCAAAAATTGACAATATTTCTCAGAAACCAATGGACATTTTCAGCTCAAATTTAATTTGTTTAATGATCTGTTTATATAAATTTGTGTTTAATAAATTTTACTTCATTTGAAACATAGGTACATAGATTTTTAAGAAGATGACAACTGTGTCTAACAAACCTGGTGACTTATCTCCTTTTCTGAGTGTACATAGCACACACTGATTCTTCAATGGAGGTTATTTTAGAGTCTCAAGTAGTAGTGGGCCTATTTCTTATCAACTGGGCCCAGTCTACACTTCTGGCTGGTATGGAGAATTGCAAGAAACAATTTGCTGCCTGGTATCCAGAACATCACTGATAATGAAAGTATCCTTTTTCAAACACATGTTGCAACATGATTTTCAGTGTTATGAAATAGGGAATGTTCTTTTATTGTATTTTTATACAAATACTACAAAATATTCAGTAAGATGTTCTACTTGTTAGACTGCTAAAGCTGGGCATTTTTTTATTGCTGTCCAATAAGAATAAATGAGATGAGTGTTGAGAGTACCTCCATTTTCATAAAACAAACTGTCTTATTTTATTTATTATTGATTTGAAACGAACATTACATGTTATAGCAATACCTAATAGTTTGTAAATAATAGTCTTAAGTTTATATTATGTATTTATTTGAGAATATCTTTGTTTATCAATATTTAAGTGGAATTTAATCATCATTATTGTAAATCATACATTATAAGACAAAGTAAGGTGGATCTAACTTCACTCAGACATCTATTTGTCTAAAAGTAAAGGAAATTCTTCCTTTACTTTTACTGAATGTAAACAAACCTCATCTCCCCACTTGAGCACATCTCCTGTGCGCTCCTGAAGCTTGCAGTACAGGTTGATGAACTGCTCGATGCCATGCTGACGGACATGCTCCGCCAAAGCCTTTGTCTCATCCCAAGACAGAGGACTTCCTTCAGTTAACAAACCCATCTTAGCTACTTGAACGAAACGAAAATTTACACGTGATCTGCACAACTTCCCCGCAATAAAAATACGACAAATAAACGCGCTCCCTTTAAAAACACTGTTCATATAATACTAATCGGCTAGGAACATTGAATATCACCAGTTAATAAAAAATGCAACGTAAAATGTACGACATTGGACCATTGGACATAAAAAGTACACCACAGAAAAACTTGTAATCACGCCGAAATAGTTACAAGGAACTTTTGATTTCCTCAATCAAATTAAATACGAAAGAAAACAACACACAATTTAAAAATTCACTTTTTTAATATATCTTGATCCCGAGACCGAAAGACGACCGATTTATTTAGTAGTTCATAATAAATAGAGACAGACCCAGACAGAAATGAAGTTATATCAGCGTACAAGGCTGTTCTGTAATCACCACTAACTAATTCACAATTTTTTTATCAATGGAACATCTATTACTGTCCAAAACATCTTGAAAGGCGGCGAAATATGTAACTAAATGAAAATGTACTGAATTTGATTCAATTTTGACGTTACCCTGAGCAAGCAGCGCCGCCTTGAAGTACCAAGATAACCTGGGAAAACGAAGCCAGCTGTCAAACAGCCAATATAACGTTCCATTTCCCAGATAATCTCATAAAAGAAAAATAAAATCAAAACTTTCAACGTCGTTTATCAAACAAAATATAAAATTAAATTCTGATAAACTGATTGCAGAATAAAAGCTTACATTGTTGCAAAAATATTAGAGCAATTATGTCCTTAACAGTTTACTTTTCAGAAAAACGTTAAAAATGGAATGTTGATTCATTTGCATTCCGTTTTCTTCATTCACTTGGACTTTCTCCACAGAGTACTTTATTATATATGAAAACTTTCTCCTTCGCCTAGGCAATGATGGCTTTACAAAAGTAAACCTACGTAGCAATTTTTATAGTTTATTTTAGTGTGATACAAATTTTGGAGAACTAGTCAGTCCTGTTTGAACTTTTGAATAATAAATCTATGGTCATTCAAGACCACAGATGATAAAAACTAGCTTACAAGCTCATGACCAACTAAAACAGATTTAACATGAGACTGAAAGTGCACACAAACATCTTTTCATAAATTATTATTTAGTTTACACTATTCAAGTATAATAAAACGAATGTGGGAAAATTAGGTCGATTTTCTATCAATCACTCGGTTTAACTAATCTAGTACTAGTACTCTACGCTTTTTATGAACTCTTTGTCTTTGATTAACTCCATTCATTCTTAGACATTCTCATTCATTCAATCAATCAATAAATGGTGACAGTGAGAATGAAGTCTTGCGTTTTAATTCTGTATTTTTCCTTGTAAAAACTTACTTTTTGTCAACTGATACTAAACAAAAATGTGTTTTTATTCATAATAAGAGTATAAAGGTGATTGTCAAATGAAGGTTTGGTTATTCCGGTAAACAACAACCATCACCATGGTGCCTGTGGCAATAGAAGGATGTACCCAAGGTGCTGAAGGTGGAGGAGCCCGGGGCGGCTCCATATCTCTAGCATTGCTTATAGATTTTATCGTACAGAGAACCTACGATGAACTCACAGTATTGGCTGAGCTGTAAGTATAATCATTTTATCATAGTCAACATTAAATGAAATTTCTGAACATGGTTGCTAATATTTTTTTCTGACTTCAGTTTACCTCGTAAAACGGACATGGAACGCAAAATTGAGATATACAAATTCAGCGCGCGAACACGGCAGTTGTTTGTACGCTTGTTGGCCCTGGTGAAGTGGGCAAGCAGTGCCACTAAAGTGGACCGCTCAGCACACATTATGGCATTTCTCGATAAGCAAGCCTTGCTGTTTGTTGAGACTGCTGATGTTTTAGCCAGAGTTGCTCGGGAGACCCTAGTTCACGCAAGGTATGTTTGTAGTGCTTTTTAGTCTGTCCTGAATTAAGAATCTATAAGTCAATGAAATTGCAGAACTAACTTATTCATTATTTAGGTCAATCAATCACAGTATTAGTAAACAATGAGATTTGTACGGTAGTGTATGGTAGTGTACTGAGAGCTAGTGCCACAGATATGGCTAGAGTTTCATTAATAAGTTCTCAGGTTAGATTTCCTACAAGTTTCGAACAGTATAAAATTTGATGCTTCCTTTCCTGAAAGTGCTTCTGCATCTTTAAGATGTTCTGCTGGTTATGCTACTAAAGCTGGACATATTTTTATTTCTGTCCAGTAAGAATAAATGTGTACATAACAGTCTTGAGTATACATTATACATTTTCAAACTGTTCTTTTTTATTACATTGCATCGTACAGCATATCTTGTTAAAATTAAAAGCTTTGCCTGCAACATCCAATATAAATAGCCTAAATAAAAACTTTGTCATAACAAAAGAAAATTTAAAAAAAAAACCTGGTAAATAAAGAATTAAACAGAATCATTATTCTGGAACAGCAGACCAAGACTCTGTTGCTTATTGATGTTAATGCAGGAATTTTTTTTTATACATGCAACCCAGTACTTGGATTTGACATTGTTGTTTTCTATTCCCAGGTTACCAACTTTCCACATGGCTGCAGCAGTGGAAGTGTTGACTTTAGGCACATACAGTAGATTGCCTGCTGTTATCAGGGAACGACTGGTCCCCCCTCCTTCTCTAACAGCTGGCGAGCGCCGCACTACATTACGTGCCCTTGCCCATGTTGTGCGCCAACGCCTTACTACTGCATCTTTGCCCAGTGATATAAGGAACTTAAAGGTATGTTAGTGTGAAGTAAAATACATTACATTAATCTATACATAGTAGTTTAAAATCTGTTGTAAAGACTAAGCAAAACCTGTGGTGCAATATAAGGTTATGTGACTAATTTAATTTTATATTATTCTAATTGCGGTTTGCATTCACCTGGTAATCAAGAAGAATTTAGCTTAAACAATTTAAATGTAGTATAAAAATTGGAAAACCTGAATGAAAAATATTTGCCAATAATGTTTAAATATGAAAATATTCGGAATTCTTTGATATATTTACATATTCCAATCATTTCATAAACATTACTGTTCACTTCAATTACGAGGATTTACGATCAACATTGCAGTTCTTCTTATAAGAAAATCAATGACTTAAAATTGTCAAAAGCCGTTTGGGTATTGTAGCAGTCGCATTCACTTAAACATTATTTTAATGTTTATGATCTCCCTGATATTTACAGTAATTTAAAATCCTTTTGTAGGTTGAAAATGGGCGTGCGACATTTACTGTGGGCCAGGAATTCAGCGTTTCACTCACTGTAATGGGAGATGCACCCAACTTGCCTTGGCGATTGTTGGACATTGCAATATTGATACAAGATAGTGAAACAGGAGGTAAGACTATGCAACATGCCTTGAAATATTTTTTACGAGAATCAATGCACATCATATATATATATATATGCATTGCTAGAAAACGAATTAATCAGTTAAGTCGACAAGAACTTGACATATTCTAAGCAAAACGAACTAATGCCCTTTTTTTAAACATACTAATTTGTGTCCGCGTGTTTGGGGAGTCCGCGGGTGTATCACAGGCACGCGTGCGACACTGCTATGGCGAATCTTTGTCTGTGTGAAATGCAGCACGCTAATTAACACATACAGTTGAAGGAAACACGCCGGGACATTCAGCGTGATAAGAAAAAGAAAAACGTCTAGTGACTAATACTACTTTCTTTTGCTTCTCCCACTCTGGGCGGAGTTTGCCTTTTATCTTTTGTGTTCTGGGTTCTGGGGCCGCAGTATCTCTTTCGAACAACCCGCAACCCGCTTCAGGCAGTGGTTGTAGCGGAACCCTTGCGAGTAATACCCATTAATTCAAACAAAACCTTTCAGAGGGAAAGCCTCTAGTACACAGTTCCCAACTGGCATGGCTGCGTGGCGTCGCACAGGCGCGTTTGGCCGCGGCCGGTCTAAGCGGTGCGTTGACTGCGCTGCGCTACTTCTGTCGCTCGCTCTCGCTTGAGCTCTTGTATACGCAGACGCTGAGGCTGTGTCGCGACCGCTTGTCCAAGCATCTTCAAGTTGATAGGTACACGCCCGGACAGAAGCTGCAGGTTTCCTATTGGAGGTATGTTGATGTTATACAGAATATGAATTAAGAGATTTAATGTTCTTTTAAATGAAGTTCTTCATTATTCTTTATGATAATACCTCTCCATATTATTTTTACACATCTTCTGTTACTATCTTTTCACAATAAATTAACGCAAATAGCCCAGGGTATCCGCACTCGAAGATACAATTAAAAATAGTTAAGTCAATGACTGGCTTTAAGGACTGATAACGATAAAAGGCCAATAGGGTAGACTGGATGCGGAAGACAAGATTCCAGCTTGTGTGGCGACTTGGAAGGGGAGACTATCTTCTATCAGCTGTAGCCAGTCTTGAAAATTATATGAACTGACTTGGAGCAGGCTGATTGCGATAAAAAGTCTTGATAGACATATCTCATTGTGATGCAACGCTATTCCTCAGGGAGCTAGGCTGCGAGCTGGGTTACCGTCTCATCATCGGTGCAGAAGGCTCTCAGCTGTGCGTGTGGCACGTGCCGGCGCTGGCGGGCGGCGAGCGCGTGGCCACGGCGCTGACGCCGCACGCGCCCTCCATGGAGCGTCTGCTGGCGCACACCGTGCACGTGCGCTCCCGGCAGAGGCTGAATGACCTTAAAGTGCTGCTTAATGATATGGGGGTAAGCGGGACTATAAAGCTTTAAATATACTTAAATACGACTGTGCTAGAAATTTTATTGAACACTTAACGCTCTTAAACAGACATGTCGTTTTAAGTTGCTAGCTCGACTTGTTTCTCGCCCGAATAGCACCTTAAGGTGACTTCAAAAGTGGACAGCTTTACCCTCTCAGCCGAAAAAAAATATATAATAATCCTTCGTTCCTCAGGTGGAATGCAGCGTGAGTGGGTGGCCATGTGTGCTAGCTTGTTCGGTAGTATCCCCCTGCCTGCGCGCGGAGCAGCTGCTGGTGTGCGTGGGCGCGCACGGCGGGCGGCTGCGCGCACGAGTCCCCGCGTACCCCGCCACGCCGCGCATGCCCGAGCTCGCCAACGCGCTCGGTGCTACCAACGTTACGCAAATCAAGACGCTGCTCACGCAACTAAGGTTATTTTAATCTCTTTAGTTCAGGGATTTGTGACTGTGACGTTGGCATGTTACTTCAGCACTATGATTAAAGTTAACAAAAAATAGCCAACACTTCGAATTATATAAAATGTAGACTTTTGATATAGTACAAGATAGCATTACACTCCCCACCATCACATATTGTGACTGATTGAATGTAATTTGCAATCTTAAACAACACTGTCGGGGCAGTAGCTAAGCTCTATTCTCGTACGGAGCAAATATTTGGATGACTTGGTAGTAGTTGTTCCGAGACTGACTTGACAGACTTTGTGTATTTGTAAACGATACAGCAGATATTCCTAGAGTGGGTAACGTTTTTAAAAGAAACTTAGATAATTATCTCCTAACATCCATCCCATGTTTTTAAAGCCTAGTCATGAAACATGCAATTCTTAGCTTTTAAACATACTATTATCCCCAGGTTCTGGCTAGTAGCTCGTCGTTGTGAGAAGACTCTGCAGCACCTCCCCGCGAGCGTGTGCGAACACCTCCCGTTCCTGCACGGCCCCGACCATCCACTGACCAAGCTGTCGCCCGACCGACTCTACGTCACGCTGCACAGACATACTGATCATATACTGGTGAGTATTAGCCAAACACTTATGTAAACATTCTATAACTAAAGCACAAAATATAAAACAGTCTATAAGAATCCTAATGCTGGTGTACCATTCGTTCACGACTCTATGATAAACACAAGTCGGATAAATACTGTTTCTTTTGCTAATAAGTATGTTGCTTCTACGTCATTTAGGTTTTCAAATTACATAATTACTTCGTCAGATGGACAAAGTGAAATCCTTACTAATATTATAAAAGCGAAAGTGAGTTTGTTTGTTACGTCTTCACGCCTAAATGGCTAAACCGATTTAGATGAATTTTGGTACAGAGATAGTTGGGACCCTGGAGACGGACATAGGCTAGAATAAGATGCTTTTTTTAGAAAAATGATTGAGATATGAGGGATGAAAAGGGAAAACTTAGCATTGCTATTACAATAAATAAGGCGCAAGAGCAAAACCTACAGGTAGCAGGTACCTGTAAATCAGGAAAGGGGAACTGTGTTACCAGGAATTTAACGCGAGCGAAGCCGCGGGCAAAAGCTAGTTAGTTTATATTTTAATTTTGGTTTTAAAAAGTACAGATTGACGATATGAAAAAAGAAGTAAATTATAGCGTGACGATTGACGGGGGAAAATGTAACAAATAATGTGTTGCGCTGACCCCAAATAACATGGGACAAGGGCAGGAGGATGATGATGTGATTGACCTCTACTGTCAACGAAATCGTCGTCACTCAACTCTTGGCAGTAAATTAATCATATTACGTATTGTTCAGATAGTGGAGATGAAAGAAGTAGCGGCCGGCAGCACAGCTACGACCAGTAACAGTTCCAACAGTGGCAGCGCTTGCTCCGTGGCGTTGTCCTTCCACCTGGCCGGCGCCAAGCGGTGCACTCCGGAAGAGTGCGAGGACGAGGTATGAGCATTAAAATGGACCTTAGTATTAGGTATCTCTTTCCAACAACCTACAACCCCGGCAGGCAGTGGGCTTGGCGGGCCCCTCTGCTTTGCTAACTTCCATTTGAAGCGTATGTGGTCTGTCGTCACTAGACGGACGGACGGTGAGCTACCCATTGTTCATCGTCCACAGTCCCGCGTGTACGGTGGCCGCAAGCACTTTTGTACTTTACGAAACTTGATGTAATGTTTATTATTTAATATAATGAAAATCTATTTCAAAAACTCCGTAACACAAAACTTGATGACCGATTACTGTATATTTTGAATGTAACAGGGCTCCGCTAGCAATTCGTCGACGCCGGCGAATGCGCCGCGTGCCTACTTGAAGCTAAACTCTTTAGTTGAACTGGACACGTTCACTCTCACTCACGGACCGTTTACACCGCTCGATACACCCGGTATGTGTTCACGAGTTTTGATGTAACCTTGTAAGCGAGTCTTTCTCTTAGAAGCACTGCATTGTATAAGCGTCTTCTTGACTCATTTTTACTTGTTAATCCCGATTCACTCCATACTGACCTAAATAAAGAATCTGGAATGGCTCGAGTTGAGGTAGTACTGATTTTGGACAATGATTATAATTGTTACGTTGATATTAAAGCTATAAGTATTCATTATTTCATCTGCAATTGCTACAATATCAGAACCCATTTTGATGGTAACTGTAAGGTTTTGTTGTGTATGATACGTTAATATGTGTGCTTACAAAATCAGGTATGCAGCCGGGCAAGCGCAAGTTATCAGTGGCATCTCAGCGCGCCGTGCGCGTGCGACAGCCGGCGTACTTCATACCCGAGCTCGCGCATGTCGTGGCCGCAGCCGACGAGCGCGTGCCCTTCGTCAACCTGGCACAGGAGGTAAGGAGTGACGATGCGAACTATGTGCTATTCTTTAATAAGCTGCTCTTCCGAACCTTCGGAAGGGATGCCTGTACGAATCGAATAGTTAATAGAAGGCTAGCTTTTGTGAGTCCTGCTGTCATTTAAGCTGTCGTCACAAAGCCAAGACAACTTCGCGTAAACATAATGTCAGCTCACCAGGAACAGATCGTTTCAGTTTTGGATGGTTTGTCACAAGAAGTTTTTAAAACATAAATTGCTAAGGCCTCGTTTCTCACGCACAAAACTGTTGTAGGTTCATAAGTGGGCAAGTACCAATGTGGCTTTTTCAATTTATATGTACTTTTCTAAGTTTATCTAAGGAATTGTGAGGGAACCTGTACTTATAATCTATAGAAATCTGAAATCGCCAAAACCGTCTTGAGCAAGTGTGGTGATCAATTCTCGTATCTTACGTACGTACGAGAGGTATTTATTATTATATTTTAATAAAGCATATTCTTGTTACTACAATCTGCGCGTGTGTATGATCAGATTAATGAACGTGGCCGCCGCAAAATAAGTATACAAGGATCGTAAGAAGGTATTATGTAGTCGTGTATCATGGGAAGACGCGTGTGTTTATGTAGGAATGTCGTTCTGTTCCTCCAGCTGGCCAGTCGCGGCGTGACGCACGGCGGCGTGCAGCCCGAGTGGAGCGGCTCGGCGCTGGGCATGCGCGTGGTGTCGCTGCCGCGGCCCGGCGCCGCCTGCGCGCGCGCCGCCGCCGCGCTGCGCGAGCGCCTGCTGGCCGCCACCATCCGGCTCACCAACAAGAACCAGACGCGCGTGTGGACCGCCGAGATCGTGTTCCATGGCTCCCCCGTGCGAACACCTAATCCACGGGAACAGGGTAAGTATTAAATAATAATAATAATAATGATTTATTCACAAAAAAAGTTGTACATTATTTCACAAATGATGTGCTTAGTCTACAGATAATTGTTAATTGTACCACAAAAGTATTAGCATTTGGGGCCGAACTAGGCATAGCCTGTATTTCAGCCCTCAACGCCGATTCCCCTGAGTTCACATTTAGTATTTAAGCTATGTATTTTGGTAAATCCTTATTTAAAATGTACATGTCTAATTTTAAAAAAGATGAAATAAAAAATGTAATAAGAAAAAAAAAAAATATAAAGAATTAAGAGATAATTTACAAGTTATATAACATAACTTGGTAAGTGTGTGTCAGTCCTCTCTTTGTGTGAAATGGGGATGTGCATGAGTGAGTGTGAGAGGGTGTTTAAGATTGTGGTATATTGGGACTTTTGTATAAGTTTAAACATTAGATAACTGTATAACAGAGAACTAGTTATTAAGTAGGGACCTGAAGTAATTTTTCTGTCTCTTCGTATGTGAGCTTTTGAAGGTATTCAGTTACTTTAATTTTGCAAGATTTTTGTGTTAACGGGTATATGTTCAGAATTTTATTTATCTTGTTGTAGATGTAGGGGCCAATAAACGGAGCAAATCGGGTGCTGAATTTCGTTTTGGCCGCGATCGATTGCGGGCAAACGAAATGTTTTGTGCGTCTATTTAATTTAAGCGGGTCGTAGTTCAATTTCCTGTGTTGGGTCAATACTAGATTTAGAAGATAGAGCTGCCTTACGGTTAGGACTCCACAGTATTCGTAAAGCAGCGAGGTGCTAAACAGACGTGGTTTGAATAAGCAAACCTTCAATATAGCTCGCTGAGCAACTTCGACGGATTTAATGGTAGTTTTAGCGGAACCACCCCAGGCCGTTATGCAGTAACTTATGAGGGACTGACAGAGTGCAAAATATATCCGCTTCAGTACAGTGGGTTCGGCGACATGTCGGAGAGTCTTAAAGATATAAATCAATTTTCTGATTCTACCACAGAGAGATTTAGTGTGTTCTTTAAAGTTGAGTTTGTTGTCTATTGTAATGCCAAGGTATTTTATTGTTTTAACATGTTCTAATTTAGAACAGGAACAGTTTACTTTAGATGCACACTCGTGTGGTACAATGTTATGACGATCGTGATTGGAACCTGTGCCGGACCGTATACTGAAACAGATATACTTGGTTTTATCCAAATTTAAAGTAAGAACATTATGCTCGAGCCATTTCCTCACAGAGTCGAAACCACACCGAGCAGCCTCAAAGACCTCTTCCCATGTATTGGCAGAGAACATAAGAGCAGTGTCATCCGCGAATGAGATTATTTTGCCATGGGGAAGCTTGAGGCTCGTGAGGTCGTTTATATAAACGAGAAATAAGGTTGGTCCCAGGATACTGCCCTGCGGAACCCCGTGTGTAACTGGAAGGTCTCCACTAATGTGATTACCAATCCGAACACTCTGGAGTCGCCCGGACAAATAGCTCTTGAAAAGTTCCAGTTGAGTGCCTCTGATTCCAAGTGCCTCCAGCTTTTTGAGTAAGATTGGGACAGAAATTGTATCAAAAGCCTTGGCAAGGTCTAGAAAAACTGTAAGGCATTTCTTTTTTTTGTCGAGACTGTTGCTGATACTATCTATGAGAGCATTAACAGCCTGTTCCGTTGATTTGCCTTCACGAAAACCGTATTGGTTAGTAGAAAGCAAGTGTTTAGTTTCCAGATACCTCACAAGTCTTGTATTAATTAGTCTTTCCAGGATTTTAGACAGTGCTGGGAGAATTGAAATTGGCCTGTAATTTATGATACAACCTCTGTCCCCACTTTTGTGAATTGGGATTACCACAGATTTTTTTAAGGTTTCGGGAAAAACACCACTTTGAAGGCAAGAGTTAAATATGGAGGTGAAGTATTAAATAGATTTTCATCGCCTATAATACCCGATTTCTTTCACCTCATCAAGTTATCAGTCCACACTATTCTAATTTCGTCCATCTCTATCCTTCCAACAGGTGAGCGTCGTTGCGTGTACTTGCAATACGACCTGGGTACCGACGCAGGACGTACGGCAGACGCGTTCCTCGCGGACTGGGCCGCGATTGTACATCTACACACCTTGCTACACGACTTCATGCTCAGACCAGCGCAAGGTATGCATACTGTTCTGTGAGAATAAATAGCTTTATCAATTTGTTCTTGTATAGTGTAGCATAAGCAATATATTGTACACTTGGTCACAAACCTCTTCCTGAAAACAACCTGTAGATAATTCGGCAGCTCTCTAACCTAATCCAAGTCACAGATTATCCCTGTGAAAAATTCCGCATACGTACAAACTTACGAAATTTGCGCTCTCTCTTAATAATGTTAGTATAGATGAAGATACTAATAGCTTAAATGAATGTGGTATAGAACGCGAGAGCCTATGGTCGGGCGTGTGCATCCGCTCGTACACGTACCGCTCGCTGGTGGTCGGGTTCGGCACGGCCCAGCGCGCCACGGCCGTGCTGCAGTGGTCCGCCAGCTCGCAGCGCTACACGCTGGCCACGCCCGCGCACCAGCCCGCCGCCAACGCTCACCATCTGCTGCATCACCACCTCGACCATTACATCAACAGGTACTGTGTTACAATGCTCATCGGAACCGGACGGGCGCTTGTTACCAACATGATTGGCTCATTAGATGTTCCACCACTCCATGCTTATTTTTATACGAAAAATTCCATCTATCCATCTTTTCACAATGTTTTACTTTAATGGTTAATGGTTTATTGTGGTAATGTTTAATGGTTTCTTTTTTGTGTCTTGTGTCATCAGTTTCATTTAGTTTTGTAACCTATTTCACCCAAAGGTTGACTGGTTAAGATTGCCTTGCAGTATTAATTCCGCATTTGCATTACTACTGCACATAAAGTTTAAATACGAATCAATGTATGATTGGTTGCAGTCACAAAGACCTGATGTCGTTCGGCGTGGTTCTCCGCGAGACGTACGGGCCGCTGCTGGCGCTGTCGCGGCTGCCGACGCTGCCACAGCTCGGGCTGCACCACGTGCGCACGCTCATGCCCACGCCCACTTTCACGTTGTTGGCGCATTCCTGGAGGAAGGTCAGTAACATTGGTAGAATTTTGCAATTGATAGCTCTTCTATGATGTATGAAAAGCAGTTTCTCAAGTTCAAGGTGTTGTAACTGACTAAATGAAATATAGAATAAAAAAATTATTATACACGTAATGGGGACGGCGGTCAAAGCTTTATTGTAGATTGCGTGACCATAATTAAGTCCCAATGTAACAATTGAAGTTAAAATATTGTAATACAAAAAGACATTAACAGATTTTCAACCAATCACCATGATCTGAACTAGGTGTGCTAGAGCTATTCGTTTCACAGTTGCCGTCCCTATTGCATGTATTACCACCGTAAAGTGATTGCCCTGAATAAATTTAAAATGAATTGAAGTATTTTGACTTCCTCTATCAAAATTCTATATTAAACTTTGTCTATTTATGGTATTAGATCCGCATAGTGTACGCAGGCGCATACTCTCTAGAAGTGGGCATCCGCGGTGGCGGAGTCATTACGATACGCGATGGATCATACTCTAAGTTCGAGCGCAACACTATCGTCGACGAGTTCGCTCCTGCTCTCGGATTGAAGGTAAAAACACATCTTATTTTGTTTTTTTATTATATTTATTTATTTATTTATTTATTTAACACTTCAAGTACAAAGTACAGAGGCGGACTTAATGCCATAGGCATTTTCTACCAGTCAACCTTTGGGTGATGCAGAGACAAACAGTGGTAGGTGTAAACAAAAAATTAAAAAAATAATAAAAATTATCCTATATAGATATATAAAATACTATACATATAAAACAAAATACTATAAATATATATATATTATATGCACACAAGAAGAACTGCTTCCTTATTTCGTAACAATCAGGATTTTGAAGAAATTTGTATTATACTGATCCACATACAGGGTCAACCTATCCTTAAAGAAGCCGTTAACTATGCATTCTGTAGATACATCAGACTGAATAACTGTACGCCAAATATATTGTTGGGTAAAACCGTTTTATTTTTAATCATAAATCAATTTTACGTTAGAACCCAATATTAAGCTCATAACCATTATGTTGGGGTTGAGAAGGTATTTAAAGTAAAGTTATAGCATATACTGCGAAGGTACCCAGGTCTTGTACAAAAAATGGTCGCCGCGCTAAAGAAAACACGTGCCTCGTGCAAAGCCATAGCTTTGCAGGGGTACTTTAACACCCTTTATTAAAATTGCATCTGTAAAAGTATTATTGTTACACAATTTCCCCGCTGCAACCCAACTGTATGAAAATTAGAAAAGAAATTCGTGCTGATTATAGTGACGGTAAAATAGCTAATGTGCCAGTTATGTATAGCATGTTCCACACGGACCACAACAACAACAACACGTACGTAATTCACACGGAGCACATTTTGCCGCCAAATTTAACCGTGTGGACTAAAGCCCCGTTCCAATAAACAAAAACGACTCGTTTTGCTTACGGATGGTAGTATTTTGACATAAGTTCTATGAGACTTAATATGTCAAAATCGAACTATCCGTTAGCAAAACGAGTCGTTTTTGTTTATTGGAACGGGGCTTATATCGACCATCGCAACCAGCAGCGACATCGCGCACTAGCGGTCAGCCACAACGACGCGCAGGCGAACTCATGCAATCACCTTTCGATTTGTGTCTGCAAACACTAGTCATTACCTAACCTCATCGCAACTCCTAGGGACAATACAACTACATCGATGTTTTCTTTCACAAAGCCAAGAAAAGGAATTTCTTTTGTATTGTGAGTGCGTTTCAGCAGCAGCCAATCGGTTAGCCACTGCGCCAACCGTGCTGTCATATACACCCACTGCTTGATCACTTGTTGCTGCGGTGTGGTGTAGTTGTAGTACGTGTGTCTCCCATATGCTTCGGAAATTACCTTACGGGATCGCACTACTGGGACAAAAAGTATCCGATGTGTTATAAAGCTATCTGTATGTATGCACGCAAAACTCTCAGTTCCTCGAATAATGACAATTTGAATATGAATGCTTTATTTGTTACATGGTCTAATTACAACAGAGTGAGATGATACAGTCATCCTCATATTGTCCGTGTTCAAAGCTCCCAGAGGGGTGATACAAACATTTATTTAATTTGTTTTTTTTTTCGTTTTTTACCTATAAACTGATTCGCAGGCATTCTTATCGCGGTACGTTGAAGACAATATGAGCGCAAGACTGCTGGCTGAAGACGACAACCCGCCGTCACCCATGTCACCAATGCCGCCAGGTAACAATCAAATGATGCTTTCACAGATCTAAATGGATGTTTTTTTTTATACACATGCATTTAGAACTATTTTATATTAATACTAGCTTTTGCCCGCGGCTTCGCTCGCGTTAAATTCGGGGTAGCACAGTTCCCCCTTTCCTGATTTGCAGGTACCTACTACCTGTAGTGTTTGCCCTTGTGCCTTATTTATTGTAATAGCAATGCTAAGTTTTCCCTTTTCTTCTCTCTTTCTCCCTCATTTCTCACTTTAAAAAAAAAAATAATAGCCTATGTCCGTCTCCAGGGTCCCAACTATCTCTGTACCAAAATTCATCACAATCGGTTTAGCCATTTAAGCGTGAAGACGTAACAAACAAACAAACTCACTTTCGCTTTTATAATATTAGTAAGGATTGCTCAAAAACCTCAATAGCTATTAAATCTGAAGAAATTTCAATTGCATCAGGTGCCTATTATTGATTTTCGCGACCACTGGACATCTAGCATCTAGTAGTAGTGTATTTGAAATGTGTTCAGCTATACAGTAGCTGAACACATTTCAAATACACTGCTAGATATATTAGTTTTAATTTCCAACTAGGTGGACTCCGCTTTCCGGCGCCACTAACGCCGCCGCAGGCCCACACGCCGCACTCGGCCCCCGTGACGCCGCACCCCGCGTCGCCAGCGCAGCACCAGGTAACTAGTCTCTTCGAATATACAGGATTACTGGTAATGTCGACCTAGATCCTTTGAGAGGTGATTGTTTCCATCATTTATTACTGATTTGTCTATGAAACACTTGACCCCAAACTTAACCGTTTTCATAATAAAGGACAAGAAGAAATTGCCGTATTTTGTCCATTGGTCTAACTGTTTGGGTTTTTTTCAACCTCTAATTTTTTGTGTTTTCCATTTTAAATAAGTTGATTTATTATTCTCAACACAAAAAATGCAGTTAACTGAACCAACTGGATCGTGGTAGATGATTGATAGCTGTAATTAAAATAAATTTGTAAATAATATTGTTTTTTTTCCCTATTGCTCTCAGGTAGTATTCAAAATATCAGAAAATAAAATAAAACAATACGAATAAGTATAAAATGACGTTTATTACTATATTCTGTGTCTTAATCCATTTTTACTAAACCAGTTCTACAAAGGTTGTTCTATCTTCTTAGATGGGAGGCGGATCGTTCAACCTCACGTCCCCGCCGGGAGGCGCCGGCGGAGCGGGGGCGGGCGCAGGCGGCGGGGTGTCAGCGTCGCCCGCGTCGCCCATGGCGCCGTCCCCGCACGCCGCGCCCGCCGCTTCCCCGCACCCACCCCCCACGTCGCCCTTCACCGCGTGGCCGGCATCGCCCTCCCTGCCGCGCCCCTCGCCTGGACACCACCCCTCGCCTAGACATCATATAGATCATAAAGGTGAGTCCACTGACTGACCATCTCCCATTTTATCAAACAAAAATTAAACACACGCCAATTGGTTCGGCCGCCGTTTCGTTTATAAAGATTGAGGGTTGGAAATAAATATAGTCTCACAGTATGCAACCCTCAAATAAAATGAATCAGCTTTCTATGGTACTAAAGTATTAAACAAGAATATCCGACGTTTGATCCCAAGGTCCTCAAGCTAGCTCGTCGAGTTCCCGCGTGTCGGGCGGCAGCGCGCGCGGCTGGGCGGGCGCGACGGCCACGCCGCTGAGCGTGTGCAAGCTGGAGACGCTGTGCACGCCGGCCGAGCCCCCGCCCGGCGCGCCGCCCGGGCCCGCGCTGGCGCCCGTGCAGCGCTTCCTCGCCTGCGTCTACATGAAGCGCACGCTGCAGCGGTTCGTGCAACAGGAGGAGTTTGTGAGTGTTGTTACGAACCATTTTACTAACGTAAAGCTAGTTAATGACAATAATATAACTCACTGCATACCAAATTTTCTTCTTCGTTGTGTTTATTTCCTTAGTTATCGAGTTTGCCATATTGACAACATTGGTAGTTGTTCGGACACTTTCCTCAAAGTGCAAGTGGAGGCGCAAAACAAACGATGTACCTACTGCAATTCAACGCCGTTTGGTGTGATAGCGTTGAACACCAAACTACTATTAAAACAACAATTATTTTGTCAAATAATAATGTCGTCTCCTTTTTCACAGCATACCACGCTTCATTACTATTACATTACATTGTCTTTATTTCCGTGTAGTTGACGCTGGTATCGGTAGAGGCGACGAGCCTGACGTTCCGGTGCGAGAGCGCGGGACTGGCCGGGCGCGTGGCGCTGCACCCGCAGCACATGCAGTCGCTGCACCTGCAGCTCACGCCGCTGCCCGACCACAACAAGGAGGCCTGGTCGGCAGACGACTTACAGGTATCTTACTTGCTAAACTATTCACGGGTGGACAGCGTAGCAGTTAATTAAAATATGGGGAACAGAGAAAAGCAATGACAGCGGAACAGAGCGGTTGATCGATCGACGTTATATCAGTCGGCGAATATTTTTTTGGCGTTGTATCATCACACCCTATCTACTCAGTTATAAATTTTTCACGCTTCGTCGGATTATGCTTTAAGAAAACCACTCCACTAATTGAAGTTGGAACGTGTGCTCGCCTCTTAACTTATTAACTGAATCGAAACATGACATGATTTGAATGGGCACTCTCGTTTCGTTCAGGTAATGGAGAAGTTCTTCGAGCAGCGCGTGGCCATTGCGCCGTACCGCGCCACCGCGCTGCAGGGCTGGACGCGCACGTGGGGCGCGCCGGGCGCCGCGCTGGGCTCGCTGGTGGCGCTCATGCGCGCGGAGCTGGCGCCGGCCGCGCCCGCGCTGTGGGCGCTGCACTGGGCGCTGCGCATCCCGCCCGCCGCGCCGCCCATCGTGCCGGCCGGCCAGCCCGCCGTGCTGCTGGCGAAGCACAAGATACTGTTCTTTGTGAGTCCTTAAATTATGTTTTAGCGCACTAGCTCCACAGAACAATATATTACTATGGCATATGCAAACCGTGAACACGAATTTAACAGGTTACTTGTGAGTAAGGCGGAGCTGTGACATCGAGACATGTGATTGTATTTTATGTATTATTGTTGTTGTATGTTGTGCAATATAAAAGTTTAATTGAAAATCTCACACCTCGCGATCATTTTACATACGACCTAGTTGGTCCGTTGATCAATCAAGATAATAATCTTTATACAGTACAACTATTCACTACTGTTTGTAATGCAACATCGTTACGTATAATATTACACTATTATATCTGTTTGTAATACCAATCCTACTAATATTATAAATACGAATGTTTGTGAGGATGGATGTATGGATGTTTGTTACTCTTTCACATAAAAACGGCTGAACGGATCTTGATGAAATTTGGCACAGAGGTAGATTATATGTAGTCTGGAATAACGCATAAGATACTTCTTTTTGTTCATCACGCGGGCGACGCCGCGGGCGCCAGCTAGTATCTTTATATTATTGTGTACCACAAAATCTACTAAATATGTCAACAACGACCTTTTAGACAAATGACCAGCTCTAACTCCGATATTGATGATGTTTGTTTGTGTACAGATTTGCCTGACGCGCGGCGACACCCAGCTGGTGCTGCCGCTGGTGTACGACATGCAGCTGAACGTGACACAGCTGGCCGACAAGCAGAACGCGCAGCCGCACCTCATCGCCGTCAGCTTGCATCTCAAACGGTACATACAGTAATACATTAGTCTTGTGTGTACAATTGTACATATATACTCACACTACACCTCCTGCTGTGATCCTTACTTTTGCTTCCTACACATTCACAGTCCCTGTGTATCTTAATCAGAATGTTAAAAATACTATCAAACAAAAAACATAAACAAAAGTTGATTTAATTAAAACAAATAATTTAAAAACTGCAGAATATACACATACATGCATATAAAGGAAAAAGTTAAGTTAATGATTTCCATATATAGATAGATAACAAAAATGAGCACATTTTAAAAAAAGAAAACCAGTCATGTGCGAGTCGGACTAGCGAACTTGTGGCATAAACTGCCATATCAATGATTGCATAGACTTGAATAAATGGTTTTAATTTCAACTCGATACCTCTACGCGTTCCCGAGATCATGTCTTGACAGACAGACGAATAACAAAGTGATTCTATAAGGGTTCCTTTTTTCTTTTGTGGTACGGAACCCTAAAACGAGTATTCCCAACTCGTAAAACAGCAAATCAATTTATGGTTCCAAAAATCATGACAATCAAAAGTTGAATGAACTACCAATATAGACCTGAATGGCATGTAAAAATGGTTTTAAAAAAAGTGCTGTGGAAACATTCTTTTTAAGTTTTTTTTTTTATTTTGGTTGGGAAATCATCAATGACTTCCCCCGCTCTGGGCGGAGCGGGGGGGCATGTCAGACTTGTACTGACTAAAACCCACCTATGTTCCTTCTCGAACAACCCGCAACCCCGTTCTTTTTAAGTTTAGGTCCATAGTTCATTAATTATGATGCTAAAAAGCTTGCTTGTCGGGCATGCATATCGTCGTAATAAAGGCATCAAGGACCAAAGTGGTCAAATCAAATCAAAATCATTTATTTCAATTAGACCATTACAGACACTTTTGAATGTCAAAAAAACAAAATGTTAAGCTACAGTCCCGGTCACAAGACATAAAAACTTGTGAAAGTACTGTAGTTGCCCGTTCCAAAGCGTTGATCTCTATGGAGAAGATACTCTCTTTTAAATTAGAATATTATTATAAAATCGTATTTACATCATTTGTGTTGAGATTATACAAATATGTGAGAACGATGTAGAAAGATGTGCACAGTAAGAGCGTCCAGACTTAAAACAAAATTCAATTTAAAAATCTAAATAATTGATACATTTATCTATAAAAAGATCATAAATGTATCCATGAGAACACTGCCAACAAAATGTTGATAATTTTTTTAAAAAACTATTTGGAATAAATTAATTAAAAAAAATATTCATACATCTAATCGTAGGCGCAAGCCCTTCAAAACAGGTTATTTTCACCGACTTCTTTTAACTACTCGTATACTAATTTAATTTTAACGCCGACAAGTGCATGTCTTCTTCTTCCTGCTTTCATCCCACGTAAATTGGGGTCAGGGCATCGCTATTACGCACCTGCCTTATCACGTGTCTATACAAATACAAGTGCAACCCTAACAAAAGATATTTGTATCCAGATTCAACGAGTTCAATCAGTCGCACTCTGAGTGCACGCTGTGGCCGGCCGTGCGCGACCTGCTGACGAACTTCTCGTTGCCGCAGGAGGCGCCGCAGCCGGCCGCGCCGCCGCCGCCCTAGCACCACGCGTACGACGCCATATAACGTCAGGCCTCCGCCCGGACTGACAGCACGAAGTACAGTGCCACTGACTTGTGGGACAAACTCATGCTGTGAGTTCCTTGATGCAGTGATCGCCGGAACGTGGCGTCAAGTATTAACTGTGTGTGTGACTGTGTGTATGTCTTGTGAAGTGAAGAAAATACGTACGGCGCCTTTTTCGCTACATGCGTCAAAAACACTTAAACAATTATCAATATAATTTTGTAAATAAACTTTCTCGATGCTGTCCTATGATGCACATCACAATGAGTGTTCATCGTGTCTATTCCTTGATTTGTTTGCGAATTACTTTGCAAAATGATTTTATAGGGTTATTCTGAGGTCGATGATCTGCAACAGTTCACAGCTGTTGCCTGCCACACAGCGCTGAATGGTATCTTTAGCGGCGCTTGCAGCGTGTGACGTGTTGTTACGCCAGTGTCGACAATACACGAACCTATTTTAAAACTTTTGTTTGTACAGTGTTTAGTTGTAAGCTAATTTCCACTTATTTTTATAAATTTAACTCACGAGCGCGGGTTATGCGGATCTTATGTCAGTGTAATAAGGTGTGAATTGGAATGATTGACACGCGTATATGTAATGCAACATTTGCACATTAGTGCGAGGTTCGTCCTGACTATTTAATGTGAGTTCTTTTTCAATTAGTGATGGTGGGATATCATGAATTAGCAAGTAAGGTCTTAAGAAGATAAACCTTGTAGAAGAACCTATAATGTAAATTATTATTTAATAAACGAATAATCTCAATATTTTGTTTTTGTTTTAACATTCATCATTGCAGCCTATCACAGAGGTACTACTAAGATTAATATATCTATATAAATTATATTAATCTTAGTAGTCCCTCTGTATACAATGTGTCCCAGGGATAAGTGACCGCCCGGCGTTTTTTGAATATTTGTACAAAATTATTAATAATTACATTTATATTTGTGACTTAGCGGTTTTAGTTTTTTTTGTAAAGACGCGAAAATATGCTTAAATTTTTATTACATCTAATAAAAAAAAGTATCCAATGGATATGTAGACTTCTAACAGTGTCAATAGCGGCTTTAGTTAGCTTTGAAAACTTTTTTCCTTTTTTACTGAGTATGGGAGTCAAATTTCAACTGACTGTACTTTTGCTTTTGTTTGAAATTAGTAGCAAACATTGTTCTGAGCTATTGTAGGAAATATCATGTAGTTAATTAATAAATCAAAAAAATGAAATATTAACGGGGCATTTTTTGGATTTATTTTGAAAAAACTGAAAAGAAGAGTTATGTTTTCTTCGAATTTTAATTTTGTTTTTATTTAATAAATGTTTTACTACATTTTAGTTATGTTTAATGATTTTAACTGATAAACTATGATGTCGGCTAATCAGTAAAAAAAAAATAATGGAAAAAGATGAACAAACTTAGGAAATATCGTAAAAAAACTGCAGCACGTCACGCGTCTTTACAAAAAATAGAAAAAAAAACTGAAGCCGCTAAGTCACAAATATAAATGTAATTATTAATAATTTTGTACAAATATTCAAAAAACGCCGGGCGGTCACTTATCCCTGGGAAACATTGTATATATATATATTAGTAGTACCCTTAGACCTTGTCCAGAAGAAGCGAATTCGTCGCGAAACGTTTCGCGCGAATTCATTCGCGCGCTATTGAGATACTAGGCACGAATACATCGCGTCCACAAGCATCGCGCGAATTCAAAATACGCGCGTAAATTGCGTGCATAACGCCAGACCTTCGACTCGCGCGTGATTCGTGCGTATTGCGCGCGAGTCGAGATACTAGGGGCTTGTCCAGAAAGGGCGAATTCGTCGCGATTCTCTTGTGCGAATCACGCGCGATCGTTGCGTCCAGAAAGAGCGTACCAACGCGCGAGCATGGAATCAAAATTTTGGCGCTCCATTGTTCCCGATACGTCCCCTCGGCCGGAGTTCGCGCGTTTAACTGGACGCAACAAGGGGTCCCTAGTAACTCGACTCGCGCGCAATACGCGCGAATCACGCGCGAGTCGAGGGTCTGGCGTTATGCACGCGATTTTCTTTTTCGATTATTAAGGAGGATAATAAATAATGATATTTAAAAACAATGCGTACCTTAATATTATTAACAAGTGGTAAAAAAAAATTGTTAATTAACAAAACGGTTTTTTTAGCAATAATTTTTTTTTTTTTAAGGATCGTTTTTTATCTTAAAATTCATAATTTTTTACGAGAAATCTATTTTCAAAAAAAAAAATCAATTATCTTATAAATAATCTATTTGTTTATAACAATTTTATAAACAAAAAGAATTAAAATTTATAAAAAAATATTTTTAGGTAGCCTTTATTGATAGAAAAACGAATGATCATCGACATTGGAAAAAAAAAATCTTGTAGTATTTATTTAAATATTTAATTTGCCGCCTAGGTAATTTGTTAATAACAAATCGAAAATTTACAATTTATTAATTTACTCAACGGAAATCCTTTCTTTAATCTTTGAAGAATAGCTCCACGAGAGGAAAAAAAAATGAGATTTCTGGTTTAACAATTATGCAACTTGCAATGTTTATAGCCCAGTCGGAAGAAATTGTTAATTAATTTATGGATAACATTTTATAAAATCGCGATAAAAATATTTTTTCTACGGTATTTCATTCTTTAATTTGTCCTGTACATGTCTGAATTTTTTCAAATTTTAATATCAACATTTAATATGTTTAAATAATATTTTTCATTAAAGCGCTCGAAGGGGGCGTGGCTTGCGGAAACCCGAGTACCCGTTTTCAGGCGTATTTTCAGGTCCCTGTAAAATTTTTAATATTGGTCCTACAATTTCGCGAGTAGGGAGTTTTTTTTAGGACATTTTCTCCTCTTTTTGAATCTTTTTTCAAAATCAAAATATATCAAATAGTTTTTGGGATATATCAAAAAAACTAAACCCCTTTGTTTACTAATTTGTTAATAACTTTTGCAATTTTTTCGAGCGGGTCTTGAATTTTTTCAAAAACTTTCTAGATGCGATCCCGAATCGAATGAGCCCTCAACCATATTTTTCCGAGACTTTTAAAAAGTTTTGACTAAAAAAGCACTTGTTGACTAGACTATAAATGACCCTTCCCACGCCCCTATTTCATTTAACCGATACTTCAAGGGACAGCCTGTACACCTATATAAGAAATGTCACACTATGATTGACATTTCTTGGTATAAGTATTTTCCTCTTTAATTTCTACGCTAAATTTTCATAGTTTGCTCAAATTTTATATTTTGTAACCTTTCAACTTTCAAATTAGCAGTAGCCATGGCTTCGCCAGGCAAGCAACAGTCAATGGAAACAATTCTTACATTCGACAATAGAGATACGGTATGGACTTTTGTAATTCTTAGTTTGTTTGTAAATTACACTAGTTTGTTTGTAAGTAACCTCGCACGGGTGTTGTGTACTTAGCAATACCATTATTGATATTTCAGCATCATTAAATCATCCTCATGAATCGTCATCATGCAAGCCAGGAAATAATCCTGTTTAATTAATAGTAAAACTTAATAAATAAACCCGCCAAGACCCCGCTGTTGTTGTGTTGAACTGTGCTCACAGACTTGGTAAAAGGCTCTGCATCAATTAATACGTTATTAGACTAGCTGTGCCGAGCGGTTTCACCCATATATTGTAGTCTTTGTTTCACCCGCTGTTCAGCTTCTAAGTGCCCTAGCGTATGTTATAAAGCCTTCCTCGATAAATGGGCTATCCAACACTAAAATATTTTATTGGAACCAGTAGTTAGATAAGCGCGTCTCTTCAGCTTTACCTATAATAATATTATAATAGTTAATAGCTTTATTTCATTCCTTGCACAAGTAGGAGCAATAAGATGTAAATAGTTGATAAATATTATTGTTTTGTATGCTTATATCGGAAAATAGAAAAAATAGAATGGGACAAGGGCAGGAAAATGATGATGATGCTTAAATCGGATTACTCTTCATACTTGTAGATCAATACAAGAAGGTGGCTCAAAGACTTTTTGTTGTGATAACCTCAACAAACTTTCATAGTGAGTCGTCACGATTTTCACTACAACTCCTACAAAGTTTTTCGTCCATACGGCTAACTTAGTAGTGTTATTGATAAGTGTAGCAGAGTCAGTGGTCGATGGTGTGGTCTACGACACACATCGCGGAAATGGATGACGCAACGCTCCGAAATAACAGGAGGCGCAAGCGCGGCCGCCGCTATCTGCGCATTGGTTCGCTCGCGCTCAGCGCGCTCATGACCATGCACTGCCGACTACCGTCATCAGCAGTTACAGGCGAAATATGTAAGTTATTCTAAGGTAAACTGTCATAGCTCAAACTAATTTTCAGTCACTTTTCGTTTAGCTCGACTATACCTACTATAATGTGTACATACCAATATCTGGTTTGTGGCACTGTGTACATTGTATGTCGTTGTCAGAGGCATCTTTCAGTGGTCCAAACAGTAGGGGAGACATAACACGACTCCCGGCCACCCTAGACGCGGGTCTGTGGACGGTGAGCAATGGGTAGCTCACCGTCCGTCCGTCTAGTGACGACAGGCCGTGTAATCAGCGCTTTCGTGTTTCACGCGCACCTCAAAGAGATGTCAGCAAAGCAAAGGGGCCCATCCGGGTCACTGCCTGCAAGGGCTGCGGGTTGGTTCAAAAAAGGGATCGCGGTCCCGAAACACAAAGGGCAAAAGAAGGAACATGGGGGTTTAAGTCAGTACAAGTCTGACAGTCTGGATGAGTCATTTGATGATTTCCTAATCGAAAAAAAAACAACCATACGCGTTGACGCGGCACTGATCGACCTGGACAGAGAAAGCATTGTGCAATAAAAGCAAATTTCATGGTCGTGCGAGACGCCGCGCCGCACGGTGGGCTGAAAATCGGCTTTCATAGACTTAGGGATTTCAATTTGCAAGTGCTTGTTTTTATGCCGGATATCGCTTCTATTAGTCATTATTATGTACAAAAATGACACCCGAGTTAATTCTGCTCAAAACCGAAGGAAATATAATTTTTTTACGAAAAATTTGTATGAAGCTAGTATGAAAAATCGAATTATCTCCTAAACGGCATGTTTAACCGTAATATCCTTAGAGATGGTCATAGTGCTAATTATTTATGATTTTTTGGTTGACGATTGGACAAAAATTTTAATGCCGTTTTTTTTTTAAAAATCGTCAAAATATTTTTATTTGTTTTCACGTATGAAACGATTCCTTTTGGTGTTTATGTTGAAGAACACGGACTTTTAACTACACATAACATAAAATAGCATCACTCCTATATTTCCGAAGGAGTTGGCAGAGGTTTATAGTACACCCACACGTAGCCAACTATGTTTGAGCTAGATATTTATCAACACAAAATGAGTTTTAAAACTTTTCATACAACCAAATTACCAATTGTCTTCTAATGAGTCCAAAAAGAAGTGATTAAGTAACTACACTGATTAGGTCTTCTAATGAGTCTTAATAGGTGATTTAATGATTTTCAATATCTCACGACAATGGATTATATTTAACATTTCCTGATAAGTAAGCTAATTTGTTAATTAGCAGTGCTATGAGTTCTAAGAATAGTTAGTGACAATTATAGATTTTCATTAGCTAATGAGGAGATAACTAATGAGGGTAGTTACCTAATTATTGTCGTTTTGCAATAAAAGGGCTAAAGTTTTGTTTTATAATTTAATTTGTTCACAACTGTGTAACTGCTAACACTAAATCTGCGACTATAAAATCTTAAAATGGAAAGTTTAATGACCAATTTAGACTTGTTTGTTCTTCTACGAAGTGAGAGCACTTCATTTGATCATGAAGTATTGTTTAGTGCAGTTGTATCCCGCATAGGCGATTGCCTGTCTGACGAAGATTATGTTGTTCTCAAAGAATTTTGTCGGAGATTTACGCGAGCCGCTTTACAAAGGTGGGAGAAATCCAACCGATTCCTTGATAATTTCAGGAGAAAGTACGAGAATTGGTTGGGAGCAAATATTGATTGGCCGAGTTTTGTGCAAACTTTTTTGTGCAAACTCAAGAACCAAGTGTTGATGAGATACCAAGAGCGCCCTCAGTCTCTCCAGAACCGTCGACATCAACGTCCATTGGAACAATGACGAAAAGATCCCGTAAACCATTCGAAGACCTGGGAAGTAAACAAAAAAAGAGAAGATCTGATGAACACACAGGCGAAGGTTCCAGTGAATTGGCATATGCAGCTGCAGCACGTTTAAAAGAAGAAGGGCATGGAGATATCGCCTCTGTCATCGAATACATGATGAAAAATCCTGAAGCAGCCGCTAAATTAAATGAAACGCTTAAGAAACCAGCGAAAACAATCATATTTACGCCAGAAAAGGCGCTTGGATTGCTTCTTTCGCTAAAACTCTCAAAGTGGCAATATATTACGTTGCGTGAGGCTGCCATTCGAGAAGGTGCTAAAGATATTTATCCATCTTACTATAAAGTGCAACAAACTAAGCTTGATTGCTACCCTCCGAAGCAATCAGTGACAGTTACTGATTCATCGGCTAGGATTACACTTCAAGCTTTACTTGATATCACGGTTACAAGAATCCTTCAAAGCCTTTCTAACGAAGAGCATAACAAGCAGTTGAAGCTGATATCCAAGTGGGGATTTGACGGTGCTTCTAACCAAAGCCGATACAAGCAGAAAATTGAGGGTGAGGAAGATGATTCAAGCATTTTCATGACCTCCTTGGTGCCACTAAAACTGACAGATGGAGACAACATTTTATGGACGAACCCAAAACCATGCTCAGTTTTGTATTGTCGTCCAGTTCAGTTTACTTTTGTAAAGGAGAGTGAAGCAGTTGTCCTTGGGCTGAAAAAACAAATGGATGAAGAAATTGAGGCCCTTATCCCCACAGAGTGCAATAATAATAATAGGGTGACTCATCAACTAATGATGACGATGATCGACGCTAAAGTCTGTACTTACCTTTCTGAAGCTAGATCAAATGCATCGTGCTACCTGTGCTTAGCAAAGCCTACAGAAATGAACCGCTTAGATGCTGTAACATCAAAAATTGTGTGTTCGGACCTGTATGAGTTTGGCTTGTCATCCCTACACGCCCGTATAAATTGTATGGAATGTCTGTTACACATTGCATACAGACTGGACTTCAAACGGTGGGCAGCGAGAAGTGATGAGCACAAAGAAATGCTACAGACAAGAAAGAAAATAATTCAAAATAAATTCAAAGATGAGCTCAATCTGTTGATTGATATAGTAAAACAAGGCTCGGGAACCACCAATGACGGGAATACTGCAAGAAAATTCTTTGAGTTTCCTAATAAAACCGCAGCTATAACCGGTTTGGATGAAGACCTCATCAAAAGATTTGCTGTAATTTTACAAGCAATTACATCTGGAGAGCAGATCGAATAATAAAATTTAGAGATTATGCTCGCAAAACAGCAGAAAAGTACGTATTACTATACGACTGGTACTACATGTCGTCAACCGTTCATAAGTTACTAATCCATGGGGCTGACATAATCGAGAAAAATAATATTGTGCCGATTGGGACTCTCTCGGAAGAAGCCTCAGAGTCTCGAAACAAAGATTTTAGGAGGTTTCGAGAACATCATTCGCGGAAAAGAAGCAGGCAGGATTCCAATCAAGACATTTTAAATATGCTTGTTGTTTCTTCGGACCCTTTGCTAAGTGCACAAAGGCCTAAGTTAGATGCCAAGAAAAAGCAGAGCTTTTTTGCTGAAACTCTCGACTTAATTCAATTTCAGGAAACTGAGTTCGAATTTTTGGATATATCCAATCTGGATGCTGACTCAGAATTGGAGTCTGACAACGAGAGTGATAAGGAAAATTTGTAAAAAAGATATATTTGTACATATTTGTAAATTTGTATTTGAGTGTGTTTGGGTTTTTTTGTAATATTTAATGATATGTTTTATTTTTTTATTTATTTTACTTTATTTTACGAATGCTTAGTATTAATTCCTTAAATTAACTTATTTTGTATAAAATATAACTTCATATGTTACTTCAATATAAATCTTTTTTTATTTAAATTAATATAAATGTGTCAAAAACAGCAATTTTTTTATTTTATTTTTCTTGTTTCGTGTGTTCTTAATATTTGGGTTAATAACATATCGAACTTTTTAACTTAGACACTAAAAGGGATCGTTTTACATGTAAAAATAAATAAAAATATTTTGACGATTTTTAAAAAAAAACGGCATTAAATTTTTCGTCCAATCGCCAACCAAAAAATCATAAATAATTAGCACTATGACCATCTCCAAGGATATTACGGTTAAACATGCCGTTTAGGAGATAATTCGATTTTTCATACTAGCTTCATACAAATTTTTCGTAAAAAAATTATATTTCCTTCGTTTTTGGGTAGAATTAACTCGGGTGTCATTTTTGTACATAGTAATGACTAATAGAAGCGATATCCGGCATAAAAACAAGCACTTACAAATTGAAATCCCTAAGTCTATGAAAGCCGATTTTCAGCCCACCGTGCGCCGGTCGAATCGCATCGTCAGAACCAAAGAGAGGTGACTGACGTCTTTTTGCTTCTACTGTAGTGACAAAGCTGTTTCTGACCGTGCCTATTCCGCATCGCTAAGTGCGGTCGCTTCTTTAGATCTAGTTTCTTTATGTGAGCATGGTCCTAGCAGCAGAGTATTAACAGTCTGATCGATATAATTACATAACATCACATTACGTATAATCCCCGATAGGTTTGGTAAAGGTTTAAGTAAGAGTACCTACACCTACATTTCGGAAGTTTTGTTTAAGTCCCATGTAGGTACCTAAATGAGGTGACCCTATTGCCAACAACCGGGCATATCGATATCGTAATACCCGAATCCCAACAAGGTAAATAGTTCTAAGAAATCAATTTAATAAAACCATGAAATTTCAGTTTTTTTTCTGGCGTTTCTGGTTCTCGCTGTGGCAACTCTCGCTAGCCCTTTGCGACACTTTGAAGTATATCTGGGACAGTGGAGTATAAGCGGGCCTGGTCGTGCTTTCCGAATGATTCCCATGTTTGAAGGTAAGTTAAGTCCAAATAATTTTGGGGTCGGCGCACCGTGTCCTCTTCCATAAATTCAATTATATACCTAATATAAATCGTCATCTTAGCAGGTGACTCCTTTTAGTCCTATGATCCGTCACACAGTCCATCCATCATTTATATTTTTATATTACACACCACAAAAATTACAATTAAGACCTTTTTAAACTCAATATTTTGCATTATACAGGAATTGGTATAGCTATGTGCATTAATGCCATAGTGCGCGCCATCTCTTGCTGTACCGTGGCTTCCGTAGCTGCGGCGTATGTCTTCCATTCGATATCTGATGCTAAACTACCCTCCACGTACTGTCGGTGAGCACATTTGTTTTTAAAGCTGTATCCATCAAAAGTGGGGTTTTCATCATTAACATGCGTTCACTTAGTTCAAAGTCATATAAATAAAAATAAATAAATATCTTGGGACAACTCACACACGGCTATCTGATCCCAAGCTAAGCAGAGCTTGTGTTATGGTAACCAGACAACTGATATACATACTTATATAATTTATAAATACATACATATTATAGATAAATCACACCCAGACATTATATATAGATATCACATAGAGATATTTGCGGAAAGTCAACCAATTTCGAAACTATCATTGATTAAAAACGATTTCTTAGCAAATGAAAGTTTATGTTTTGTTATTCTGATAACAGAAGGTATTGGGTATCGCCAAACTTTATGTATTTTTTAAGCGTAGATACCCATTGGAGGTTGAACGGCAAATAAAAAATATTATCAATTCAATTTTAGGGATTTTGATTCAGAAGCATATAATCCGGTGAAAGCGGACGTTCGAAGTTTACGACGCCGGGTAAGTCTATAAAATGTATTTATAAAACCTACAATCACGAGCTCCAAGATAACCGGCCAAACCCGATATTGTGTTTTTTTTTACTATTTATGGATGCAATTGTAGTTCTTAAGAGATAGGGCTGCCATCACCTGAATTGCCGACGCCGGATAAACACGGCAATATACGTATAGGTATTCTCTCCCACCCTCCGCTCAAAAAGTATTTTTTGCAACAAAAATAAAACATTGTTATAAACATTTTTATTCATTAATACAGCTAGTTATTACACTCACTCAAAAATCGAATGAAGTACGTATGTAACCGCAACAAATAATTTTTGATGAAAATAAACGCTCTTTTTGGGGTAATATGGTACAATATAAAGTTTTGTATGTGGGTGCAGAAAATATAAAAGCATCGATGTTGGTCAGAAGCTGGTGAAGAGGTGTTATCATTTTGGAGCTTGGCTCGTCTTCTTTCTCTCGCCCTGTTTCAATGAGTCGACCAAGTTACTTCGGTGTGAAGGGTCGCAACTAAGCGGTCTTGCAGCTTAGACACCTATACGTTAACAAATAGGTAGTTCCTAAATGGAAATAACATAAAAATCTAACCTATCCGAGGCGGCAGCGGTGAGCTCTTCTTTTTTTGTCAGAAAAATCACCGACGATTGTTTAAAATTTCTTAGACAAGTCACCTATCTCGTTCTATACCTTGGGAAGTGTTGTTTAACTTTGCTTAAACAAGTCACCAATAAAGTTTTAGGTATACCTACCTACCTGAGGAAGTGATGTTTAACTTTTCTTAGACAACTCCATACGTTGGGAACTGTTGTTCAACTTTCTTTAGATAAGTCACCAATATTGTTTTATACATGGGGAAGTGTTGTTTAACTTTTCTTAGACAAGTCACCAATCTTGTTCTATACCTTGGGGAGTGTTGTTTAACTTTTCTTAGACAAGTCACTAATCTTGTTCTATACCTCGGGGAGTGTTGTTTAACTTTTCTTAGACAAATCACCAATCTTGTTCTATACCTTGGGGAGTGTTGTTTAACTTTTCTTAGACAAGTCACCAATCTTGTTCTATACCTTGGGGAGTGTTGTTTAACTTTTCTTAGACAAGTCACTCCTCGTGTTCTATATTTGAGCAGTTTTTTGTACTTTACTTTGACAGGACCCTGTCTCTCCTGTCTCATGTCATGTCTCGGTCCGGTCAATGCTATCGATCAGTGATAGCGGTTGACGTACAATCACAGAACAAACTTCTTTCTCTTTTAAACTTCCTGAAATGGTTTAATAGGGTCTACTATAGCACACGTTGAATAAAGAATCTAAAGCCTTACAACCACCCAGAAATATTGGGCAAGCCGTATAGATCGAATATTGTTTGTTAGTGAATGTTCTAAGAAAAGGATCAATTTTGACAGTGTTGGATACGAGAATTGGTACTTATGTGGAGGGGTAGTGATACACCGCACGTCAATCAAACTCGCTAGGTCGTTGCACACTGTTTTTAAGGTTGACTTACGAGGTAAGTAACAGGGGCGGGGCGGGTCGCAGCCCGTCCGCTGGCTTAGCGCTCACTTACATAGGTATATTGTAAATACATATCTAACAGAGTTATAAGCAAAATGCTCGCTATAGACCTATGTGGTATTAGAGTTACTGCGACTGGTTCTGGGCGATCGATTGGGCAAGATCTGTTACTATCAGCGTACATTTACATGTGCTGTGCCATTAAATTAACGATTATGTACATTCAGTCAAAAAAGTATCGGGAATGGATGATTTGTTTATGGTTCCAAATTAAAATTTTTGTTTTTTTTGTAGTTGTTAGATTGGCACAACTGTTTTCCATTTTGGCGCGGAGTTTGAGTTGCATCTGTTATTTATATTAAATACAGTGCTGGTTTTAGTAATATCATATATAGTGTGTATTGCGAATTTCATAATGGACAAAAATATCGAACAAAGAGTTTGTCTTAAATTTTGCATCGCCAATGGAATTTCGTGTTCGGAGTCACCGAAAATGTTACAGAAGGCTTACGGTGAATCGACTTTATCAAAAACTCGTGCTTATGAGTGGTTCAAAGCGTTCAAAAGCGGTCGAGATGTGATGGAAGATTTGCCTCGCTCTGGTAGGCCGTCAACGTCTGCAACTGAAGTTAACATCGCAAAAGTGAAGAAAATAGTGACTGAAAATCCCCATTCAATTCTGAGAGAGATAGCCGCCGAACTTTCTGTATCTCACGAGTCGATCCGTACCATTGTAACTAATCATTTGGGTATGAAACATGTTGCTGCTCGGCTAGTCCCAAAAGATCTGAATTTTCTCCAAAAACTCAATCGCATGAAAGTCGCTGAGGACATGCTAGAACGAGTCAGTTCGGACCCAACATTCATGAAACGCATTGTTACTGGTGACGAGACGTGGGTTTACGAGTTTGACATGCAAACTAGTCAACAAGCTTCGGAGTGGCGCCTTCCAACTGAACCGAAACCGAAAAAACCACGCCAAAGTCGATCAAAAGTCAAAGTCATGTTGACTGTTTTCTTTGACTATCGCGGTGTTGTGCACTCTGAATTCTTACCGGAAGGTCTAACGGTAAATAAAGAATATTATTTGAGCGTTATGCGGCGTTTAAGAGAGCAAATTCGACGAAAAAGGCCAGATTTGTGGAAAGAAAATTCTTGGATTTTGCACCACGACAATGCGCCTTCGCACAAGGCTATCATTGTGAACGAATTTTTGACCAAACACTCAACAAATACCATCCAGCAACCACCATATTCACCAGATATGGCTCCTGCTGACTTTTTTCTTTTTCCTAAACTCAAATTACCACTTCGTGGCACCCGTTTTCAATCGATAGAAGACATAAAGGAGAATTCGCGGCGAGAACTGAACTCAATTCCGGAAGCAGCGTTTAAAAAATGTTTTGATGAATGGATTATTCGTTGGCGCAAGTGTATCGTTTCTAAAGGAGCATACTTTGAAGGTGATAAAATAAATTTGGATGAATAACAGACATTTTGTGTATTATTGATCTTTTCCCGGTACTTTCTTGACAGAGTAGTATGTATTCGTTTTAACCCTTATACAAACGCGAGCCGGTATGCATTTTTTTAAGAGGTTGCATTGTATTTTAGGTAATTGAGGGTCACTGATTTCATATTTTAAATCAAAATTTAAAAAAGAATGGGGAGGGGATGGGGTAGTTTTTCTGGTGGTAAATAATTTACCATTATCCGTTCATGACTACAAAATTTTTGATGTTGGTGGTAAAATTGTTAACATTGTCCGTTACGGTTTAATTTTCGTTTCTTGACTAGTGACTTCCTCTTGGTTCTACTTATAATATTTATTTTATATTTTGGAAATGAAACATTTTATTTTTTTAAAAAAATTATTAGTATTGCATATTACCTATCTTATAGTATTGCTTATATTAATGGTATTTATACAAAAAGACAACCGATTTTTATATAGATAATCTGATATTTTTCAAAGTGGGATCGGACAAGGGTAAGATATTTACCACATATTTGAAACATCTAAATTATATGAATAAGTCAATTGCAAATGCTGCTAACACGTAAGATTAGTCAAAATATGTTATAGTTTTGGAATTTGCGTCGAAAAAGTACTTACCAGATTTTTTCTTGAACAAACTTTTAAAATTTCTGAAAACACCCGCCAAAATCTCGACTTTTTTCACAACAAAACCGTTGAGTCAACTTTGACATTACCTTATAGTGGCAAATGACGTTGACAGGTTGTCAAATGAAATAAAATAGATAAACAAATTATTATAGATTATAAATATGTGATTTATAATCTATAATAATTATTATATAATAATAATAATTAGTGTTTCCGTATTAAAAGTTAGAGTGCATTATTTAAAAAAAACACGATGTGGTAATATATATACCTTTATTTGAATAAGGGTTAAAGCGTTATCGTGTTATGTTCTAGTACGGATCCTCAAAAGTAAATGATGTTATTGAAGATTATGGCAATGCCGTTGGGATGAAATTGAAATATAAATTATGGTGGAGCAACGATTCTTTTACCAGGTAAAGGTATCTACGATTATTTAAGACAAGGCTTTAATCAGTGAGTACACGAACTTCCCTGACATGCAGCCCCATCAAAATCCGAGCTTTATAGTACCTACCCTGTTTTTGTTTAAAAATGAGAAATCATCAAATAAGTTATCCCGCTCTGGGAGGAGCGGACGAGAGTGTCAGACTTTTACTGACTAAATCCTATCCATGTAACTTCTTTTGCCCTTTCTGCTCTGGGGCTGCGGCATCTCTTTCGGGTACCTGTAACCCCGACAAGCAATGGACCCGACGGGCCCCTCTGCTCTGCTGGAAACTCATTGATGATGAATCAAATCAAATGCATTTATTTAAAGTAGGCCAGTTACAGGCACAGGCACTTTTGAACTGTTGGTTGATACAATGACAACAATAAAATGAAGCCAAAGTCCCAGTAACAAAGCACAATAACTGTGAAAGTACCGTAGTTGCCGATTCCAAAGCGTATTATATTGAGAACAATGGACAAGAAACTGTGTCCAAAAAAGACAGTGTCCATGGAGTTCCATGGACACTCTTTAAAATCAAGATATTGTTACAAAACTTTGGTTATATCATTAATGTCGGGATGGTATATTACGTAAGAATGATGTAGCAAGGCGTGCACGTTAGAAGTGGCTATAGTAAAGACAATTTAAAAATAATAATTCAAATAAGCTACTGAGAGATGACCAGTCAAAACTGATAGCACCCGTTCATGAACATGACGCATGGATCAGCACCATTCGAATCAACCATTTGAAGGGAACTAAATGATCCGACGCGCCACCATCAGTGAGCATGACATGCCCCTGTATACTTATAATTGATTTTTCTATTACTAAATTTTTCAAAAGCACACAATATAATTACCACAATTTAACGTTTCTTTTTCCGTTTTTACCATTTAACTAACAATTGTTATTTAAATGTAGTAGAAGCCAAAGGTTTTTAGATTACAGTTTTGTGAATGATGCTATTCTATTATGTTTGTAGGTTGATCCTGGCATACAATAATTTTGATTAGAATATCCTAATACCTATACTATCAGAGAACATTATAAATGACATAAATCATGACTATTAGGCAATAAATAACTTAACTACCTATCACAGGTACTACTTGAACACGAACACGAATGCGCCGTCTACATGGTATGTTGTCACTGACGGACGGACGGTGGGCCCATTGCTCACCATCTACAGACCCGCATGTATTGTCCTCTGTAGTTAGAAAAAACAATAAGTTGTGAAATTAAACCTTTATTTATATTCAGTAAAATGTTTTCAATTCAAGTATTGTCATTGCAGACGTGCGACATTCGGGTTTCCTTCTGAAGTAAAAGTGTGCAAAGAAATTTATACTGGAACATATCCTCCTATGTACACTACTCCTGCATATAACTATTTCTAGTACGTCACAATATTTTGTTAATTTTAATAGCTGTAAAGTAATTCATTCCGCATAGTCAAATCGTATTCTATTGGCTTGGTATTTAACGAGTAGGTAGTTTTGCTAACTTTATTCCAACGGTCTAGTCTTTTGCAGTGTGGAGGTGGTTCAGTACCGCAATATTGAGGAGATTTTGGGTGACTTTAACATACCACTTGGGCTGACCATCATCGTTGCTTGGCTTCTCTTGTGGATGTTTATGGTTATGGAAAAAATATCATATAAAAGAGTAGGTATAAACATTGCGTTAACGACTTTAGATCGCTAAATGCCCTTTGACTATTAAAAGTAGGTACATATCTATTATAATAATTAAACCTTTTCGGTAAATATCACCATGAAGCATAACGGAGTTCGTACCTATGTCCCATTATAATATTGATACATTGTTTTAGCTTATTTATAATAACATCTTGCCTTGGTTTGTACTGGTACCATGGCTATGGAGTACGGTGCTATTCGCTCAGTGTGCCTCCAACCTGACCATGTCTCAGACTTTAGATCGGCTTTTCAAGGTCGGTAGTGAGAGGGAAACAGTGTCGGTATGGATGGTTACCTATATTGTTTGAATTCATAATTATAAACAATTGCATTTGTTATCCCAAGAGCTCTAAATAATTGGTTATATTTTTTAGACTCTGGCAGATGCATGTGAAATAGCACTTTATATGCATTCTATCAGTGTTGGAACTGAACTGATACACGGCAAAGCGTTACATAATTATGGTATGTAATACAAACATAGTATTCATTTTCAATTATTTTTATTCCTTAACGTAAATTGTAAATGACCATCATTCGCTGAATATTGCATAAGTCAACTAATGTGTCGACCCAAGCTGAACCTTAATTTGTTTCAGCACGTGTCGTCATTATTACATAACTAAGAAGTTTTTTGAACAATAAATAACTTTACTAACCTGTCTTTAGAACAGTTAATATGAAAAATAAATTGGTTGCGTTTGTAGCGTCTGGTCACATAGACCCGCTCCTAGGGAGTGAGAACGTGTGGCACTCCGTGATACTGCTCTTGCTGGCGCTGGTGCACTCGTGCGGCGCCGCCATGTGTTCGCTCATCGATTACAAGCACTTCAACCCCATACATCAATACCAAAACATGAAAGAGAGTATGTGATTACGAATATTATCGTAGGTGTTAAATTACCTAACAATAAGACAACAACTAATGCTAAAATCTCTTTTATAGGTACATTATGGATAATACCAATGTACTCAAATTGTACATCAATGGGTAACTACTCGCATTTTGTGTGAGTTTTTCTTTTTATTTGTTTTAAGTAATCCAATTTGATTGAAATCAATAACTGATTATTTACCTAACACCAGGGTTATAATAAGCTAGCAAACTCTGCACATGTGATGGGTGGTCACCCATCACGTCTGCGTACTTGCTACCGTTGACCCCAATGTTTTTATAATATCTTATTCTAGGACGACTCTAATATTTGGTGGATTGGTGTTTTCTTACATGGTTGTAGCGTTTGTGAATCTAAAAACGGCATTGCATACAATATTCGAGTACAGAGTCAAATTAGTGTAAGTAGATAAACGTAATCTTTACTATTTAACGTAGGTAGTTTACTATTTATATACAGCAGCAGACTCCCGCATTTTTGACAAATCCAGAATCCGAAGCACCTCTCTATTAAATGTCAACCAAGGTACTTAGTAACGGCCGTTCCCAATATCCTATCCTCAGTAAGCGATATCTTGTTATGAACGATAAATAGTAGACTTCTATCTATCCTTATTTTACGTCCCACAATTGACGATAACGTCTATCGAGGCATCGACATCGGTAGATAAGCTCAACTATCCAGCCCTCCCATACGTTTTTTTACTACAAAAAAATAACAACGTTTAAACAAATATTATTTCATATAACTTTTTCGTAAAACAATACAAATTGATCAAATTAAAGCATTGGTGATATTTTTATGCTAAAATAAGATTGGTAATCATAGTGATCTGTTTCATTGTAATTATTTTAGTGAACAAATATTGGGCCGCGTAAAAAGGAAGAACGAAACGTAGTCAAGTGTCAATTCAAGTTTCAACTCATAAAGACACTACCGCTATTATTGTTGTGTTATCAAGTTTGTTTAGTGAATTCTGTTTAATTTTTTTACATATAGTGAGCACTGTTAATATTACCAGACATTATTATATACGTTCCTATTCAAGTATATAATTTCTATATAACCTTGCTATTGCAGATCAGATATTGGCTACAATACGCCCCGCTGATGATTTTGAGACTCCTACAAAGTCTGCAACAGACATTGTGCCTAATGCATAAAATGTTAGGATTAAAAGTAGCTGATACAAAGGAGATATCCCATGATTTCTGAAAAATTAAAAAAAAAGCTTTAAAAAATGTTACCTATAGGTACATTACAATGAGTAATTAACATTAAATGAATGTATATTTCTCATTCAAGTTGGTTCTTACCTTTCTGAAGTTACTTTTAACAAAGGATAAATTTCTGTTAATAAATTACCAACAGCAGTTTTGTTTAAGCGAAATCTATACGTGAATTCGTTACTATTTAGTTCGTTCATATGGTTTACGTGGGTCTTGTAGTTTTATGGGATTCATCTTCAAAATCACTGTCCCAATCAGATAATTCCATTAACATTGATAAATCACTTTCACTAGACTCAGACATTATTAAGAATGATGAAAACACTGCACTTCTACAAATTTATTTGAACAATAAACAACGCATATCCCTGCAATTCGACGGATTGACAAATTTGGTTATCTTTAGTATTGACATCACTGACAGATAGCTGTGAAAAGATTATTGGGACGCATAATGTTGCAATTTCATAGAAATATCTATCTGCACTATGAGATAGCCCCTCCCATCGATAGATAGCGTATGACAGTTACTTGTCATAACCATCAGTATTATATTGGGACATCAAAACCGATGATAGATAGAATTTTCTATCGTTAGTAGGTGAAAACTGGTGATAGATAGGTTATTGGGAACGGCCGTTAGTCAACAAAAGAGATAAGTAACCAAACTCATTAGATACAGTAGAATGTTTTCGAATGAAGTTATAATTTATTTGATAGAAAATCAAATAGTTCATTCAATGGTTAGATTCTAGTTGAATACGTCCATGGGTTTCTATGAAAAAATAACTAAGTATCTATAAATATTAACTAAGCACTATTTAAATTATTAATATCATTATGACATAAGTTGCTAAAAAAAAAACAATTTGTACCATATTTACCGATGGTTACCATCATGGTATGATGGATGGATGGGTGAATTTTTAACGTATCCATGATGACGAAAAAGATTGAAATGCGATGAAAATGTATCACTAATCAATAAACAAATGACTACTTTTGGGGAAAAAAACCATGTTTTTAAAATAAAATTAATTTGAAATTAGAATTCTTAGCCAAACAAACATTATTTTGATTTGAAATGGTACTGCAGAACGGCAATTTCATAGGTACCTAATAGTATCATACATAACTGATCATCTTCAGTGCACCAAAATCTCTCGGTTATATGCTAAATCCAATTTAGAAACCGTATACTCGTACGTATCAAAATAAAGTTGCATAAAACATGGCGTGCCCCAAGGCGGTGTACTGGCACCACCTCTTTTTTTGATATCATCAATGACCTTCCAAAATTAATTCAGCATAAGATTCTTTTTGCAGACGACAGCACAGCTTTGATAGAATGCAATGACATAAATAATTATGAACATGTTATTAATGAATCTCTAACTAAAATAATAAACTGGCATTAAGCCTGTTATACAGATAATAATTTGAAAATTAATTTAAGTAAAATCAACATCAGGCAATACCATAAACGTCGTGAAAATATTAACATTAATATCATTCAAAAGGACCATAAAATACAGGAAGTTGACAATGCTAAGTTTTTAGGGATCTTGTGTCAATTTTTGTTTGTAACTTAAATGGCTAATTAATTTAATATTGATGTTTATTATTAATATTGTCATTTTTTTTACTTTGACTTAGATATTTTTAAAGTGTTATTTAATATTATGCAATTCTTGAATTTGTAATCTTGAGCTAGCTGCTCACCATATTTGTAGGCCTCCTGGCAGAACATAGCGATCTATTCTTCAAATATAAGATCTGTATTCATTTACCTATGTAAACAAATAAAAATGATTTGATAAAACCAAAGCCGGATTAACCATGTGGCAAGAGTAGCGGGGCTACGGGCCTCGCGCCAAACAAGGCCCACGGGCCGAAACCAGCCCACTTCCATTGAAACGTAATTTTTAGAGGAAACATTATTAACCAATCACCTGTCGCTACAATGGATAACCGGCCAGTGGATCAATGGTAGTGTCCAAAGCTCAATTTCAATTTCAATTTCAATATCTTTATTGTGGATCATAGGTTTGTAATACAGGTCTTAAATAATTAAATAGATCAGCTATGTCCCGCCCTTTGGGCATACAATAGTCGTGTATACAATATGTTGATTTGCATCCTCGTCAAAATTTAGGAGGTGCTAGTAAAAGTCATAAATAATCAATGAAAATTACGGTACCTGATCAATAATAATATACGGCGCTTTTATGATCTGTCTCTGTGTGTTTAAATTTAACAGTATTACAGAATATTTCACTTCAAAAGTAGAGAATCACCTACAGAACACACAGAACAGTGTGCGTGAGCGTCGGCGCATACGTATGCATGTAGCGGCATGCACGCACCTGTGTGCACTTACCGATTTCTGAAAATACGAAAAAAGGAAAAAAAAAAAACCTACTTATTTTATTATCGATTCGGGTCGAGAATCATTAGCATAGTTACGTCCTTGAATTTGACGAGGATGCAAAACAACACGCTGTATAGGGTAGGTACGTAAATTATTAAAAAAAAAAAATATTAATATTTCATAAAACAAAAAACTAAAAGATAAAACGAAACAAAAACGAATTAAGGTAGGTATAGGGTACAAACAGGCTACTGAACACATCATGACAGGGGAATTATTGGAGCAGCGATTTGTCCAACAAGAAGTCTCTTACAGAGTAATAGCACTTATCTACTAACAGATCATGGAGACTCTTTTTAAATTTTGTAATTTTCGTAATTGTTTTGATAGGTACCGGAATATTATTAAAAATGCGTGTAGCCATACAAAAGATACTTTCATGCATAAGATGAGTCCTTACTAGCTAGTGTACGTAGTTTGTCATTGCGTCGTATACGCGTGTAGTAATTATACATGTCGATATTGTTTCTTACAAACACTGCGACTTCAAAAATATAGACACACGGCAGTGTAAGTATGTTAAACTTTTTAAAAAATGGCTTACAGGAGTCAGTTAGACGTAAATTAAATATAGCCCTAATGCAACGTTTTTGAGCTATGAAAGCGCGCTCCTTGTGTGTACTGTTGCCCCAGAATATTACGCCATATCTGAGGATAGAGCTAACGTAACCGTGGTAGGCTGTTAGTAAAGTAGCCTGATTTGCAATTTTTCCTAATCTGTAGAGTGCGTATGAAAATTGTCCTAGCTTTTTGCATTTACATGGTCAATATGAAGTTTCCAATTAAGTTTGTTGTCAATATTTAACCCTAGAAATTTTGTTACTTCAGTTTCTGCAATGTCACTATCTAGGTAACTGATTTTTAAGGTACCAGTGCGTTGGGTTCGTATTTGGAAATTCATTATTTTAGTTTTGTCAATGTTAATCATTAAATTATTTATGTCAAGCCAGTCTATTATCGATAATATTGTATGGTTAATGTCAGATTCTAAGTCAATTGTGTCATTATTAACAAATAAAATAGTGCTATCATCAGCAAATAGTGTAATGTCATGATTTGTTACCGAAGGCATGTCATTTATGTAAATAAGGAAGAATAAAGGACCCACGATGGTTCCTTGAGGGACGCCAAATTTAGAAGTTCCAATTTCAGAAGCATATATTTCTTCCGTTTTAGTAATAGGATTTAATCTCCTTACTTCTGTGAATTGTTGTCTGTTGCTAAGGTATGATTCTATGAGTTTGTACACATTGCCCCTCACACCATATGCATACATCTTTCTCAAGAGGATTTTGTGGTCGACACGGTCGAAAGCCTTCGACATGTCCATATACAACGCGACAGCTGGCAGTCTTTTATCTAAGTTAGACATTACTTTTTGCAAAAAGTTGTATATTGCCATATTTATGGATTTGCTTTTCCTGAAACCATACTGACTAGACGTTATAATGTTATGTGTTTCAAAGAAAGTGTAGAGACAGTTAAACATCACTTTTTCAACAATTTTCGCAAAAATAGGTATTAGTGCTATTGGCCTGTAATTGTTTATGTTAGTTTTTTCTCCTTGTTTAAATACTGGCTTTATAACAGATATTTTTAGTTTCTCTGCTAAAAACAATAAAGCTAAACAACAGTTAAGTATAATTTTTAACTGATTCTAAAGGTTAGGTCCGAGCGCACCGCTAAATATTATTTGGGATGCACCGTCTGGTAGGCCAAGGGCCCCTCGATAGAATTTGTTAGAGGCTCCACGCTTGCTTAATCCGACACTGCCAATATCTTGACGAGCCTGGTTACTCTTCTCTTTTGTTCGTTGCTGAGAAGACTATTTTTAGTGTGAAAAATTATAACATGTCACAATACAAGCGCCTCACGGTTTCGTTAGGGGTTTTTCACCATTTGATGTCGTTATTTTCTAAGTACTAATAATTATGATGACATCTAAAAAGCTCCATGTTTCAGATTGAGCGAACAATTTGTCGTTGCTTGTCTGATTCTATTCTGCATGGCACTTAGTATGATGTTTGCAACGAACGTAAGTATGCTCCATAAGTTACGGTGAAGCAGAACGCTTACTTGGCATGTTACGGATATTAAAATGCTTTGCTGTTCTGGACAGGGCGGCGTAGCGTTGCTAGAGAGCGTTGATGCGATAATGGCAGGCATTTCAGTGACATTTGTGTCGTTCTTGGAGGTGGTCTGTCTCATGTACGTGTACCGCGGTCGTGACTTCCAGTCTGACCTGAATGTGGCTACTGAAGATAACGCGTGCCCTTTACGAATAGGAATAATGTGGCGTTTAATTCCATTGGTTGCACTGGTATGAAAGTTGAGAATAATGCCGTTCCCTAATAAAAGCGCTCGTCATACAAATATGCGATTGTCTCGACCATTTTGTTAAGCGAATATGTATGCGTTGACGCAAATGGCAAATGATAGTGTTTGGTTAGGACACGGCTGCTATCTAGTAGATCTATAATATATTATATTGATCTATTTATATTTAAGCAGATTATTCTTTCGGATCGTTTTTGTTAATGCAGGTAATTGGTGTGATTTTTTTTTACAGGCGGCTCTTGGTTTGAAAATAGCAGTGCTATCTACTGCCGAGATGGATTCACATTATATGCTATTAGGTACATTGCCGTTCGTAGCAGTGGTTTTAAGTTTGATACTACGCGCGTGTACAAATGGACGGTCGTTCATGCGAAACCCGGCATCACCACGTCCTTCACCCACCTGACTACGGTTAATATATAATAAGAATGCTGAATCTAAATAAATATTTTATTTATATAAGAGAAATGGTTATCATTCAGTAGGTAAGTTTCAAGAAACAAAAAACACAACTGATTGAAAATAAATGTTTATTTTATCAATCATTTAAAATATTTATAAATATTGTTCTTTTGTACAATGTAGCAACATGTGTACACATGATTGATGATAGTAGCCTAAGTGAGACTCTCATAAAACTTACAGACGCGAATTAATATATTTAAAAGATACATTCGAGGGCGCCTAGTTTACATAAGCTGCTCATGTTCCGTACACTATTTACACAACACCTATCTACCCAGCCCCCCTCTGAACGATTCAAAGGTTTGAGTAACTTGTTCATTAGCAAATCATAATGCAAACATTTGTAAAACTTTGAATCAGCGTCAGATTGATATCATGGGTAATCTACTATGATCTAGTGTATGCTATGATCTATTTCACAATATATTTAAAATATCACATATGTACAAATTATTTTCAAAACTAAATCTCAATAATATCAGCAATGTTTCTGTGACACGTTGACAGATGAATAAATTCGTAAGTTAGCTAAACTTAGGCCATCGATTTCATCGTATTTAATTAATATTTTATGGCTATATTTTTATATTCACAGAACTTATACTCAAAAAAAAATCACGAATCAACAAATCAATAGATATATGTGTGCAAGATTATATCAAATAAAACGGATTGTGCAAATTCAGTTAAGTAAACAACTAATTTATTGGAATAACTTGAAAATAAAGAAATGAGGTGATTAGGTTCAGAAATTCAGCATTTATTGAGTTTGCAAGCTTGGTTGCTTGAAGGTATTGATTTGTTGATGTGAAGCATTTTGGCAAATTGGCTAGCCACAAATAGGTCAGTGTATAGTTATTTTTAGTTATAATTCCATAAAACTACAAGATTCATTAAAGTAGTGGAGTTTCACTGGTAGCAGTCGAGTATTCTGTTCGATATGCGTATTCACAATCTAATCTTGTATAATTATGAATTTATACATTTTAATGACAACATCTAAGCACACTTGGTTTGAAGATCGACTCTTATTCGATTTTTAAAGGCCGGTCGACTGCAACTTATTAATACTTTCGAATAATTTACTAAACCTGCACAATCAATTCCATTCAAACCCCGTCACGGTTCAATTCGAAGGCACTCGTCGCACCAGTTCCGCGAGCGGGCCTCGCCCGCCCGCGCAATAACAATACGTCCCTGCGGCTGCAGTGCGCGTGTGTGCGCGTGTGTGCGCGCGCGTCAGAAGCGCCGCAGAGCGCCGGGCTGCGCCTTGCGCACGGGCTGCACGGACAGCGGCGCCACCAGCAGCTCGGCGCCGCCCGCCGCGCCGCCGCCGCCGCCCATCTCCTGCGGCCACAAGCACGGTCATAACTGCTCATTACCTCATGTTTCTCAGCGCCAACAACGTGTCTAGTGAGAGCGCTAGCCAGTGGTAGCGTCGGCAACAAAAGGGATTAATGCTATTACATATCATTTCAATTTACTGAAATTGTACATACTTATTTATTTAGTCTTTTAATTATATTTAAATCTGCATCGACTATTGTCAATTTTCCCTGACTGCAACTTCTGATTCGGTTAGGGCTCTCGGACAAAAAGCTACGGCAGTTGCTGTTGATGATATAGCGCTTTACTTATATAAATAGCTGTAGTATATGTAATAGTAACTAGCTTTTACCAATGTTTTCGCTCTCTCTCTTGTCTATCCCACAGGAAACAATGCATGTATACTAGATAAAAAGCTTTTTCACGTCCCGCCACGTAAAGTCACTATGAAAAAAAAATTACGTCGTTCCGTTGATCCTTTGCTGCATGAAAGGACAAACAAATCAGTCAACAAACATGTTTTCTCAGTATTTTATATTAATACAGAGAAATAAATAAATACTCACGTTGATGTTATTACAGCTGGCGAGCCTCATCTGCGCGAGCTGCGAGGCCGGCGTGAGGTTGGAGGTGGAGCCGAATGGCGAGATCATCGATGACATCGCGCGCTTCAGCTTCGACGGCGTTTTGTTAAACGAAAACGCACGACCCACCTATGTATTAAACATTAACGATTACCTTATGAACATACAGCTCTCATCAAACAAACGGATGAATATACTTTATATTAGGGCCAAATCTAAGATAAATTACTTTCAAACATGCTAAAAATCTACGTTCAATAAACTTCAAAGTCAAATATCGGAATCTTATTGATTATTAAAATTAAATTCAAGAGACAATTTAAATTTAAAACATTATAAATAAATAGGACTAAAATCATTCAACATGTTAGCACAAGACAAAACCATGCCCGATTTCAGAAAGAACACAACATCTTTTTAGCAACAATATAGAGTAATGAATATGTATGTATGGATGACAACATGTTAAAACACCACTGGTATGGCACGCTCACGAGACAGTTAATCACAAAGGATATGAAGCTAAGCATTAACTAAGACATCCACTCCTTCGACCCTCGTTCTCTCCGGAAAGAAATTGAGGTATTTACTAAACGAGACACATTTGCAGGACAAGTTACAATACAATTGATTTAGTAAGCTCTGTTGACAGTATTATGTCGCTGAATCATGTAACTCGCGACTGTTGACTGATCCCGCACACTCATTCCTGTGCTTTACTTTGTAGAACCGACACCTACTTACGCGATAACTCGCGTCACTGCCTCCCTCACAAGCAAACCGTTCCAAACAGCTAAATATGTCACATTATCACTAAAGCGATGTACCTCTACTTATTTTATTAATTTAATGAAAAATGCTCCTTAACCCATCATGAGTATTGAATAATGAATATGTTAATGCTAATGACATGTTCAAATAGAAGTGTATCGGAAAAAGGTGTAGTGTGGTATCAACGACCGCTGTTAGAAATGCGATTGTTCCATACAGTTTTCATCGCATTTTACGGACCGCTTAAACAGAACCCAAAGACCATGTGAGCAGGTTAACATAACACCAACACACATCTAAATGCAGTGAGCAACGCAGACGTCACGCGGATGTTAAAGTAGCATACACAGGAAGCAGTGTGCGGATGAACGTATTAGTTGGGGACGGAGCGAGAGGATGTGGCAGAGCCGCGTCAGACCTGTGCGAGTAAGTGAGCGCGCAATACCCATGTGTCTAGCAGGCCGGAGCCCGGCTCGGGCCGCAGCAGCCCCGACAGCCCCGCCAGCGCCTCCAGCTACAACACAACCACGGTCTACTGCTGCGCTCATGTTTGTCTTTACTGTACACTACGACTAACTGTACCGCTGCGTGATACAGTAAACTACCACATTGTACTGCACACAACTTCTCCAAGCGTGACCTTCATTCCATATCATATAATTTCACAAACAGCTAAAAAGCATGATGGCTGACTGGGACATGGTCAGCATCATAGTAGAGTTATTGTCGTAAAATCTTTGTAAATAATAAGTTATTACCCGCCCAATCGCTCATTACTGATGCGAGCTTGCTTTTTAGGACAAATGTACATAACTAAACAGACTCCATTATTAAACTATGGTCGCAACTAAGTAAGTCCCTTTTACTTCTTTTTCGTATTTACATTGAAATTTATTTACAAATTATCTGCAGCATTTGGATAGATATCACAAAATTCCCAAGTTATTTTAAATTTAGAAATTCGGCGAGTAGATGAGTGTATGACTATTGTTATAACACGTTGACATAATCGAATGCAAACGACTGCAGACTACAATATCATGCCTTAGTTACATAAAAATGCTTGTGACGAACATCTTGAGTATGTTGCATTCTGTCATTTCGTAGAACTTACCAATATAACAGTTATGTGCTTGTTATTTCTATGTCCAAGCTAAGCTAATCTGTATCATCTAATTCATGCTTTATTCATTTACACATATTTTAAAAAGGATTTCGAGAGCCTAAAGGTTAACAATTCCATTTATTTTGGTTTAATGTTAGCCCATGGCTGTCATCAAGATTTCAATTAAACGTTATGTTTTATAATAAGCAGTTTTAAATGATTCGTACCTTGATTCTGGTGCGCGCTGCGAATTTGGACACTTTCGATAGTGTGCTGAGCGCGAGTTCACTCGTGTCGATGTCGAGCTGGTGCGACTCTAGGCAAGCCAGAAATTTATCCTGTAAACAAATTTTAATTGGGATTTATGTGCGTCATATAAATTGATTACTTGCTTCGGTGAAGGAAAACATCGTCAGAAAACCAAACCAGCATACCTAAGAGATATTTTTTGACGGCACGAAAAGCCCAAGTTAGAGGCACATCATGGGCGGCAAAAAAACTCGTAGAAACTAGGTTAGGCAATTACCATACGAAAAAGAAGAAATAACTTCTGTGATGGAGCTAAACGGGATGTTTCTATATCACACCAAAGTGTCATTTAACTAATACTGCTATAAAAGGTGGTTTAAAAATTATCATACTTCCCGAGCGCAGTCAATCAATGACTATCGTATATACGGGAATAATGATTACATAAACATGATTATAAAAAGAAAACTCACAGCATCAGCTTTGCAAACGGTATTGGCCATTTGTCTGCAAAGTTGTCGAAGAAAGTGTGACTTGTCTACGGTTTCGTCGGTAATCATGAACGAGAAGAGTTTCTCTTTCAATTCCTGGTTGTTGCGGCACATCAACGCGAATACGTTGTGACAGTCTGCAAATAATTAATATACACTTTTGTAAAGAAGACCAGTTATTTTCCTTTGTTGCCCTGCAAAAATAACAAGAAACTCAAGATTTTAAAATCGTGAAATTAACATCTTTATCAGTTTTTTACGCTTCATATACCTGTTTGTACACCAATTGAATACTTATAGTAACAGGGTAATCAGTGGAGTGGCCCAAAGGTCAGACAAACAGTCTTACCAGGGGGTATAGTATTATCCAGCACTAACTGGGTGGGATAAATATTAAACTTACAAACAATAAAGAAATATCAATGTTTGATTAAGTAGTAAAATCGTGCGAAGAAGGAGCGAGTCGCTAGTATGAAACAAACCTTCAGCTTCCCTAATATCGACGACGCGTTTGACCGTGCTAAGTGGCATCAGCGATATATGCCTGTAGGGCTTGCTCGAGCCTATCCGCATCGTGCCGGTGCCGTTCGTTGGACTTTTACTGTTAAAGGCCTGCAACAATTACAAAATATTACAATTTACTCGATAGATTTTACAGAGAAAACGTTAAAAAACGATGCCGATTTTTACAGTTTGGACCTGTTATTGAAAAAACTATTCATCTTTACATATACTACAGCTTGGAGCTCTTAATTCCGATACTCTCGATCCGTATCGCCGTTTTCTTTTTCGTGTCGTTGGCACGACAATATTTAGGTTTTTTTGGCTCAAAAATAATGCCAATTCGTCGTTAGTGGCAGCGTAGACGTCGCTTAGGCTGCACTTTGGGCTTAGAAGGCAGCACAAGGGGTAGAGTATAGTTTGCTATAGCGTATCGCCGTTGAACCAGGGTAACTAATAGGTAACAAACGTGAAAAGGCTGTAACTGCTTTAATCACGCGTTTTTAGGAAGTAATGAAGTATAGACTCTATCAACATACTCACTTTGGATCTTTTCTTGCAGACCTCCATGGTGTCGGTGAAGAGGAACAGCACGAGATGGTCGCCGCGGCCCGACAGCTCCTTGGACAGTTCCACCACCTCGCAGCGCGACACGAACGAGCGGTGAGACGACACTAAGTGGGCCTACAACAGATAATAAGATCCTTTAACAATTTATTTATAACATTTAAGTCATCGACTATTAGAATTAAAGAAAGTTTTTATTCGGTTTTGGTCCCCTGGTAAAACCCGGTTTTTCGGGTTTTTAATAGGTGTCTAAAACCGGGTTTCGATGGCCTAGTTCTGACCCTAGACAAGGGAAATATAGGAATTGGGAAGTAAACAATTAACTTTTTATAGTTACACTATCTTGTAGTCAAATATACGCTATATTTTTCTCACTGATTGTTCATTGATTAAAAAGGTGTGGGAACACATAAATTCGGATGAAGACTGCAAAGTTAAACCTATCTTGCACTCGATAGACAATAATTAGTGTTACGATAGGACTAACAACTAGCAAAGGATGCACTCTTGCACTGTGAGCGCGATTAGGACGAAAATTGGGGCACGTAGTAGGATTGGAGGTAGGATTTTATGTTATCTATAAATCTGTATCTCGTGTGCAGACTGCAGTCAGTCCAACAACAACCTTATTGGAATGATTTTAAAGCTCACCGAGTTATTGATTAATTTGTCAGTGGCAGCAATCTAAAATCAACTTTATCTCAACTAGAATAAAGATCAGTGTCATACCGGGCACTGGTCGATGTCGTTATAAATGTCGAACATCTGCAGCTGGCCCTCGGTCTTGCGCTTGTCCTCGTTGATGTGAGACATGACCTCGCGCAGACCCGCTAGCGCCTGCACCAGGGCGCCGTGGTCAGGGTTATTTTTGTGCGTGTGCTTTAATATATCTGTAACAAAACTCATTTTTATTTAAATTTTGATGGAAGCTAGAATACGGAACTAAAAAAGACATAACTATTTGCATTGTTACATTTTTCGACCGCGTCATGAACGCGGGCTAACGCGGGCTATAACAAACGTCAATGTCATAGAATACACAAATGCTCTTGTTGTCGGGGACTATAAAGACAACTTAGCTCAATCACTCATCTCCGTTACTAACTTGACAGGCATGAAGGCCGTGAGTTGCAAACTATAACAGTAATGTATGGTAAAATAAAGGTGTGAAGCTTACCATCGAGTAATAAACTTATACTAGGTAACCGCTGCACTGGTCTTATTAGTAGCTCCTGTAAACTTTGTCTGCCACACTCTGGCTTGGTTTGACAGATTTTCAGGAATGCATGAAATCTGAAATAAGAACAATATGTTTCTTAGTTAATAAATTTGTTTGAAGATAAGAATTACTGATAAGGCTTATTTATAACGTCAAGTTTTTATATATTTTAACACATTGAACTTGTAAGTACTGTTTGATATCTTAGAAGAAAGTGATTAACAGGAATGTTGAAGTAATTATAACATTTGGCAGTTGTTCCAAAACAATCATGTTCGTTTTGTGAACATCTGGTTGGTGTCATAGTGACACCAGAAAGAAAAGAAGGGGAAAATAGCAATTACTGAAATAATGTAATAATTATGCTAAACTGAATTATTCGGCGCAGTTACGATACACCATAATATTGTTTTATTTAGTTTTAAGTTATTTTTTATGGTGCGTGTAATTGTGGCAGATAACTAAATGAAAAGTAATCAAACATATTATTTATCTTCTTTCTAACCTTGGGTTCTCACGGTCGCACTGTTGCAGCATCTCCTTGGTATTTTCGAAGAAGTTGACGAAGGGCGGGTAGGCCTTCACCATGTCGGGCGTGTAGCGCAGCACCAGCCGACCGATGCTCGTTTCCTCGCTCCAGTGCGCTTGAGCGTAGCGCAGCTCCTCTAACATTCGCCTGCAAATTTTAACACTTGTTACAAACTTGTCGACAGTTTTTAGTCATAAAGAGGGTGCAATTGAAGGGTATGGATGGAAACAAGACTAAGCATAAACTGGGGCTACCTGGACGACACAATCGCTTTGAATGTGGAACTACGTCGCAAGCTATGCTCGTCCTCCTAACCCGCCTGCCTGCTAAGACTTTAAGTTAGCTGCTAAAGAAAGCGCAACTAACGAGGTCGCAGAAGTGGCGAAATTTTGAGATAATATAATATATTGTGACTGGGACACAAAGATCCATAAATATAATAAATCCTTGCAACTCACTGGTGTAATTCATAAATAGGCGGTAAGTTTCCAAATATAATTTTGAGTTCAGTATTATTGAGCAATGCTTGGTTTTTGCCATTACTGTTGTCGTCCTCAGCCATCTCTTCCAACGGTTGCTTGAACATCTGAAAGAAGAAACAAAACTTATAAATGTTTTCTTTTTTTTGAAATACTAGTTTCGGCAGCGACTCCGCTCAAAAATATAAATTACTAGCTCTTGCCCGCGGCTTTGCTCGCGTTAAATTCGACGTAACACAGTTCCCCTTTCATGATTTGCAGGTACCTGCTACCTGTATTTTTGCCATTACGCCTTATTAATTGTAATAGCAAAGATAAGTAACTATCTCTGTACCAAAATTCAACAAAATCAGTTTAGCCATTTAGGCGTGAAGACGTAACAAACAAACTCACTTTCGCTTTTATAGTATTGGTACGGATGTTGCAACTCTTTATTGGGTATGTGCTATTCTGCTGTATAAGCAATATTACTGTAAAGTTTTATCAAAATCCATTCAGTAGTACATATTTGCATGATAGACACACTACATGCATCCAATCTTCATAAACTCTCGCGTTTATTATAGAGTAAGATGTAATGTACAGTAATTTTTAGTTTTGCTTAAAAACAATATCTTATGTTATCTTAAAATCTAAAATGTCTTACCGTAACTATCGTATGCAATATCCCAACGTAATTGGACTCTGTCTGCAGGAGCTCCATAAACACTTGCTGCCGTGGCGACAACAGTTTACGGACAACCGTATCGGGAACCTCCGACTCTATTAACGACAAAACGACGGTTACAGCGGACAAGGCAAAGGCAATAATAACATAATATTCTCGTTATTAGTAAACAAATATAATAGAGGCAATAAATGAACAACAAATAGGGTCAATATCTGCAATGCATTGTGTATATCGTCGACGCGTCATTTTGCATTAATCGCCCGAGGGGCACGATCATGCATTGGTATCCAAGGAATGACAGACATTTCTTCTGCACCTTATTACAAGGATTCAATCGACGCTAGGGGCAAAGGTTTGTTATCGAGATTGAGTTGTTGAAACCTCGATCTCTAAACGTTCAAATTTCAATAAAAACAAGGACTATTATCTCTACAAATTTGCACTCAAAAATTAACTTTGAGTATATTACTGTAGATACCTGATTTAATTTGAAAGGTATGTTTATTATTTGACACATTGAATTTATGGTTATAGGTCTTTCCACAATTATTTAACTCTAGACTTGACATCACTGCTAAAATTATTATGTTTATTTTCAATACAATAACAATGCTGTTTGTAGGCTTGCACTCACTGACATACAAAACTTAAATAGATCTTTATTTTCATTACAATAAGGAAGCTGTTGGGTTACAACAGCAAATGTAAAATAATTGCAAAAGGACTGTAGTTGATGTTTAAGAACAAAAGATTCAAGTCACCCTCGAGCAGCTGCTTGCCGTCCGGCGAAGGCGTGCAGTCCAGCAGGTTGCCGGACAGGCTCAGCAGCACGGCGTCGCCCACGGACGAGCGGCGCTTGTGCAGCGCGGAGTCCGTGCCGCGCAGCTTGCGCTTGCGCAGGCGCTGCAGGTGGCCCGGCGCGGGCGCGTCCGCGGCCGCGCCCGCCTCCTCCGCGCACGCCGCCGCGCCCGCGCCGCCCACGGACGAACGTCGCGACACCTCATCTAGGTACTGCCAGCACAAATGTTACTTACTATTTGTACCACATTTAGAAAGGCATGAATGTCTCTGAAAATACTGATGCAGAAAGGAATATGCATGTATTTTTTTCTTTACTTTAATGAAAAACAGTTCTATTAACCCAAGAAAAGTATTTAAAGTTATTTCAACTACTACTTGTCGCAAAAAATAAGATTAAACTCCTACAATTTTCTACTAAAGTTTAAACGGCTGTGACTGTTGCGACCATGATGTGACATCATTTACCACAATTTGCCTTTTGTAAATAAAATTTTTAGCGCTTAATAAAATCTTAGCGAAAATTTAAGTACCTTTCACATAAAAGTGTTAGCATTGGACTTTGACGTCACTATCGACATTATATAAGACGATGCGTTTTAAGTTTGCGTTAGTTTCAACAAACACACGCAACATAAATAAACTAGTAAAATAAGTGCTGTATTAGAAAATACAATATGTGTACCACATTATCTATAACTCGTTTGTGTGGTGTATAACTGTTAATTCGAGTTGTTTATTACTAAATAAATAAATAAGCAAATTATTTATTGGTAAGGGAAAGATAAATTAAAAAGTTATGCATTGCTTGCATATTCCCTTTTGTGAAAAGCCCTTCACTAATAGTAAAGCCATTCAATTCTCGATTGGTATGAAAACAGCCTGTAACATACCCACTGTGAGGGATCCAAGCATCTTCACTGTAATACAAATCAAACCAAAATCCAGCAAAAGGGAGTGAGGGTTTATAGTTGTTATTACATAATTATCCTCAATTGTTTGGTGTCCTGAGTCGTATTCTTCTAATGGCTCATCCTCCTGCCTAGTCCCAAAACGGAGAAACATATACTTTCACCGTTTTGCGACCTATGGTGATAAAGTAAATCACGCTAAATTTAATTAAGCCTGGATTTCAGGATCCAAGATAAATGTTTGCCACTGAACCGCCACTGCTATGAGTGACAGTGGATACTACTGACGCCACACAGTGAGCATTTCCATGAGAGTAAAACAGCGGTCATTAAAATTAATGATACTTACGTCTTTGAACAGGTAATCCCGCTCGTCTTGCGCCTCCTCGTTTTGTACGGAGGCCCAGAACCACTCGGCTTTTACAACGTGCACCCGCGTCGAGCAATCCGGCGCTACTCCCGTATTGTGCTCGTCAACGACCTGCATACACACAGCTGCACATTAGAAATCATACACAGAACACTAGACGTTCTCAGCCTTTACCGATACCCACTAGACCCGTCGAACGGGATTCCTACGCAAATCTTGTGAAGGCGTACTCATGTGCGCACGCCCTTTTAAGCGTCTAATGTTTTCAAGGTGCAATATTTTATATGACATGCATACCAGCGAGGATCGCTTCGAGGCCGAGGGAGGCCTCTCCGCAGATACAACACAGACCAATGACCGCTGATGTTCGATGGCATGACAAGCTACTATATTTTTAGTAGTATTGAATAAAATAGTGTTAGTACCGGCAGCGATATTCCATGGCATTGCGATATGGCGTGGGCGTCGCGGATGGGAGGCGTCGAGGCGGGCGGCGGCTGGTCGCGGGCGGGGCGGGGGGCGGGAGGGACGGGGGCGCGGCCGGGCCGGGGCGAGCCGGACGGCAGGCTAGGCGCGCTGCCTACGCGCAGCTCGGAACCACCACAGATCGAATGACGATGAGTTCGGAGCCACACGCTTTGAGGCGTTTTAAATATGGCGGAATCGTCAAGTTCGTCTACTTCGGCGTCTCGGTTTCTAACCGGCGTGACTAAGTCAGTGCTGTCCACGGTATCCACTTGAACTGGTGAAATATCTAAGCTCATTCCATCGAATATCCTCCTTGGTGTCGAAATGTTTTTGAGATCTGGAGGTAGATGACATGCGTCCACTTCTACTGTATTACGTTCAGCTCGCTTTTCATACTTCTTCTTCCTTTCGCTCCTGAACGAAGCTGTGAACGATTTAACACTCCGTCGTAATTTTGAGGCAGATTTTACGGTTTTTGAACTCCTAATTGAAGCAAATGAGATATCGAAGAACCCCGACTGCTTACTTGTGTTCATGGAGCAAACGGATGCGTTATCGTCTTCTTTGATAGGCGAAGATGTGGAAGCTACGAACTCCCCGGCCGGATCAGTCGGCTTGACGCTATCTGGGCTCACTGGCTCTACTACGATTTCTCCGGTTGGTTTGGAAACGGAGTCTTTTTTTGTCCTTTTGAATATAGTGGGTCTGTTTTTAAACTTGAAAGAGTCTTTTATTTTGAGCCTCTTTATCGACTTCCAGTTGCTCTCCTCACATTTATCAGGGGATAAATTAGCGTCCACTGTGCTGACTTGGAAATTGGAATCTGTAGAGTTACGACTCCTTTTTTTGCCAGAGGATATTGTAGTTGTTGATTGTTGCAAGTCTTTTCCGCCAGTTGAGCTGGCCAACAGAAACACCGGTTCATCTTTAGAGTCGAGGTCGCACAGACTCTTCGTTAGCGACGAATGTAAAGATCCCGCTTCAGTGAGACAATCGACTAAGTTAAATACATTCATAGACTTATTTCGAAATACCTCTCGCTTATCTTTATTAATTCTGTCAGATCCATGGACAAGCTGAGATAAGTTTTTGTTATTTTCTTTATCACTAGTACTGTATTTGCCCAATTCCACACGTTCAACGTGCGGGGGACTTTTGGTGGTGTCGTAATTAAAATATAAATCGTCCGTGAAGGATTTCCCTACAAAACTAATACTGCAGTTATCTGTTTGATCTTGGCTAGCAGCTTTGGCTTGTTTCTCTCTAATACTGTTTCGTGCGCACTGCAGGCGCTGCTCCCGCTCAGCGTGCGACAGGTCGCAGCTGTCGGCCGCCGGGCTGGCGCGTCGGCCCGACAGGCGCGCCGACAGGCGGCGGTACAGCGAGCTCTTGGGAGTGGACTGGGAACGATTGGGAGTGGCGCGGGACGGTTTTGCTGAGTTAGGTGTACTCGGATGGGGTGAAAGGATAAGCGAACGACCGAAAGTCTCCCCATTGGCCATAACCTGAAACATGTGTGAAACACACCACGCAATGATGTAATGAAGCCATTCCAATACAAACATGCACGACGATAATAATATATTATTATCGTGATAGAGGTAGTTAAACACAGAAAGCGACTGCCTAACGAAGATTTGATTTTATTCTTTTACAGTTTTAGTTTACAAAACAAGTGTTCTTGATTATATTTGAAAAGTATGAGGAGAGGTGTTTGAAAATGAGATTTATGAAACTGATTTGTATGTGAAATTACATCTACAACAAAAAGGTGTATAATGAGTTTATGTCTAGTGCATTAGAGTTGATAGTAAGAAAAAAGCAAATCGACATTGTACAACACACATGTATAGAATGTAAACAACACTAGAAGTATGTAGGTGAGATTATATGGACGTCGTGTAATATACACATAAGCTGAATGAGGTATGTGCGCAATTATTGTACAACAGCGACTGTGAGTGAACAAACAATACTATGAAACTCGTGATAACATCAAAATGTTAACAAAATAATGAAAAGGAAACAATGGGTCGACTTTGCGTCGTGCCGTGAGGGACGTGGAAGTGGTTCGAATGTTGGGCTGTTCCGAGAGGCGGAACACCAAGTCGGGATAAAGGAGATACAAGCAAAAAAAAAACAAAGTAAACGAGCAAGAGTTTCTAATATTGAAATTATCGTGTGCACATAAAATACGCAACGCAAGTTGTGACATTGAGTCCGCTCTCATCTGTTTGTTGTTTGTATTGATAAATTGTTAATCAAACACCTGCTGGCATTGAAGGCATTGCTAATAAATACGCAGTCATCGGAAGAAATTAAGAGGTGTAAAAATGTGTCATAATAACAACTGAAGTGTGCTACTGGCTAATTTAGATTGTCTACAATGTTTCTAACTAAGAGTGATATGTGTACCCAAGTATAACTACGTGCATGCTGACTTCATAATGCTAAAATTAGTTACTAATAATGTGTAATGTGGCATGAAGAATATAAATAAACAGGTATGCATGTTATGCAGAGGTAAACGTTCTATGGGACAGTAAGTGCCATTTGGGAGCTACTAAAATGACCATTACAATGTTTACAAACTGAGTCCATTACTCAGATTCTCGATAGACTGGGCAAAAAAACGCTAGGAAGCTTTTTTGTAAATTGTAATATGAGTAACCTTGACGGAAGGGCTACAGCATTGTTCAAGGTGCGACAGCGCCGCAGCTTCAAATTGTTTACAAACATTTCGCTTTCGCCGTAGGGGACAATAGAAAGTAGTGCAAGCTATGAACGGCTATCACTTTTGTAATGTTTCTTGGGGTTTATCAGCTGGAATGCGCATTCCATTAGGTAAAACGCGAATGAGATTAAGGAGGCATTATTGTGTGCGTGTATGTGTAGTATAGCAGGTTTGCAGTACTCACAACGTGCGTGCAGTCGGGGTCGTCGAGCTGGCAGGTGCCGCCGCCATTGCTGGCCAGCACCTCGGCCATGTGCTGAGTCTCATCTTCAGGGAAACCCACGAAGCAGACGCGAGCGCCGGCGAACACTTTCAGTTTGTGTTCTTTCTGTAATTTTGAAATATCGCATAGATTTTTGTACAGTCACACCGCGATCGTGGCAATTGCAACACAGCTCATATAATTAGTTCAAATCGCGAAATAGAAAATAAATATATAAATTAAGGTGGAAGTTTAAAGATAACTGCTCCTCCACTATCCAATGTCAATGATAAATAATTCATACGTTTTGCATGGCAACCTTTTCACCGCAACACAGACTTCAATATCACTTATAATATAGTTTCTATTGAAGTGCGTGACGGTGAAAAGGTTAAAATGTTTACATTTTATTTATTTGAAGTCGTCAAACAAATTATAATATAACAGTGTCATCATCATCATTATCCTGCCCTTGTCCCATTCTATTTGAGGTCGGCGCAACGCGTTTTCTTCTTCCATTCCCTATCCAACAACACGGCATCATCATATAATATTACAGTATGTGAGCAATAAATGAATATCAAAATTGAATTCTTAATTAATTGTCATTATAAATTCATGTATACGGCGATGTCCTTCCGAAAGGTCACGTGCGTGGTAGTCGCAACCGGCACGCGTGTTGTCTAGATGTTTGACCGTGGACGAAGCAAAAGGAGTATGTAAAAATCGTAGCAGGTGGCGTTCGTTTCCATTGGAATATGCGTGCGTTTATATATGTATTGTGTGTACGCATAATATACTTACAATGACGTCATCATCGGTGGCTAGGCAGGCGGGGTCGTCGCGGCGCTCCCAGCAGGCATCCACCCAGGAGCGCGCGAGCACGGGCAGGCCGAACCCTGACGCGTACCGGTACTTGTCCCCCGTCGCCGCTGCCGCGATCAGGTGCGTCACTTTACTCGACATGTCCTTGCGGATCGACCCGCCCATGTAGTGGATCAGGGTTATCAGGTACGTCTGCCGAATAATACAGCCATTGTACACGTGGGACTCATTCACAATGACCTACACGTATTTCATCATCATGCTGTTATCCAATAAACACGAAATATCAACTTGTGTAGCGTATCTTAAAAATAATGACCATAAATACTAAGCTACAACTGTGCTCATGCACATGACATCAAATTAAACAAACGATGTTCGTGTCAAATGCCAACAGATTTGCTGCTGTAGTTGAATTTTACATGTTGTCGTTGATCGATATCGTCATCAAGTGTTAAATTTTTCCAAGATATGAACTAAGTAGTTAGTTAAACGACATGCACGGAATTGTTTTCCAACTATCTCTGATTACTTTTTAAACTGATGAATTGTTTAACAAACGTAAACCAAATAATTTATTCAAGTTGTATGATCCAGTTTACTATCGGCACGAAGCCGAATTCCATCACTATCAACAACCAATATAAAAAAACTATTTCGTACTAACCAGTTCATCCTTTTTCCGGAATCCTGAGAAACAAATGACGGCGCCACGCATCGCCAGCGAGTAGAGAGGGCGCGCGGTCGCCGGCGGCGGCTCATCGCGCTCCGACAACTGTAGGACTGCTGTTGGACCCAGCACCCTTTAACACACAAACAATATTCATTTATTACGGGAAGATTTTGACGGGCCTGTTGGTCTAGTGGTTAGTGGCCCTAACTGCTGAGCCGGAGGTCGTGGGTTCGATTCCCACCCAGGACAAACTTTGTGTGATGAGCATGATTGTTTGTTCTGTGTCTGGGTGTGATTTATCTATAATATGTATGTATTTATAAATTATATAAGTATGTATATCAGTTGTCTGGTTACCATAACACAAGCTCTGCTTAGCTTGGGATCAGATAGCCGTGTGTGAGTTGTCCCAAGATATTTATTTATTTTATTTATTTATTTTAGATTTATTTCCTACCTAAGTACTTTAATTAACTTCATCTCAGCTCATTATCGAGACATCAAACAGATCTTTGTTAGACTGGCCTAGCAACTTCTCATCTAGGGTCTGAATGACATAAATATCAAGGTGTGATTTATGCCATTTAGTGGATAGAATTGATGCGCTTAGTATTTCCTTTGTTTTTAGGAATTTACAGTACGTCATTGTGATCATAATTACATCCGCAATAAAAACGAGTGCCTATTTGCTCGTAGGTAGGTATATTATGGTATACATATAGCGATAAAATCTGTTTTGCTGTTTGGAATCGGACCATTTCATTGTTGGCTGATTCATATAAACCGCGAATAATTTTGAATCATTAGATAATATATAATCACTTTTTAAATGAAACAACCCTCGTGACTGCACACTTCCTTATCCAGAACTTCCTTTTGCGTAATATAGTTATTAGCAGGAAACCAGTCAACATGGCGCTGCTGGCATCTCATTTAGGAATAAAATAGAATGCTCGTTCAAATACTCGGTGAAATATTTGAAAATGACCCAGATCCATCAGTGTTAACAAAACAATTAATGACTAAATAAACAATAACAGTGAGTATGGCATTTAGTATAATTGGATTAATTACGAAAGTCGTCTACCAACTGTACTAAAATCAAACAGAATCTGTTCATGAGTAGTTGCTAGTGCCAATACAAACAGCCACTATATTGACGCAACTGACAGTCAACATGTTCAATAAATCATTTATACATACTAGCTCTGCGACTATAAATATGTACATACTTGTATCAATATCAATGTTATATAAAGATTTAAAAGAAAATGATTGCCATATGCCTTATTTCATAGAAAAAAAAACTATGGGCCGTAAAACTCTTATTTACTGCTACGTGTGTACTCATGTGTTTTATGTATTTATTATTGTGGTTTGTTTCCAGGTCGAGCCGACATTACAGTACGGTTTTACGAGTTGAAACATCATAAATGCCTTAAAAATATGGTAATAGCGGAATATATGCATTCCGCTATTACCATATTTTTAGGATTAGCATAAAAATCCGTTTTTATGAATGAACATAAAGCTCATCAGTCTACTTTGAAGTAAAATACGCGATAGAAAATCTAGTTTCTCGCATTTGCAACAAGACAGACTATCTATCAATAATATACAAGTTTAATTTAATGCATATCAATTATGGTTCGCCAATCAGTCAACCTGATAAGTAGCACATTGATACAGTTAGCAATTTGCTTACATCCGACTAATTAGTTGCCCTTATCTGTAAGTGCGAAAACATTATGGACTCGAGTCACGGCGGCCCTTCCTTTTATGTAAGTTCGTAATTCAAAACTTGGACAACAGATACAACATCCCCTTTTATAATTAAAACTAGCGGTGCATGTCCGGTGTTACATCGCGCTGAATTTTAATAATTTCCGATTACATTTTACAGCTTTTATTCATTGCTTATTAAGTAGGTAAATATCACATTCACTTAGGACACTTTTGAGAACTGAAACCTGCCAAATTAAAAAAATAAATTTACAATACTATATTTATTAAACTGTTTTCCAAAAAATAGTATTGTAAATTTAATTCATACTGTTTCGAACAAGTGTTTAAATAACCGAGGAAGCGTCACGAAAAGGCATCGGAATAAATATAACTAATAAACGGAATAAATAGCGATATATGAGCACTTCAGTAAGCTCTTATATGAGCATCACTGTATAGCAACCACTCTCTCTCTCTAGCGATACAAAGAAAATCGATGCGATTGAATGAAACTGCCATTTTCATTTCGATCGTACCAATACAAAATAAGACCATCTTCATTCAACGTTGTATTTATAAAGTAAGACAAGATGTTCTAAATACAGCTTTTCAGTGTTTCTGAAGAGAGGAGGGACGCATTGTAGATGGCTCCTTTAGAGGTAATGCAGCATAACCTGGCGTTTAAGTCTTATAAATATTGTCTAACTCTATAGCCCCATCCCCAACCCCATCATATATTTTTGCTATATAACTGAAAAAGCGAAAAAAGTGAAAGCCTTCTAGTTGAATATTTTCTTTCAGTCATAAAATAACCTTGTGTTTCCGTCTATTGTACGGATGTAATGTTATGCAGTGAGGCACAGCACATGTTATGGTGAGCCGCTTGATCAGCATAACAATCGTTAAGCGAATAGTCATACATATATTCGCATGGCATTTATGTTAGTTTTTTCATAAACATCCCGGAAGCATTAAACCATTTGTATAAACGCATTAAAAATCGACCAAGTGCATGTGAAAATAATTTTAATTATTGAATAAATGAGGAAATTATTGGTGAGGTTCTTCACGAAAGTCAGGTGCGTAATTGGGGCTATCGGCGTGCGTGTCGTGTATGACCAGATATGTATAGAAAGTGGACGAGGCAAAAGGTGTATGTAAGGATCGTAGCGTAGCAAGCGGCGATCCGTGGTTCCTGCCTACCTCCATGGGGAAGAGGCGAGAGTTGGTTATGTGTGATTAATTGTTATATTCCGGGCATTATGGGTCATCACTAAATCAAAACAAACGTAGCACATGAGCTCAGAAGTTTTAAATCAATTCCAAGTGGTTCTTTTCAATATTTGAGCTAAAATACTAGATAATTCGTTTACTTTACAGATCGAGTTAATAAAACCGACATTGTCCTTCCCTTCTATAAGTCAATCCCTTTAATAACACAATAATTATCGTGTTGCGTCTGTTAGTCATCATGAATTAATATAGAATTCGTTTTATTCAGATGTATGTCATTGTAGAAAAATATTAATAGGGCAAGAAGTTTATCCGCGAAGATATAAATTAAAATTGTGGTTGGATGTGGTGGGCGTCGCGTCGGTGTGACGCGTGCTCTCTGAAAGAAAAGTGCGTTCTGACGGCTAGTCGGTCGCTGCTATTGGAACTGTGTGGGCCTTACGTCACAGAATGCCGAATACACCGCTACTACCTATATTATCTACGGGTCGCTTTAGAAATAGTTGATGAGTTACATTCAAATTCCACGAATTTGTAAACAATCACTGCGATTCAATTAAATATCATATTTTCAGGATATTTTTACATTGAAAATTACTCACACACTAAAACGATTCAGTGAAAACTTAAAATAGTAAATTATAGTGACTGTTTGTGAAATAAATGCCATTAGAATGAGTTGGCCGCCTCCCGCGATTCATTCAAGCAACCGTGAGTAAATGTTGGGAAAGTACGCAGCAACACCTGCTTGCTCACCCTCGTGTCTATTCATCGGTGTCGTGGGGAGCGATGTGGTACTTTATTTTTCAGAAACATAAGTGGAGCGGCTGCCGGCACGGTAAAAATTCAATATGCATATAATTTTGACACAATCATTAAAAATTTTGTGTTGGTGCTGTGGAGAACTGCCCTTCACCGCAGATAAGGAAGGAAAAGCGAGAGGTAACCGGGAATATAGGCATCCATGTTACATTTGAACATTTAAAGAAATACTTCCATTAAAATTTTATCAAATAAAAGCTAAAAGTTAAATATACAATTAGTTAGTTATAGGGTTTTGTAATGCGGAAGAGCAGAATGAGACATTTTATTAATAATAACTTGCTGTTTTTCATCAAACATATTTATGTTTTCATACAAAATGTTATTAGATTACACATATTAATGTAATGGCACTTTTTGTGGCATACTTAATAACTTTTCTAAATGTAGGTAGGTATTCCAGTTAGGAGTTAGAGCAATCCGCTGCCGGTACATTAACACGATAATATAGAAGTAGAACTAGAACACACTCGGCTCAAATAAACTCTTACACATCGCAATTGGGCTGAACATTATCCAAAAGTTTAGAATCGGCGCGAGCGACGAGATGCGGAGGATCTTCTTCCTCGGGTGTAGGAGGCAGCCGCGTGGGCCCCATCACTGTCACACACTCGGTAATCAGGCACTAGTCCGACGTGCTCTCGACACTATCGCTTCGCTTTGGACCCACTCACTGGCACTCTTTATCATCGTCGTGGAGAAAACTTCGTTTACTTTTAAGAGAAATCCTAGCATTCAAGTTTTCGTATTGATTTCGGGTAATCGTTGACTATTAATTCGTGCTAATTCGAGAAAAGAAACAGTTTAATAGTTTATCGCGGCAGCCGCGAAAACAAAGACACAAGCGGCGTGCGCGTTATGCGTTTCACGTTAGATTGAAAAACAGTCGAGAGGAATGTGAGGCCGAAAATAGCAAGGAGCGTCGCGCGGCCACAAGGGCGACCCTCGCGCTACGCCGAGCGTCGCCGCGCGCCGGCGTGCGCGCCCGCGCACTCTACACGCACCTTTATTTACATCCATCCTTCTATGAAACAGTCACCTAACATACGACCGCTTTATGAGTGGAAGGTCCCGCGTGTATAAACAACCCCGACATTGTATGCTGAGTGGAGTTATGTGTTAAGCATACCTATTTAATTATACGCAACACAACAACACTTTATGAGACTAACGAAAACCGTTTACTTCTGAGAAATTTCAACTTATTTTAATTATTCGTGTTATGATTATTACGAATAATACAAATAAATTATTATCTCCCGGAACTCGGCGCTTATTGGCGATTGGGATTGAAAACTAAAATATCCTCTTCATAACTTCCATGAATCAGCAAAATAATATAAACCTAATCAAATTTAAATGTTTGCAGCGTGTGTATACGCTGAGCCAGGGCAGGGAGGCACGAAACAATAAACAATTAATTCTCATCAGAGTCGCCTAAACAGTAACGTGGCAGCTGTAGCACTTCAAAAGGAATGAAATGCATCCACATTCAGCTCAAGGAATGGTGCAGGAATTACAAGAATAACATTATTAATATCCCACTATTGTAACAGCGGCGCCGAAACAGCGCCGCCGCCGCCGCACTGATGCTGTACAGCCGAATGTAACCGCGGCTGTAATATTTAATGAACACAAGTGAACACATTCAATGATAAGGGGCAGCCAAATTGCCACTCATAAATCAAACTCGAGACAGATCATAGTTCCGATGCAAACAAAATACAGCTTGAAGGAAACTAGGGTTGTTGAACTGACAATAATAAATGTTTACAGTTATACTAATGCACGTAAATGAATACATGGGTGTAACTGGCAAAAATTGGGAATATTGAAATCAATGATTCATAATCGGTATACGAATGAATGTAGGCGATGTGATGCGCGGCGCAGTTGCTCACAGTGCTCGTAAATCAGCAATAAGACAAGCATCACCCACAGCAGTTCGCAGCCACGGTTTCGCGGCTGCGGGTGTTTCATCACACGCATGCTCATTGTGCATTTGGTCAAACTCGTACCAATTACACGATAACTTACTGAGTCATGTTCAGAGAAAGTAAAAAATAAAACTGCCACAATGTTAATATTTCTTTCTAAAGAAAGTCTAGTAGTTGTGCGAGGAGTTTGATGTTGTTATCATTGTGTATGTCGATAAGCATCTCTAGTTGTTTGTCACTTAACAACAAGGTGTTTTCGGGACATTGGTATTTTGTACTGTTTATGGATACGTATAGTTTACCAAGCAAGTTATTTCGCCCTTTACAGTCGTGATAATACATTCATTTTGTTCAAATATTAGTTTTAACTAACAATAAAGAAGGTACTGTGAGTAACTAGCAGTTGTGAACACACTTTTAATTTTATTGTAAGAAGTAATCCGGGAACTGTAATATCTTACTAGCTGTTCTTAAAAAGCGAGGTTTATCATAACGTACATCTTAATGAGCACTATTTTAGGCTAACTGTACGTCACCAGAGACGTATCCACGGTTACGTTTACACGAACAAAAGCGTAGGTGAGTGTAACACAAAAAGACGTTAATGTAAACGCGCAACAAAGCATTCGTCGCGCTTATTAGTAGTCTGGTCTAGCAATCGACCGTACGAGTTGCCAAAATATATGTCAATAACGAATTGCTCACGTTAACTCTAAACGAACATTTGCTTATTTCATGGCATGCGACATTTTAAGTATTTTTCAGATACTTAAAATGTCGCATGCCATCAACTGAATAACGTAAAATTCATATAGTTGTCAAATGGTTCTTGCGTATACCACAGCCAATTTGATTTCATTCATTTTAAGTTTACTTTCACTAGTGGAATTTGCAACTAGTAGTTTAGTTTTACAAACAGCACGTTTATACTCAGCTGAAACTTCATTTTCTTATCAGAAATTGCAATAACTACTGACCTGTATTTTGCTCTGTGTGCAGTGTCAAACAGATCGCCATCAAACGGTGAGGTGATGACGTATGAAGGCGGGGCGGGGGGCTGCTGAGACGGCGGCAGAGCTTCTGGGCTTGGAGCGACCGCCACCGTGCCCAGCCGCTCGCAAGCCGCGCGCACCCTCTCACACTCCAAGCACGTCTCATTCACGTACACTATTGGAGTCGACGAGCCTGCTAAATTATCAGAATGTTAAAGGAAGTTGTTCAATTGTTGTTAAAGTAAAATTGCTTTAGTAACTATTGGAAATAAGTCAGTCATTTCATTTTCAAAGATCAACAAGTGAGAGGTTTTTTTTGTAAGTTAACAAAGTCAACCCTATCCTTCCGGTGCTATAATTATGTGCACCTTGAAAATAGTAAAGTTAAATATTAAACAAGCGTAAAAACAGCCATCATGATTTTAGTAGCTGCAGGATTCTTTCCTAATACCATAACATAACGTATTATATCACTATTATGGGAGCCATTGCAGATTGGTTTAGTTTAGTTGGATTAAACTCTCGACCAATAAAATTGCTATGATGATATATGTGCGCACATTTTCCGATTTAAAATAGTACAGACTGGGGCTCAGACAGATTACGACTAAACTCGAATATTTATTGCATTCCATAGTGTATGTTTCAATACATGTCAGGCTTAAAAGTAAACGATCATTATGAACCCGTTTCCGATCGACGTCTATATAGTTTATGTACGTGTTTAGTTCATATAATGTGCTGTGGTACCAAAGTTTATTTCTTAAACATTAAGAAGTAACTAAGAACATCTTTCTGTTCCTCCAATTTTGACTAGGTTCTTCTGGAATTTTGGCTAAGATGTTCCATGTGAGTTTAATGTATTAGAGACATGTTTATTATTTAATCCTCAACAATTTCCTCTACCACGTGCACTCATGGGAAAACCGCATCTCATAATCATGAGAGTGATACCAATAAGCAATGAATGGATAATCATGTACCATAGAATTCGACTTGGAATGTAGTGTCGACATCTTGAAGTTCAACTCCCAAACCAAGTTCCAATAATGACAAAATATTATCATTACAGTTTCCTTAACGAATAATTCATCAAAGAAGTCTTTACAAAGTGCATGATAATGGTAGCAGGAATATTTGGTACGGGAGTTCCACGGGGCTTGGCATTTGGCCCTCTAAAGTAGAAACACTGGCCATGGCGTCCGTGTCGTCCGCTACAATTATATATTATGCCCTTACAGGCAATTGCCCAACTTGTTGATAAGCCAGGGCAGCATCGCAGCTCGTTGTCTACCAATTCTACTCTCTGTAAGGTATTGTATCACGTATATCTTCGCAAAAAAAAAAAAACAAATAATCAAATGTTTGGCACAGAAGAGCAGTTGTGGTGTATTGTAGGGTTTGGTCTCTGGCTTTCTCTTTTCCAGCATTGCTTATGGGATGCGTACGCGCGTCGTTTAACTGCTTGCGACAAAATCGTTCGTTTTTATACGCCTCCGATAGCACAAATTATGTCTCCTATGTCTAAGCACAAGAAGAAGAAGAAGGCTCTTGGATGTATCGAGTCCGCCAATAACGCCGTTTTTGAAGATAACGACAGATTTCACAATCTTCGAAGAGTAGGTAGGTCTTTCTGTATCTAAAGATGTTATGACGGTCTTGTCAGTAATTTTTCGTCATAACCGTGGATATTTTCAAGTATCTAATAGATAAATGAACATGACGTGTAATTTTACAATCTTGAACCGTATTTTGAACATTATGTTGTGAAACTTGCTATTATAACATTACATAACCATAGCAAATCTTATTAGATTTCGACATCTTATAAGAGTTTAAGTTGGATTTAATACGGTTTTACTTTCAACCGGTATTGAATTGTGTTTACGTCAACAAAAGTATTCAAATAAACTATTCCAATAGTCAGCAAATGTTGGTAACTACAATCCAATTAAATGGTTTGTGTTACTGCTCACAGGTTAGATTTAGTTTGATTTAACAACAGGCCTTATTGCGCAATATTCATGTGAAGAAATAACATTTTTGTTTAACATATTGAGATGATATCCATACAGCAGAAGAGCAGTTAATATTATTCGCGTAAGGAAGTCGTGAGGCATGAGCACGATTTATCTGATTACGACAAATCCCCCTTGAAAAGAAACAGATGCTGACAACCAGCGCTTCCTTTGATCCTTCAAGAATTCACAGCAGAGGTATGCCGATCGAGTTCCAACTCATGTAAACATCGGTCATCGGCACACATTATTGTTATTTCGGTCACAATTTAACGCTTTAATGTCAAGTGAATTATGGCCTTTCTCTATAATAAATGATCTACCATTGTTATATAAGCATGTAGAGTGTAGTATCAAGCGTGATTGAAGAGGTGTGATAAGCAGCATTATGAATAATATTCCACTTGCGTAGGTGTACAGCTAGGTACTAGGAATTTTACGAAGCACGGAAATATTACTAACGATGTCTTTTGACCAAAAAAGAAAACGCCCTCGATTGATAATTTGATTAGTGGGTAAAAAAGTTTGAACAAAATAACGAGTAATGTGACCTTTCGGGACACGTTTTCTAACGTTAATGGTTCAGGGTCGCTGAGTCACGCTTGCGACACAGGGAACACCCGGCACTCTTGGCATGCAACACCACACAAACGCAAAATGCTGTTGCCAGTACCTCATACATTGGGTAGGTGGAACACTTAAGTATACAATCATACAGACAACACACTCAAGATGAATGCGTCAGCAACTTAGCTGAGATAGTGCTATCAAAAACGTGATAATAGATTCTATAGATGAATAAGCACTCATAAATACACTTTATATAACCTGTCTTTGGAGCAAATTCTATGGTTATTTATTTAGCAAAACATGCACAAAATTACGCGTTGTGGATTCTGCATTAAATTAACGTAAAAACGGTGCATGACATACCTTCTTGTATGCTTGCTTCATTATAATGTGAACAAAACCATGAGAAATATAATGGAAATGATTACTTAATGAACACTACAATAGCTCGTGACTGCTAACATTCTCAAGAGGCTAGACAATGTAACGAAATTTTCTAGTCCACTCAAATAGTCTCGTCTTTTACATACGGCGGAGAGCGTCGACTAGTCATATCACTATAAATTATACATGAAAGGATTGACTAAGTTTTTTTTTTATATGTAGATTGGTGGAATTACACAATGATCATGGGACATTGTTGAGAACACGCCATGCTACAAACGCATTCGCACTCACATCCTCCACCGAGGTATGACCGCAGTTGTTCTACCAACGCTAGCATAGTTGGCGTGCGTGCCGCAAACCACGCTTTACGCCATCTGCAAAAGCAGTGCTCTTCAACAATCTTGCGTAAAATGGCAGTGACTGTTGAATACAGAAATTCTACAAAAATTGAAAACCAAAGCTATGGTATTAACACAGAAGCTAAAATACATACAATGGCCAACTTTTTCTCACTTTTAAGAATATTTTATGAAATCAATAGGGGAGTAATGTTACAATAGGTATGGATAAATTCAATTATTGAAAATATAACTTAACAAGCTATAGCAATATTAAGGTCAGCAGTAGATTAAACAACACTATTAGTATATTCAAATTATTGACTTCAGGTTTGACATTCAAGGTGGATAAAGACAATCTCCAAATCTTTAAAGACATTTATCACAAAAAAATATTACGAAACACTAATTCATTGTATGTTTTGCTGATAATGTTTGACGATTTAAAAATAGTTGAAATCAAGACAAATTGCAATTTGAAAAATCGAAATTGAACAAACGGGAAGCACCAGCTTTCAAAAAGAATTGGTTCACCCAGTTGAAAATTCTGAGCTCAAAAAAATCAATTGAATGACAATATCCTCCTTTTTTTTAAGGCCGTTTTAAATGGAGTTTGATCACATTTTTATAACAAAAAATGGAAAACATGATGACATTAAAAATAGCTGATTAATGATTTTGATGTAGTTTTGAATTCTGACCAGAAACAACCTAGATATGACTACCAGATAAAGTGCAAAGAAATTAAAGACACTAAGGGGGTAGGGTCAATGTTATGTTTGCAAGTGATAACAACTTACTAAGGTGTGGTAGTTGGATAATACCTATATGTTGTTGCAGTTAAATAGTCATCAGTGAATCTCTAGATATCATTTATCACATTAATATTGTGTGGAGTTGTTAATGTTATCGCAACATAGCAGGGTCAAGACCTTTTACAGTTTAATTACTTAAGTAGGGTACTTGTTTGTATTAGACAAATTTACAATAACATCATGACTTTTCAGGCATACCAGTTAAGGTGTATTTCCTGAAACTTTGGATTTAAACTAATAATCTTTGTTTATATTTTTATTTACAATTTATTATCAAATGCACCCAGTATTTTTCCTTATTCTAAATTAAGCCAAATAATAAATATTTTTGTTATTTCCCACAATAATATTACATGATAATTTGTGTATGTACAAACAAAAATATACTGTGAAAATATAACCCTGTTTGCTTTATAATTTAATCTCCAATTACTTTCCTTATAGTACTTGCCATTACTTTTATTTGTAAAGAGGATGGCACTGAAAAGACATTTGAAAAACAATTAAATTTTGTTGCTGCATTGCCTTCAAGGATCTCGGTTTCAGTTGAGGCCTAATTATTTACAAAATTTTGAGTGGTAATATTATTTTTCATTAAATGATGATGATATTAAAATAAACATTGGAAATGAAATTCTGTAAATATTAAGAGTTTCTACTTCTATTTAATCCTCTCATAATTGTGAATTCCTAACATTTTGGAACATTTTTGATCAATTAATCAATAAATCATAAAAAAAAATGATTTGTGGCTTAGTCAGACTGGATGTGGAAGGCAGGAGATTGGGTGCTCTGCTTGAGCAAGTGCATAAGTGGACCATGATAGACGTTGATTGATTTTAGATATTTATTTAAGGTAAACAAATGTTTTAATTTAAATAATGTTTTTCCTTCACATTGATAACTTAACTGTATAAGGCTGGTGTCCAGAATTCTACATAAAAGGTGCATATTTTGGGTTTGGGATAACTAAAGTGAGTACTGAATAAATAATTAGACATGCATACATAACATAAAAATCAGCAGATGTGACTAACAAAATGTAGCAAATTATACAAACTAAAAATATTTGCCATTGACACTCAGATTCCTCAATAAATTAATTTGTTGGAAGGGCAATCAACATTTTTAAAATTTAAGTCAATACTGTCAAGAGGTACATAATAAACATATTTTCACTTAAAATTTAACCAGATTTAAATGCAATTAATAAGTAATGAAACTCAACATTTTTATTCTAATTATAAGAAAATTACTAAATAGCTTCTGCAGCCCCATAATATCAACCGCATTAAAACTTTTGTTTTTATAATTGATTTGTATAAAGTACGATGTTAGAATAATACAAAATTAACAGTTTTTTGAAAATTTAGATATTGTTTACCTATATATTTATTTTAGCAACAAGCACATTTCTAGTTAACCACTCCTGGTAACCTACTTAGAGAAGTTTTATGAGAAGATATAAACATCGCAATATTTACCATCATCATTTTCTTGAATTTTGTCAGTTGTAGCGGTGTTTCCTGTTTGTGTCATGCCCTTAGACAATTCGTCCATCTTGCCGTACACTGGTTCGTTACATCAATCATTAAAATCACAACACAAATTACAATAAACTAAAAGGGCACATATTGTACTATAACTCACTAAGTAAAAAACTCAGTCTTTTTTGAAAATAATTAGTTTTATCCATTTCAAACACATTTCTAAAACTCAGTTGCAATATCTACGAACCAAATTGAAGTCCGTCAGACAAACCATAAACAAGACAGACGAAAAAAAAGCTTGCAAGCACTCTCATGATGAATTTGGTTTATGGCACTATGTGCTCTTCAGTGTTGTAATTTTAACGACAAATCATATTTTTAATCGACTAAAAAAATGTTATTTACTTTCACAATTTACTTTTCTTTTTTTAATTTATCGTCCTTTCGTGCTGAAGCTAGAAAGTATTTATAGCTATCCTTCTATTTTCAAATATGTGTATATTTTTTGTTGGTTTTCTGTTGTTGGCAAAGAAATAGGTGGGGGAATGTCATTGATGTATTTATTTTACAACAATATTTTTGATATCTAATCTGTGATTAAATTTAAGTCTTTGTCGCAAGAATAGATAGTTTTGATAAGATAATTATTATTGTACTAATTGTATTTGCATAATGATAAAACAATACAATGGGCTAAGACTGTAGCAAATGCGAATCATAGCTAGTCGTTTTATACGTGTCGCTGGTTTATTTTTTGGTAGCAGTCACAGGATGGATCATTTTGGCCTCACACACATTTTGCTCGAGCCAGATAAATATAATCCAGATACTTTGGACTTGGTAGTCGACGAAGAAGCACGAGAGTACTGGCTTAATACTTGTGAAAAACTGACTGAAAAATATGTAAATTTCGCACTTTTGAATAATGAAGATCCTACAGTAGAAATACGCGCACTTAAATTTAAAACATGTTACGTAGAAGCATTGAAGGAACTCAGGATTAATCCTCTGTAAGTAATTTTAATTATATTAAAATTGGTTGCATCTTTGAAGACTTTCAAGTCAAACATCATCTTATTACAGTATTTAAAAAAGAAGACACAGAAAGCTAGCTAAAGCTATTTTCTTAAAAACTGAAAAAAATCACAACAATAAATAATTAAATGCTAATTTAAACTTTTTTTTTAATTTTAGTGCTCATGGGCAGTTGACCATACGATTACTCCTTGACATCAACGAAACATGCCTTCGTTCCCAGGGTTTCTTTGATTTATGGAAACAACAGAAGAAATATGAAAATGAAGGAGCATTGTCAACACTTGGTTCACGACTGGCAGAAATTGATGCAATACCAGATGAACGGCAGAGGTGGATAGAACTAAGCAGAGGAGTATTAGCTGGTAACTACATCCTGGATAAATAATAAAACACTATAATATAATTATTTTACTGAGATAATTACTATGCAGGCCAATGCTGGTTGTTTTTATTTTGTGCAAGCATGAGGCTGCCATAGTAGCAGGTAGGTAAGCAGAACTATAGCAAGTGCCAAAGTACTACCCAATGCAACTTTTGGCAATAATCATTACAAAGAATAGCTATACTAAATAGTATAGTATGTAGTGGACTAGTTGCCAGCCAAATATTTATGAACTCACATCTTTTGTAATAATAGATAAAACTTAAATACTTACAAAATACTGAGAAATTAAAGTATGAATAGCTGCTGAAGGCTGGCATCTTCATTAATTATTACTTTGATTTCTTTAGGCAACATGTTTGATTGGGGAGCCCAGGCAGTAACCAGTATTCTAGATAGTGGACTTTATGAAGCACTAGAAAAAATCCAAAAGAGGCCATGGCTATATGACTGCTTAGATAAATGGATTGATAAACTAGAGGTAAGAGACCTGATTTTTGAATATAGTTTTTGCTTGCAGAATGAAATGCAGTTATAACAAAAAAAAACAATGTTGTTTAAAAAATGTACCTCATTGTTACAGAAAACTGTTCACCATTGTGCAGCAGTGTTTGTTGACAATAGTGGAGTGGATATAGTTCTTGGTATTTTGCCATTTGTGAGAGCATTATTACTTAGAGGCACTGGAGTCATATTATGTGCTAATGAATGGCCAGCCCTAAATGATGTTACCAATGTTGAATTAGAAGAGGTTTTACAGCAAGCTTCTCAAATTTGTCCTGTTATCTCAGCAGCCCTCTCTACTGGAGATTTAGTAGTAAGATCAAGTGGACAAAGAGGCCCATGTTTGGACCTTAGGACAATTAGTGTAGGTAAGTTGGTGAAATTCAAAATAATTGATGTAATTAAGAAACATTGATAACATAATTTTTTTTGCAGGATTATGCACTGAAATGAAGACTCGTGGAGTTGACTTGATTATACTAGAAGGAATGGGCAGAGCCCTACATACAAACCTAAATGCCCGTCTTGCTGTAGATTCATTGAAAATAGCTGTTGTCAAGAATGCATGGTTAGCACAGAGACTTGGCGGGCCACTTTTTTCTGTAATCTTTATTTATGAAGAAAAACAATGTAAAACATAAAAGATTAATAATTCTAGTTTATATAAAAATACAATGATTATGTGACTGTCCCCAGTATTCATTTAGGATTTGTAAGCCATTGATTTTTTGACACAGTTTCTATGTAGTAATTAATATCTCTGTAACAGTGCATTCGTATTTTAGAATGCACATTCTTCTTGTGTTGATGTTCTTATAGTAATTTTCGGAATATATTGAGTGTTATCCTGAATGATGATTTTCTTTTATACTAGCTGTAGCCAGGTTTTACCCGTGGCTCAGCTCCTAAGTGTCGTGGCGTGAGCCTATGTTTCTTCTTGATAATTTAGCTTTCCATTGACGAAAACATGTTTCAATCAGTCTTGTAATAATATAAGTACTAACTTTGTCCCATGGTTTCACCCACCAAGTGTCGTATCGTAGCGTGATGTTAAATAGCCTTAACTAACTAATTTAACCTTCCCCAAGAATATGGCATGAAATTTAAAAATATATAATATAATTTTTCCGATTGGTAGTTCCAAGGATATTGCCTGCATACAAACATTACTTTTCATTTTATCAAGTATTAACATGATTACCTTCATGGGATTTTAGACATTTCAAACTAAAGTATGTGAACTCGTATCGTTTATTCAAATAAAAAATGACCCAGTTATTACATCTATACACTAAAAGGAAGAGTCATATAACTTCTCAACAATTCATTAAAAAAAAGTAGATGAATGCAAGAAAAGTTATAAATATCATGTGAGAATTCACTGTACAAGTTACAGAATCGTACAACATATCATATAAAAAAAGTGTTACCTAAATGCTAAGAAATAATAATCTTTGATGAACTATAACACTTCCACCTTTACTACAATCAGAAAGTGACATTTCTACATAATATGCCTCTTTGAATGAACAAACAATCCAGTGATTCAAATTTCATAACGTCAACAATACATGGGTAGGACTTCATCTTACATTTTAATGATGCTGTTCCTAACATTGCTTAGGATCTATTCAGCCAAGCAATAACTTTGAACAACAAGTAAGCTATACCAAAAGCATACGCAATCTTTTCTTTCTGCTGTCGCTGCAGTTGATCAGCCTCTATTGACATTACACGACGATTCAATTTGACAATCTGGCGCCGCAGGTGTACCAACTCTTCAGAAGTAGACAGACCTTCACCATTGCCCATTGGCGGGGTTGGGTCTCTGAAAAGATATAAGTAAACCTATAAGATTAGGTTTTATTGATGTGAATTATTCTCATGATATTGAATGATATGGGATAAGGACAAAACTCAATGGGCGTTTAACCACTGTCCAGCACTAATTTTGGCAGTCAGGCAAATATTTAGATCTTTGCCTCTGGTAGCTGCGTCAGTTGAAAAAATTTCATTGGTACATTAAGTATCATCTACGGTGTGTTAGATGGCTTGCTTGGTATGCATCCTATGACACGCAAACCCACCAGCAGCACAGAATCGCACAATCTTAACAGAGCTGGAATGCTTTCGCCTGTAATGTAACAGTTCAGATTTGAGCATTACAGAGAAGCAACTTGTAACAATCACAATCATGACTAAACAAAATCGAAATTTGGATTGTTAGATTACAGGCAAATGATCAAGTTAGGGAGCACCATTACATACTTCAAAAGTTGCAGTTGCCTCATTAAATAATTACCCCTTTTTAGGCTTTTCCATATTTCAGAATAGAATAGATAAAGTAAACATGAAAGTTAACATCAAAGTTTTATCAAGAAATTAAATTGAATATCTAGTTTCCTTACCTCAGTACCAAACGTGATTCAGTCATAGTGGATTCATTGAAGTTATCCGGACGGGGTGTGGTTGAGCGGGCACCATCTCCTTGAGAGCGATAGTTTCTTGAATTCTTAGGAGGAGAGTTGTTCGGCATTCTTTGGGGGAAATCATCAGCAGATGGGAAGTAGTGCTGATCAAGTGTGATCACACGAGGGGGTGTGCTGACCCGAATCATTCCAGGATCTGTTGGCAGCACTGCATTATCCAGCTGAATTTCACGTGGTGTTGCCTTTGCACCTAAAACAGTTAAAACATGAACAAAAATATCCAGTTGGCATAAAACCTCTAAATGTATTGAAATATGAAGGAAAAGGACATACAAAATTTAATGTCACATATAATATAAAAAACTGAGTGCTTCTATTTACTAAGCATGTACCAACATCAACTACATCATGACTCTTTTCTTTATTCTCTAGCCCATACTGTCCCACTGTTGGGCAAAGGCATACCTTAAATGCTTCTAGCTAAGAAAACTCTCCTGACACCTTTAAACCAGACTAGCTTCCGCCCGCGACTTCGTCCGCGTGGCATAGTTACTTTGGGCTAACGCTATCTTTAACCCGCGTGATGACCCGAAAAAATGTATCTTTCTCTCCCCTTTTCTTCCCTCATTCTCCCCCTTTCCTCACTTTAAAAAAACTTGCCTATTTCCGTCACCAAGGCCCCAACTATTTCTGTACCAAAATGCATCAAAATCGGTTCGGTCATTTAGGCGTGAAGCCGTAACAAACACGACACGGTTGGCGTAGTGGCTGAGCGATCGACTGCTGCGCTGTGTGTCGCGGGTTCGATTCCCGCACGGAACAAATATTTGTATGACCTACAGATAGTTGTTCCGGGTCTGGCTGTTTGTGTATGTGAGATTGAATGTTTGTAAACGCACCCACGATACAGGAGAATTTCCTAGTGTGGGGCAACGTTTTTAAAAAAAAAGAAAGAAAGAACAAACAAACTCACTGTCGCTTTTATAATATTAGTAAGGATTTATGAAAATAACCGAAGGTAACTGAATGCCTATTCAGTTACCTAACGAAATAAGCTACGTTAGAGGTCCTAACTGTAGCTACCTTACACTTAAAAAAGTGCCTACTTAAATAATAAAACTGATCCTAAATACACTACAGCTACAACTAAATAAAACTACAGCTAAATAAATTAAGAAATAATAATTTGAATTTATATTTAACCTGAAAATAATTTAAGTACTAAATTATATATAAATATATTGTTTTTTTTAATATATCTAATTATGCCTATTATCTATAAGAACCTATTAATTACCAAATAAAGTAGGTACTAAAGCTAAATAATTCTAATGGAATTATACCCAGAAATATGTAGGTAAGTACAACTTGTAACAAAAAAAGAAATTAAAGTAAAGCTAAAACGCCTGTCCAATACTGGGTCCACCCTTTATAGCAGAACTTTTTATGTCATAATTTTATTTTGCATAACAACGGATAGCATAAACTTCATTTCGCAGAAAATTGTTTGGCAGACACTCATTTATCATACATTCAAAACTCATAATTTTGTAAGTCAGAATCATCTCTAGACATAAATTTCATATCCATAGTATTCAAAAAGCAGAAACATCATTTCGCAGAAAGTTCACAGTCAGAATCGTCTTTTGACATATATTTCATATCGTTATCATTAAACGGCAGAATTGTCATATCGCAGAAAGTTTATAGTTAGAATCATCTTTATCATTATTTGTTGTCATTTATTTTAATTATTTATTTCTTTAAAATAATATCATTTATTTTAACTATTATTTAATTCAATTTGTAATAATGTCATTTAATTCTATAAGTAATTATTATTCTAATGTAAATAGTTCAGTTCCGGGTAAACTACTAAAAACAATCTCATTTTCTATCAATGCAAGTCGTTACTGGCACTCGCCGGCCGCTGCCGCGGCACCGCTCGCTCCGCTCGCTCGGCTCGTGCGTAGGGGGTCACAGTTTTAACCTAACCTACGCATTTTTTTTTAACAAATTAACCTAATCTTAATAGTTGAGTCCCGGGTAACCTACTAAAAACAATGTCTTTTTTTCTATATAATTCCAAAAATATCTTATTTTTGCATTAATATGTTTTTGTATACAATTGTAACTCACTGTATCGGTTCACACCAAAATATTGGAAACTCAAGATAAATAACAAACATGTTAAATATCCCGTTTTAACCGTTAATAATAATGTTAGTGACCATGTCAATTTAAAGACTTATTAGGCATATAAGTCTTTAAACTTAAAGTTATTCCTAATTCAATTCTGCCATCTGCATAGTATGAAAAGTGAAATTATACCAAATACTCGTCGCTCTAAATGAACATTATGCTAAACGATATTATGCGAAATTTGAACTCTGCCAATCGTAATTATACTAAATGTAATTCTGCCATCTTAAAACTATGCAATTGTAAATTCGGAGTTTTAAACATTATGCCAAACGATAATTATATCAAATAATTTTTATGCCTTTAAAATGTTCGTTTAAAGAAAAATATGCTAAGTGTGTTATGCCAAATAAATTTCGGAGCATCAAGATTCTGCCAGATAGAGGGAACCCGTCCAATACTATCTACCTATGTATACCTACTTCACTTAAAAATAAAAACCTATAAATACTTTAATTAATAATACCTATCTATAATAAAGAATATAACTCTATAACGCTATGGCGCTCATTAGGGGAGGGCTATGTCCAGCAGTGGACTAATATAGCCTGATGATGATGATTACTATAATTAGTATAATTAACTACGCTTTTACCAATATAGTATAAAAAAAAAACTGAACATAAATTAGCCGAAACTCGGTTTCTAAAAATCTATGCGTACCTACTACTACTTCACCTAAAAAGAAATAAAATGTTAACTATGAATAATTTGTAATTTGAAAGAATATTTAAACACTACCAAAATAACTAATACCTATTTTATAAAATAACAACAAAAGAAATCTAAAAAGAAATTATTTAAAGACTAAAAGTCGGGCTGAAAGCATTGTCTGTCAATAAGGTCGAACACTCTGAACGTCTATTCGCATCAACAGCCAAATATTACACAAAAATAATCCTTATAGCATGATTCAGTATTCACGCGCGATGGCTTATTAGCGTATTTCATGCATAACTTTGGTGTTTGTATACCGATTTATATGATTCTTTTTTTATTGAATACGTAATAATGTTAACTGTTTTTAATTAGAGATGAGTGGGAGTGTTATAAACGTAAGAGTAGACAAATATAATCAGATAGCTCCGAACTGCTAAGTTATCGGGAGTTACACGTGTTATTGTGAGTCAACCATAAAAGATAGACCTATGCTGTCGTAGGATATTTTTTATATAATTTTAAGGAGAACATTTCCGTCATACATGATTTCTGTGTAGCTTTAACCAACTTCTCCCGATTACCCAACATTTTCCTTCACTGCTCTGCTCCTATTGATCGTAGCGTGATGAAAAGTATACTATAACCTGCCCAGGAGTATGAAGAATAATTGTACCAAGTTTCGTTAAAATCCGTCGAGTAGTTTTTGTTTCTATAACGAACATACAGACATCCAGACAGACAGACAGACAGACAGACAGACAAAAATTTTACTGATTGCATTTTTGGCATCAGTATCGATCACTAATCACCCCCTGATAGTTATTTTGGAAATATATTTCATGTACAGAATTGACCTCTCTACAGATTTATTATAAGTATAGATAATACACTATGCATTATTATTTAATAATGCATAGCGTTAATGTTAATTTTACAGTTAATGGTCATTATTACAACAATTATTGAACAAGTCAATTAGACTGATTTAAACACAAGGAAACATTATTTGCAAAAACAATGACAAAATGTTTATTTGTGAAAATTGTAACAAATTAGGTACAGAGGAATATCCTCTAAAGTACCTATTCAACAGAACTGGCAAAATATTTAAAAGTAAAGATTGAAAAAACATGATTTTAGAAAGTGAAAATACAATTTTTCTATAAACATTGGGGTATTGGATAAGATAATCTTATCATTATAGGTGGCATTTAGTTAATCAGTGTTTTGTGTTGTAGTATTTATTGTCACCTGTCCTAGAAAAGGAGGAAATAAATATCAAAGAAACCTTGAATGGCATTTCGAATAGTTAGTTACACTCAGGCTGGGCTGGCACTATTCTCCCCCAAATACAAATCCTAGATAGTGAAATTGTTGTGTATTTGTAATAAAAATCTGTACATAACCCCCCCCCCCCCCCTACCTGTGCCATGTAAATCATGTTTAGCCATTGGTCCTGCTCCTAATCTCTCTCTGGTTGACACGGATTGCACCTATGCCTGTGCATTAAAATATCTCCTGCACAGATGGCTAATCTCAGCTGAGATTGGAAAAGCCACGGCTCAGTTGGGCGGACTAAATAAACTGCCCTTACCAATATGTTGATCTTGTCCAACAACAAGTATTCTATCAGGTACTTTCATATCAAACTTTTCATTATCATAGTCCCAGCCAGAGACTACTCCATTAGAAGCACTGTCTTCATCCACTATGTCACCAGTAGCCTGAAAATAATAAAGTAATTTCAATGTACCTACTTAACACGTTGACTGCCGTAGTGTAAATGAGAAAAATCAGTAAAAAACTTTTTGGTGAAAATAGGTGGGCAATATCAATATTTTAAAATATATCTAATTTTGAATTCGATCAGAAGCTGCGTTTCATAATTATTTCGAAAAAACCACATGAGGCCACCGGTGACCTACGTGGCGCCTTGATAGTAAAACTGTGAATTTCCGTTATGGGGCGCCGGGCCGGGCCCTTCTCCGGTCACCCACAGTCCCACACCCCGCAGTCGTCTGTTGGCGCTTGGACGATGCACCCGTCACGGACGCTTAATTTAATTTGTATTTCATTTAGAATGCCTAGTTACTTGTTTTTTACTTATATTTCAAACATTGAAAAAAATAAATCATTGATGTTTATGACGGTTATGTTTTTTCTCTTACTTTCATCATTTTTGTCCCACATTTCTCACAATTTCATAAGCACGCCGATACCACGCTGCAGTAACAGTCTACAGCGCCGCTCCGGTCACTTGCTTACACTAAATGTACGATAAACGTGGCCACCGGCGTAATAATTCTGCCCAAAAACAGGTCTGTGTTGAGGTCGGTCACCGGTCGGTCGGACCGGTGACCAACACGGCGCGTGGATACAAGACGGGGTCCGGTCACGGGTGACCGGGCTGGCAGTCAACGTGTTAAGTAATTTTTTTTGGGGATTCCTCTTTTAGATAAGTGTCTGCACAATTGTTTTCTATTTAGTTATCTATGTCACACTGCTATGCCATATTGGCTTAAAATACGCTTATATCAGGTTATAGTATATTACTTAAAAATGATAACATTAATACAATCATATAAGTTATTGTTTTGTATTAGATTTGGGTAATAGTTTTGGAACAAGAAAATTGATGATTTATTTTGTTACCTTGATCCTTTGCGGCACAGTCATGTGGTGGCTGATGAGTCGCGCATAGGCTTCGTCGGATGTGTACTGCATTGTGGCGGTATAAACCTAATAAGGAAAACAATAGACGTAGTATAGCAAGCACTGCAAAGCGTTCAATTAAATTGGTAAGAAAAATACCACAGATTGAATTGTACACCAAAAACAATAAAACAACAGAACTCTAAAGAAAGGGGCAGAAATTATTTTAACCGCGAACAAAAATAATTATTAAAGCGAAATGCAAGTGCAAAATCTTTATCAGTTACATTCGTAACGCTATCGCATATTTTTTGACTCATTTAGAGCAAAATTCGAAGCATTTTTTTAATAGATATTAAGATATAATGGTAACTATACAGCTGACATACTTACAGTTTTTTTTTATTTCTTTCGAACTGTTTATTCCATCTGGGTATGTTAAGAAAATAATAAGACAATCGAAATTTATTACACGGGCCGTCGATTTGACAACTTTGACAGAAGTAATCACAGAATTTTTAAAGTTTACAATTTATTTGTTTATATTCGTAAACTTTTTAGCTTGAAAACACAACTTGTGGTTTTCTCAACTAAGTCCAATAATATAAATCAAAGAAGATGGCTCATAAACATTACGCCTGTGATCCCTAAAGAATTAGGCAGTGGTGTGAACTATTATTGGATAAACTTACAAATTACAAATGACCCACACAATGATGCTGAATTTTTCAGACTCGCAAATAGCAATATTTGTTCCTCTTCTGATTCGAAAACTAGAAGAGTATGGCATCCTTTTTTCTAATATTCGTATTACATTCATTTTGATATTATTTCTTAATTAATTAAGTTTTAGTCATTGATCGCTTTACAAACGCAGAAGCAAGTATCTGTGTCATTATGCACAAGCCCTTAGAGTTGTTGGTAGATAAGGAAATATGAAGTACCAAAAGCCCGTATGACTAAGCAGAATGTGAATAAAGAATGCCAGATGGAAACTAACGTCAAACTGTCAAATAAAAACATTTTAAATCTGTGAAACACCGTGTCCAGCTGTCATTGGTGAATAGGTGGTTGTGTTGTCTCGTATTAAAGGATGAGTTTTATCATCGAAAGTCTATGAAGTTTTTGTATTAATTCACTAGTATAATTTGAAAAGTATGACCACATATAAAGTGTTGTGTAAATGTGGCATTTTTAGATAATTTAATTAAGAATTGTTCAATTAGTGGTATAGGTAGAACCTGAACACAATGAGAGCCACCGGCTTTAGAATTCTCGTGATTATTTTGGCTTACGTTTTAGTTAATTTAGTTTCTTGTGATGATACTGCGAAATCTTATGAGAAAAAGTCGAAATCTGTAACATCTTTTGTAAGTGCTAAATGGGAAGCTACTCCGATAGTTTTGGAGCTCGCCGAATATCTGGCAGGCGAGAGTACCGATTTATTCTGGTCCTTTTTTGATGGTATAAATTCACTGAAATCTAGTCTTGACTCCTTAGGTAAGTTAAAAATTAATAGCATAATTTTGTAACCTAAACATGTGGTTATTTGAAGCAAAGATTTGTAAAAGTATCTTTGGTTTTTACTTAAAATTGGCCTAGCATAATATATATTATACATTGCCATATATTATTTGAGCAACTTAGTTGTTCTGTAAAAAAATCAAATATTGATATGAACAGCACTTAATGTATGTTTCTGTGTTCTTTAGCAAAACTAGTACTTGCATACCAATTTTTTCGTTTTGTTATAAACTTATTCACTTAGAGATCTTGAACAGCACAAAATATAGCCAATAAATATGTTTGCTTTGTATTCCAAGGAATAAAGATTATCATGTGCACTGAAAAAAAAAAATAGCAATCATTTTCAACATGAAATTTTGAATTACCTCAGAGCAATTCCTTGAGTATAACAACTTTCTGAATATCTACATATATGTTGAGACCTAAAGTAATCTCAACTGAGCCTGTTTTTGATTTGTTTTTAAACATAATTTACCTTTTGTCATGTACAAATGTATCCTTAAAATAAGAGAATATGTGTTTTTCCTTAACAACATATTTTAATGGCTCACCAAGGAAATATTTACCAGTGTGCCACACCATTGTATGAACATAATAAATACTTTTCAGAGACTGACAAACAAGTATATGATGCCTGCATCGGTGTTGCCAGCACATTACTGGCTCCAGCACAGCTCCGTATGGCCAAGCTTGCACTTTCCATGCATCTCACATCTCCTACAGTACGCATGTTTGATCAGATGGCCACCCAAAGTGGGGCAAAGGAAATCACATGTGAAGCGTTTGTGTCAATAGCTTCAAAGAAAATATGTGATAATGATGCTTTAAGAGATATTCTTAAAGCTTACAATCAGTATGATGTGGCAAGTATTTCTTTCTACTCAAATCCTATTACCTTATTTCTTTTCATTAATATTAATTTATGGGCAGTATGGTTTCTCTAAATCTAATTACCAAAAGTCTGTATTATACTTCATTGTTTGATTCATAAAGTAGGTAATAATGTTGTATCAGTTGTTTGGTTGAGGTTCAATTACTTGAATGATAGAAATCAGCCTTGATATGTAGATTGTAATAATTACCAGTGTGCTGTACTTACAGTAAATACAAATACCGGAAATAATGTGTTTGTTGATTAACATAAAAAAATATGGTCAAACATAGAACCTCCTCTTTTTTTGAAGTTGTTTAACAAATAATAATTTAGTGATTTTGGCACTACAGTGTTCATAGAAAGTGAAGGCGCACATATATTATTTAATAACATAACATGCTTTTTAGGCAGTGCTATACCCAATAGTACACCTACCATTTGCCAGTCATATTTGAGTCCAATGGGCTTGAGGGCAAGCCTATAACTGTCAACTGGGCCAGATTCTGTGACCACTACTTAGAAATTCCTAATTGAAAAACCCAATAACACAGAAAAACAGGACCTCAGGCTAAGAAGTCGTTCGTGCGGTCCATGGCCCTTTACGGGGCCCCGGTATGGGCGCGTTCTTTAGGGCGGCGCGCCGCCCACTACCTGAACGCGCCCCAAAAGGTGGTGGCCATACGGCTTGTCCGGGGCTACCGCACGATCTCCGGCGAGGCAGCAAGCCTCCTTGCCGGACTGCCACCGTGGGATCTGGAGGCGATAGTCCTCGCGCGCCTGTTTGAGTGGCGTGTGGAGGCACTACACCGGGGGGAAAACCCGCTGCCACGGCAAGTTGCCGCTCGGCGGGCAGACCTCCGGTGCGATCTCATGGTGGCATGGAGAGAGCGACTGTCGCAACCCCGTGCAGGGCACGCCACAATAGCGGCGGTAAGTCCCCTCTTTGAGGAGTGGCTGGAGAGGCGTCATGGCGTCCTCACCTACCGCCTGACGCAGGTCCTCACCGGACACGGAAGTTTCGGGAGGTTCCTGCACATCATCGGGCGGGAGGAAGCGCCCGGGTGTCACCATTGTGACGATCGCCCGGAGGACACGGTGGAGCACACAGTGGCGGTCTGCCCAGCTTGGGCGGTGAGAGTCAGCAAAGCAGAGGGGCTTGCCAGAGCCTCCGCCTGCCGGGGTTGCGGGTTGTTCGAAAGAGATACCGCGGCCCCGGAACGTAAAGGGCAATAGAAGGAACATGGGTGGGTTTTAGTCAGTACAAGTCTGACATGCCCCCCCGCTCCACCCAGAGCGGGGGAAGTCATTGGATGATTTCCCACCCGAAAAAAAAAAAAAAAAAATAAAGGCTAAGAAGTCGTGCCTGTGACCATTAGCTAAAAAGGCAGTCTACTGTTTTACTACCTGGAATTAAAATACCCAACTCAGAAAACCAATGTTATTAAGAACATTGTCAATATGACTGCTACATAGGTATGCCATGTAAAAGAATAAGTATGCTTAATGAAGCATGCAATGACCTAAAATAGCATAAACTTATGAAGTTTGATAAACTTACTGTTATAATATTATTATGAATCTAGTATATACCCAAGGTCTGCTGAACAATGCATTGTTTTCTTTAGCCTTTTTTAGGTGCAGGGAGCGCCACTGGCATTTACCTTGAATGTAACAATCTAAGAATCAAATTATTACAGAAACAAGTGTAATGCTCTGTTCGCTTCACTTATTGATTTAATTCAAGAGAGCAGAAATTCTCTCAAACAACTGAAAATGCATTTTCAGTGGTTCCAATTGTTTACACTTAGGTACCATGTCTTTTCTGTAGATGTTCTTACATGTAAACAAAATATAAAGTACCTTTACTTTTAGGAAGAGCATAAGCTGGAGACATATCTTTTGGACCACTCATACCCAAGCAGTGACAATAAGAGCCTTACTGCTATTCTGTATGGGGAGCTTGGAATGAAAGATTTTACAACAAAGCACAAGATACTAACTTCATATGCTGATAGCGGTGCTATTAACTATGTTGTGCGATGGAATGTTAAGGTAAGTTGAACTTGATAGATAAAGTTTAAATTGTAACTATTTATGTCAGTATTATTATCTGAATTTATGTGTGTTAGCAATGTGATGGGTTTCAAAAGAGTGGAATGTAGCAGAAACTATCAGACAAATTCATTCAAGGACTACTTTATTATGAACTAAAGTGCAATTTTGTCTTCTTTTGTTTTATAAAATTGTATACCTCTTACAGCCACGAGGCAAGCCCAAGTTACGCCTATCAGGCTATGGAGTAGAATTACAACTGAAAAGCACAGAGTACAAGAGTCAGGATGACTCAACACCAAAGGAATCGGAAGGTGGAGACTCACCTGCTCAACCCTCTGAAGAAGAAGATGAAAATGACCCTCAAAACCAAATTGATGGATTCAATTTTGGGAGGCTCAAGTAAGAGTCAAAAGCTTTTTTTAACTAAGAAGGAAAGGCAAGTAGCTTTCATAGTGGCATTCACGTAGGTTGCATACCATTTTGAAAGTTATTGGCTGAGATATTTTATTTAGATATTTTTTGTACTCCTAAGCCCAACTCGAATAAAACATCTTTTGTGTAGGAATCTGTTCCCTGGTCTACGTTCACCGCTGGAACGCTTCCGCCGTCACTTATCAGAATCAAACGAAGAGCTGGAACCTTTGAAAGTGTGGCAGATGCAGGCGCTAAGCATGCAAGCTGCAGTGGCTGTCGTCGATGCTAACGACGCCGGAGGCGACGAGTCGCTCAAAGTGCTTACGTCCATCGCACAGAATTTCCCTATGCAGGTAACATTTTATTTTTAAATGTTACTTGCAAACTCCTTAGCATTTTTTTTTCTTTTTCTTCTTTGGCAACTGAGCCGATGTCGACTATTCTGCCAGGGTCACGTGGTGACGGCAACTATACTATATATACTTGGTGAGCCGTCGAACTTTACTTTTGGTAGTGTTAGTAGCTGTAACTCCTTGGCTTTGCAGGCCTTCAGCAAAATGTGTATGATTATGAGTGATTAAGATCTGTGCCCACTTACAAAGTCAGTTACGAATAAAGTTATTAATGCTACTGAATACTGTTTTTCGTGTTGCTAGGCGGAAAGATAATTCATCTTTTGTTTTAGACTAAATCACTAATCCACGTGAATGTCCCTCGTACTTTCCGTGACGAGGTGTTATACAATCAAGATCTGTGGGCATCGTCCCTAGGCCTTCGCCCTGCGGAGCCTCTGCTACTCGTATCAGGAGCGCAGTATGATGCCGAAGAAGTCGATGTTATGGCGTTGTTGGTTGCGCTGAAGGAAGATATCGGACCTATGAATACTTTACATGCACTTGGTAAGTTCATTCTGTTGATTCAAATCAAATCATTTATTTCAATAAGACCATTACAGGCACTTTTGAATGTCAAGAAACAAAATGAATCTACAGTCCCGGTCACAAGGCATAATAACTTGTGAAAGTACTGTAGTTGCCCATTCCAAAGCGTTGATCTCTATGGAGAAGAATGGGCAAGAAACTGCATGGACACTCTTTTAAATTATAATATTTTAACAAAATCGTATTTACATCATTCATGTTGAGATTATACAAATATGTGAGAACGATGTAGAAAGACGTGCACGACGTGAATGGGGTAGATCATTAATATATACTAAAAAGAGGAAGGGACCTAATATCGATCCTTGTGGTACACCCATTTTTACATTTAAACCCATTGAATTGACACCATTTATTTGTACTTGCTGCTGTCTATCATTTAAATACGATTTAACTAAACTAAGGGCAAGTTTCCCTAGGCCGTAATGTTCAAGTTTTAAGAGAAGGCTTTCGTGGTTCACGCAATCAATAATTGTTGAATTTATAGATTTCCCGACCGGCTCTTCAATCGCAAAATACACTATTTTGCGATTTCAATCATAAGTTTTTCCCGTCATCGATAGAAATGTATAGACATTTCTTCTAATCGGCAGCGTTAATATCGCCAACTGATGCTGTTGAATTGAGATTTTTTGCCATAGTAATTGTATTACGAAGAGTTAAGATGAGTCGCGGTTTTATTTCGAAATACTTACGAACTGATATAAGAAGTAATCATTCTAATCAATTGCATACCACTCTTATACGCCATAAATTTCGAGTTTGAATACAATTGAGTCTAATAACATTCCGTTTAATTTTAATTAGACAGCACTCGGATCAGGATCACGTTGTAATAGCCTACAGCCTATTAGAACGCAAGTATAAGCTTTGTTTACATGACGTAACTGACGACGGCTTAGCTGTCACCACATGTGCTTCGCGCGTCATATTTTTTGTAATGAGAACAACCGGGAAAATATGAAAAAAACGAGTACATAAGAGGAAGTCTGAAAGTAGTGCCGGTGACTAAAAACTTCTTTAGTAATCGGTTGCTTACTATGGGAATGAGGAAATAGTCGTGAGAAAAGTTTTGAGTATGAATGTAGATGGTTAAAATATTCTTTAGAAGTCAGCTGTCTGCTTATTCCCATGAGAGTGTACATCTGTATTTCTTATACAGGCTTATCCAAAAAGCTGATCAACAATCTAATGTCTCTGGAGCTGGGCGAGGCGTACACGTGGGAGGAGTACGGCCTGGACATCCGCGACTCGTCGATCACGTGGCTCAACGACTTGGAGACGGACGAGCGCTACCGGCGCTGGCCCGCCTCGTTCATGGAACTGCTCAGACCTACGTATCCCGGCATGCTGAGGAACTTGAGGAGAAATATTTATAATTATGTAAGTTGTAAAGAGTAAACATGTCAATATTTTAATGTTCACGAGTACAATGTTTAAAATGTATCACTACTACATCAGCATGGCTATTATTGTAAAACTTAAACTGATATACTTTGTTATGGAATTGTGGGATAGGCTCTACTTGTGGGTAACCTGCTAGATTCCCCAAACTATCTGTATCCACGTTTTTAGCGGATAAATGACGAATAATGAATTGCGTCAATTTTGTTTTCCTTATTTATTTTAGATAATCGTGGTAGACCCAACAACACTAGCCTCCGGGCCCCCACTGAAACTAGGTGAAACACTACTGAAGCACGCCACACCAGTGCGAGTAGGTTTAGTACTAGCGCCCAGCGCTGACAACCCAGTGCTTGAAGCCGCCATCCGCTCCGCCTTCAATTACGTCGCGCAGGAGAAGAACTCCAACAGGGAAGCTTATTACTTCCTAACACAGGTATTGTGAAAATAATGTTTCTCGAAATTATCTAATATATAAAATTTCCGTGTCACAATGTTAGTTACCGTACTCCTCCGAAACGGCTCGACCGATTCTTATGAAATTTTGGGTACATATTGGGTAGGTCTGAGAATCGGCTAACATCTATTTTTATACCCCTAAACCTCAGCGGGTGAAACCGCTGGGCACAGCTAGTAGTATATAATAATATATATAGTATTTAGTGCAGAATAACTAAAATATACAAGGATTTTCGCAAAATAACATTTTTCGCAATTATTAGCGACATGATTTAATTTTTAATGCCTACAATTAAGGCAAAAATTAATGTTTGTGTTGTTAAAAATACTATTCAAATTCTATTCTCTTATCTTCGAATTGGTAACAGTGACACCTTTCTTTTGTTGGTTACTGAACTACGTTTTGCGGTTAAAGTATTTTTGAAGTAAATTGTAGGGATTGTTTCTTTAAATCGTGAATTTAATCTTTCTGACATTAATAATTTAGTTTTATAAAAAACAAACATGCAATTTTCTCATTTTTGAAAATTCCAGACCATTTACAATTCGGACTGAATTCTGGAATTTGTGTGTATAGCCCAACCAGGCTTATACCGACAGATGTATCTAGAACATTTTTGTCGTATAACTCTCAATGATCAATCCATAGATTTTCGAGTATTAGGTGAATTAATAGAGTTATGCCATTACTTTTGTATGTACAGTTACTACACCCACCTCAAGATGAAAAACTATCAATAGAATTCGTGAAGAAACAGCTGACCAAATATACCAGTTCCAATACTAATATTCATGACATACTATCTGAAGACTCGGAGTACAACTTCGGAAGACAACTAGCTGATGAGTTTGTATCAAAAATCGGCACCAACAAGTATCCTCAGGTAAGAAAGTCTTTTTATGATAAATTAATGTATGCGCTTTAATTTTTTAGGGTTCCGTACCTCATAAGGAATACATGGAACCCTTATTGGATCATTTTGTTGTCCGTCCGACTGTCGGTCTGTCTGTCAGGACCCTTCATCTCGGGAACGCGTGAGGGTATCGAGTTAAAAATAAAACCATATTCTCAAGTCTGTTTTCCCTTGGAGTTGTGGAAAAATCATATCTCTAAGTTTACGCAGTCAAAAAATGTGGCCCTTTATGTTACAAGTTTGTACGGAACTCGATGTGCGAGTCCGACTCGCACTTCCTCGGTTATACTAATTTTAAGTCATACTTGGGACTACAAATGCTTTCGGTGAAATAAATTATAATTTCAGATTTTATTAGTCTTTTCTAGTATTAAAATAATTAATGATAGGGAAACGCACGAATAATTTCGATATAATTCTGAACCCTCTCTTTAAATTCAAATAAAATAAGCGCCAAAACTAAACAAAAGTTCCTTCTAGGTTTTGATAAACGGCGTCCCATTGGTCGAAGAAGGCCTCACCCCTGTGACGTCATCAGTGGAATTGCTAGAGGAGGCGCTAGTGACGGCGCTGTCTCGTCACACGGGACGTCTGCAGCGCGCCGTTTTCCGCGGAGAACTGTCCGACTCCGACGACGCATTGGACTATCTTATGAAACAATCGCATATTATGCCCAGGTAACTCACTGACTAAAAAACTACTGTTACTGACAAGCAGATATAAAAGAAACACATCTATATAAAAAGAACACATATATCAACCCGCACATCGAAAACCGAAAGCTGTATGTATTTGAAACTGAAAGTATACATTAATAAACTAATTTCAACCGTATGTAAAGGTCTCAAAGTTGACTTTCAACTGTCGTTAACTTCGTTAATTCTATACCATCCCTGTGATGACCGTGGGATCGGCTCAGATGTGTAGAACCAAAACACTAAACAGCTAACAATTTTAGTTCTTTAATGCAGTGTCAACACTAAAAGCAAGTCGAATTTTTATAATTTTATAGAGCTGTATTATTTATTTATGCGTATGCAGCTTTAAGGAATACTCAAAACGAACACCAAACCCTCAATATAAGGTGTATAAGACGCTTGTCAAGACCATCACGGGAAAGTTTTGGAGGTATCTGGTTTACAACCAAAAACATTAAGTTTAAAACTGAATGTTGCAAAGATATCAATTGCTAAACAGCTAAGACACTTTAAATATATGATAATTATTTCATTTTAAAATGGCTAATAGTATGCAATGCTGTGAACATAATCGGGTCGGGCTGAATGTATTTAGCGTGGCTAATATATTCGTATACGGTAATTCTATTATCGTAGAAGTATTGTTTTCTCTAATCACAATTCTAGACCATCTCTTAAACATTTCTATCGCATCATTTAGAACGTTTGAGAAGAAAGCCAGTAAAACACATTAACATTTACTACACGGTTTTTGATCAACTATTTATTATTTCTCATTGGCACCCTTTGATCCTCGATCAGTTGTAACAACCTCTTCTAGAAATGAACCAGCTAAAATTTATACTACTATTATGAACACGAAGTAACTCTGTCTGTCTGTCATCTATTTCGGCCTTAACGGACAGTACAGGTAGACCGTGTCCTGAGTTAAGACTGGAGATGAAACGGATACCGTATAATATATACGGAAAACTTGAGGGCTAGACTTGGTCGGTTATTCGGGCCTTGGTCGCGTTAAATGTCGTGACGAGAATGATTAAAGTTACGAATCCAAGCGGAGTTGTAAGAAAGTTGTAAGTTGTTGGAATAGTAAACCATCAAATGCTGAAAATTTCGTACTTATTAACCATTCTTTACCACTTGTCCATTTTATTTTATTTATTTGAGAAAATAAACAGTTATACATGGAATCCTATACTAAGTTATAAATAAACAAGAGTTATAAATGCTATACCTACGACATTTTCCACAACATAATATGTTATATTAATTAAAATATTATATTAAAAGTTATATATGCGCTATTCTAAGGTGTTAAAATATTTTAGAGTACTAAATAATTATTAATAATAATCCTCCCCTAAGACGACCAACTGACCAAGTGTTTATCGACAACGAAAAAACTGTGGCATGGCTTATCTTGTGTTAATGAGAAGTTATGGATTTTTTTTTCATATTCGGTGGCTGGCCGAATAGTTGGTTATTACCCTATATTCGGCCTAGGTATCTGGTTGAGTAACTGATATTAATGGTTGTCCGTTTGATCTCTAGTTGAAACTATAACTATTTAATTGATTTCCAAGCAGACTACAGTCAGCATAACAATTTTCTTTTTCTCCTACAGGCTAAACCGTCGTATTTTGGGCTCGGATCCGTCACAGTACTTAGATTTGTCTGGAGTTGCATCGTCCAACGACTTATTTGCCGAAGACAAAATACATAAACTTATGCATTTGACAGGTAATTAACGAAGACATCAATCTACAGATAAGTTTCGTTTACCAAACGATCAGAAATTGGAATTGGTAGAGTTAATTTGCCTGAAGTTTTTCAAGGAAGAAAACAACTTCTGAATAAATACTTCTAATATTCCTTTATAAATTCCGTAAAACTTTTTAAGTTAGTAGAAGTTTTTCCATATTTGATATCTTGCCGAGAGAGGCAATTTATTTACATGCTTCGTACTTTATCAAAGTTTAGGTAGATACGCTCTACCTTTTCTGACCTCTGGTACTACAATAATTAAATATCACATGGATTAACATATTGTCTTTATATTAGGACGAGACGCATTGGCAACTGCTCTACCTCTTCTCAAATACTTCACCAAGTCTGGAAAAGTTGAAAAGTACTCTCAGACGATTTGGGTAGCTGGCGATCTAAACAACAAGGAATCCAGGGAGCTGCTCAAGAATGCTTTATCGTTCATGGTAAATACTTTAATATTATTATTATCTGTTTTAAAGTGAAGTCTAAATGTTAAAAATGCTGATGGTTTTCTGAAATAGTTTCATTTTGAGAGCCAAAGAGGGTGTTAAGTAAATTATAATGAAGTTATCTATATTCATTATAGTTCCAGTGTGAGAAATATATGTAAACTAACAGTATGAACAGCGCCATCCCTTTCTGAGGCGGATCACTGACTGGTTTAATACTTCACTCATAATAGTCCAGCAGTAGTGTGGTAATTAATGCATTGTATGATTTTATAGATTGTCTGTGTAATATTGATATGTGAATATAGTTTAGTAAAAAAAATGGATAGTATGCGAGATTATGCACTAACAAATACTAACTAACATAATTTTCCTGACTAACATGGGTAGGCAGGATAATTATGTTGTAAGTTAGTATTTGTAAGTGTGTGTGTTAGTAGTTGTTGTTATTGGTTGTCAACGCAACACTTTTATTTTTTCTTCCATTCTCTCCAATGGCGTGCTTAAGGACCAACAATACGGCAAGCCTATAGACTGTTCAGTCTAAATCTAAGTACTGCCATCAATTCTTTTCTGTCAGCCATCATTTTTACTAACTAAATCATTTAATATAATCCTTTTCCTCCCTATAGAAAGATTCCCGCGGCGTCCGTGTGGCGTTCATTCCTAACGTTGACGGTACATCCAACGTAGATCAGTCACTAAACAAAGTGGTGCTGGCGGCATTGACTACGCTAGAGCCGGCTGAGGCAACTAAGTACACGTTGAGATTGTTGGAAGACGAGGGCTGTCACGAGACACAGACCTGTGATATCTTGGTGAGTATATTCTCTTCCCATCAACTAGTAAAACAAACGAAAAATTACATTAAAAAGCATTGTATGGCTGTAATTTTTGTGCTCAACCGACATTCATTTTTTTATTTAAGTTTGAGCTAGATTGATTATTATTATTACCTTTTGTCTCTATTTGGTGTAAACAGTTTTAATTGACTTAATATTGTAGCTGATAATTATGCAATTTTGATGGCCAGTGACGAATTTCTAGTCAAATTAGAATAGATTATTATTACCTTTTGTCTCTATTTGGTGTAAACAGTTTTAATTGACTTAATATTGTAGCTGATAATTATGCAATTTTGATGGCCAGTGACGAATTTCTAGTCAAATTAGAATAGATACGTAATAATAGTGTTCTAAAATAACAATAATTAGCTTACAAAGTAAGCCGTTATTTGCACACACTTACGGCACAGGCCGGGTGACAAAATATTATGTAAATTTAACCTCTCGTTTTGTACCGAATCAGGCCGTTTTTTTCGATTGTTTTAAAACAATTGCATATGTTTATGCAATGTCTTTTTCGGATAAAAAATCATCAAACAACTTCTCCCGCTCTGGGCGGAGCGGAAGGGAGAGTCAGAGATGTACTGACTAAAAACCCAATCATGTTCCTTCTTTTGCCCTTTGTGTTCTGTGGCCGCGATATCTATTTCGAACAAACTGGAACCCCGGTAGGAAATAGCATGTTTGAGGTTTGCAAGATGTGCACTGAAGCGCGTCAAAACAAATGAACGCGAGTTTCCCACGACGCCTTTGCAAAGTACGTAAGTAAGTACTAGGGCAAACAAAAAGAAATGCTATTGCGGACTCGATTTGGACTGTGCAAGAGCTACCCATGTCAATGTTTTTAACATATCTGAACGCGACTTTTTTTAAATCGCCCTGAATTGAATCATTTATCTCGATACAGCCCGAGCTCGTCCCCGCTCTGAACAAATACGAGTGGGTGCTGAAAGCGTCCCGCGTACTGTGCGCGCGCAGTCTCAGGCTGCGGGCGGGAGCACGCGCGCTCATCTACAATGCACGGCTCATCGGGCCGCTGCACCCGCACGAGCGTTTCACGCTTGACGACTTCACACTGCTGGAGAGGTAATGAAAAGATCTCAATTTAAGTGAGAAAAAATAGTACCAAAAATAAACTTTATAGCCGAGGGAGGCATAGAAAACAATAGCGTTTTTATGGGAGACCTTACAAAGGCTCTGGCCCTTTGTGTGGTCTCTCCAGCCTCTGCAGGTCCCTTTGAGGTAGGCATAGTTTATTTTGTGATACTCATTGTAATTATCTGGTAAAGAATCGTGTGTATAAAGTGATAAATTATTAGGTCAACAACATTAACACGATTTGTCTTATAGGTATAGCAACCAAATGTACGGCGATAAATTATCAGAAGCGTTGGATAAGAAAAAGAAACCACAAGACCCCGACAACATTGTCTTCGAAGATGACGATGATGAAGGTAATACAAACTACAACATCGCCCCACCCCTTATTATCAAACTCCAAGCTACAAACAAAATCATTTACTTTTTTCTCAATAATTGGCGGGAAGATGCGCATCAAGCGAAAAGTGGAAGGAATGGGGGGCGGCCTTTGCCCGGGAGTGGGTAAAACCAGACTAGTTAAAAAAAGTTTAGCATAATTTAACTGCGTGCTTAATGATCGATACTTTTATTATTTCGCAAAGTTAACCAAACAACGGCATTTTCATCAATTATCTCAGTGTCTCTCGTGTGTATTACAATATACATATCTACTCTCAATTCCAGGTCTAAAGCACATATTTACGCCTATGGATGGGAGTTTATCATTCGTTCATTCAAAATTTGCCAAGAAAGGCTAGTAGCGTCCTTGGACGTAGCTACCCAAGCCAGGCCTTTACCACGTCTATTTATTTCAGATCTGGACAGCAAAGAGTTGAACTCAGAAGATCGTCTGAAGGTTGTGTCAGTGGTAGCTGCGCGCAGCCCGCGCGTGCGCACGTCGCTGCCGGCGGGCTTGAAGACTGAGCACTCGCTTGTAGACCTGCCGCCTCTGAGGGATGATGAAGCCGCTGTTGAGGTAAGCATATAATTCTCTACATTCATTCAACAGGGTTTTTAGCTTTGACAATAGCTACAAAAAAGCAACCTTACGTATGAACGTAACGAAAATAAATTTATCTGTAAGTTTGACAGTACCCCAGTCAACACCAGGTAAATAAAAGTGAAAGGTCTTTAAGTATGTTGTTATTATTTCCAGATAGTGGCTTGACGATGTACACCGGCACTGATTTATACTTTCCCAAATGGGTGGCCATTTGATTTTATACAACATTGCTAGATCCACAATACTGGAAAATATGTCATACACGTTTCTAAAATAAACTTTCCCTGTATTTAAAACTGAATGTACATAGGTTCCAGTGGCTCTAGCGCGGACACGAGAACAATTTGACGTAATTATATGTAGTTTTTTTTAGTCTTCAGCAGCGAGCTGGCGATTTAGTTGCTACAAATAGAGGAAGGCGATTGACAAATCTATTTGATCTAACAGATAATAGCAGTACTAGACCCGGCATCAACCGCAGCGCAGCGCCTCGCACCACTGCTGCTCGTGCTGCGGCGCGTCGTCAACTGTCGCATCAAGTTGTTCGTCAACCCGCAAGACAAGAACTCCGATATGCCGCTCAAGAGGTAATCACTTTAATTTGCTCTGTTAGTGTGATGTAATGTTTTAACGTAGTTAATTTTTTAGGACCTAATGAACGCTGGGTACTTACCGGCCCAATTTATTCAAAAACATCATCGGCACGAAAAGGAGAACAAAATAGTCAAATACTTTGATACACAGAAAATAATAAAAAAAAAAAAAACGTGTGGCACTCGGGGACTGCCGCGGTAAAGCTATTGCATAGCATTTTTTATCAACTTATGCAATAAATAAAAACAATCTAAATAAAATATTTAAAAAGTACTTCCAATGAAAAGAAGTCGCAAAAAGAAACATTTTTTTATCAACTTAGACAATAAATAAAAAATATAAAAAACTAAATATAATATTTAAAAAGTACTTCCAATGAAAAGAAGTCGCAAAAAGAAAAACAAGACCTTGGGTATGATCCAGCGTAATGTCGATTGACTATCCGATTCTCTACCAAACACGCTATTAGAACATTAGAATCGGGATTAAAATAACTGACCGTATTGTGTAAACGACGTTAGACAATGCACGGCCTTCAAGCCACACCTCCGTGCCCGTCGGAGTGGGGAGCGTCAGGTTTTTTTTCGTTACGGAATCTCTGGATTCGGTCTCCGCGCTCAAGGCCCGCGATAGAAGCTATGCAATAGCTTAAAAACAATTCATTGTTCTTTTTGAGTGACAAACGAGTTGGTATTGTTATTCGGCACGAAAGAAAGAGTTGATTAGTATTGTACAAAAATAATTACATACTTTTCGTCCTTAATTGTTCTTCAGTACTTTTGCTGTGATGAATGATATTCATTGTGATAATGTTTATCATTTATATTTTACATGAATTCGTACAAATGATTAATATCGTGTACTTTTCCACCAGCTTCTACCGCTACGTACTGGAGCCAGAGCTACAGTTCACATCGTCGGGCGCGCTGTCGGGCGGCGCGCTGGCGCGGTTCGGTCGGCTGCCGCACGCGCCGCTACTGTCCATGGAGCTGCGCACTCCGCCCAACTGGCTCGTCGAGTGCGTCAAGTCCGTGTACGACCTCGACAACATACGACTGGCTGATGTCGATACTTTAGTGCATAGGTAAGGACCACTTGAAGAGATACATTCTTCAAGAGCAGGTAACTCCGAGGGTCCCTACGCTGGCAGGCAGGCGCGTAGATCATGATTCTCCTGCCGTTATCTCAATTTATTTGAAGTCGGCTTATCATATTTCTCTATTCTATTGATCTCATCAGACACCTCATCTCTTGCCATATCATCCATCATAGAGTTCTCCCATCGTTCTTTGCTCTTAATCTACTGTTACATACCATTACCGCACAACTTTTCGGTCACCGGCGCTACTTTCAGACTTCCTTATGGTAAAGCGCGTAGATGTTTACCATATTTTTTGAACTGTTTTTTTTTTTGTTAGTTAGGATTCGTTTTGCAATACAGATTATTACTGGGGTAAATTAAGTTGATTTCAGAGTGGCCAATCCTGTTGTAGAGTGCATAAAAATAAGTTACAGCTGCAACTATACTTTACGTGTGGGGTTAAAGCTATTTATCCGATATGACCAAACACGATGCACCTTTATGATTGAAAATACAGGTATTTGACTTCGATTAACTTGTCCAACAGCGAGTTCGAGCTAGAATATCTCCTTCTAGAAGGCCACGCGTGGGACACAACACTAGGTACGCCGCCCCGCGGTCTGCAACTAGTGCTGGGCACTCGCGATAACCCGGAGCGTATGGACACCATCGTGATGGCTAACCTGGGCTACTTCCAACTAAAGGCCACCCCTGGCGCCTGGCTGTTGAGGCTCAGACCTGGTCGATCTGATGATATCTATGAGATTGTTGGGTAAGTTCGATGTATTAATTATTACTATATTAATTATTTCGTTTAAATTCGCCTTTATGTTACAAAAAGTTGTATATTAAAATTTCTAGCTTATGTCGGTTCTATAATAGGCTCAAACCTCTGTTATATAATTGTCGCTAGCTTTCGCGCTTATTTCTTACATACCCCAATCTTATGATTATATCCTCCATCTATCAACACAGGATCGCTATAAAATTCTTTATCTGTTTCACAGCCACGAGAACACAGACACTCCCGCAGACAGCGAGGACATCCAAGTGCTGATGAGTTCGTTCCGAAGCCACGTGATCAAGCTGCGAGTCAGCAAGAAACCCGACAAGCAACACCTAGACCTACTCGTCGAGAACGATGACAAGAACTCTGGCGGAATATGGAACTCTATTGCTAGGTGAATAGAGAACAAAATGCATTTTTCGTAAATTGCTAAGCGAGGAATGTTATGTTTGCCAATCTGAGCCTTTGAGTGGAAACAGATTTGCAATTCGGCTGTTGATTGGTTACCCTCAGATCGACAGTGGTTTGAATTATGGGATTCAATCAAACCGAAGTATTCAGAATCCGCAGTTGCGTCCTGGTGAAAAGCGAAGTTTAGCGTGTTCGTTGTTTAAGTTTTGTGTGCGTTAAATTTCTTAGGGCAAAAACGTTTCCAGCCAATAAGGGTGGTTATGTGGTGCTTGCATGCTTCGCATGACTGATGACAAGTGCATGGAATTTTAGCCACCTTAACTATACTATTTTAAATAATAAAACATAATTTCCCTTGCCCGCCGTCTCGAAGTCAACAAATGAAACGCATTCTCAGTTCGTTCGGTGGCGGCGACGAGCAGGAGTCGCAGGACGAGACCATCAACGTGTTCTCAGTGGCATCCGGCCATCTGTACGAGCGGTTCCTGCGCATCATGATGTTGTCCGTACTCAAGAACACCAAGTCGCCCGTCAAGTTCTGGTTCTTGAAGAATTATCTTAGTCCTTCGCTCAAGGTAAGTTAAAACACAGGGTATACAGGCTGCATCGCATGCAGCCTGGTTTTTAAAACTGCTTATCGATAATTTCTATGATTAAATCTGATATCCATGTCTTTTTAAAATATGTTGTAGCAACAGAAGACTTTTTGGAAGGTGTTAAAATCAAAGAACTCTCAAATTGGTTATCCATAAACATATGATAAGTTTGTATCATATTTCAGAAGCTGTTACTACCTGGGACTGTACCACTACATCTTGAGAAAGAAATGGGGAAAGGGTGGGGTTATACAATACCTCTTATATATTTATCTCTTTCCCACACAGATACAGGATTAAAATAACATTGTTATAGGAAGTAGTTCTATCCTGACTTTAATAAAATAAAATGACTTGACTAATACCCCAGCCATCTCTCTAGGACATCCTACCCTACATGGCGCAAGAGTACGGGTTCCAGTACGAGCTGGTGCAGTACCAGTGGCCGCGCTGGCTGCAGCGGCAGCGGGACCGACAGCGCACCATCTGGGGCTACAAGATCCTGTTCCTCGACGTGCTGTTCCCGCTGCACGTCAAGAAGATCATCTTCGTGGATGCTGACCAGGTAGGTGGCGTCAGACACTTAGAATTTAAGACCTATTGAATTTCGTTCACTCTACACTATAACGCCGTAAAAGAGAAAGAGTAAAGAAGAGAAAGAGTATGCATACAGAGTTATAACGCGCGTCCCTTGTTTCTCTGGACAGTACCGTCACGTCACGACAAGTCGTGCGCTGTGAGTCGTGTCATTTCTTGCAGTTGATTTCTCTGCAATGAAGCCAACACGCAGCTTTAAGACGCATTGCTTGCTTGCGACACTGCGCCTGATTTTCTTAAGACGCTGCTCTAAAATGATTGGCCATGTTATTGATGTATAGGCATACTCCTGAGTTTGGCTTAAACTTTTACATTGTATGGCACAGATTGTTCGTGCGGACTTGAAGGAGCTGGTCGAATTAGACTTGGGTGGCGCGCCATACGGATACACGCCGTTCTGTGACAGCAGGCGAGAGATGGAAGGTTTCCGGTAAGAGTTTATTTATTATAATCTGCCTATAACTGTCTATTATTACATAGATTTCTCCTAAAGTTCACCACTATGCTCTGACTTACCGGAGCTTATGTCTAGCCTTGCGATATTATGTCTCTGTAGGTTCCTATTTCCGTATTTAAAGCTTTATTGCTTGACCCGCGCAGACTTAAAGCTGTACAAGAAAACGACCAAGTCTTAAATTCTAATAAACTTTTTTCTTCTAATTTCTTTGTTTTCCCCTTCGCCATCTCTACGACATGGTCAGTAGCAGGACGTTGTTCACTTTGACTGCTTATTTTGGGACATAGTCGACAAGATAGAAGGCTAAAAGCCGCTAGATATATTACATGCTTCTATAACAACAGGTTCTGGAAGCAAGGTTACTGGCGCAACCACCTGCAGGGCCGTAGCTACCACATCAGCGCTCTCTACGTGGTGGACCTCAAGAGGTTCCGCCGCATCGCCGCGGGAGACCGTCTGCGAGGGCAGTACCAGGCACTCAGCCAGGACCCTAACAGCTTGTCTAACTTAGGTCAGTAATCGTATCTTCCGACTTTTGGCTAGTGACCCTGAAATTTCACAACAGGTTTAAGTGAAAATTCATTAGAGCCGACTTGTGTTTTATACGGAGGCGACTGACTTGGGCTCTTACTCATAAATACGATACGACGTCACGTTTGTACAACATTTGTACGACACACGACGTGGCGACACTTAGGGCCACACCACATACACACTTTACGACATGACGTGGACGTTACCGACGATACCGGACGGACAATACATGTTCTGACGGGCCTGTTGGTCTAGTGGTTAGTGGCCCTGACTGCTAAGCCGGAGGTCGTGGGTTCGATTCCCACCCAGGACAAACTTTGTGTGATGAGCATGATTGTTTGTTCTGTGTCTGGGTGTGATTTATCTATAATATGTATGTATTTATAAATTATATAAGTATGTATATCAGTTGTCTGGTTACCATAACACAAGCTCTGCTTAGCTTGGGATCAGATGACCGTGTGTGAGTTGTGCCAAGTCAAAAAAAAAATGTTTGATGGAAATTAATTCCATTATCTTATTACAGATCAAGATTTGCCAAACAACATGATTCATCAAGTGGCCATTAAGTCGTTGCCTCAAGAGTGGCTGTGGTGCGAGACGTGGTGCGACAATGACTCCAAGACTTACGCCAAGACTATCGATTTGGTGAGTCACTGTTAAAGCGATGTAGCTTCCGCCATTTTTTTTCCACTGCAACGCTAAAAATGATTATTTTGAGAAATTCACAATCAAACTTCATCGTAACGTGTAGATGAAAATTTCTAAGTATATTTGGCTCAAAATACAGCTTCCGTATCCGTATTGTTAAAGACAGATTACGGCTCAAATAACTTGTTGACAAAATATCAACATTACTAACTTCAAATTCGATTCGATCATTGTAATGGTGCATCCATACCAGTCACTTAACTTTCTATAACTATTGTGGCCTCTTTCCTAAAACTTTAAAAGTATTGCTAGCTTTTCGTTGCTATCCACTTATTTCTGAGTAGTAGTAGTAGACAAAATAGCAAATGTAATGAGTATTTATTTCTTTTATTTCTAGTGCAATAACCCGCAAACAAAAGAAGCGAAGCTCTCAGCTGCCATGCGTATTGTACCCGAGTGGACCGAGTACGACCATGAGATCAAAGGACTCCAAGCGCGCGTGCGCCGCGGTCTCTACCAAGCCGCTGATCATGAACAGGTGAGGCAGAAACTGAGATACAACCCGCTTCATAATTCAAAGTAATGTTGCGAGTGAAGTTATTAACTATCGATACTATAGTGCTAGTTACAAGTGACTAAAAAAGTGATGGATCTGAATGTTGATGGACGGAGAGCGAGAGGAAGGCCAAAAAAAGATGTATGGATTGTGTAAGGAATGATATGAAGGAGAAAGTAATAAATGATGCCGTGACGTCTGATAGGGGAGAATGGAGGAAGAAAACGTGTTGCGCCGACCCCAAATAGAATGGGACAAGGGCAGGAAAATGATGAGTGCTAGTTACAAGTACAACATCGACATTATGCTTACCACTATTACACATCAGTAATTAATAAACCACCTTTATTAAAATGTATTTTATACCACACTGTGTAGTGTGTCAATGATGTGAACGATTCACGAAATATTCCGCATCATTAAGCGTAGGAGCATTTTGAGATGTCAACAAATAAAATATTGTAGTTCATAAAGGAAACATCGTGTAGAAACCTGAACTTGTAATTAATACAAGCCTGAAATTACCAACCCATGTTGAGCGAGTGTGGTGATCAATGCTCTTCTCTGTTTGAGAAGGGACCTTTACCCAGCAGTGGGAGAGTTATAGGCTGTATTCTTTTCTTTCTTCGTGTTCTATAACTTGGGGCGATATCTGGGCGCAACCGCCGTGTTTCTGGCGAGATACCAATTAAAATATATTATTTTTTGCAGGAGATCGAAAGTACGAACTATGAAGAAATTCCAGCTGAAAGTCCATCAAGTAAGTGCCATCTTTTATTTTATTCAAACAAAGGTTGTCTTAAAGTAATAGATTTATATGACTGCTTATTGTATCACCCTATGTAAAATGTTCTAATTTTATAGCGGTAAATAGTATTAACATAATATAATAAAGAGTATTCTGCCCATCTATCCTACATAAAAGTCAAATTTTAAGAAAATAATTTATTTATGGTATCTGTTTCAGAACACGACGAGCATTCTGAGTTATGATGAACTAAAGTGAGGATATTATTAGTTTATTCCAATTTTATTGAATGCCGAGTTCGAGTGAATGTGTAAGTAGGTAAATGCTCACTGTTTATGTACTGGTCAGCGTTTTGTGTAGCTGAACAATTCAATTATTACATGTGTACTCTACTACAATAAGTATATATTTTCACATTTATATTCATTACAAGCTTTTGAGCGAAACGTTTAGCGGTTCCTGATATTGGTAAATATTATAAAAAAGACTATGTTACGAATCTTATTACCAATTTAGTTTAAAAAAACTACCTACTTTAATTTGCGATGCCATATTGCGATATTTATCGTTCTGTAAATCGTCGTAATTATTACATTTCACAAACTATGTGACTTCTGTACGCTGTAATATTGTAGTTATGTTTCACGTCTCCTACTGAAGGAAGCATTTTACCACCATTTATATCAAATAAGTAAAAATAATGTGATTTTTAGTTCATAAGTGAAGGGATTTCCCTGTTGAACTGAAATCCCACGTTAGCTAGAGTTTATTTTTTTATATTTCCAGAAACAAATTCCAAAATTCTGTATAGTTATAGCGAATGTAAAGTAAATAAACTACTGTGTTTATGTATAAGGTTAATGAATGAAGCAGTGTCGAGATCTCACAAGTTAGTGAATTGAATATTACATTATCCAGTGAATGTCTTTAGATTGGCCGTAGTTACATATTCCTTCAATTTTGAGTTATATTTCAATATTGCTCAGTGTATTTAATCGGCAATATAATGCTAAAATACAATAGTAGTGTAAATAAACTTACGTCACATTTATACTGTCTTTTATTGTTATATTTTTTCCTTATCTTATTTTTTAGTTAAAACAATACCGAATAATGTTTTTTAACAATTATCAAACATTTGCATTAGGAGTCTTATGCAAGCGAGTAGGGGCTCGTATAGCCACACGAGCAACTCGTACGAGCTTAGCGTGTGAAGACTCGTGGTAGACGCGCGCCCCGCCCCCATTAACCACTCTCTGGTTCGACCGAACATGCTCGAATAAGCGCTTATGTGTGTAAGCGTTCGGTATTTTGAAGCGCAAAATGTTGCACGCGAGTAAGCGAATAGTCCCTAGAAAATAAGCGAGTTCTGAATCCGCTTCTATACTTTAATATACCTTTAGAATTGTTGCTATCCAAAGTTGATTACCTATACTTACTACTTTTTGGTCAATGTTATAAATCTTGGTTATTGCCTCGCTAATCAAGCAGTCGTTATTCCAGTGTCGCCATTAGTCAATTTAAGACGCTGACAAGAGCCAAAAAGGCTTGTCTCGAAACATTTTTTTGCCAAATCTATACAGTTTGTGACGGCGGAAAAAATATATGTTAATCTTGAACATATTTCTGAGAACCCTGTTGCTTTCAAAACACGTTTTTGAGAAATTTCCTCGATACAAAAAAATTGTAAACTAACCTCTTAAAATGATCTTCCAATAAAAATATCTGTATTACGAATCAACGTACGTTGGTAAAATTTATAACAATAACGAATTACATTTAAATAAAGAACTTGGTTATTTTTTATTTTTGACTACTCAACTCATTTTAAAGTAATCAATTTATTCTATGGTTTGTAAAAAGTTACGAACGTCACGTCATCACGCTTCTCTTTCTTACGTATGCAATCCGACAGTGATCGCATAGACGCGCAGCTAGATGGACGCATGCCGCATGTCGCTCTGCCCCGCTATCCGTTTTATATATTGATATTTGATAACTTCAAACATACATTATATTTTATTTAATTCCTAAAACTACCTATACTAAGTTGTAAAAAGATTGGCACGAAAAGACATTGGTATGGGATATAAGTTTGAACATAAATTAAGTTGTGAAATATTTGCTGTGCAAAATGGGAATTCACAAAAATGCCGGAGGCCGGCAAAAAAGCGCTACTATACTAACAAACAAAAACATCTCATGCAAGTAGTAAAGTTATATTATAAATTTATATTGTAATATTGACAAAACGGGTACGAACATAAATGAAATTATAACGAAATAGGTATTAAAAAGGCTATTTTGTACCACCCATACCCTAAATTCGTAGGTACACGAAAGACTCGTCTAGTCTAATGGTACTAGCATGGATTCCGAACGACGAGTTTCGAGATCGAACCCATGTTAAATTTTTGGAAATTGATTTGGATTTTTTTTATTTACTTATTTTTGTGAAATTTACATTGTTTTTTATTAATTTTATTTAAATATTTTCAGAATTATTATTACGTAACGCTCGGTTAAGTTCAGAGGTACCCGGAAAGAATCCGAAAGACAAGACTCAAGTTCGAACCCAAGCCAAATTTTAGGAAACTGATATTTTGATTACTTTTTATTTACTTAATTTTAGTAAATTTACATTGTTTTTTTTTTAATATTTTTAGAATAGTTATTACGTACTCGGTTAGTCTGTGGTAGTGGTACTAGCATAGAATCCCAAAGACGAGTCTCGAGTTCAAACCCAAGTTGAATTTTAGGAAATTGAAGTGGATTCTTTTTATTTACTTATTTTTGGGAAATTTACATTGTTTTTTTTTAATGAGTTTTGGAAATGTCTGGTTTGGAAATGTATGGGTTACCGCACGGGCCAGGTTAAGCAACCCTCACCAAGGTTTGGAAAAGGATGGGTTACCACACGTGGCCAGGTTAAGCAACCTTTGCCAAGGTTTGGAAATGGATGGGTTACCGCAGGGAGCCAGGTTAAGCAACCTTTGCCAAGGTTTGGAAATGGATGGGTTACCACAGGGGACCAGGTTAAGCAACCCTTGCAAAGGTTGCTTAACCTGGGTTAAGCAACCTTTGCCAAGATTTGGAAATGGATGGGTTACCACAGGGACCAGGTTAAGCAACCTTTGCCAAGGTTTGGAAATGGATGGGTTACCACAGGGGGCCAGGTTAAACGACCCTTGCCTAGGTTTGGAAAAGATGGGTTACCACACGGGGCCAGGTTAAGCAACCTTTGCCAAGGTTTGGAAATGGATGGGTTACCACACGAGCCAGGTTAAGCAACCCTCACCAAGTTTTGGAAAAGGATGGGTTACCACACGAGGCCAGGTTAAGCAACCTTTGCCAAGGTTTGGAAATGGATGGGTTACCACAAGGGGCCAGGTTAAACGACCCTTGCCAAGGTTTGGAAATGGATGGGTTCTTGCCAAGGTTTGGAAATGTATGGGTTACCACAGGGAGCTAGGTTAAGCAACCTTTGCCACGGTTTGGAAATTGATGGGTTACCACACGGGCCAGGTTAAACAACCCTCACCAAGGTTTGGAAATGGATGGGTTGCCACAGGGAGCCAGGTTAAGCAACCTTTGCCAAGGTTTGGGAATGGATGAGTTACCACAGGGGGCCAGGTTAAGCAACCTTTACCAAGGTTTGGAAATGAATGGGTTACCACAGGGGCCAGGTTAAGCAACCTTTGCCAAGGTTTGGAAATGGACGGGTTACCACACGGGCCAGGTTATCAACCCTCACCAAGGTTTGGAAATGGATGGGTTACCACACGGGCCAGGTTAAGCAACCTTTGCCAAGGTTTGGAAATGGATGGGCTACCACAGGGGGCCAGGTTAAGCAACCTTTGCCAAGGTTTGGAAATGGATGGGTTACAACAGGGAGCCAGGTTAAGCAACCTCTGCCAAGGTTTGGTAATGGATGGGTTACCACAGGGGGCCAGGTTAAGCAACCTTTGCCAAGGTTTGGAAATGGATGGGTTACCACAGGGGGCCAGGTTAAGCAACCTTTGCCAAGGTTTGGAAATGGATGGGTTACAACAGGGAGCCAGGTTAAGCAACCTCTGCCAAGGTTTGGTAATGGATGGGTTACCACAGGGGGCCAGGTTAAGCAACCCTTGCCAAGGTTTGGAAAAGGATGGGTTACCACAGGGGCCAGGTTAAGCAACCTTTGCCAAGGTTTGGAAATGGATGGGTTACAACAGGGAGCCAGGTTAAGCAACCTCTGCCAAGGTTTGGTAATGGATGGGTTACCACAGAGGGCCAGGTTAAGCAACTTTTGCCAAGGTTTGGAAATGGATGGGTTACCACACGAGGTCAGGTTAAGCAACCCTCACCAAGGTTTGAAAATGGATGGGTTATCACACGGGGCCAGGCTAAGCAACCTTTGCCAAGGTTTGGAAATGGATGGGTTACCACACGAGGTCAGGTTAAGCAACCCTCACCAAGGTTTGGAAATGGATGGGTTATCACACGGGGCCAGGCTAAGCAACCTTTGCCAAGGTTTGGAAATGGATGGGTTACCACACGGGGCGAGGTTAAGCAACTCTCACCAAGGTTTGGAAATTGATGGGTTGCCACAGGGAGCCAGGTTAAGCAACCTTTGCCAAGGTTTGGGAATGGATGAGTTACCACAGGGGGCCAGGTTAAGCAACCTTTACCAAGGTTTGGAAATGAATGGGTTACCACAGGGGCCAGGTTAAGCAACCTTTGCCAAGGTTTGGAAATGGACGGGTTACCACATGGGCCAGGTTATCAACCCTCACCAAGGTTTGGAAATGGATGGGTTACCACACGGGCCAGGTTAAGCAACCTTTGCCAAGGTTTGGAAATGGATGGGCTACCACAGGGGGCCAGGTTAAGCAACCCTTGCCAAGGTTTGGAAAAGGATGGGTTACCACAGGAGCCAGGTTAAGCAACCTTTGCCAAGGTTTGGAAATGGATGGGTTACAACAGGGAGCCAGGTTAAGCAACCTCTGCCAAGGTTTGGTAATGGATGGGTTACCACAGGGGGCCAGGTTAAGCAACCTTTGCCAAGGTTTGGAAATGGATGGGTTACCACACGAGGTCAGGTTAAGCAACCCTCACCAAGGTTTGGAAATGGATGGGTTATCACACGGGGCCAGGCTAAGCAACCTTTGCCAAGGTTTGGAAATGGATGGGTTACCACACGAGGTCAGGTTAAGCAACCCTCACGAAGGTTTGGAAATGGATGGGTTATCACACGGGGCCAGGCTAAGCAACCTTTGCCAAGGTTTGGAAATGGATGGGTTACCACACGGGGCGAGGTTAAGCAACTCTCACCAAGGTTTGGAAATTGATGGGTTACCACAGGGGGCCAGGTTAAGCAACCCTTGCTAAGGTTTGGAAATGGATGGGTTATCACAGGGAGCCAGGATAAGCAACCTTTGCCAAGGTTTGGAAATGGATGGGTTACCACAGGGAGCCAGGATAAGCAACCTTTGCCAAGGTTTGGAAATGGATGGGTTACCAAACGGGGCCAGTAATAGAGTTTTCTTCAAAGTGCCTTCGATCCTCGAATTCATAAACGATGATGAACACGAAAACGATGTCCTTTTGTGAAGTCCACCATGAAACAGAATAATGATGTTTTCAATGACATATTTAGTTCCTATCACAATCTGTTCTTTTCTGCATATTACTTTTATAAAATTATGTCAATGTTTCACATCTGCCAGGCGTACCGTGACGGCTCACATTTTTTTTATATTTTTAGAATTATGTCGTTCATTTATTGATTAATTCCCATATTATTTACATTTTTAAATATTTCTTATTAAAAAAAACATAAAAAATAGAATAATTATTACGGCGTCGGTTAGTCTTGTGGTACAAATTTGCATAGAATCCAAAAGACGAGTCACGAGTTCGAACCCAAGTTGAATTTTAGGAAATTGAATTGGATTATTTTTATTTACTTGTTTTTGGGAAATTTACAGTGTTTTTTTTTATATGTTTTTAGAATAATTATTACGTAACGCTCGGTTAGTCTGTGGTAGAGGCACATCCATAGAATCCGAAAGACGAGTCTCGAGTTCAAACCCAAGTTGAATTTTAGGAAATTGAAGTGGATTCTTTTTATTTACTTATTTTTGGGAAAACATTGTTTTTTTTTAATAAGTTGAGTTGCCTGTAAGGTCGACAGAGTATGTTTTTATTTTCCTCATATTTATATTGTTTTTTTAAATTCAGTATAAATAAAGTATAAACATACATTCAGTTTTACTTGCCTTATCTAATTTGTTTTTAGCTTTTCATACAGAACAATAAATATATAAGACCGCCATCTATTGGTTCTTTTTAATTATTATTGACCGCGTCCTTTCTTTCGTACTTGTTAGTTCGCTGTATCGCTGCCCTTTAAGAATATAATAATAAATAATAATAAATTTTTTATTGTCAATTTTTTAGTATTGTAGTACATGAACAGAATGGCGCTAAGATACCGGAGAAATAGTGGGCGTGGCTAAAAATACCGAAACATCGCAGCTCACTAACGGCATTCATCGTCTTAATCAAAGTAAAACAATTTGTTCTTCTAAGTACGACTTTTATTTACAAGAATTCTTAACATCACTATGTAATAAAACTATCATTTGACATGGAACGACCAAAGATATTACGACTAAAACTACAAGCTATTAAAATTACTTTGACAGAGAAAAATTACCTAAATCTACCACTTTATTTAGATTTCAATAAATACTTTTTAATTATGTACAACAATATAAGTAATAAGTGACACTACGAATTAAAATATTACTTTTCATTCTGTATTATTATACTGCAATGTTTATAGTATTATTTCAATTGTACGCATCTACAAAATAAGTAGGTTTGTATGAGCCTTTTAATAGGAAATATCAATAATACTGTTGAAGCTGAATATACAGCGATACATTAAACATTTAGTTCACTTTATTGTCGAAATATTATAAAATACACGCTAAGTTACGACTACTCGAATCATAATTATCGATATGTAACAAAATAACAGTCTTAAATAAACATGAAAAATATCTTTATTCTAAGTACTGTGAATACTTCTGGGAATATGATGCTACTGTTTAAACTTTACTTTCTACTAATATTCTACTTCAATACAATATTTTTACTCAATGACATTACAAATGGCAGATACTTCCATTATGTCCCTCTTGCTCGCATTTATATTCCGAACGTAAAAGGCAAATAGAGCAACAGCCAACTCTAATATCATTTTGTGGTAGACGGATAGTAGATCGGGAGTCTTATACACAAGTTACTTACGAAGGCATAATGACTAGTTTAATTGTATTTTAAATCTTTGGTTCAAAAGGGAAAATATATTTCTGTTTCAAATTTTTCATTTCATTACAGCAACAAGCAGTAAAGCGTAGATACACACAATTAATTTTTCGGAATAACTTTAAGACTTCCACTAATTTAATGTAGGTAGGCCAAGGATTCGTTAACCAAGTAAGTATTTATTTTTGAAACTTTATGATCAAAAATATTTTAATTTATATAGGCTGGAAGGGACACCGAATTAAATAGAGCATAGCATGTATCAGAAAAGTGTCATATTTAGCGGTGAGGTATAGACTCAAACTGAACAACTTTCTGTTTGGGACCAACATGTAATCGCGAAAAAAATATCAATATTACAAATAAAATTTTGAGAATATAATATTCTGTTGTGTGATCTGTACCACACCCTTAAATTTGACCATACCGTTTTGGATCACGCTCTATAGGGGCAGAATAAAGTTTGGCAACTTCTATTCCAGTTGAACAACTTATTCGGTATCTATACCGTGGTAAAAATATCAAACGTATTCGGATCCACAATCATTTATTCGAGTATAGTTTTGTATCCCGTGTTCGAATTATAGTTACATACCTAACTACAGCAGACGTATCGAATTATCTAGGTACATTAGATGCGCTGCTTGAGGTAATTATCAACACAGCTGTTCAGCGTGGCCACCTACTCGACTCAACTGAAACAATAGTCCAACCAAAACATTGTTGGTACGAAAAGAAGCAGTTGTTCAGCTAAGCAAGTAAAAAGGTTCAGTTGCAGTAGTGCTCCTCTGTGGTAAGTCGACACAGCTGGCAGTCGACGCGGCAGCACCAGTGGTAGCGGCAGTGGCAGCGCTCGAGCCGGCTGGAGCGGACCCCGCGCCGCCCGCGCCCGCAGCACAGGCGCCCGCACCCGCCTGACGCACTGCCTAGTGTCGCGTTGCATTTTCTGTAAACATGCATCAATGGTAGGTAAGTATATTTAAATCTTTCTACAACTTGATACATGAGCAACATACAATAAGTTTTTAAATGCTTGGTTTGGAAACATCTTTATCTTATTTGTATGTAAAAGGAGAGAAGATATCTTAGTGTTCTTTTTGATAGATTAAAGATCTGAAGAAAGCGAAAGTAGTTGTCTCTCTAAACGATACGTACCAAATACCTACCTACCATGAGTTACTAGCCCGTGGTTACATGGAAAAAAAAAAACATCCCACCTGCCGTGTGTCCCAAGCGAACCGGCAGCTGGATCTGGCTCGCAGTAGTCAGGACTAGGCGTGACATATCGCAACCTGGGCCGGGCTCGCCTGGCGTGCCTCGCGTGCGGGCGCAGCGGGCCCGCGCGCGCCGCCTCGCCCGCCAGCGCCGCCGCCACGCGCGCCAGCGGCGGCAGCGCGCGCCAGCACGTGCGCACCGAGCACGAGCCCGACACGCCGTGACACGTGCACTTCGTGCGCATCCCTGATGACACCGCCTGGACCACAAACATAAATGTAAATATTTATCATCAGTTTAAACTTTTCCTAAGTTGAGGCGGGTTGAATTCTTACTGGAAACAGATTTTAACTAACTTTCGATTAGTATATCTAGGTCATCATTATTCTTTCAAGAATCGAGCTACGAAGACGCAACTCATTTTTGAGCAATTGATTAATTTTGCTGAATCCGAAACTGATAAAGTCTTATCGATATTCACCTTCCGTCCAAATCGTCCGTTCATAAGGTTGGCAGATGCAATCAGCTCACGTAGTCGTTCGAGTCGAGTCCGCAGGTCCACTTGAGGGTCGAACCTCGGGTCGTCAGCCGCCATCCGGTATTCAATGTTGCGGTATCTGGATCCTCTGTCTTCATATTCGTACCTTTACATTGGAAAAAATAATTATTTTATTTTGCTATTAAATAACTAGCACTTTATAAAGATCAAAGTTATAATTAATTTTGCTGGAGCGTTTTGTTGGAATATAGACCCAAATCCATCCTGAAAATGCGTTCAATACACCTCTGCCCTAATCCATCGATTTGGTGAGCATCGTGCAAAAACGCTTTCATATACGCTAACCTCGGTCTAGATCTGAACCTTTTCCGTGTCGGTCTTCCTCGGCGCGGTGAGCGCGGCAGACGCTTGCGTCCGCGACGTCCTTTCTTCCTCGTCTTGGGGGCCACGCTTGTATTAGCTGGCGCTGGCTGGTCGTCCACTAAGATAACCACGGGAGGCATCGTCGTCGGTTCCATGGTTGTTGTAGTAGTAGGTAACTCCGTCGTTGTCGTCTCAATTTCCAGGATATTCTCCACCTTTCCCTCTCGGACATCTATTTCGTGCGCATCCAGAAACTGCTTCGCAAATCTAAATAACAAGGTTTTGTTTTTAAAAGGGGAAGCAGTAATGCCATCAAATGTGTGATTTCTACCAATCAATTGTAGCACCAACAAAAATATGCTATTCATACCTTTCCGCCCATTGAAAGTTGTCACCGCATCCTCCCCACTTGAACCTGGCATGTGGTTCCGCAGGCGTGATCTGCGCTTGGCGGGGCGGCCGAGGGGGCGCGCGGGGCGGGGCGGCGCACGAGCAGGCCGGTAGCGAACCCGCCGCGCATGCGCGTGCCACCGACCACGTCAGCGCAGCCGCGGACATCGCGTACACATACGCTTGCTCACGAGTGCCTGAGGATATCGGAGAATAAATTATAAGCATAGGTTCAAAGTTTTCTATGTTCTAGCAATTTAACTTAAACAACAAGGGCTTGAATCAAAATAAAACTGGGAGTCTACGGAAGAGGCCTTTTCCTTTGATGATGATGAGGCTACCGGTATCAGTAGTCCTCCAACAGACACACATATCTTGCTACATATTCACACATCTTGCTCTTACACGCTTGCCGATAGGAAATACTAAGTACTTGACCTTTCAGTTATATAATTAACGAAGCCTGTTATGTATATGCTTTTTCCACCATTGCGATATTTTGTTGTGCTGTAGCGTTATAGCGTTCCTGGAAATCTTCTGGTTATTGAGATATTTATCTACGGTAAACTGTAATATCCGTTTGCCAGCATTCATATTTGCGCAGTGTGACTTTGTTGGTTACACAGAATACTTGGCTGGCATTTTTGTGAAGGCTTCGTTCACACACCTGTATGTTGTTTGATGGGCTTGATTTTATGTTCTGTCATTTCTCTGTATCGCTTATTGCTAAGTGGTATTTGTAGGTCAAAGTCAAGCTATTGTACGGGCACAATGGAGACAATATTTCAAAGAAGATATCTTGTTCTTGTCTTGTCATGGACCAGTTGATATCGATCAAAGAGAATAAGAATAGGCTGACGAGTACTATTAATTCAATATGGTATGGGCATCATCAGAAACGTGCGCTTTGCGGTTCCAAATGTAAGTACCTATATAATTAGAGCCTGTAGTTTTCGCGAATTATTTTTTCAGTTAGACTCAAGTATTGTGGATATTTCAAGACCACCGCTAGTGTTAGAGTATTTAATCTTTACTCGACGCAAATTCATATATTATGTAACTAGTGGTAACAAGACAGATTCTAATGTTTAAAGATCGAGCGCGTCTCATGCTTCCCTCGTGTAAGGACTGGCGCTCCGCATGTCGTGTAGAGGTGAAACTACTTTTTTTTTTCTCCCAAGTCGATGGGGCAAAATGCTTACGTGAGACGCGGCCAAGATGGTATAGTATAGGTACTCTTCAACTTCATACTATTATGTAGTATCTAACTGCTTTTGAACCCTTTGACTTCGAAGTATCTATACAAGTTTTCGATAAACTCCGGTTTAGTTTTTGGCACCTTCGCCCGCCTGTATAAAACTTTAGGACAAGCAGTCGACACTTCGCAACGGTTACAAAGTAAATCTCTTACAAGTTTTCTTCTGTCGGTTTTATTACTTACCTATCTCTTTGGGTAGGTAGATATTCTTATTTAGGTATCTAGATCGTATTAAGGACTGGCTTATACTTGGAGTGGAGTAATAATATTATACAGGCCGGTCCAAATTGTTAGCGTTATCAAAAAATATTATTCATCATGCCCAGAGGCATCCTAATGTACATATGTTCCGAAATATCAAGTTTTTTTTTTATTTATCCTTGCTGTACCACTGTTGGGCAAAGGCCTCCCCCAATTGCTTTCACAAAGTCTGTTCTCCCGCCACCTGCCCTCACGGTACGCATCTAAATCGTCTCGCCACCTTTTCTGGACCGGCCCCGTCGGCGCTGTTCACTTCTTGGCACCCATAGTGTGGGACCCGTGATCTCAAGTTATCATTCTATTTTAAGCTTGCAGTTGTGAAAGCCTAGTAGTGTGACTGTCGGACTGCCAAGTCATATTGAGTTCGATCCCAAGGCACACCGTTTGCACCTCTGCAGAGAGGCCCGCCAGGCCCACTGTCTGCCGGGGTTGCGCGTTGTTCGAAAGAGATACCGCGGCCACGGAACACAAGGGGCAAATGAAGGAACACGGGTGGGTTTTAGTTAGTAAAAGTCTGACAGTCCTCTCCTCCTGCGCTCCGCACAGAGCGGGAGAGGTTATTTGATGATTTCTCAACCGAAATATAAGGCACCTGCACTGCACCTCTGAATTTCGGATTCGTGTGCGTATTGTATATTTATCACTTGCTTTCGGTCAAGTAAAACATCGTGTGGAAATCAACATGTTTGAGAAATATTTCTTTACGGTATGTTAAGCCAAGTCAAAGGAACATGGGCGGCATACTGGGTGTAATCGGACCCTTCAGCCGTTTACCATGCATTCTGTACATCTTTGGGGGGCTGAAAAATCCTCCATAGCTCCTGTATTATTCAGTGCATCCATTGGCACATAGTTTTGAGTGACATTAAGTCCTACCGTTATCAGTGATTTTTAACCCGAGATTTAGTCGGATTCCTAGCAATATTTTTTGCGTAGAGTTAATTAGTTTGATGTACAGATTCTGTACATCAAACTAATTAACTCTAACTATTCTGTACTACAGAATAGTTAGTTCACGAGTTCGAGAAGTGTCCGTTTAGACATTGTATATCCAATATTGTCCAGTTGCGTTATCCATAGAGCATGCAATTCTGCAAGCGAGAGTTGCATTATAATGATGCAAACTGCAAAAGGAAAATTGTCAAAAATAACTTTTATCTACCCGACTTAGATACTCCCTAGTTTAATCCGAACCCTTATACAAGTATTGTACCGACATGCGACAGGCACTTTCCATCAAGAGAATCATTTTTAATTACAAACGATATCAGCGCGATAAAGCCCGCACGTCCTTAGCGGAGTTAAACAATGGCATCTGACGGCCTTATCACACAGCACATCGGCAGCGCAGACCGCGCGTGAGTGCACAGTTCACGGTTATCGCTGAATGACGTCCCTCCCCCTCCCACTGCTACCCTCATTTGCCGCCCCCCGCGCCCTGCACGCTTGATTCATGCGTGTAATTAAATCTTTTGTCCGTCTCGCTGTACCTCGACCCTAAGCCCTCACCGCCGATCACATTGTAAGACGAGCTTTCGATCGTCTTTCTAATTTAACAGACTAAAGATAACTTTCATGGTTTTCAGAAGAAAAGCTTTATCTCATCAATAAGGATTCACGAGATTGATTTATATTCTTAACTTTGTACGCTTTCCCGATGAAACTGCCCTCGAGCGCTTTAAGATATTGTTTGATTTGGGAATTTCTGATTCCTCGTTAGTTGCAGTTTGCAGACTTATTACTAACAATGTAATTGAATCCCTACTTGAAAGCTTGTGAAAATATTAATTGTGAAAAGGCATTTATTTATTATTTCTTTGATAAAACAGGATAACATAATCATCATTCTAGTAATAATTTAATTTCGATGACCATAATTATAAAAGGATAATATTTTTGTGTTCACCAAAAATCTTAAGGTCATCTATGTATGCATTTCTAAAATATTGATCTTAAACCCGTTTAATTGTTTTACTATAATTAAACTACTCGGCCAACAAAATATGTTACATCAAACAAATTCCAAATTAACACCAAGATATAACACTTTTTTATTGTAGTGCGCTGCAAATATTCTATTGTAACAATAACTATTTTATTCTTCCCCGAAAAATACTGATCGTGCACCAAATATTCCTGAATGTTAAAAAAATGCGTAGGTTAGGTTAGGTTAAAACTGTGACCCCCTACGCACGAGCCGAGCGAGCGGAGCGAGCGGTGCCGCGGCAGAGGCCGGCGAGTGCCAGTAACGACTTGCATTAATAGAAAATGGATGAAATTCCAAATTAACACCAAGATATAACACTGAAGTAAAACTAAAAAAATAAATGCTTGTTTTTAAAATTAGGTGTATTACTATTTTTACAAATTTGCAACAGTTGTTAAATAGATGCTCGTTATGACATATTTTAATTAACATATTTTGGTGCACATTCAGTATATTTGGTGGAACACAGGCAAAATTAGGTAAATGAAATGGGAATAAATTGAAGTACTTTTAAATACCATCCATTATGAAATATCTTCGGTCAGTCGGTCGTTTCGTTTTAGGGGCGACTTAAGTTTAAGGCGTATAATGATGTATAATTATGTGTCCATAATGAACGATGTTTTACAAATCAAACAATTACATTCACTGTTTGGGTACCTATGTACAACAACATATTATCAAAAAGAAAGTTAATAATGGGCACCAAAGGTACCCATCGAAATATAGATTTTGTCATCATATCTTTTGCAGTGGAAGACGATAAAAATTGCCTGTGTTGAAGTTTAATTGACGTTCCGATTCCGAACCATCTTATAGAATTTATAGAGCATTGATATTATATCGTTTAGTTGAGAATATTCAAGCACCAGAATTTTATGTACCTATATATTTTATGATTTATTTGATGGTAAGCTTTTCTTTAAAACCGTCAAAGTAGATTTTTAACAGTTTTAGTTTAACGTAAAGTTGTTATTTGTCTATTCCTGTGTTACTAGGTTTACTGGCCTACCCAGCTTTATTCTTTTCTTCCATCCAATGTTTTTTAGAACAGACAACAAAAAAGCTTGACAAGTACCTACCCCAGCGTGTTCTTGGGAGAACACATTGAATAGAAACGCAACCTGGCGATGTCACGGGTAATCCTGCGTATGTACCGTAATATTTTTCGCATGTAAAGGAAAACGTCACGAAACAAAATCAAATATTTGCGATGCCGTGACACCGGCGATAGGCACTAGCTGTCATGTCGAGCATGGATGAGCAATGACGTGGCTACAACTAGTGCCAGGAGCTTCTGCAATCAATCAATCGGATAACAGACCCAGTAGACCCACCAAACGCTAACTTCGGATTCTAAAAAATAACTAGTCCTACTAATATTATAAATGCGAATGTTTGTGAGGATGGATGGTTGTATGGATGTACTAAGATGTTAAAGAGTAACAAAAATCCATCCTACTACAACATATAATATTATAAATGCTATGTTTGTGAGGATGGATGTTTGTTACTCTTTTACGTCAAAACGTCAGAACGGATCTTGATGAAATTTGGCACAGAGGTAGATTATAGTCTAGAATAACACATAGGATACTTTTCGATATCACGCCAGCTAGTTTATGATAGGTAATTCACTGTCGTCAAGATTGTAAGAGAATTAAACAGTTATTATTCATGGGCCCATAAATCTTTAACGAAGCGACCTTATGCAAAATTAGACGGACACCTATCTAAGTAGACACCTCGGGTCTTAATGAAAAGTTATTCTTTGTTCATCGCCACAGCGGCCGCAGACTTTATTCGCTTCGTAAAACTTTTAATTAAAATGTATCAAGCAGGGAGCACTCCAAAGATTCCTAACGGGTTTGTTTGTAGCCGACAACGTTCCGTGTCAATTAATTTCCTAAAGTGGGCAGACGGACGCCGAAATGGTGACCAAAAACAATGCTCTGTATTTCGCAGTAGTCGACCGTCGGCATCCGGCCCGCACTCGCTGCCAACTACACAATGTCGCCGACCATGCTAAAACTAGAAAAACTTCCCCATTGTTTGTCTCCTTTTCTATTCCTAACTTTTAGATAGTTGTTTTTTTAACGTCTCTCTTGGAACACTGATTGTAAGGAGTGTCGCAAAAAGAGATTGGATAACGGAAAAGCTTGTTCCACTACGAACTTATATGAAAAATTCAGTCACGAAAAACGTTCCCTGACCGATTTACCTTTATATGCCTGTGCGTTTATCTCTTTTTCATTTATTAGATCAATATTTACCTACTCAGTATGCAGTCGCGTCACGCTATGAGAGCCAACGTGTTGTACCGCGCTCGCTCAACGAGTTTCGTGCTGGCACAGAGTTATGAAGACATCGCGTGACGTCTTCTGTTATTTAATAAGGTTCCTGCGCCGGCCGTACGATCGGCATCGGTACGATTGCTCTTTACTGTCTACTCGCTCAGCTCTATTAGGGGGTAATTAACAATAGCGCATTCAAATTAAATTGAAACAATGGTGTAATCTGAAAATTAATTACCCGAGAAGTGATAAATATGTTCATGTGTCATGTAAATAAAAAGAATGGTCGGAGCGGAACGGTACCCGCGCACCGTTGCTGAAAGAAAGGGCGCTGTCGTCACGCCGGCCGCGCTCGCACAATACATCCACGGTGATTTAAAAGACTCGACAAACTTGTCTCTCTTATCTTACATTAATGATGGAAGTTGCAGCTTTTTTCTAATAAGGACTAAAATCTGTTCTTGCAAGGCGTGGTAAGTCAGACTACTGAAAAGGTATCTACTGAAGTGACACTTTCCTAATCAAGAGTTCATAGAAACAGGTGGTGGCTAGTAGAAATCCAAAGTTTTAATAAAAATACATTGGTAAAAGGTACGAACCTGTGAGCAGGTCAGGGTTGAATCTGGGTGCAAGTTCGATGGAAGAGCAGTTCCATCGCTCGCCGTGGTGTGCGGCCAGGCAGGCGGCGCGGGCAAGGCGCGCGGCGCCCGCCACGTGCGGCATGGCGGAGGGCTGGCGCCGGCACGCGCGCGCCTGCCCTCCCCACAGCCAGCCCGAGCGCCGCGCTTCCAAGCATTCGCTCTCCGTCCAGTTGCCTTCGCTCTCATGCAATGCTCTGTATCATAATAATATTATCGTAACGGGTGTACTTTATACAATTAATTTCATTATTTTAAAAAAAATGGGGAGAGGCAGCCCTTTTAATTAAAACATTGATTTATTCGATAAATAAAACAGCCCAATTTTTTATTTGAAGTATTTATTTGAAAGACATTTTACCTTTCATGACCTAATAAAATTATTCGATGGCAGTGAGTGGTATGTAATACGTATTATTATTGGTGCAAACTGTTTACAACTATTTGTTAAGTTTCTTTTCGTGTTCTAAATTGTAAGAGGATGATGATCCATCACCACGCCTCGCTGATTCAGGTCTTTGACCACGTTGAAACGCCTCACACATTTCGTACAAATAATTTGGTAGAAAATCGGAACCTTCGCCCTCTCTACGCCGTAGCACATGATACGCTTCGCGTAGCGTTGGCTTTGGTGCAAGACGTAGCTCGAGCTCTACGGCAGTAGGAAAATGCGCTGCTAGTGAATAAACTATTTCCAAATCCGATGGCGGTGGCGATAAATGTCGATAGTTCGATACTTTGTGCAAAAAATATTCTGACATACTGACTCTTGGGTTCCTGTCGTCGTATTTTCCTAGTTTCATATCGTATAATACTGCCTTTTGTCTGTCAGGGCCCCAGAACTCTTGTTCGAAGGCCAAGTAGAAAGTTTCTACATCTTTGAACTCACTCCTAAAACAACGGGCCCACATGAGAGGTACTCCTTCTAAACATGATATTATAAATGGTAGTTGTTTCTCTTCTGCCATTTTCAATTCGGATATGTAATACTGTATACTTTCTAAAAAATCCATCGGGTGCGTGTCCCCAACGTCGTCAAAATGTGGTCTTTTGTTAATAGACGCAATAATCCAATCGCTGAGATTTTCCGATGATAAATGTATACTCGTTTTGTTTCTGTCCTGTCTATCTTCGTCGAGTTCAACAATTTTCGGTCTGTCTTCCTGTCGCGACGCGGACGGTTTATCAAACACATTTTCCGCTTTTCCCAAATTAGGCAGTGACATGTGACTGCGTAGCCTAGATGAAGGCATAGGCAGGCTTTGGTAAACATCTTCTTGGCTGGAAAAACGAACGCCGAAGCCCAATGTTGTTGGTTTGTGGATGGAGCTGCTGTACATCGAGCTGCTGTACATAATGTCGTCTTTCTTGGGACGTTCTTTTGTTTTCTTTTCTTTTGAAACAGATGAAGATATCTTGTCAACCATCTCCGAAAGGTTTGTTACTGAAGATTTAATTTGACGTAAATCAACGAACAAACTCATTGTAAAGTTTTCAATTTTTATTTATCTTTATCCATTTTTAGGTTAGGTTATTGCGAAGTGAATTCAGGGGCTGAAACAAAATAAAACCAAGTATTATGATCAGAATCAGGATAAAAGAAAAATGTGCTTGTGCGTGCTTGTATCGAAGTGCAGTTAATTAAATAACCAATAAAATAAAACTATTTCACTTACTTATTTTGTGTAAACTCTACAAAACATAATTCTTGTGCACAAACGCCGATGTCAGTCACATTTCACCGTTCATTGATGGATTTTTAACTCTATTTAATATTTTGATTGATGATTGTTTTACACGGATGGAGTGATGGTAGAAGTGTGTCCAACATGGGCCATTGTGTACTGATAGCGTAAAAGTTAACCATGTGAAACGTTTCTGTGCTTGTGAACGGTTTACAATGGGGGGCTATTCGTCACTGTTTGTGCACCATTGCGCCGGCTAATTCAACACGTTGTTGTTTGTGCAGCAGGCAGGGCAGCCTATGGATACATAGATTTAAGTCAAGAACTAAAAGGTGCAAAGTTGCAAACAACTTAAGTCAGGGTATTGAACTTTTCAAGGTTCGTTCACTGTATCACATCAGTCACGTATAAAATAATACATCTTCAATTATAAAAAGCATGTATTTATTTTATTTCCCGAATGAATACGATAATTAAGTGACTATTTGTATCGTGCATTATTTAATTTGCCAATAGTATATGAATGTGCCTTTCAGTGCGCTGGGCGGCTAAAGCGTGCGTATCAAAGTTCGTAGCAGAAGGAGCTTACGTGCGACGGCGGCGGGCGGGCACTCCGTACTAGCCTGCCCGCTGACTACACTGACTACCGAGGGATGCGGCAGGCGTACTTGCCGCTTTTTTATTTACAGCTTACGTTACAATAACTGGGTTATCGTAGACGGTATATTAAATTTCATTGACATTTCGTCGTGCCTGCCAAGGACACGCGTTGCCGATGGTACCGTTTCAATATTGTGAGGGGAACACGCTTTATTCAAATATCTAGGTTGAATTTGTGCCATAGTTGTGAAACTAACCGATTTGTTACGCTCATAAAGTTGGCGGCATTATTCGTACCTCACTTGAATGCTAATCAAGGTATTGATAAAAATAAAGTTTTCGTTAGGGTGTATTTTATGAAAAACGACTTAATCGATATGAAAGTTACCTGCTTGACGTAACCTGTGGAAACTTTTTGCAAAAATATTGAAACAATATTGATTGCCTCATAATACGAACGATTGTAACTGGACGGGATAGGGTTGGGGACCGAGGTAATTATGGCTTCAAAGCTAAGGTTTGCCGCAAGTTATTACCAAGTATAGTGCAAGTTCATTATTGATGCATTAGTTCCGCGACCGGCCGCTGCCGCCGCTCGGTTGCGCATATCTTTGTGACCGAGCGAACAATAAACAACCGGCCGTCCTTCCGTCCATCCTTTTTAGCTTAGCTCTGGCCCTACCTCCGTGATAATATGTGTGCAGGATATGTATTCTGTTCAACACTACCTAGGTATGTAAAACTTTTTACATTTCCTTATTCTTGATGTCTTAGAAATCTTACAAGTTTTTTATGACAATTTATTAGTTGACGACGCATTTTTTTGTAAGACCCATACAAGAAAATTGTTATATCTATGATCTTCGGGTTTCTACTCCTGTTACCATGCCAAAACCTATGTAATTAGTAACTAAACCATTGAATTCCCGCCGGGGCTTCGGGCTGTTCGAATAAGTAAGATAATTCGGCCCTGAACACCAAAGGGTAAAAGAAGAAACATGGATGAGTTTTAAGTCAATAAAAGTCTGCCACTCCCTTCCGCTCCGCCCAGAGCGGGAGAAGTCATTTGATGACTACCCATCCAAAAAAATCCATTGAATTAACCGTAGCTTTTTCTTATCTTTTTTTTCCAGAATCCTTACTAATATTATAAAAGCGAAAGTGAGTTTGTTTGTTTGTTTGTTTGTTTGTTTGTTTGTTACCTCTTCACGCTTTAATGGCTAAACCGATTTTGATGAATTTTGGTACAGAGATAGTTGGGAACCAGGAGACGGACATAGGCTAATATTTTTTTGAAAAAAGTGGGATGTGAGGGAGAAAGAGGGAAGAAACGGGAAAACTTAGCGTTGCTATTACAAATCAATAAGGCGCTACCGAATTTAACGCGAGCGAAGCCGCGGGCAAAAGCTAGTAGCTTATAATTAAGAAAAAAACCCTACGGTAGTGAATTAAGGCATTTGTATTTTATCCTATTAAATATATCTGTACTTATAACAGGAATCCTCAAAGACTTCGTTAATAAAAACTTTTAAATAAAAGATTTTGTCGAACTGATTTTAAATCTAGAACTGCAGAAATATCTTATTTAGGTAACTCGAGAATGTTCCTACTGAGGTTATTTTTCATTCAACTATGATTTATGTGAAACGTAGACACATTTATGAGCTTTCATTTTTGGTGAAATAAATTTTATTCGTGGGACTTAAACATATATAGTAACAGCAATATATTTTATACATAGCCAGAACATTTCTATCTTATTATGAGCATATCTTCTCACAAATATGTCGTCCTAATTATAAGTTATTTCCGTAACGGATGTTTTTCCTAAAAACACACAAAGTTCAATCAATACAAAAATATCATGCCGCGAAAAGATTACACGATGTTATTCACAACAATACTAACTAAAAAGTTGTTAAAGAAGACTGTTTTAATATTTGCATAGTATCCCTTGGAAAGTCGATATCCGTGTAATGTTGTGGGGGACAGCGCTGAGCGCACGCGACGTCACCACTCACGGCAGCCATCATGACGGGTGACGGGCCACGTCACTCGCTTCGCATGCAACGACATAGTAGTAGTTACTCCTGCAAACTTGGAAACAGCTACGCAGCACGCATCCGCAGAATAACGCACACCAATTGACTCCGGACATCGAGTCACGGTGCTGCGAGCCCAAGCTTCCGTAATCCTACTATTATGGTTAATTCATGTGGAATGTAATTGTTCCGTTGTTGGACTCCGGCCGGGAACATTATCGCATTCGTCACGGCGCGCACGTGTACGTTTGATCTAATAAAATAATTCCCGTATCAAATTTTACGCGCCTATCTCGATCTGGTAGACAAAGAACCGTGCAGAGGGGCACAGGGTTTCGCTTTGTCATAACTGGTCGTCGGCACAAAAGACCACCCAGCATTTTTCGGGTAGATCTCTTTGTGTTGTGCATGTAGATAAAATAGGCCGCCAAGTTACAATGTAATTTTTCTAATACTGAAAAGGGTCACATGTCTGCGCAATAGGACGACTATAGTATTATTAAAAATTGCTAATATTACAGTGGGCTTGTCATTGAATTGAAAAGGGGTAGATAAATCATATATCTGCGTACAACATTTTCTAATCTCCTGTTTCGCATGTATTTGTGATTTGTTTTCCGTAGGCCCTAAGTTTACAAACTGCAACTCGTTATTGTATAATTTCTAGATAGATTTAATAAACGCTCCTTGCATCGAGCTTTTAAACAAAAGTGCGGCAGCCCAAACAAACAAACAGTCAATTTACTTAATGAAAAATAAAAACACCATTGCATGTTTGCACTGTTTGCGCAGCCTGGTAGATACTTTTAAAATTGTAAAAAAAAAAACATTTTAAAACATCGTCTAAAATCCACGATGAAGCAAAAACCCCGTTTGGGGCGCAATACAGCTGACGCGGCTGCAGCGGCGCGTCGCTGATTCCGCTTTAATGATGATTAAATGCTGTATGATTGTCGTGGCGTGTGTAGCCGCCCCTGCCGCCTGCGGCCACCGAGCCTGCATCGCGCAAGGGAAGTTCCAAAGAAACTTTAACCGTATCGAACTTCTAAATGCGAATTTAACTACTGCTACATAATTATTGCCGACGAAAAGCTCCTACAGCAGTGTAGCTGTCGGCTGTCGAAAGCAACAAGCTCTCGAAATATTTACCCACATGATATTTTGAATAAAATATAAGTAGGTAGACTCTATTCCATCCCACCAGCAGTTTACTAAGCTCATTTACTATCCAATCATTCTGTACACGGTTACGGTAGACTCCATTTATTCCTCGGTTCCCCCTTACGAACTTTAAATGACATTTGCTACGGCAATACACGCAACAAATTCTGAAACTGTCAAATCATTGCCAAGCCCACATCTACTGCGGATACTTACACCAATCAACATTGCATTCAATCAACAATTACTTAGGCAATGTGAGCGTAAGATCACAATTTGTTACAATCACTTACAAGGGCTGGCTTTCCTCCCAGTCTCTGTTAATTTCTTCGCTCCATTACACACGGGACAATGATACCCTAATTAGGAACCATTTGACACACGCACTCACATAGAAAGTGCCTAATAACTACCCGTAATCAAGATGTTCAATTCCCATTTCGCAAATGTGCGCCAGCAAATGAAAATATTCATTTGTAATTCACGCTCGAGAATAGTAATAGCACATTAAAATGAGGGATATGACAAACGTTATAAAATGGATATATTGTACGGGAACATCGGTGTAATTAGGTATGTAGTATTCAACGAGTTTATACCTATGCTAAGCACGTGTCAGAGAAAGCCATTATATTTGAATGTAGGTAAGTGGCCATAAAGTAGGAAGCCGAAATAATTGAAACAAATGCAGAGATTACTCAACAAATTATTCAATACAAGGGCTATTTATCTAAGTCAGTGCGCTGAAACGAACACTTGTTTCATTTTATTAATACTTATGACATAGTGGACATGGAGCATTTATAAAAATAATGCAACGACAAAATCTTGTTAAATAGGTCGCCACTGAAAAATATTTTTGTCTCATTTATTAAAGGGGATAAAGGGTTTAATTGTAATAGTTGCAACTTGCGGCTATGGCTATGGAATATGTTTTGAGAAATAAACAAATCAATTAAGAATGTGAATTGGAAAAATAATAATTAAACTTGATTGATTACAAAACAGTTACAACATGGCCTACTAACATTTTCCAAATTTTCATTTTAATGACTTATGTAATTATAATAATCTCTGAAAAGAGATCCTACAAATTAAGGATTGTTCCTCAACTGTCGCTTAATAGTCAAACATGTGATATTTTGAGACGTATTTCGACACTCATTCAGAAACTGCAGCTGTGGCCTGCGTTATTTTAGATGTTAACACGAGGATGTGGTTGTATGGCAGTCAAAAAGTAAAAAACATCGGTCAATAAATCTTGTCGACTAATCCTGCAAGAGAAATGAAGCAGATTATAACAAGTGTTTTTTGCAAGTTGTGAGAGGGAACGGAGTGCCGAGACGTGCCTTATCTGTATAGAGAAAAAAAGCTTGCAGCGCGCTGGACAAAACGACATATTAAAATTGTGATAGCCCCGTTCTTGTGAGTTTCAACATAATTATTTTGTTGCCAGATTGTATTGTATTTTTTTTGTGTTGGTGTGGTAACTTTTATGTGCTGAGCGTTTTCTTCTTATGCACATGCTGGTGTGTTTCATGTGCATAAGAACAAAACGCTCAGCACGATTATGAGTCAAGGTGAATAAATAAACAAAAAAAAAATATATATAAATAAGTCATCACTAAGCATAACAGCTCTTTGATTACAAGCAGAACGCGGAAACCCGCGACAGCGACATTTAAAATCGGAAAATCGCATTGAGAGCTTTTTGTCGACGGACGCGTTGGGCGGGCGGAGCGACCGCGCGGGAAGTACGTGCGTGAGTCAACCTCAGCCAGACAGCGTGCCGCCCCTCCCGCCTCGCCCCGCGTTGCCGGCCACCTTTCTCGGCTTTGAGCGCTAATTACTGGTATTGCCACCTCTTACCTACGACTGACTTACATTTTCTTTGTCGTTGCTTTTTTCTTTTGTAGTAAGTAATTGGTAAAACGTTGTGTAGGTTTCGATTTTTATATTTGTGACAGGCAGATCAGCATTTTTTCTGCTTTGTCAATTTTGTGTGGTGCACTGCTCGTTTTACGATGTTTTTTTTTATAATTAAAACATTGCCCCACACTCGGATTTTATCCTGTATCGCAGGTGGGTTCACAAACATTTAAATTTAGGCCAGACCCGAAACAACTACAACTGTCGGTCCCACAAATACCTATTAGTGCCGTGCATCAAATCCGCGACACGCGGCGCACCAGCCAGTCGCTTAGCCACTGCGCTAACAGTGCCGTCGATATTTCAACCGTTTCATTTGTTAGGAAAGACAATGAGATACTACCAACAATATCAACCGAATTCAGAGTCAGCTGAAAATATTATACCGTATCGGATACAATTGATTAATGAAGCATACATCAAAAAGGTTGCCGTCGATACGGCCGAACAAGAAATGTGTGACAAAAATAAAAGGCGAACAAATACGGCGGTGAGGATGTCGGTAATTTATGAATTTGTCAGGACAAACTGAACATCGTCGTTGGTGTAAATAAAGAGCACCGCGGCGTGGATAAATTTGTGTCAGATCAAATGAATCGTGCACACAGCGATTTGTTGCACTTATTGCCCGCTCCACCCTCGAGCGACCAACAAAAACAATTCTTCGAGATGTTGAGGAATTAAGTCGTTTGTTCTCCGTTAAGATAAATTGGAGAGCTTCCATGTATCTACCACTCAATAGCACAGATGAATAAAATCTATTTCTAAACGATCAAAGTGTGCGCGCTCTCCGGTGTCTGAAGTAGTTTACTTAATACTATGTAGCTATCTAACCTACCCGATAATATTACGAAGCAACATTATAAGCACTAGCTAGTTTTGTAGTGCTACCTATCCAGTACAAGTTGTGAACTCGAGTAGCAGCATAAAGTTGGGCCCCTGCGAAGCCCTTCACATTTTGGCCTGTACAGTATACAGTGTACCTACTAACTTCATGCCCCCAGCCTTTGTAGGCTTTCGAGGAAGCTGAGAGATTAATTTGATGACGTTACCTTCAAATACCTACCTGAGCATTACGTTTAAAATCTTTAAGTATATCATGTCTTTAATCACTTAACAGCGCGGTCGCCGGTAGGATTATTTCCAGGGATGTGCACTTTCCGTTTTTATTTTATTAGCCTCTAGTTCTAGTTTATAGTTTAGTCAATGTGCCATGAAAACAGCTCGAATATGTTTGAAGTCCACCACGAATATGTTAGATTCTCATTTGTCAATTCACACAAGGAGTAACTTTGTCGAATACAGCAAAACCCATCAGTCGAAAGAAAGTAAGAATTAAGATCGAGCTGGAAATGGAAAGGTTTTCTTTTGTCCTATTATATGCTAATTCTGCGTAAAAATAAAGAAAAGCTTATGTACGCAAATGACATTAAGATGTCTGAGTGGTAAAGGACATTCGGATTTCAATTGTAACCCTAGCTCTCCCTGCCTACGGCTCTGACGATTAGAGACGCGAGGCTAAGCGGCCTGTGCGTGCTCAGTGTTCACAGGGAAACACTAGAGGACACTTACTTTATGGATAAGGACAGCCGCCTAGACGCCTTAAGTTTTTATTCACATAATAACTTTAAAAAACTCTCTATTCTCTCTATGTATTTTCTTTTCCGTCAGGGCTTACACCCCAAGCACCCTGCTGCCGGCGCTCATGGCTAAAGCCTAGAGAAACACTCACTCTTGAAAAGCTTAAATTAGTGAATACGGTTAGTTTTACTTCGAGTTCGTTCAATTAGTGAAGTTGTAAGAAACGTCACTGATTTATTACCTTTCAATCAAGGTAGTAGTCGATGACATAAATCCTTCTTTTATGTGGAAAATAAAATTGGTAGAACGTGTGTCCAGCACAGTGCAATAAAATAAATCTTGTACCAAGTGGCTCATATTTTACCTTCGTCCGCACTCGGCAGGAATACGTCGGCCACCTACATATGCTGAAGGGGGAATTCAATAAAAATCACAATCGTAAAAACTAAGACGGCAGCCATATAAAAATACCTAAGAAAGCATTAAGAGCCGTCCCCTAATAATAGGTCCCGCCAGATGCACGGGACGGCCGCCTGGAAAAGTCACAGTGGGAACTCGAGCGAAGGAAATTATTTTTTTCGGTCTGCCACACACGGCCCTTGCTAACTCAGCGAAAACTGAGCCCGCTTCTCTCACCGGAATCACTTACACGAGGACATTTTACTGTAAAACTTTGGATATGAAAGTAATGTGTAATATAAAAGTATATTACGCGGACGTTGGAATTGGTCCCGGAAATATTCAATATGGCTACGTGACTTCGAATGAACAAATTAAGAGATGTCTTTAGCTGTGATTGCGGATTTTGATATTACAAGAGATTTTTTATCTCTGTAATATGGCTACGAGATCGCATGGAAATTGTAGTTTTTATAAACGACCTATCTACTTCAATATTTTACCTTACTGTACCATCTCAATGAATCATATCATACCAGTCCACTAAGTAGGTACCCTACTTTTGTTTATTTATTAATTAACTTTTGTTTTGATCACCCAAAGCAGTAATTATCAGTACTTCTGCATATTTTTTTGACTGCCTCGTTGGTCTAGTGGTCGCAAGCGCGACTGCTGAGCATAAGGTCCTGGATTAGATTCCCGGGTCGGGCAAAGTGTTATTGGGTTTTTTCGTCAGGAATTTCTCAGTAGCAACCACGTAGTCTGGTTTTGTGCCCGGTTAATGGCAATAGGTTTCCTCCTATTACATGGGGCTTAGATCATAACTGGCGAAATGTGGTTAGATACACCTGTGCCCAACCATTCGGGGATTATAGGCATGATGATGTTGTTATTTCTGCATAGTAATAATAATAAACGTGACAATTTGAACTCTGTTCCTGATGATGGTGGATTCAAAATGTAAATAATAAGTAAGAATAATATCTGCCAATGGCTTAATTGCCAAGAGCCTCGACCAATACCTGAGGAGGCTCTCGTTAGGCAGCTGGATCAAGGGCTTGATACAGAAAGCGGTACTCCTGGACACGGCTCGTATTGTTAGGAGGATCCTTTCCCTGGAGCCCTGTAGGCCTACCATCAACTTTTAGTTAACCATTCACTTCCGATGTAATCCAGTATAAGTACCTAAACTAAATCGCGCAGATTCGTACCATGAAGTGCCTTTAGCTGACAGGAGTTTGAATCTTCACAGACTGAATGAAAGATCGAAATTTGTCTGTGGTCCGCGGTGTGAGAAAGAGATGACGCTATACAGACGTTGCATAAGTCTGTCTCTTTTACTCACACCATATGCGTTGCGTTTCGAAGCTCAATCTGTATAAATATTACAACAAAAACATTTTCAAATTACGTTTTCTAGCTTCAAATTATATACCATTACGCCATATTTAGTACTCATTAAATAATAGTAGTTTATATAATTATTTAATTAAGAAATATAAAAGGTTTGCTTAGTGTTGTTGTTAAAATAAATTGATTAAGACGAGTTAGGAACGCACCTCCACAGACTAAGTAACCTGTCGATGGCAAATGACGTTCTGTTATACGTAGTTGAACAAAACGTTGATCTTACATAATTATTTTTTATGAAAAGAATCCGTAATAAAAATCAGTATATTAATTGATTTAATGTTGGGACGGAATAATGACTGAAATACCTTGAATTACGTATATTATCACAATTTTTATAAAGTTATTAACAAAACGATTCATTTCACGCCAATAAATAGCAACTTTTTTTGAATTAGTTAGTTTGACACATAAGCTATCCTTTTCAGGTTGATAGGTCACGTCATGGTATGAAAAATGAATGAACGAAAACAAAACAGTTTCGAAGCAATTGTCGACTTGATTTGGCGTTGCCTAAACTGGATCATATTAAGGATATTGTGGTATGAAATAGCATAACAGTTTATTTTAGGCCATCAATTGAATCGCAATAACAGTTGATGGTAAGCCTCCTGATTTTTAAATGTTTTTTTTTATGATTTTAAGAAATATTAAAAAATTAATGATATGTGGAGAAAACAATAAATGTACGAAAAAGTAAGAATAAAAGAGAATTAAACGTGACACATTTTATTCGTAGAAGTCAGATAGACTCTTTATATTATGATGATGAAAGGGCCCAGAAGTATTCCCATGGGTACTCTAAATTGACAGGGTATCATCACTTTGGATAGCGCAAACAAACATTGTTTACAACTAAGCTGATTTTAATGATATATTTCATTTAATATGTTTCAAGTGCACCCGAACATATCCAGCATACAATTTAGCAAAGCAAAGACATTGTTCCATATGTCTTAGTCAAGTCGAATATGTACTTTAAAGTGCATTAGTTAAATGGCCTACTATAGTACATTACGATATTAGTGCGTTAAGATGGTTATAACATGCGAGTCGGAATTTCAGCCCGAGCCGTAGGCGAGGGCGTAATTGAGCCGAGCATGTTATAACCAATACGCACGTATATCGTACGACGTTTTTTAACACATTTGCGAGGAAACAGAAAAAAAAACATTTTAAATAAACTCAATCTGTGAATGCACATTGTTGCTTCCCGCCATTTTAACAGCGAGCTAGCGCTGCCTACTTTCGAATTAGTTCGAAATTTGAATAGCAACAGCGCTAAGCGACACAACCCTTTATATAAATAAAAAAAAAGAATAGCAACAGCGCGCTGCTCACTAGCTGGAGACGTGCGGCGGGGCGATCAGTTCCTTTGAAATGGCAAATAATACTGTTATGGAATTTGTATGGACTATAACTTAACTATTTGCTTTGATAACACACGCGTTTTTATGACCCTCTTTACATATTTAAAACCGGTGGAATTACATCAGCTTTACGAGCAAGGGTGTTAAAAAATATTTAAATCTATTTTTAACCAAAGATTCTTCATCGCAATAACAATATGGTATCACTACCACAAAGCTGGACATCATTTACAATATTACTCAAAGCTTTGACTTTGAGTAAATATTAATAATTTAATTAATTTAATGAGCAAATAATAATTATCTTGATGAAATTTTCGGCGTAAGATAACCCTAGCTTATTACGGACAAAAACACTAAAGTATGTTCCTAAATTAATAAAATTCATCTTCATTTCATACGTATCAAGTTTTACGAGGCGCCAGAGGACATTAACTTAGCAATTAACATAAACACGAGCAACCGTAATATTGAAATAATTAGGTACTTAGAGCTTTGCCGAAAATCGTGTTCGTAGCAAAGCTCACATTTCCCGGGATATTACCGGGTGTAATCTCGGGGGCGAATAATTGCGGGTTGCAACTGAACAACGGTGCTCATTAGTGCAATGTTCAATTAGGGAGCGCCGATGGACGGGGAGCCGACCCGTTACAACTGCTTTAAATCCTGTGGATGTTTCAAATGGTACAATAACAATGTTATTTCGTACCGTTTTGTGCTGTTGTGATGTCTGTATTGATTAATTCGCTATAAGCATTCGTTAATTATATGGAACTCGTAATGGTTTGGCCTTTGTTGTTTGATTCACGTAAATAATGATCTGTATTGCCTTTATTTGTATGTTAATCCGCTACAATAAGTTTTAATCTGAGATCCAATCTCGTTTTTCTGTGTGTATTATAACATTAATTAATAAGTTCATTAAAATCACTGGCATATTAACTTCAAATATTTGTATTGGTAATTAGTAATAATAATGTTTGCCCAGCTCCGACCTTAATTTTAGTAGGGAGTTATATACAGACATATTTTTTATGACTTACGGTTATGTGAACCATTAGAGATTCACAACTACACGCAGAAATGTGACCAACACTGGACCTGTGACTAGACGTTGCTATTTTGCCCAAATATGAGTATAAGGAGCGGAGTAGGTGGATTGATTTACGGTCGTTGTTCCGAGATCATGTTAATATGTATGTAGATGGTACCTGACTCTGCGATTTGTAAGGTTTTAATATTTTTGCCACCGGGTTTAAGTTATTAATAATATCTTACTATTTTAGTTATCGGAATACGTTAGATACGTGTCTTTGATACCGAAAACATGCTTTTGTTATCCCCGTATGTTATAATAACTAGCGAATAATAGATTTAAAATTGTTAGATATAATCCGGCAAAGGCATCCGGCTTTTTGTTTTCTCATCTAAAACATCTAGCCGAGCTTCAAAAAACATTTGCAATGGACTGCAGTAACTTGGAAGCCCCAACAGCGAATTATTTTAGGAAGTACGAGTATAACTGAACCACAGGGTGCACAAGTTTTGCCGGATTGCCACCGTGGGATCTGGAGATCGCCTCCAGATCCCACGGTGGCGGTCCTTGCGCGCCTGTTTGAGTGGCGCGCGGAGGCACTACACCGGGGGGAAACTCCGCTGCCGCGGCAAATTGCCGCTCAGCGGGCAGACCTCCGGTGCGATCTCATGGTGGCATGGAGAGAGCGACTGTCGCAACCCCGTGCAGGGCACGCCACAATAGTGGCGGTAAGTCCCCTCTTTGAGGAGTGGCAGTCGCAGGCGTCATGGCGTCCTCACCTACTGCCTGACGCAGGTCCTCACCGGACACGGAAGCTTCGGGAGGTTCCTGCACATAATCGGGCGGGAGGAAACGCCCGGGTGTCACCATTGTGACGATCGCCCGGAGGTCACGGTGGAGCACACAGTGGCGGTCTGGCCAGCTTGGGCGGAGCACCGCCGTGCCCTCGTGGAGGCGATCGGCGGCGGCGATCTCTCGCGTCCGGCCCTGGTTCAGGTCATGGACCGGAGCGAGAGGGAATGGGAAGCGGTCACCTCCTTCTGCGAAGCAGTAATGCTAGCAAAGGAGGTGGCCGGGCGTTTGAGGGAGAGAACATCTAGCCAACCCAGCCGCCGCGGGAGACGCCCCGGGCGCCGGGCGCCGCGAGACGACTCCCGGCCACCGTAGATACAGGCCGTGTCGACGGCGCGTTCGTGTTTCACACGCGCCTCAAAGAGATGTCAGCAAAGCAGAGGGGCTTGCCAGAGCCTCCGCCTGCCGGGGTTGCGGGTTGTTCGAAAGAGATACCGCGGCCCCGGAACGTAAAGGGCAATAGAAGGAACATGGGTGGGTTTTAGTCAGTAAAAGTCTGACATGCCCCCCCGCTCCGCCCCGAGCGGGAGAAGTCATTTGATGATTTCCCACCCGGAAAAAAAAGAAAAGGGTGCACAAGTTTTGAGGAGTAGCTGGAGAGGCACCACGGCGTCCTCACCTACTGCCTGACTCAGGTCCTCACCGGACACGGGAATTTCGGAAGGTTCCAGCACATAATCGGGCGGTAGAAAACGTCCGGGTTTCGCCACTGTGACGATCGCCCGGAAGACATGGTGAAGCACACTCATCAGTCACATTTTGAAATCCTGGGAGCAGTCCCAGGATGCCATTGGCATTTTCTGTGATCTCTCAAAAGCGTTCGACTGCGTCGACCACAACACACTGCTCTGTAAATTACACCACTACGGAATTCGTGGACGAGCTGCTGATCTTGTTTTATCATATTTATCAAACAGGCAGCGTGCCCCAAGGTTCTATTCTCGGTCCCTTCCTGTTTCTTGTTTATATAATGATCTTCCTTATATGATGGCCAAACTCTCGGATATAATTTTATTTGCTGACGACACTTCGCTAATTTTTAAAATAAATAGAATAAATCCGGATGTCGTTCATGTTAACAAAAGTCTAACCGTTCTATCGAAATGGTTCACAGCTAATAATCTCTTACTGAATGCGAACAAAACCAAATGTCTAAAGTTTGCCTTACCAAATGTACCACAACGAGATCTAAATTTAAATCTTGACGGCAAAAATCTTGATGTTATAGCGGATGACTATCGATTCAAAACTGTAATGGGGCGCGCACATAAGAACTCTATCGGGTAGGCTCAGCTCAGCTGCTTATGCAGTAAGGAAAATAAGGCAGTTAACTGATGTAGACACAGCTAGGTTAGTATACTATGCTTACTTTCACAGTATTATGTCCTATGGCGTTCTGCTGTGGGGATCAGCAGCAGACGTCGATTCAGTTTTCATATTACAAAAGAGGGCAGTCAGCGCGATCTATAAAATGGGTCCTCGCGAGTCCCTCAGAGAAAAATTAAAAGAGATCGATATACTGGCTCTGCCTTCACTTTATATCTTAGAATGTATATTGTATGTCCGTAAAAATCGGTGGCTTTTCAAAATTAGGAGCGACTACCATAATATTAATACACGCAGTAAACACGAAATTGTAATTCCCAAATTTAGATTAACAAAAACTAGCAAGTCATTTCTAATTAACAGTATACGCTTTTATAACAAGTTGCCAAAATCAGTTATAGAACTGACAGATGGAAAGTTTAAAAACTACATAAAACGTGTCCTTATTAAAAAAGCATATTACAAAATCAAGGACTACGTTCAAGATAAAGAAGTTTGGCTATAGTTCCTTCTGCGCATGCGGCTTCCCTGGTAGCTATAATCAGCACAAATTTGTGGATGTCTCTAACTATTCTCAATCTTATTTTTTTTGTGATCTCTTTAATCATTTTTTTTGCAATAGTTGTAAAATCACATATTTATATCACCCTTGTTCTGAATAGTTACAGTAGGTACTGATAGCAACATCTGTGTGACTCGTCTCATAGTTATTATTTTGTTATTGCATTTTTATTTTATTTTTTTATTTTTTATTCTTGTATAGATTCTTTTCTACCAATTCGCTGTGAATGAGTGGACATGGTTGGCCTTGTAGATTCTTAGACCCTTGTTAACTTTGGTTATTTATTATTTTATTTTCTGTAAAGTAAGCATTGACTTATTGTCGGGCCTACGCTGTCCTCTCATACTTAAGTACTAACGCTGTAACAACAACATTGTAAAACCAAATGATTTTAAAAGAGTAACCATGGAGTTTCTTGCCGGTTCTTCTCCATAGGAAGCGACCAACCCGAACCGTGCATCTTTTCTCGACGTTTTATAAGTGCCCATGTAGGCCTATGTGAAATAAAAATATTTTGATTTGATTTGATTTGACACTGTGGCGGTCTGCCCAGCTTAGGCGGAGCACCGGTGTGTCCTCCACTGCGAGGGGGAATGGGAAGCGAACACCTCTTTCGGCGAAGCACCTATGCCACCGAACAAAACAGTGATCAAAAAAATATGATTTCACTTTGGGAGTGACGTACTTCTGCTCCCAGAGAAGTTTTATAAGTTAAATAACAGAAATATAATTTACTGAAGACGTCTTTCGAAGTACCTATCTATCTAACAAATAAAATGTCATAACCGAAAAATTTTAAGAAAGAGAATACGAAATTACCACGACCGCTGGTTAATAGCACCTCTACAAATCCAAAGAGAAGTCTAACAAGCTGTTAATAAACCTTCGGTTCGGTTCGGTTCGGGTAAAAAGTAACAAACAAGAATATAACAATAGTCAGGAGCAGGCCTTAGCTTCCAGAGAAAGATTAAAAAGTCGGTGCAATTATTAAAACCGACCAGAACCCTCACAGGAGGCTAGAATGCAGCCCGTCACAAACTATGCCAAGAAATACTTACTTCCTTCACTACTCTACCTCCAAGTGACAACAAGTGATAGCGGTGAGCCATGTAAGTGTGTCTCACCTCCAATCCTGCAGGTACAAGGTTGCAGGTGAACGTATTATTATAACAGCAAGCGCCATAGACGCCACCGTAAAAGGGGAATAGTCTTTTTACTATTTTTAGGGTAGGGTAGGGTCCATACCTCAAAAGGAAAAAACGGAACCCTTACTGGATCACTGTGTTGTCCGTCTGTCTGTCCGTCTACATACTAAATACCCTTTATCTCAGGAACGCGTGGAGGTATCGAGTTGAAATTAAAACCGTATACTTACCTCTGTGGACCCCTTGTGTTGTGAAAAAATCTACCCTCAGTCTTCGCAGTGAAAAGATATGGGTGTTTATGTCGCAATCTTGTACGGAACCCTCGGAGCGCGTGTCGGACTCGCTCTTGGCTGTTTTTTGGTCTCAATGCTGGCTGCAGAAGTGCAGAGAGTCGAGGGTCGTTGCAAACAGTCGTCTAATACATATTGTAGAAGAGTCCAGGAGTGTTGAAGAATCGATAAATAAAGATCCCTCCAACTTATTCCGGGAGTGACTTAAGGATCTAGATCGGAAAATCCTAGTGGTGAGTTTGATGAACCTCTTGCTTGCTCTGACCACTTAAAAAGCAATCATTATGAAGTTGACGAAATGTTTGATTCAGAAAGTGGGACCTGCTCTTGAGCACTTCATGTTATTTTTAGAAGATTCTACTCTCTTGTCTGGTCGCCGTCGGACTCGCACCCGTTCTAAATCGTTCTTCGCATTAGTATAGACCATATTTAACTCTTAAAAACTACGAAAATTTTCGGTACCAAACAAGTTAACGACAGTTTGAAAAACTTTGTCGCCACTTAGATTCTTAGATCACAACATAAAGTTTTAAATCGAAGTAATAAATGAATTAGCAGTAAAGCTAAGAAAGTCAAAAAACTCCCGATTACTAAATTATCGTGTAAAGCGTGTTGAAATATAGGTACCTCTTAGTTCTAAGTAATTATTATACCTAAATATACTAGCAAACACCGAAAAGATATAATTTTGGTTTTCAGAGTAAGATTCCAATAATAACTATTGTGTTGTTAAACATAGTTTTTATTCCAGCTTTTTTAGTTGTGGTATGATGGTATCTCGTACAAATTCTTGTTGAGTATTCTTTTTCAAGTCTCACTTATAAGTTATTAGCAGATCATCCACATGGAAATTATGTAATGAAGCAGATAACTCATTAACTACATACCTCAGCAATATATATATTTTTATTTGTATAAATTGGTATGGGACCACGTTAAGACACCCTTTCGTTTATTAAAAGAGCATTTCGAATCTCCTCTTTTTTTGTAGTCAGTTAATAAGAGCCGTGTCTTGTTTTTTCACAAAACGAATTTCGGTGTTATAAAACTGTAAACTTTTAGTAATCGAAACAATGTTATACTGTTAAAGTTCTAATAAAAACAAACTATAGTAGCGGTTATTAGGTACTGTAAATAAATTCATCGTTCAAACGCACTGTGACTGAAAAAACAGTATTTTAGGAGGTGAAAATTGTAACTCTAAGTATCGTGTTGTATTAATTAGTAATTTTGTAATGCTTGTAAAACAAATAAGGTAAACTATTCAAAGGAAAAACCAAAAATTACTTACAGCCATCGAATCGCCTTCGTCGACTTCGGCAAAAACACAAAGAACAAAATGAACGCAATATAAGAACGCATCACAATGTAAAATCGATCACTGCATTATTATATGAACATGGCAGTAAACTTTTTTAAATTAAAAAAAGAGCAGTAACAAAAGTGCGCGAAATATTTTGGCGGGAAAACGTCGAGTATCGCCGTGGGCGTCGGGCAGCGAGCGGTGCGGGATGAGCGCTCTCGAGCTGCGACTGCGACAGAATGCACGACTGCGACCACCTCTGCCACTCTCGTCTCTCGGCCAGTGGTCAGACAGACAAAACGCGCCGCCGCCGCTACAGGCAAGAACCGCCAAAGATTAAAAGGCTATTCTCAGATGGGGCAATGTGACAGTAGTGTACTAAAACTCGAAGAGGAATAATTATGGTCTTAAATCTTGCTTTATCAGGCTTAAACTTGAAGATAAATTATTATTTTTTAAAGTTTTATTTTACAGTTTATGAAGCTCTTCTCACATTATGGAAATTAATACTCACATTTGTCGTACTCATTTTTGGTGACCTCTAGTCTATTAGATAGTATTTATTGACTAGATACAAACGAAACTGCAACTACTTTTATTTAATAGGTATTTAAGTAGTTCTTGTTATTTTTCTTTTGTGCACGACTGCCCCAAAAAAGGGGTGTTGTTAAAGTCTGTAATTCAAAAACCTAGATAAGATGTTGCCATTCTTTAAGCTGAGCCTTCTTTTATTCTATTTCACATTTGAATCATCTTCAAAACTCACATATTGAGTACTCTATGAGAGCCGGTTCTCATAGGCACAAATATGCGACCGGTTCACATTCCCCTGAGAGAGGCGCGCGGCGAATCGGGCGGGCGGGCGGACACGCGCTCCCCACGCAAGCGGTACAACCCACTTATCAATTCAGTCGAGTGGGCATTCATTCATTGTGAAGCATTGTGCCTATTATGCGCGGATTCGGTGCTTATTTACCCGTTCACATGCCACTAGAGTAGTCGTCACAGTAACTATCTCTTCAAGCACTCATACTTTATTTATTAAATTATTGTGTTCTGCTTCGAAGGGCTGGCTTCGGTTAAGTTTCTGGCTGGTTGCCTATGGATCAAACCCTAATAAAACATAGGTATGTTTGATTAGGGTTGGTACCGGTAGGGTTGATAAAGAAGTGTCTAGGGATGAAGTACATTTTCAACTAAAAAAATATCCAATTAATATTTACCAAATGCAGTCTTCTAGACTGGCTTTTTACTTTATTTTGTAAAATATAATTAAGAAAAATTGCAATTTTTGATTATTGTGGGAAATTAGCCTAAGTTAATGTCGTCAATTAAATGGTAATAAAAGGTAAAAATGAGGATATTTTTTTTTGGATTTATGAACTAAGAAGTACCTAATTCACAGACACCTCCATTAAGACTTGCTCACGTGCGTGTGCATTTAAGGAAAAATTTCTTTTAACTCTTCGTTTTTTTATCATTTTCTTTTTGTTTTCTAACATTGTTAATCAATTTTAGATTGCTTAAATAGACTGAACTTCATATATGGAAGTAAAGGGAAATGGGACTGGTATCTTTAACACATGATACTAGGTTAACTAGCTAAGATGCCAGTTGCGATACTGTAACTATAATGAATATTAATAAATAAAAAGTCTAAGTTTCAATAAGATCTATGGTATGCTAAAAATCAGTTCATCAAAATCACTTTGAGGAATGGTCAATAAGTTGATGTGGGGTATGCTTGGCATCCATACTCGGCAGTAAGGCTAATCTCTAAAAATACAGCTTCGCGCGTAGCGCTGACTCCAGACAACTCTATGAAACTTGATGCTGCGGTATCGCTAAGTTCGACGCTGTATTCTCTACTGAGCTCTTCTTTGGAGCATAGCTGAGCTCTACTGAGCTCTTCTTCGTTGAGGTCTGGCAATTAAGCAGGCCAAGGAAGAACGTTGATGCGATATGCAAGAGTGCTACGACTCTAGGAGTGTGTGGACGTGCGTTCGCAAAGGGATGATCACGTAGGTAACACTCCCCCTTGATCTGAATGAGATCGGTTCTTCCACCGAAAAACCTTGAAGCAGTGGAAAAGTCTATGTTGAATGTTCTTTTTAACTGATTTCTAAAAAAGGAGGAGGTTATGTTTGCATCTTTTTTTCATGTATGTGTACCTATTTCATGGTGATTACTGGTCCGATGTGTTTTTTTTTTTCATTTTGTAAAGAAAGCTCGCGCGGCATTCCCACAAATATGAATAACTTAGTTTCGGTACTTTATGAGTATTCCTCCATAATATATATTTTTTCTTCTTCGCCGATGTAAATGATATTCGTTATAACTTCTAGATTTGTGTGAGTAACCCCCACATGATGTGTTTGTTACTCTAAATCAATTGAAACTACTCTTGTTTTTAATTAATATATTTGTATCAGCTATTTTAAAATACATATATAATAAAATTGAAATAATATACCAAAGCACTATTTTAAATTATGATACAATGGGCACCCAAAATAAGTCTTAGGTATATGCAATAAAGTAAATAACATCAATTGACAATCCATAGTATGTTATTGTAATTGTAAGTATACCATTTACTCCTAAAACTATTTAACCAAAGTATTCATAGTAAGGCTACGTTTTGAACGAATTAAATTCAAATTAGAAAATGTCACCAAATATAATTACAAACTTAATCACTAGGGGACCAAACGTGTGGACTTAGAGGTATTAAAACACGCACATTAATATTCAATATAAGTTCATACGGGGACTGTTCTGCCAAGTAACGATTTTAATTTAAAAAAAACTAAATACTAAAACAGAAAACAATTCATCTTACTTCTAAGTCCATTTAGTCCCCCATTCGGATACTGTCACGAAAACTGTTAGCAAAACTATAGTTCACTGATTCTTCTTGCCAGCGTACTGCTTGATGATAGCCACGTTGTACGTGCGGGGGGGCGTGGGTCAGGCTAGATGTGACAGGTCATCCAGCTCGGGCGGCGGGGGAGCCGCACCGCCTCGCGCGAACACGGGCTTCGCCACCACCGACACGGGAGCCTACGCGTAAGAACACATACTCAGACACAGGAAAAAAAGTCTTATTTAAGAACATCTAAGCAGTTTGAAAGTGTTTTCTAATTCAAAAGAAAATCTGTTCTTGAATGTACATATGTGAAACTTTAAGACAACACACAACATATATACGGCTTTGTTCATCTATAACACATGTGATGGTGCGATTTCAGCCAGTGAACAAAAGTTAGACAATACAACACTACGCTAGATGGCTGCATCTTAATAATGTCCTTGTCAGGATGTCTGTAGCGCTATTAGTTCCACAGTTGTCTGCTCTAACAATTTATTTTCATGAATTTTCAAAAGTCAGAGATGTTTCATATTATAAAATTAGTAAACTAATAAAAAATATTTTAATGCAATTTAGGGTTTTTACGTCGGGTTTCATTTTATTTAGTACAATGATACTAATAGGTACCTGGTACATCTACTGTTGTTGTTGATGTAACAATTAAAATAAGCGATTTGTTACAGATCACACCTCTCATGTATATTGCATTTAAAACCAATTTATAAACTAATTTAAATATTTAGCGTCAACAACAACGTTAGCTGTACACTGTACAGTACACACTTATTGTATTTCGCATGCCCCTAAATTTATCAAGGGTGACGCGCTCCGTCTCTTCTTTTACAAATGAATATTACTCAAGTGTGAGATTTACATGTATTTTTAGCTTGAACTAACTTGATTCATCATTTTATTCGCTATTTTTGTAGCAAATTGCTGTACAGGCATAAACTAATAAATGAATCTGAATTAAATTAGTTTGATGCTACTTAATTGTACTGTATCAAAATTGCAAAACAAAACATGCATTTATAAATAATAAAATAAAAAGTTACTGTTATAGGTCTCAAAGTTTGAGGAATATTAATTTGTTTGAAGAAGCGAACCGCGTCATCCGTAGGTATCGTAATCACAGACTTTACCAGTTGTCTCCATGACTAGGACGTCGATGGCAAAACAAAAAGAAAACAAAATTTTGTTAGAACTAAAATGATCAATGTCAAGACAAAAAAAAATATTTCAAGGGTTTTGAAATAAGTGTTTCTATTTGATCACAATTTAGTAATATATTTTTTCGTTTGACATTCACAATCAAGATTGTTTATAAGAGAGGGCTTTCGCTTCGAAAACATTCCGCAACAATAGTTCGATAAATTTCAGACAAGACATTGCGACCTCAAGTGTTTCTCGACAAATTCATCATCATTCTAAGAGTCTGTTTGCGATTGGGTCATTTAAAGGACTTATGTAGCCCACTACAGCGTTTCATTCAATATAAAGTGTCAGGCAAAAAAATCTTTGTATTGAAAAGTATGAGACCATGCTCACTAGACCGTTGCGTCATCAAAAATATAAATAACTAGCTCATGCCCGCAGCGTTGCCCGCGTGAAATTCAATAATTTTCCTACGGGATCGTTCTACCAGGATTAAAAGTATAAAGGGTGTATAAGTACCCTTAAGAAGCCGAAAAGCACATGTTCTCCTAATAAGTATGATATTATTTTTGTTGTAGACCATAGCATAACCTTCTAGTTGCAGAGATTTTGGAATGTTTAGATGTTTTAACTTTACATTAAATAACTCCCCGACCCCGTATTATGCAATGCATCCATCAGCATAATGTTTAAGTGCGAAATATTGAGTATTACCGTTTCTTCTCAGAAATCGATCCCTACTAGCGATACTCGCATGGTGTACAAATACAGTATGTCTTTTTTTCAAAATCAACAGTTTCTATTCTTGTCTACAACGATCTGATTTTTCAGAAATCCAATGATTATTGGATTTTTAGTTTTCGTTAGTCGAGCTATGAGAAAAATGCTCAAAAGAGTCTGGCCATCCACAGCCACTTGAATAATTCTCCCTATACCCATAATCAAGTATGATGGCCATTATAAACGGGTATGATACGCTGTTGATATATTTTCTAGTGGGCATGGCTGTAGTTACCGTCATGTTTGATTTCCCTACCTGAAACGTTCACAGTATGGGACGGTGCAGGGGGCACACTCGTTAGGGTATAAATGTGTTACAAGTTATATTTTGGTGATGAAGGTCACAGCAACTGCCTAGGCTTTTCCATGCAGTTAAATATACCAATATTCTGAAAGGAGCGATTGGCTATCTGCGAAGATGACTAATGAAATAAGTTAAAATGTAGGGACGTATATATCGTTCTCAAAATCCTATGTCGCAAAATGGTATGAGGGATGACTATAGTTACGGGGCTGTAAAGACAGGTCACTTTCAATATATCAGGTCAGACAATTAGGTCAGGGAATTATAATTCCCCTAGCAGGACATTATAATTATTATTATATATAATAATTATAATGTCCACACTAGTGGAGCATAGTGGTACGGAGCCAAAACAGGTTATCCGCTTTCCGCTACATTTTTGAATAGGTACTAAAATACAATAGCGTAAACAGCGGAATTTTAATAACAACAATACAATAAGCTAGCAACAGTAACAAAGTTAAAAGGAAGCACTTGCACAAGAATATTACTGCTAGGTTTATGATAAATTTTGGCCACCGTACAAATTTTAAGCCTTCTGACTTACTTGTATTTTGTCGTGTGGCAAGTACAAAAATACTGTTCTACAAAACAAACGCACCTTTATCGCCTGATGAATTAAACTTTAGAAAAAGACGAGCTTTATGTCGTTCCTAAATTTACAATGGTCACTGGACACCACTATCACTTTGGACTCAATGATCCGAAAACTTAAATTTCTTTTACGTTAGGATCACACCAACCACCACACATTAGTGTATGTATGTATAAATTAAGCCATTTGACAAAATACAAGCACAATGGCATGTTTTATTTTAAAGGGGCAAATGCGGGCGGGCAAAAGTCAGGAAAGAATGTGTACCGACCTGGCTGACGTGTGCAGCGGTGAGGCCGAGGCCGGGCGAGGCGGAGGCGCCGCTGGCGGGCGCGAGCAGGTGCGGCGGCTGCACGCCCACCACCACCACCTTCTGCGCGGGAGTCGCGCCGCCCGCCGGCCCGCTCGTCACCACCACCGACTACGCAGACACATGCATCTACGTCACTACTCCCACACAACGCTACGACTACCACAAGTACCGCAGTACATAAGTACCACCTACCGTAGCTTAGACGGTGTAAAAAGATCCACGAAGCCGAAATCTACGCCTAATGGACGATTAACGAGAAAAAGAGTTAAGTTAGGTACTTTCCCAACATATTTATTTTATGCATGTCACAACTTCGAGCTATCATTTGCAAGCTCGACAATACAATTTCCGTGCAGGATGTCATTAAAATTGGCCTACAGATGCGTTGCCTATTCATTCTTTGAAACTTGATTGTACATTCATTACACACACCCAAGTAATGCAGCAAAAATATTTCTACGTTTTTATGAGTCTTCTCTCTAGATACAACACTAATTCATGTCTAATTCATGTTTAGGTATAGAACAGTGTGCAATAGAATACAAGGAGTCTTGTGCCTGCGAGTGTAGAAATATGGGAATTGAGATGTAAGGTTTTGTCAAATTGCACTTCATCATCGTCCACATGGGGCACAATATAAGAAAGAAACTGTCATGATTTTATGATTCGGGACTTCCAGTTTCGTCAAGGGTCTTTTTACATCCGATACAACACTACAGTCTACATTAGTTTTAACGCTTACACTGACCTATTTCGCTAGAAATTACATTGTTACTGAGCTCGGCCTTTTAAATCACGCGTGTGTCTTGTAGTTCATATGTTAAACATATGTTGCAATTGCAATGTTAAACGTGCGCTCGTGAATTCAATATCTATACCAAAATACTTTACTAGCTATACCCATACAATCTTACGAGCCTAGACGTCTTTATCTGATTACGTACTCTTACGACATGCGATCTAATAATTGTACCGAGCGTTTGGAACAGTATATCGTCTACATCGCCCACACTTGGAAAAGTAACAATAACGACATAACCTGTAGATTGTGCCTTTTAGAGTCTGCTTTTGCTGCAGCAACTACAGTGCTTTAAGGTGAAAGCTCCAACCTACCCGCGAAATTCAAATTTTCTTACGTTTTTTGCAATTTTCAGGCCAGTGCTAGGTTGTATGTTCATTAAAATATTATTCGCGGCTGTAAGACGTATGTAGTTATAGAATTATAATCATCAAAATCACCAATACAACCCTCCAAGTTCATAAAGGCGTAGGAACAAAAAAAAAACAGAAAAAGTCTTTCCTACAGCTTTATGAACTTAGAGCGTTGTATTGATGATTTTGATGATTATAATTCTATAACTACATACGTCTTACAGCCGCGAATAATATTTTAATGAACATACAACCTAGCACTGGCCTGAAAATTGCAAAAAACGTAAGAAAATTTGAATTTCGCGGGTAGGTTGGAGCTTTCACCTTAAACAACATCCAAGAACCCAACCAAGGTTTGCACAGATGTTCCAAACAAGATTTGTAGCTGGGCCTCAAACCTAGCTAAGCTATATGTATCATGCGAAAACATGTTTTATGGCCTACCGAATTACCTACTTACTACCCTTCATTATAAAACAATGTGAAACGTTAATACATGATAAACAACTATTTAAAACAAATACAACAACATCACAAACAGACTATTTTATTCGTGCTAAAACTTCACATTTCAAACATGCAACTTCCTCCATGCAGACATACGGAAAGGCCTCACTCTTCACAAAGTTACAAACATATTTAAACTGAGCTACCTATATAACTGTATATACACGTATAGGATATAGAATGTGCTTTATTTTATACCTGAACGTTTTGGCTTCGTACGATTGTTGGTTGCGAGCTGTGTACGACTATGTGGCCGGGGCCGCTGGCCGGCTGCGTCTGTTGGAGCTAAAGCAAGTATAGGTCAAACCATAGATAAAGTGCATTGAAAATTAATTTTGACCTGTAAAAATATAATAGAACCCCACACTAGGAATTTCTCCTGTGTCGTGGGTGCATTTACAAACATTTAAACTCACATATACAAACAGCCAGACCCGAAACTATCTACAAATATATATATACAAATATTTGTTCCGTGCAGGAATCGAACCCGCGACACGCAGCGCAGCAGTCGATTGCTCAGCCACTGCACCAACCGTGCCGTAAAAAAATTAAAAAAAATAACATAATTATGCTTCGATCACTGAAAGGTTGTCTGAACAGCGGAATCCAGTGAGCCGCTGCAGATCCAAGACTACAACTCTTCTGTCTTGCTTGCTTTTCATAGCTTCCTGCACCAGGTTTTAAATGAGGTAAGCGACAAAGCTATACAGTTAACTACATACTCGGTCTGTACCACCGCTTCTTCAACTTTAAAAGCAGCAATATCTTAAGATAGAAAGAAGCGCCTGGGCAGCCCGCGAAACTCTAAATTTAATATTTTTATCTTATGTTCTTTGGAATTTGCAGGCCAGTTGCATAGTTATTTAAATATAAATTGCGACCGTAACAAATAATGCTGAACAGAGTTATAATAATTAAAATTATCAATACAACCCTGTACGTTCATTCCACTCCGATAAATGACTATTTCACAAAAACTCCCTTAATCCCCATTTTGGTACAGAGATAGTTGGGACCCAGGAGACAGACATAGGCTAATATACATAATTATATATTTTAAGTGAGAAATGAGGGAGAAAGAGGGAAGAAAAGGGAAAACTTAGGTTTGCTATTACAATAAATAAATAAGGCGCAAGGGCAAAAACTACAGGTAGCAGGTACCTGCAAATCAGGAAAGGGGAACTGTGTTACCCCTAATTTAACGCGAGCGAAGCCGCGGGCAAAAGCTAGTTTACTATAATTCAGTAAACCCGTATTGTAAACGGTCGCAATTCATATTTTAATCAAAGGAAATGCAAATTTTGCGGGCCACCCTGGCATTTTCACCTTAAACTTACTTCACTGTGTGAAAAAGATAAAACTATACAGATGTCTAGCTCTTTCTCACAATTAATTATGTTTAAATGAATACGTAAAAGGTGGTCGTCATCGATACAAGATGCGGAAGTGTGTAGTACTTACATTAACTTGCGGCGGTTTTTGCTGCGACACGATGACGAATTTCTGCGGCGGCGGCGTGGAGGGCGCGGGCGACTGCGGGGCGGGAGACGCGCTGATCATCACGTTACGAGTCGCCATTGTCTCTGTATCAAGACGAAATACTAGTCAGCGCATTTTTTTTTTAATATGAAAGACAGGAAAATGCTCGGGAAATCGCCTAACCAATTTAATAGCCTGTTTACTCAAATCACAAATTAAGAAAAAACGATTTATGGTTTCAATTTACTTAAGGGTGCTCCCTTACCGGACCCTGTAATGTAACAATCCGAGATTCAGTTTTGTAAACAAGTGAATCTCTTCTACATTACAGGCGAAAGCTGGTGAGACTTTTAATTAATTATTTTCCGGACGGTATATTTCTGACTTGTCTTTTTTAAACGTTTCAAACAGTAGACATAAACTTCTAGAAGTACTTCATACGTCCCGCCCCGGCCCATGCAACCGTAGTACTGTAGAAGGTGATCAATTGTACTTAATTGAAAGCGCATAAAATACTTTACAGATTATATTTTTCGACGGGCCTGTTGGTCTAGTGGTGAGTGGCCCTGACTGCTGAGCCGGAGGTGGTGGGTTCGATTCCCGACACCCGTTGTCTCAGGACAAACTTTGTGTGATGAGCATGATTGTTTGTTCTGTGTCTGGGTGTGATTTATCTATAATATGTATGTATTTATAAATTATATAAGTATGTATGTCAGTTGTCTGGTTACCATAACACAAGCTCTGCTTAGCTTGGGATCAGATAGCCGTGTGTGAGTTGTCCCAAGATATTTATTATTTTTAGTAAATATTTCACCGATACATGTCACACACTTCCTACGCCATTATCATCTCTTCTTTATTCAAACGACCTGAGTATTCGGACGTCATAGCAAACCGGCCTCGGGTTTGGTTAAGGTATACAGCCTCTACAGTACTTACCTTGAGTCTTAGCGACGTGCGAGAGGTGCGAGGTGTGCGCGTGGTGCGAGGGCGAGGGCGCGGCGGGCACGAGCGGCGGCGTGCACGTGACCACGGCCACCGCGCCGCCCGCGCCGCCGCCCGCCGGCGACTGCCGCACCTTGCCCACCGCCTGCTGCAGGCTCGGGCCCAGGTAGCCGTAGTCACGCCTAAGACATACCAACATCAATAAGGTCAAGACTGGATCGTGGCCTAGTGCAGTCCGACTACCCCGGCGGAATAGCAGCGGGTGTAGAGCTATGTCACAAACTCCACCTCCTATCCTGTCTTTGGGCCAAAACACGCTGCCAAAGTGTTGACCTCTGCGGTGTCACCGTCGCCGTGGAGATTAACAATTTTTACGGCAAATATAAAAAATACATATTTTTTTTAAAACGCTTGGACGTTTACAAACATTTAAAAATAAATAGCCAATAGCTTCGACCAACATCTGAGGAAGCTATCGCTTGGCAGCTGCATCAAGGATTTAGAAAGCAGTTGTTCTGAACTCGCCGCGTATTGTTTAGAGGGTCCTCCCTCAAGACCTGACCCTGGCCAGCGGTAGTTAGGACACTGATCCCTGATGCTGGTGGGGTACTATTTTTAGGGTTCCGTACCTAAAATGTAAAAAACGGACAAGTCAGAACTGTTGAACAGACAACTGGTCAAGACTCTTTATCTCGGGAACGTGTGGAAGTAGCGAGTTGAAACACATGCCCGGTAATTTATTTAATGTTTTTAATATTAAAATAAGTAAATAATAAAAAAACTGAACACGAAGACGTCTTCCCAATTTTTTACACTGACACAACAGACAACACCTAAAATCCACACAAAGACAAAGCATGCCTAATTATGGTGCAGCATGGTGCAGCACGATTCAATGACATTGTTAGCCCTCAGGCGTAGTTGGTAAACATTAGTAAAATCGTGTGTGAAACTGGTTTTGAAAAAACAATGTGCTGACTGATTATACTGACTTGTAGTCATCGGGCAGGTCGGGCGGTTGGCGCAGCTGGCGCACGACGGGCGCCAACACTTTCAACAGCTGGTGCTTGAGGTTGCTGGCGGCCAGCCGGTCGGCGCCGCCCAGCCCGCTCAGCGCGCCCTCCACGCGCTCGCCCAGCCAACGCACGCGCGGCAGGATGAATACCTAGTGGACATGTGGGATGTTGTTATTACTTGTACTTGTTCTACCTTTATTAGCTACTAGCTATCCTTTACGATTCCACCCGCGTCTTTGGTTACTGCCCCGCTCTCGTGGGTCGTAGCCTGATGTTAGGTGTGTCTATGATACTCAATAATAATATAGCGTTCTAATGGTGAAAGAATTTTTTAAATCGGTTTCTACTACACCGATTTTTTTTTTTTAATAAATCGTTACAAATCAATTTTACTTGTTTCTAATATTACTTTAGACTAGCTTTTGCGCGCGGATTAACCCACACGTAATGGTCGAAAGTGACGTATTCATGTTTCACCCTACGCTGCAGTAATATTAAAAAGAAAGCCATTCCTATTTCACAATGTTGAGTTATTTTGGCCTTTTAAAAAAATATAACAACTTAAAATAAAATATGGATGCTAAAAAACGTACTTCTGTAAAAACTACAATCATTAAATTTTCTAGTGATAGGTTTCATATTGATCAACCCACAGGGTTAAGAAGCTGTATCACAATTAATACAAAATATTTCATTTTAAATATTGTCTGTATTTATTTCAATTAACAATACATGAAAAAAAAATGCAAAATGGAAGAACATAAATCAAAGTATTTCATATATTTTTTTATAAGCATATTCTATATGTTAGCGATTTTTTCAAGAATCAGCTGAATAGTTTTGGTGATAGCTAGTTTCATATATTTTTTTAAAGCATATTCTAAGTATAAGCGATTTTTTCAAGAATCAGCTGAATAGTTTTGGTCATTACCAAATAATTAATGTAGATATGCGAAAGAAACCATTCGCAGTAAACTTAATTTGAATTTGTGTAAAAAAAAATATTGTTGCATGCCATAAAAGAATGTAAGTGTAGTGCCATTGTTGATACCTCTATCTGATAAGAAACATTCCTTGTGGCATTGTCCGCCTATGTAATACTACTGTACACACGGCGACACACCAACTACCAAGCTATACATTTCCAGTGTTACATGACCTTATTGTGTATAGATTTATCGCATAATGAAAGATCGGCATAAACTGGTTTTGTATAGCTTTATTGGTTGTTATGTGTATGCATTTATTTTTAATCAAATTGTGTAGTTACCTTAACAACCTCAGGACCCAATTCTGCTAAGCCTTGAACTGCACCGTATAGAGACGCTAGTGGCGTTTTCTCAGATTCCTTCATAGTTGTGACCATGGATGGTCCCACGCCTGTCTCGTTGTTAGTCTGCGAAGGACACTGCAGAGCTCTGGCAAATAACCTACGGATAATATTGTATTTGGGTAAAAGAACCGAGATATTTTCTTTGCATAGATGGCAAACAAAGTTGTTATTTAAAAACATTCATAGGAGTCACATCCATATCGTCACGAATCAGCTCAAGCCAATTCTAGAAAATAAGTGTGGTCTTCCATGTTAAAGCTCTTATTATTCCGGAATATTTATCGGCTATTTTATTTATAACCAGTGTTATACCCAGCCTGTGCTATACACCATAAGTTACTTTATAAGTTACTAGCTTTTGTCCGCGGCTTCGCTCGCGTTAAATTCAGGGTAACACAGTTCCCCTTTTCTGATTTGCAGGTACCTGCTACCTGTAGTTTTTGCCCTTGGGCCTTATTTATTGTAATAGCAATTCTAAGTTTTCCCTTTTATTCCCTCTTTCACCCTCATTTCTCACTAAAAAAAATTGCATATGTTCGTCTACAGGGTCCCAACTATCTCTGTACCAAAATTCATCAAAATCGGTTTAGCCATTTAGGCGTGAAGACGTAACAAACAAACAAACTCACTTTCGCTTTTATAATATTAGTAAGGATCACGAAGGGACCCAGATCAGGATAATCTTTATCATATTCTTACCTAGTGACCCTCGTCTGCAAGTTATTGGTGGAGGTGTTAAACGCCTTGCAGATTTGTGCCATGAGTCTTGCGGCGAAGTCGCGCAGCGCCCAGTGGTTGTCCATCTCTGGGCGGAGGCACAGCTGCCGCGACACGATGCAAGTCGATACGGACGGTATCAGCTCGTGTAACTGTGCAGGTACATAAACACATATTTAGAAACACTGGTCTCATACTCGTCATTTGTGAAAAATTATCTGAGAAACAGTACTCTTCGCCACCTTTTATTTAACTTTACCCATGATATGGGTATCAATCAAAAGGGTATCAAAAAAGGAACGTCAAAAATGAGAAAATGGTAAGTTCCCCTAAATGCCCCGCGTTTCGCTACGTTCTAGTGTTTAGCTGGGGAGAAGTAAACAAACTCCCGAATAACACATCTGCCTGTTACCATTATTAGATGTGAAGAATTCACTTATTTGCAGCTTTATCCATGGTTCGGAAAACGTCGTTAATACTGGCTGTCATTCCGAGATCTTTGTCAGTTTTTACAGGTAGTGGCTCAAAAGAGTGACAACCAGTTTTACCAAGAAGTATCATATGACCCAGTTCTAACTGGGTTGTGCAGGTCAACTAGGCAGTCGCTCCGTTTATTTTTTTATATTCAGCTGCGTCTGGTTAGACTTTCAAGTCTAACCAGACGCAGCAGTCGGTTCTCGGTTGAGAAACGACTCCAACACAAGACAAAGACAAGTCCAACGCCAACAAATGGCTACGCAGATGGTGATTAGTATAATTAATAGATAATAATATAATTGAAGTCAAATTGATCTTTGTGGAGGGCTGAGTGATACCTATCCGCGCAGATTCGCATTTTCTGCTGCTATTTCCTTCCTGTTGAAGTAACCAAAACCGCTGCTTAAAGGTATTGCTTCGTAACAAAAATACGTGATTATGATGTGTGAATGAAAAAGTGCAGATACTTACATATTTTTCTAGATACAGTGATTGGTTGTCCAGCAATGCTTTGACCATTCGCATGAGATAGATGAGTAGCGCTAAATTGTTCTGTACTACATTAACTTTGACACCTTCTGATATAAACGTGCACATTCTCGGCAACATCTCGTGTAGGCCAGGATCACATGCCAGCGATTGCAGTGCTTCCTGGAAGAAAACATCACATATCATAATATTGATAGTTGTTAGTGTTAGCACCTTATCTTGATTATTGATTTTGAAGCAAGACGTAAAAAATTTCGAGCTTGATTAAATCACTTTTGAAGCCTACTTCCTCTTGAATCTAGACTTTGTCTAAGAGTCGAACATGTAACTCCTGTATCAAGGATCAGAACAATTCTAACATATCCAAGGCTAACAATCAAAAGCTTAAAAAAATTTGGAGCTTGCTATGCTCAGAGAGAAAAACATCAGCTTGATTTTATCATAATTAAGTTACCAATATACAATACAATGTTATATTGATGATAAGGGTTTGTTTATTTACATATGAGCCCACAAAAGTCTGAATTAAAGAAAAATAAACATTGAAAAAATCATACCGCACGGCGTCCTTCATCGCTGCCAACACAAGCCTCTGTGATCTCCTTGTAGTACAACTGCTGTTCAACACTCAGCTCGTGTGTGGCCAGTTGCTTCACGTGGACTGACTCAGATGCCTTCAAACGTGCTGCTTTACCACACATAGGTTTACCTGAAATATGACATATTTCATGATTACACAGGTTCCATACATATTTTATTTATTTTAAATGCTATATAGTTCAGTATTAATAAGTTTTGTATAAAAAAAACTACAGAAAATTGTATATTATATAGTATCAACATGCACTGCTTTACCTAAGTCTTTACTTGAGGAACCCATTTTGAAATGCTAGCTAGTATATGAGTAGTATAGATAGACAAAGATGGGGCATGCTTATCAAAAAAAAGACTATTTACCAAAGTCTAAAGAGTATTTAGGAAGTTTTGAAGTCATAGCCTAAAAACATTACAGTTAACTTTAGAAATAATCTTACTAGGTATCTATTATAATATATCCAATATATAGGAACATAATAATAATTAAAAAGTAATATATTATTATATTATACTACTATTTTTATATTTTTAAATGTTTTTTTTATGTTTTTAAGAAATATTTAAAAATGTAGTTATATGTTGATAAATCAATAAATGAACGAAAATTAAAAAGTATGCCAGCAATGGCCATTACAAAAATTAAGATGACCAAGTGAAGGTTTAAGCTTGCAGTGTATACACACTTTAGAAATTGTAGCATTATATTTAGTGGCAATTTAACAAAAAATAAATACTAGGTTACATTAAACAAAGTGTATCATTTAATTTTATGCTCTATTTGGTGTGACCAATGTTATGTCAGATAATAAATGTGCACTTCCACTGGCTGAGATGAGCATGAAAGGGGATTTAGATTAAAATTATAATTAAGTGATTACTAACAGTAACCCAATGCTTTGAAAACTTATGATTTTGACAAAGACTTTCATTTGTATGTAATGCATGATAGTAAGTTTGGAGTCTCCACATTTATTTTGTGTTTCCTGCACATGCCATCCAGTGGTCATGTGCTAATAAAAACAAAAACTTACATTATTTGTATGCATCATGTACAGACATGTGAAATAGAATTCAAAATGTCAAAATACATAATATGCTGTAATTCAATGGGCATTTTAAAAGTGCTATGGAAAAATGAATGATAGCTTAATAAAAAATAAATGTAGGTAAGTTATACCTGCAGCATCCTTATTAGTGGGTTTGCTCAATTTACTGATAGGATCCACCGATTCCGACTTCTGGGCTTCCTTTGACAAAGGAGGAGGATTTTCTGGCACAGTGGGTTGGACACCGTCTACACTCAACCAATGTGCACGAACAGACACATCAAGTGGGATCTTAGGTGGTGGCGCTGACAAAATGTCAGACAGATCAACTTCTTTCTCTTCTACAAAATGTAGTTCTCGACCTCCACCAGATGCAAATCTGAATGGTAATGAATCAGGTTGAATGAATCCATATTGACACTGAAAACATCAAACACCTTATTTAGTTTTAGTTAATCCATTATTATGATGCAAAATACTATATTTTATAACTTAGAGGCCAACATTAATTCATGTAAACAGTGGAAAGAACTCTAGCTAGCTTTTCAAATCCACTCAAAGTTGAGATTTTGTAGAGGGTGTTTTCATATTTTGATATTATCGTATATTGTATTCAGAGTCAAGAGTATGAATTACGTGACTTAAGAACATACCTCAATGTTCTTGATCTTCAGAGCGTTATCTATATCAGTTATTGACAACTTTTGTCTCTTGGAGTGGTTCATGAACTTCATACTGTCCTGCACTATAACTTTCAATCGAAAAGTCACGTCATCCGCCAGTTCTTTGGCAGCATCATCTCCTAGACTTGCTATTCCTATACTTTCTGCGATGGTTTTCATAGAATCCACTGACACGGAAGACCCGTATGCGAACTCTGAATCACCCATCTTATTCTTGTAAAGTAATAGTGTGCTCTAAATCACAATAAATTCCAAGTTGTGCTGCTAGTTAGCAGTAAATACATGAAGACTAATCCATTCGAAGAATAAAATAACATTCTATCCGTGTTTGAATGAGAAACGAAACATAGCAATATCTTTCTTTAGTCACTGTGTAAGTACATAAAGAAAAGAACGGGTCCATAAGAGGCCGTAGTAAAGTCCCAAAATCCAGACAAATTAAGTCAATAATTTAGAAATCTAGAAAAAATAAATAGAAACTGTGATTACACTAAACACTACACATGTACATATTATACACATGTACGTACATACCATACACAGCAGAACAGTACAGATAAGAAAAAAAATCAATCAAAGGTAGGTTGACTGAATAAAACCACAGATTAAATAGCTTATTTATACCAACCCATAGAGTAATAAACTATGGAGGCAGCAAGGAGACATTCGTCGAATAAAATGTTGTGCCACTGCGATAGGCGAAGTAAACACAATGTACAGACAGCACACCAGTGTGTTTTGATAATCATATGCATTAATTTATTTCAATACAAAAAAAAACGCACACAAACAACAAAAAATAAACAACTATTGTGTTATGGACACAGCGACTCCTGAGGCAACGACGACGCTGCGGACAAACTTGCAAGAAGAGGATCGAACATAGTACTGGTCGCACCTATCGTGCCACTACCATTTGGGTACCTACGTACACTGGTAAGGAAACGCACCAGAGAGCAACACCACAAACTGTGGCTGGACCACGGTGAGTGCAGGCAGGCCAAGGAAGCTCTTCCTAGAATCGACGGCAGCTTCACAAAACAGGCGCTTCGGATGACAAAACCACAGCTGCGCACAATTACAGCCGCCATTACTGGCCACGGCTCTTTTAATAAACACCTCTTTGTCTTAGGAGTCACAAACAGCTCGTTGTGCCGAGCCTGCATGGAGGTAGACGAGACAGCAGCCCACGTGCTTTTGCACTGGCCATAGGTTGCCCCATCCAGGGCAAAGCACTTCGGTAACCCAGGTAATCTTCGCGAAATCGTCAGCGCAAGCAAGTTGGGGTGGATCGAATGATATTCCTACCCGTACGCAAAACATGCGCTTCAGACGTGGAGTTCAGCCCGATATACAATACAATACCACACAATACTTTATGGCCCATTACGGGGCCACGGGGCCTCGGTGTGGGCGCGTTCCTTAGCGCGGCTTTTTCCCATTACTTGAACGTGCGCCAAAAGGTAAGGTAGCCACAAGGTTGATTTGGGATTACCGCACGATCTACGGTGAGGTGCCGAGCCTCTTTTCCGGATGTTCACCGTGGGATCCGGAGGCAATAGTTGCGCGCCTGTAAGAGTGGCAAGCAGAGGCACTAGCGGCATGGAGGGAATGACTGTCGTAACCCAATATCTTTATACTCAGACAACTAAAAACCATTTATTTTATCACGAATTAAATCCACTGTTTGAAAGCATATTTTAAAATGTTAAAGATTACATACAAAAATGCACCCATGACCTAGATTACTTTTTTGTTTGTTAAAAAAAACATTTCATTTTATTTGTTTATTGTAAATGTGAGGACCATGGTTATTTCTTTTTTGTTTGTTTGTTTTTGACGATTGTCTGGCAGTTTGAGCGACACACACACAAATGTTCTTTTTTTGCTATCGTTCGTCGTTTCGTCGAGCTCCTTGAGTCGAGCTACAAGATAACTGTGGAAATGCTTGCACAACTCAGTGCAAGACCTGTCCAGTTGGACAAGTCCACTCAAAGCTGTGTGGCTCTATCTTAAAACGACCATCTCAGACACTAATTTGCATCTAAGTCCCTATGTAATTTACCAAGATTTTTGTCTGGACCAGAAGAGACTATGACCTTTTTGTTGAGTTTATTTCGGCTGTTTCTTCTCACGAAATACTGGCCGCATCTAGTTTGAAAGAAAAGTTACGTGTAAAAGTGTTTGTAAAAACCTACTTGCAAAATAAACATAATTTATTCCATCCAGCCATTCCGTCTTTATAGCTTATTTCTCTATGTTTTAGTCAGATGTAAAATGGTCAGCGGCACGTAGTACTTATTATTTCCCTGGGTTAAAGTAACTTTCAAACGGACGGATTTTTTAAATTTGTGATGGCACCGACAATGTAGCCAACACCACGTAATGGGGAATCATTCTTGCCAGGAATTTATTACCCACATGAAAAGGAAATTGGGTTTTTATGTATTTGGTTTATTCTGATTTTAAAAGCCACGCAAAACGATTATACCGATTATTAATCCTTACAAACGGGGAAATATGATAACTTCACTATTTGGAGTAGATTACTAAAAACTAAGCTTGTTAGTAGATTGCTAAACAGTAGGAAAATATATTTGTTTGGAATTTATAGTGTGATTAAATAACATTAGGCTAATAAAAACTTCAAAATCATTTAACAATACGTATAGTTTGTTTACCAATATGTTTTTGTTGCAAAAATACTTTTATTGTGTATAATATGCGTTTTTTTTTCTCGAAAATGGTTAACCGTTTTTACCAGGAATAATGTGAATGTGCATTTCGCTTTAATTAGCTAGCATTTTGGGGGATATTTATTGTGCGGCATGCGCACTCTTAATATACAGTCTCAGTCATGAGTGGGATATTGTTTTACCCTGTATAAGATTAAAATCTTTAGCAATATGATGTCTAAATAAATAGAGACATTAAGTTTCTATTTGGATACATAATAATAATATAATCTTAAATGTGTTTAAAATAAATTTTATACAATTGGAAACAGCAGTTATACATATTGAGAGATGGAAATATTTGATTTTAAAATCAGCTGTGGGAAAGATCAAATTTGATACTGTCAACCCTAAAACTTAAAAATGACGAACACCGAATGCCGATCCATTTGCCCCACGCGATTTTTTCTTGTGTAAGGTGATTCGAGGTCTTTAAGACTAATAAGTTGGTGTATAGTTCGTTAAAATGTATAGAAATAAAAAAGACGTTGATAAACACGTGGAGAATTTGTTAAGTAAATTGCCTGCGAAAGAGGTAAGTAAAACAAGACCATGACCAAAATTCCAAGGATTACTATTTGTGCGGCTTATTTTATAACACAATTTGTTTTTTTGTAGTTCAAATCGCGAGCTTATTCGGTGGCTCGACTATATTTCGAAGTGGGGGATTATTCGAATTGCCAGAAATATGTCGAGCAATACCTCACTCAAAAAGACAACAACGCCGCTGCGTACAAACTGCTTGGACAAGCTTTGCAGAAAATGGGGCTGAAAGAAAAAGCTCTCGAACAATACAAAGCATCTTTAGACATCGACCCCGTACAGACTAGTACTATTCTGGACAGTAAGTATAATATTGTTGATTTAAATGTGCATGACATTCCACATTTTATGTATTTGGTTATATTATCTGGTTATCAAGATTGACTGTCAACAGTTGAGTTTAATTCTAAATTAGCTTGCTTGGTGTAAGTTTGATCTGTAAATGAAATTATATATGAATAATTTATGTAACACCATAGAAAAGATCAAAGATACGTTTGTACTACATGCAGTGGAAGAAGTCCAATGCAAGCCAAATTAACTTCAAATTGTTCTAAAAGTTTACCTTGGATTTTTAACCGACTTCTAAAAAAGGAGGAGGTTCTCAATTCGGATGTTTGTATGTTTTTATTTGTGACAGTCAATTTTAGACGGGCCTGTTGGTCTAGTGGTTAGTGGCCCTGACTGCTGAGCCGGAGGTCGTGGGTTCGATTCCCACCCAGGACAAACTTTGTGTGATGAGCATGATTGTTTGTTCTGTGTCTGGGTGTGATTTATCTGTAATATGTATGTATTTATAAATTATATAAGTATGTATATCAGTTGTCTGGTTACCATAACACAAGCTCTGCTTAGCTTGGGATCAGATAGCCATGTGTGAGTTGTCCCAAGATATTTTATTTATTTATTTTATTTATGTAATAAGCATCAGCATAATACATACATATTTACCCTCCTAGACTACTACTACCAATCCTAAATGTGTGTATGAATTATTGTGATCATTGATCAGCTTGTCAACAAAATGATGTAATAACATTTTGAAACAATTGTCTGGTTGTTTGCAATCTAGGTGTCTTTTGGATCAAACTTACGTTATTAACTACTTTGGCATATTTTATTTCTGTGATTAGTTAACACACCCCTTAATCATAATTTTCATATATCATTACTTTTTTATTATTTTTATTATTTATTATTTTTTCTTCTTCAGTTTGTGAACTTCTTGCTGATGATGAGGTCATCATTGAACCAGGCCGTGCAAAATACTGGTGTGAGAAAGCAGAGGCCACATTCCCTAGACACCCTATTACATTTAGATTACGGGAGAGACTTATAGCTGTATCAAACCCAGATCCTGAAGCACTTGTTCATTTACTACGGTCTGAATTGTCCATAAGACCAAAAGATGCAGTACTTCATGCTCGTCTACTGAAACACTATCTTAACATCAACAAAGTGAGAGAAGCTTTTGAACATGCCTGTCATGTGGAGTTTGGTGGCAAAACTTTCAGTAATAACTATGGTTGGTATGAAATTCTAAATGATCTTTTAAAGCATAACTCACATAACACCAGTGATTGGCTTTATCAGTTACTACTCCTAACAGTCAAGGAGCGTATTTGCTTGTTGAGTATAACTGAAATACCTGGTGGTTCATCAAAAAGTTTAATTGAGTCTAATGAACTCCTTCATGCTTATGACCAAGCTATTGAGAGTGTTGCCAAGGTGGGAGCCTCTCCTGGCTTTGGAGAGTTCCATAGTGCGTTATTACAACATCATAGAGGACAGGTTGCTTTTTATGCTGCAACATTCTTACTGAAAAAGGCCAAAAAAGACCAAATGAGCTGGCGCGATGCTACTAAGCTTGCTGCACCGTTGATGTTAGTTGCTTGGCAAACATTACCCATAGATTCAAAAGTGAATTGGCTAAGAAATGCTCCTGAAAAGCAAACAATTGCAGTAAATCGTTGGTTCTCTGAAGGAACATACAGATGTTCTCAGTCTGGTCATTATTTACTTTCTAATATTCAAGAGAAAAACCAGTCATTTTTAGATCAGGTTTCCCAATGTTATTCTGGTACTCACTGGAGAGACAAGTTATATAAAAAGATATTTTCCAGTAAAGGTCACTTGGATAAAATAAAATCATCTTATTTTGCATCTAATGCATTTACTGCACCGGTATTGAGACTTCCAAGAAAAGTAGAAGTTGAATCCTATGATGGTGATGCTCAAAGGGAATATGGCAGTTCCCTGCACCACTTTGTTTGGACATTGCTAAATTATAAAAATTATACACACTTCAAATGTACTCTTTTTGATATGCTCACTTATAACGCAACAACCTGTGGACCTGAAACATTGAATAGATCAGATATTCATGCATTTCTTTACTGTGCAACTCTGACAGCCAACCAACAAATAACAAAAAAAGAGTTTTACATGACCAATGATAGGCCAAACACACTTCCAGCAAACATTACTGACCTGCTGTGTTCCCTAACCCAGATGAAGTGGTGGGACTGTGCTTACAAATTTAGCCAAAATGAGCTTGGAACTGAATTGACAGACATACGCGCCACATTGAGTCGTGGCATTGAAGTGGTACGATGCATTGACAATCACGGTCTTGATCCAGAACTTCTCTGTACTCTTGGACGCATATTCAGTGAAAGAGCTAAGATGTCAACAAATGTAGATGAAAAGGCTCAACTGGAAATAAGGGCTGGTTTGTATTACTCTTCAGCTGTACCATTACTAGAAAAATTGAGAAGCAAAATTGTAGTTAAATTCCTTGATAAACGCATGTTTGATTACACACACAAAGACCTTGGCACCAAAGAACTTAATGCCTTACTTGAAGAATGCAAGTTATATGTAGCTGTCAATCATTTCAGTGAGGGTGAATATGATAAAGTAATTGAAATTCTTTCCAATTTGAAGTCACCGCAAGCATTGTACCACCTCAGCCAAACTTATAACAAAATTGCTTCCGAACAAAATAATTTGTCAAGAGATCCTGAAACAAGATCAAAATATTCAGCATTATTGTCTAAAGCTAAAATGTTTGCATATAAAGCTTTAGATAGGCTCAGGGATAGTGAATCCAACAGAAACCATCCTTTATACTCTGAGACTCAAGAACTGATTGAAGATATAGAAACCCAAATGAATAAAATAGATTCTGATTTTACAGCCGTAACAAATGACGGTGAAGCCAGGTACTCTTCAGATGAAAATGTGTCAGCAGATAGTGAACTGCCCAGCAGGGGAAACCATATCTTCCGTAATATAAGTTCAACTCCAAAAGCTGTTCACAATGCCAATGCTACAAATTATAGAACGGCTATGGACTCACAAATACTTGAAAACTCAAGGGTTGATCAACAATTTTTGGGACGAATAGAAAATGAAATAAAAAATTTGCAAAAACGGGATACTACTATTGGTGACTTTATGGAACAAACAAGAAATTGGTTTGATGAAAATCGTAAACTAGGCAATCAGATAATAAGCACTATTCAATCCAATATGCAAAATACTACAGATCAATTCAAACTGCTGAAAATATCAGTAGATCAAGTTAAAGACCAAATAGATGAATGTAGAAATGAATGTAAAGATGTAAGTGAATTGAAAAAGCAAGTTGCAGAGCTTAAAAAGGAGGTGGGCAAATTAAAAAAAGCTTCTTCTGAACAGACTATAGATGACAGTGATTTATATAATTTGGATGAAGAATACAGAACAAATGATAGTTCATCATCATTTGCAGCACAGTTACCATTTGCTCCATCGCAAGTGATTCCTTCCTTCAATCAAAGAATTGTACCACCATTCCCAGTGCCTCCCAACCCATATCAGCTCTATAATCAAAGCTTATACAATCTTTACAATCAATATTCTCAATTCCCCCAGCCTGCCACTGTGCCAGGCACCCAACCAATATTTGATCCAACAAGGACTCAAGTGAACTATCCTGGTGTTTATCCAACACCAGATCAGATGTATTTAGATGTAGCTCACCTTGTCCCCCCTAATTTGTCTAGTGCACCATCAGTACCGCCAGTGCCCGTAGCACCTACACTAACTTCTGTACCAACAATGCCAAGTGTGTCGTCTGTATCTGTGCCACCACCTGTTACATCAATTTCCATGTCTAAAACAACTTCTTCTGTGGAGCCCAAAGATGCTACAAGATCTTTGCCCGTGAATGTAGTGATAACATCTTCAGATCCTTTGCCTACATGTACTACAACTCCAGCACCGATCCTTAGTGTCACAATTCCACCAAAGCATATTAAAGGCACTCCGCACAATTATCAAATCCAACTGCCTGCAACAACTGACTCTAAAGTGTCACCTCCAGTGTTTGTCTTTCCAGCCCAAAATAAGACAGTTACTACAAACCCTGTGACTAATTGGAATCAATCTTCCGTTTTCAAAACAACACCTGTAAGTTCTACATCTACTTTTAGTTCTTTACTAAATCCCACAGCTGCACCTAAAGTGGCTAGTGACTCATTTGATACATCAAAGTCTGTTGTTGATGGAACTTTCTTTGGTGGGTATTCTCCTAACACTAGTCTCAATAAGTCAAGAACTATATCAGAAAGAAGCAATACATCTGTGGACAATTATGACCCATGTCCGGATTTTAAACCTATTGTTCCTCTGCCTGCTGAAGTGAAAGTAACAACCGGCGAAGAAGATGAATACGTGATATTTAGTGCTAGAGCTAAACTGTTCCGCTTTGTCGATAAACAATGGAAAGAGAGAGGTCTTGGTGAAATGAAGTTACTGAAGCATAAGACTGCAGGGAAAGTACGAGTTCTTATGAGGCGAGAGCAAGTACATAAGATTTGTGCTAATCATATAATTACTGCAGAAATGGAAATAAAACAAATGATGAATGAAAGTAAAGCCTACTTTTGGTGTGCAAATGATTTTGCTGATGAGACTGTGGTCTTGGAAAAGTTTTGTATTCGTTTTAAAACAGCTGATATAGCTAAAGATTTTTATAATGCCTTTGAAAAAGCAAGACAGGAATCTTTATTAAATAAAAGTTTAAGTCCAGCCACTCCTAAAAATGAAGATATTAAAATTTCCACTCCTAAAATAATTTCCAGTCAAATGACTACACCTAATAAAGACAGCATCGCGCAGTCGACCCCAGCCAAAGCTGTGGTGGGTGGCTTTACATTTAGCAGCACACCAACATTCAAACCTGTGTCGGATGTGAAGACTGACACTAACTCACAGGAGGTTGCTTCAAGTAAGCCTAATGTATTTAGTGGATTATCCTTTAAAACTACCACAAGTTCTCCATTCACTCATTTGTTTGGTAATGCTTCTTCTACCGACACTAATAGTACAAATAACAATTCGCAAGCTTCAGAATCTACTAAACTAAACACTTCGGACCGCGTAGAAGAATATGAACCGAATGTTGAATTCAAGCCGGTAGTGCCTTTACCTGCTTTAGTTGATCAGAAGACAGGCGAAGAAGATGAGACTATACTGTTTGAACATCGCGCTAAACTTTTAAGGTATGACGCTGCTGCCAAAGAATGGAAAGAACGCGGACTGGGTAATATTAAATTACTAGTTCATAAAGATAATATCCAAAAAGTAAGACTGCTAATGAGGCGTGAGCAAATTATGAAGGTGTGTTGTAATCACGCAGTTACTAACGAAATGGTGTTCCAAAAAATGCCCAATCTGGATAAAGCTGTAACTTGGTGTGCTAAAGATTTTTCGGAAGGAGAATTGGTAGCTGAGACGTTTTGTTTACGATTTAAAACAATTCAGTTGTGTGATGAATTTATTGAAGCTGTTAAAGCTGCACAATCTAAAATAAAAGACGAATCAAAGGCAGCAAAAGAAGAAAAGAATGCTGCAAAACAAAACATTCAAACTGGATTTGGAGAAATGTTTAAACCTAAAGCTGGATCATGGCATTGTGATGCATGTTATACAAATAATCTGGAAAGTTTTGCTAAGTGCGCGTGTTGTGATACACCAAAACCGAACAGCTCCACAACCGATGCTGCTGCTGCTGCTGCTGTCACAAATACGACTACCGAGCCAAAACCGGTCGCTACCGTAGGGTGGGGAGATAAATTCAAACCCAAGCCAGGTAGTTGGGAATGCAAGGATTGCTTAGTGAGAAACGATCCTAGTCTAGAAAATTGCAGTGCTTGTAACAGTCCCAAAGATCCAACAAAAGCAAAGACAAGTATTCAACTCACTTCTGATAATGCACCTAAGTTTAACTTTGGTATACCTCCTAAAACTACAAGTAATGAAGAAAAGTCCACTTCAGTGTTCCAAGTTACGACTCAGGGGCAGGCAGTTGGTACTGGGGTGGGCTTATTTGAACCCAATGCACCAACTTCAGAAGTTAACAATATAACATCTAAATTCGGAATTCCCTCGCTTGTACCACAATTCCGTTTTGGTATTCCACCAGCTGCAAATGACCAGAAGCCAAATGCAGGGGCTTCTATTTTTGATGGCACTGGTGCACACAAATTTAGTTTTGGAGTACCATCAAATAATCTTGAAACATCAGCAAACCCTGTGGCCTTCGGGGTTCAGAAACCTCCAGCCAATAATAGTGTGCTTGAAGCACTAAATAGTAACACTGAAAGTCAAGCTGTTGACTTTAGCTTCAAAACTAATGAAGAACCAAGTACTCCTGTAAAACCAGCTCTGCTTCCTACACCACTGACAGATGGCTCCTCTAATGTATCCTTTGGGTTCAAAGAGAGTGGCACATTTGATTTTGTATTCAAACCGAAAACACCAAACAAGGGTAAAAGCCCTGCAAAATCACCACAAAGCCAAGGAGATGGTGATGACAGTGATGGCATTGAGTATGCTGCCGAAGATGAATGCTACCATCCATTCACTCCTGTTATCCCCCTGCCTGATAAGGTAAGATTTATTGTTCATTTCCTCTAATTTTCTTTTTAATTCTTCTTTTAAAAATGTGTTATTGTTTGGTCTGATGGGACAACTGGTTCAATGAGGCAATTATTGTCAATTGTTTTTTTTTACTGTTATGTTATCGTTAAAATCAATCTCCTTTTTTCCGCTCTAGGCCTCGGGAGTAGGGGGGGGGGGGGGGTAGTGTAAGACTTTTACTGACTAAAACCCATCCATGCTCCTTCTTTTGCCCTTTGTGTTTCCGGGGCCGCAGTATCTCTTTCGAACAACCCGCAATCCCGGCAATCTGCCCTTATCTCTATCTGCCAAAAAGGCTGCTATGCTGAAATGGGATTGAGCTGGTCACGTTAGCCGCATGAATGATGACTGGTGGGTAGAAATCTCCACACGATGGTTGCCGGGAAACGGCATTTCGACCTGGACGCGTACTGGGAAGGCGGGTTCTAGGAGGCCGGGGAAAAGAGATTATAAAAGGAATTGGGGAAGGCCCTTGGCCAGCAGTGGTCCAGCACAGGCTATTGAAAAAAAAAACGATTCTTTTGTATAGAAAACGACCAACTCTGACACTGCACCTTATCTGTAGGCTAGGGCCACATGAAATAAAAAAGTGATTTGATGCAAATTTATTTGGGGTCAGCATGTCTTCTTCTTATCTTGGCAGTCACTTCTTTTCTAATCATATCATGGTGTTTTTTGTGAGATATACTACTAACATTTTAATTATTTCAAAAATGCTTTTAGGTTGAAGTTGTAACTGGCGAAGAAAATGAAACTGAACTTTATGGCCAGTTAGCAAAATTGTACAGATTTGCATCAGGTGAATGGAAAGAACGCGGAAAAGGAATCGTCAAAATACTAAAGCATAAGGAAACTGGGAAATTAAGGTAACCTTTATATATTTTAGTTTTTTTTTGTATTCATTTTTATTTGTCCATAATTTCGTTTTTTTGTAAATTTACCTTAAATGTTTTATTTTGCAGAGTGGTTATGCGAAGGGAACAGGTTCTTAAAATATGTTTGAATCATGCTTTGACTCATGAGATAATTTATAATGTGAAAGATGAAAAGTCTTGGCAATTTATTGTCAATGACTTCAGTGAAGGTGAACTAAACTTAGAACATTTCTGTTTACGTTTTAAAAGTAAGGAGGTAGCTTCAGAATTCAAAGATGCAATTGATAATTCACTCCAAGGAAAACCTGTCAATAAGAAAGAACAGATCGACAAGAAGGCAACAGACGAAAGTGATGATGTTGTGTTTGTCAGTGAAATACAAGCTACGACAGAAGAAAAACAAAAAGCTAAGGAGCTCATGCTGCCGGAGAACTTCTTTACTTATAAAAGTAAGGAACCTTGTCAAGGATGTCGTGGATGCCACGACAGTGATGAGTCCAGTGCATGCGGAACAGATCCACAGACTTCAACAAGTGACAAAAAAAATACATTAACTTCTGAACCAAACATTACTAATGTACAACAAAAGCCTATCACAATAGCCGCAACTATAAAAGCATCATTGGCTAATACCAGCACACCAGTGAAAACAACCACATCTCTTTTCCAAAGTCCTACGAATTCAATTTATGGTACTCCAACTAATTTTGAAAAAACGGTAGATACATCTATATTTCGCACTCCACTGGGCTCGCTTGCATCTAATGCCAAAACACCAACATCAACATTTTCCCAGAGCAGCTTTGGTAGTAATACAACCAACAAGGAAAATACTTTCACGCAAAAACCTAGTATATTCTCGGGATTTGGAGAACAGACCATGTTGTTTGGTACCCCACAAAATAAGGCTGCTTCCATATTTGGCAGTGGTGACTCTCAAGGGGCATCAGGCGCTAAAAACTCTCTATTAGCCCCGCCAAAGCTGAGCAATCTTATCACGAATGAGAATCCACTAGAGTCTAATTCAAACTTCGGAACCGCACCCACAAAATTCGTTTTTAGTGATTCAAAACAGACACCGCCGACTACGGACAGTACTACCGACAAGGGAATGTCGTTTAATAGATCTGTTTTAGAGTTTCCAGCTGCTAATACGAAGACCGACAGTCAAAATTGTGGTGTACAATCTGTATTTGGAGATGATAATAAATCCGAAAACTTATTTACAAGTGTTAGTCAAGGAAGTATTTTCGGACCCGGTGCCTTAGCGAACAGTCAAACCAAAATAAGTACTGGCATATTTGGGTCAGCTGGTATGTCGGCATTTGGTTCCCTGTCGTCTCAAAATTCCCTATTCGGAAATGGTAAATCAATATTTGGGTCATCAAACAATCCTCCTGCATTGAGTACAGCCGCAAATACAGAACAGAAGAAAGAAGAACCAGTTGCGGTAAATGCTGCAGGTGACCACAAGCCTGAACAAGCGATTGCTGCTGAAAAGCCTGAGAAGAAGGAAGCCCCTTTTAGTGTTGACAACAATCTGTCATTTGCTGCTTTGTCATCTGGCACTGGACCTGGCTTTGGTATCAAAACTATTCAAAGTAAGTTACAATTATTTAAATATTTTTAGACTGGTTTTTACATGACTAGTCTATATCACAGCTTATTTTTTCAATATGATTTTTTATTTGTAGAACAACCTGATTTCAAATGGGAGGGAGCTGGGCAACAGCTATTTGTTGCTAAACCTGGAAATAATTCCGGAGATAAGTCAAAGAATGAGAGCGGTGAAGGCGAAGACACCACAGGCCCTGACGAGGAGTACGACCCTCATTACGAGCCCATCGTACCGCTGCCCGACAAGATTGTAGTCACCACAGGAGAGGAGGATGAAGTAACTATCACTATCATAAAATTCCATATTAATAATCAACTAGATTCTTATTTATTTTTTGTAAAACTTGTTATTCAATGAAATGGCTTTTACGTATTTTTAACCAACTTTTAATAAACCGGCCAAGAGCGAATCAGACTCGCGCACCGAGGGTTCCGTATAAACTTGCGACATTAATGCCCATAACTTTTGACTGGGTTGACTTAATGGGTTGATTTTTACACAGCACAAGAGGACCACAGACTTGAGTATATGGTTTTTCAACTCGATACCTCCACGCGTTTCCGAAATAAAGGAATAAAAAATTTTGCTAAACAGACAGACGACAAAGTGATCCAATAAGGGTTCCGTTTTGTTCCTTTTGAGGTACGGGGAACCCTAAAACCATGAATAAATGTGACAAAATAATCACTGCGGTATGATTTAGTTACAATACACGATTGTAAACAGTGATATTCACAACATCAACACTAGAAATAAACATAAACGTCATTTGTAGGGCTTGGTATAATTTTTTATAACTCTTCTCACAAACTTGAAATATTAATCAGTATTTTTCTAAATATTATTAATTTTAGGAAAAAATATACGGCGAGCGATGCAAGTTGTTCCGTTACGACGAGAAATCCCGCGAGTGGAAAGAACGAGGTGTCGGTGAAATGAAAGTATTATCCCACGGGGAAAGGAAGACTTACCGACTACTACTGCGTCGTGAACAGGTATGTGTACTTTGTAACCGTTTGAGTACTAGGGGAATGCATATCTTGTCTCCAGTAATTTCAGGGCATATAGTTATTTCCGCCAGTCAATAAAATAAAAGTCGACATCAGAATTAAGGGCGAACCAAACCTATCCTCCCAGATATTTACAAATGTCGTCGAGCTTTTTCGATTTGGGGTAGGATGAATCTATGCGACACAAAGGGTTATAGGAAAATGCTAATCCATAATTAATGATTCAAATTGTAACGTTTTGTTCTGCCATCAGGTACACAAAGCGGTACTAAACATGCTGCTATACATGGACCTTCAACTGCTACCAATGAAAAACTCGGACCGCGCCTGGACGTGGGCGGGACGCAACTTTGCCGAGAACCCTGCCGGGGAACAGGAGACGCTCGCCGTGCGCTTTAAGACCGTAGACCAGGCCACCGCATTCCATGATAAAATCGTTGAATGTGTCAGGGTAAGGGATTCGATTATTTATTTACGCGCTATTTGTTTTTTGTAAATGTGCTTTCTGTTTTTACGGTTGTGCTGCATAGTGTGCACTCAAACATGTGCAATATAAAGCTAGTACTAAAATACAAGCTAGTTTAGTAGTAGCTTTAAATTGCACATAATTAAGTTACAAAGATAGATTATATAGTTTTATTCATACTTTATTGCAGCTTGGAAGTTAGCTGCGAGTGACGTTCTATACTATTATTACTAATCAAAATGACACAAGCATACATAGGCCATAGTTTTATTTAATTTATTTTTAACAGAAATTACAAGCATCTGCTGCCCAAGCCATAAAAGAAGAGAAAGAAGTTGAACCCACCATCGAAAACACCGTATCCAAGCTAAGATTACCAAAACATTTACAAGAGAGTGCGCGCGCAGACAACGCGATGACCGCTGAAGTGTTCCAAAGGACGTCGGTGATCGCGTCGGGACAAGAAGCGGCGGGTAACGCGGTCGACGACACGGGTTCGTCAGTCAACGAAATGTTCAAACAAGTACACTTCCAGGAGTCCGAGGAAGACCACGAGCATGATGATGAGGACGAGGATTACGATTATGATGGGTATTACAACGAGGTTTGTATTGTTTGTTTATTTGTAAATACTTTTGTTTAAAACTGCTTTCACTTGTTATCTATGAGCTAGGTAGGTAATCTGAGACAGTTGCCAATACAATATGTACCTTAAAAACACATTATGATTGAGAACTGAGAGTTCAGTTGTGTGAACGTCGGACTGCCTAGTCATAGGGCGCGAGTTCGAACCACAGACACGCAGTCCTAATTTATGGATTCATGTGCGTATTATTATCCCTTGCTTCGGTGAAGGAAAACATCGTGAGGAAACCAGCAAGTGTGAGACATATTTCTCAGAATCAGAATGCTTTATTTGTAAACATAGGTCAAGTTACACTATATGATATGATACAGACAGGTAGGTAGATCCTCTACGTTTTACCCAGAGGCGTACAAATATATTGAATTAACATAACTTTTTTTTTCTTATTTATCAAATTTGATTTTTAAAATATCATAAATTGATAGAATCAACTGTTCACGATAGCAATGAAAATGACATAAGTAGGCATGCATTAAGTTAAATTAAATTTTAAAATACAATCAATTTTGATAAATGTCAGAAGGATTGGGTTACATGTCCTGTTAATGCTAATGTCAAGCAAAATGCTAGATATCGTCAAAATAGGTGAGGTGAGGTACGGTTTTCTGAGGCAGTAAATTTAGAATTATCTCACAAAGAAACTGACACCAGGATAGGCACCTTACCACACGGTAAAGAAGCAGATTGAAAAGGTATTGTAATAAGTAAAATCGTTATGGTGTGGCCTGTGCTTTATTTACCATAACTAACCTAACCTAACAAGAACACCCACGCTTCGCTGTTGTATTTAATATCCCATGTTATAAGAGCGAGCCTTTTGCCATTAACCGGGCATGACCTAGTTGTATAGTATTATATATCAAAATAAAACTTGTTGCAGGACGAAGAAGAATCAGCAGCATACTACACGTGCGATGGCGAGGCAATAGTGCGCCAGGGCAACAACGAGACCACCTGCTCTAACGCACACATTCAAGTGCTGTTCGACCAGGAGATCTACTCGCCCAAGATCCTCGTCACCGACGCCGCCACCGGAGAAATACTCGCAGATATGCTCATATATACTGATACTGAGTTCCAGGTACGATTAACAGTTTTTGATATTTTTTTTTATTCTTTATTAATATTGTGGTTGACATGACAGAGTGTAACCAATTCTAACCTAGAATACAACTTTCTGTATAGTCAATGAAATAAAAAAACCTATAATATAAAATATTTGCACAATTTTCATGATGGGTGAGGTTCGATTCTATTAAAATCGAACCTGAATCGAACCTCAATATTTCCCTTAGGAAATATTACTAGTGCCAATACCAGTACTCGTGGAATACACAAATATATAAGTTTCCTATTTTAAGTCTGCCTTACTGACAAAGTTATGGGTCGCTGCAGTTTATCTCATTTATATATTTATACTGGAAACGGGACTGAATAGTTGCTAAAATACATTTTCTTTAGGCAGTTGATCCAATGGAAATGATTGCTGTTATAAGTTTTCTTTACCAGCTCTTTTGGGTAGTAACGACACTATTCTACAAATTGAAATAGGAATCAGTGTCTCACAGATTTGTTTGTATCAGATGAGCGGCGACTCGTGCGTATGGTCGGGCACGGATTACACTAGCAACGACCCCGTGGACAAGACGGTCACCGTCAACTTTTACGATAATGAGACCGCCATGCAGTTCTATGACAGTTGTGAGGTAAGCATTCACTTCAACACTAATTATCAAAACTCCTTTTACTCTTTTTTTTCGTACTCTTCTTTATTATTCGTCTTTTACGTGCTCAATTTAATTTTCTGACTTGGACAATAACACTTTACTTTTTATTAAAGTTTCTGATATTCTGGCTCTGTTGGAGCTGGATTAATAAAACAAGCACCATGTAAATGCTAATGATAGTTTAAAAATCACGACGAAAAGATTCCATTCTTGTTGTATCGTCTCCAGGCTGCCACACACTATGCCGGCGGCACGGCCGCCGGGTGTGCCTCTGTCCCAGGCGAGGGGTATTAACGGGCTGCCGGTACTTTTTGCAGAAGCCTCAAAGCATCGTATCCTATACCATCCTCGCCAAATTGTTTGTCGGTCGTCACGTAACTCGGTATGTGTTGTTTCAGACGAGTAAAGCCGCCACGTACGCGTCCACTGATCCAGAGTCGTAGGAATATCTTATTCAAACGCCTAAATTTAAAGTATTTAACGTCAACCGTAGATAAAACTTGTGTTTGGTTTAGTTAGTAAGTGTGTAGACAGGTTTTTACGATATCCTTATTACGAAGTTATTTTTAAAGTCTAGGCGACTATAAATTGACCCTTTTTGTTTTTTGAGAGTCAAATTTTGTTACCTGTTTTATTATTGCTATTTAGATCTCATGAAACCTAAAAGTGTTTTTATCATTTTGTTATCATAGGAACGTTTATTCAGTGTAAACAATTATGACATTAACATTATAATCAATGCCAGAAATAAAGAAAAGTGAAATGATAAAAATCTGTTAAATTACAAGGAGTGCAGTGCATGTGTAGTTTCATCAATGTTCTGACATACATAAGCCACTAAAGTTGTATAAATAAGTGCTTATTAATTATTTCTATGCTACAGTTTTGAAAATTATGGAAGTGTATTGTAATATAGCGACAACGAAAGAGATCTAACCAACACTTGTTGACATTTTTTATTGTAAATGATCACTTTGTTTGACGACGTATATTTATTATGTAATGATATTGATGCAAATGTTCCTAATTGGTTAGGTCTTTTTATACGTCAGTATACAATGGAGCTACGACTGATTGCGACTGGCTGTTTAATGAATATTATCACTCGTAGCTTCATGTTTGTTAACAAGGCAAGCTTGATTCATGTAGTTCTCACATCATATAATATTGTAATTTATTGGAAAGATACGAAAAATGCATAACTCACTCTTTGTATTACAAATAAATTGAATGTGATCCAGCATAATTATGTGAAAATATTATAGATGTATGTGAATTTCTTGAATTAAGATTATTAGTTTTTTAAATATAGTTTTTAAATGAGCAAAGGATCATTTGCTGTGGTCATTTAGTTATTTAACTTAATGATACTTAATATAAAGTTATGGAAACCTTTGAAAGGGTAATAGTTATTTCCTTTTCTCATTTAAACTGTGATCTTAATATTAAACTTATTATCTGATGAATCAAGTGTAATAAATGAAAAGTGAATATTTAAATCAAGTGTTTCTATTTATAGACCCAAAACTGAAATTGTATATCATGGAACTCAATAACCGTGGCCGTTCCTAAAAGTAGTGGTGGAAAGGATTTAATTTTATATTCCAACTGGGTAATAAGAGGAGCCTTTGACTGAGTTAGTGGGTATCGTGGTATAGACATGACATGCGGAGGAATGAAGAGAATTTTGAGTATGATGTCTAGGTATAAGAGTAAATGCTGATCAAAGAAACGGGTCTGTGAAGAATGATACGACTAGAAAGGAGGACTGTTGTGATGACGAGTAATACAGATATATGGAAGAGAAGACATGCTGTGCTGTGGTTATTGCTTATTATTCTAAGAAACAAATTATTAAAAGTAAAAGAGAAAAAGAAGTATGATTATGTTCCCACAATAAAGATCATTTTATTGATAAACTTTATCACAATCACCAAAGAGATTTATGACTCGTAACTTTTAGTTTTTAGGGTACGGTACCTCAAACGAACAAACTGAACCCTTATAGGATCTCTTTGTTGTCCGTCTATCAAACCCTTATATCTCGGTAACGCGTGGAGGTATCGAGTTGAATTTACACAAAAAACCATATACTCAAGTCTGTGGTCTGTTGGAGCGGTGAAAAAAATCAACCTAAGTGTACGCAGACAAAATATTTGGGCGTTTATATCGCAAGTTTGTACGGAACCCTCGGGCCGCGTGCTCGCGTCGCACTTGGCCGGTGTTTTATTCTTTTTGTTACTGACAGCCTTCATCACTCTGTCACAAATTGACAAGTTTTAACAATGGTTTCTGATTGATTGACTCATTCTCAAGTTTACTCGGTTTACTCAATATAACATGGAGAATAATAAATGGTACAAATATTTTACATGGCACAATATAATGAAAAAGCGGACCTCTAAATTGAATGATAGTTACTGTTCTCAGGAAAACACTATTTTACTTCATAGTTTTAAGGCAACTGAACACATCGATAGCATTTGACGAAAGCGAAACGAATGAGAGACCTGAAGAGAATCCTCATGTTGAAGTAAGGGCTGTGTTCATCAATTGTGAAGCTGTAAGTAAATTCTACAATACCGTAATAGTTGGTCCCCACCGGATTCTTGTGAAACTAATGTGTAAGAATGTAATTAGCTAACTACTTATATTCGAATGTACCTATGCGTTTTCTTCAAATAATTTGGGTAACAGTAATAAACAAAAACACAGTTTAATAATACTGCCCACACTTTCATTGGCAAGTTTGAACTTGTATCAACTGGCTAAACGAAGCAGAATGCACCTTCAATCAACTTATCCATAAGCAGTCAGCTCGGCGGTAAGTTAAGCAAAAATGTCATGCATAAGTATCAAGTTCTTCGAATTATTTTGCCTGCTGAACATCCGCCGATTTATTTAATTTTTAAAATAGCAGCCACACAGATGCTAGCTATTGAATAATAAAAGTTATATACTAGCTGTGCCCGGTATTTCTTTTTATGCGGTCGGGAAGCCATCAAATAACTTCCCTGGCTCTGGGCGGAGCGGGGTGATATGTCAGACTTTTACTGATCAAAATCCGCCCATGTCCCTTCTTTTGCCTCCATCTCTTGACAACCCGCAATCCCGGCGCGCTGCAGTACTTGCAATTTATATTTGAAAAGTGCAGGTATAATACCTGCACTTTTCAAATATAAATTGCAAGTACTTTTACCAGTCTACCTTAACTATAATGCCTACGTATAGTTATCCTACATAGGTACCTACCTACCTACCTACCCTACATGCCTACAATGAGATGTTGACCGTCGTGCGTTTTGTTAATTAAGTAGATATATAGGGAAGCCTACGTATCTACGATCACTGGCTGAATGAGGACCACTCCGACTGCAGCCCTTTAAGCCATGCTGGAACTCCCAACGCTCCTCCTGTTCATTCAGCAGGAGGCAACTATGGTGGCATTACGTCTTAAAACATTTCAACTATGCCCACTAGCCAAAGTGTATCAAGCCTTTGGATTTTTATATGTAGTTGTAATGGCAGCAAATCATCACAGCTGTTGATTGGCTGCAGTGGTGCGCACTCTAGTGTTTCTAGATCGAGTTACGGATATTTTCCTTCATCATATATTTGCAACTTCATCCGATTTTTTTTAAATGAAACATAAAAACCTGTTTTCATTCACAAAAAGTAGCTACCACTTGGTCTCGAAAATTGTGTCTGATGTCTGCTTCCCTACTCATCATCATCATCATCATCAGGCTATATTAGTCCACTGCTGGACATAGCCCCCCCTAATGAGCGCCATAGCGCCCTGTCTTCAGAGCGACATAGCGCCCTGTCTTCAGCTTGCCGCAGAGCTATACAGGGTGTCTAGCACCATCTCTTTCTGTCAGTGGAATAAGTTCTGCTTTAAGACGTCATGGTAGGCCTTCTGATCCCGTTTACGCACAAGATCTTGTAATCAGTTTATAATACGCTAATTATAGTTTTAAATTACTAATTGTACGTTGTTACAGCAGTTGTTACAATATCCATTAGGATATTGTTGTGCAACGCCATGTTTCGATAATCGAATAGGTTCCTCGCAGTGTGAAAAATAGGGTGATAAATACACTGCTCGGGTATAACGGTGTCTTCGTTTTGCTTAAATTCTTCACTTCTCTACGGATTCAAGAACTCAAGGCTACCTCGCTCTATTCGGGGACCCTAGAATCCCTCGCTACATTCGAGATTCAAATTAGTGCCCGTCACGTTAGACACTGCTTTATCCCCTTGGTGCATCCACTAATATATACAAGGTGCAACATAATGAGTGCAAGAACTCCCGGGTGGCCTCTTAGACTATCCACCACCCGCTACTGCTAGACACCCGGGAGGTCTAGCGCTTATCCATGTTACACCTTGTACCATACCATTGATAGGTAGGTATACCTTTATTATTCATTTGCTTAGCATTTTAGTTACAATCTTTGCCATAAGCACAAGTTTGAGCTATACATACATATAAAATACTCAATCATTGACTCACTTATCACGAAATCTCAGAAACTACAAGTGTTAGGTTAGGAGTCTCAAATGCATGCATGGGATCCTTTTAGGACGTCGCGCGTCGGTGGTTCACAAAATCCCGCCACTAAGGCGGGATTTTGCATAAGTTTGTGAATGTAATTCCCTGGCCAGATTGACTTGAGGCATAGGCATTCTTTCACGAATTTATTACCCTATATAACATCACGCTACGACACTAAGGAGCTGTGCAGCATGAAACCATGTGTCGCTTTAAAAAAAATTGCCTCATATTATTATAATACTTGTTTGTATTGAGGCCACCTATTGATTAATACGGGTTTTATGCAGGCCTGATAAAATTAAAGTTGTACTGATTGTGCCTTCGTTAATAGATTCTAACTTAGACGGAATCTCGGAAAAGAGCTTGAAAAGATTTAGTCTCATACAAAACTTGTTTGTATTGATAGCAGCTATTGATTAATGTAGGTTTTCATATATGGCCGCTATTTTGGATATAAAATAAATTGGCAGAAGTTAGGCAGGCCACGCGTCATACAAAAATCTCTCAACTCCTGAATTGTGTTAGACAGGAAATACCTACATTACTTTTAGTATGTTGTAGTAAAATATTTCAGAAAGGAGATACACAGGATGAAAGCGTCGCGCCTTACAGTGATTTGTTACGGTTCGAACGAGAGGAACTTTTCAAGCACAGTGTGCTACGAGACTGCAACAGAAAATTAGCTGTTACTGTCAAACTAGCCTGCGAGCCCGAGGTGAGTAAGTAGTAGTAGTAGTAAATAAACAAAGGGCTCCGGGTAAACTGTAAACAAATGTTTCAGACCTCCTTTATGTAAGTGGAAGTGGGTTGTAACCCGCTACGCGGCCCCAGTGCTGGCTGGTTTTAGTTCTGGAACATGTGGATTTCTCGCATTTTTTTATCGTAAATGACGATGGACTAATGGAATTATTACTAAGATTGCCAAAACGGGTAGTTTTTGGAGCAATATTACAACCTTAAACCACTGTATATTTTTATCATGTAAGGTGGTTAAAATCAGATTCTCACAGTGCCTATAGCCACCTCGGTGGAAGATATCCATCAAGAATTCTAGAAACAAACAAAAAAATGTTCAGACACACGTTCCGCTCTACCTGTAGCCTACGCTCGAAGCATGTATGACGTTGATGGCTTAGTAAATAATTGGCATTAACACGGCATCTCTCGTTACCAGACTTCAGGTGATGAGTACTTACCTATCGAGCACGTTTTCGAGGGACCGGAGAAGAAGCGCGTGCGTCTCCTCGACCCTTATATATTGCGATTGCACCGGGAAACACCGCTTCAAGCCTACAAGTTGCGCAGAGTTGATGTATGGGACATAAATCTTATTCATTGCTAAGAACTTGCCTAGTAGTCCTTAATTGCTGTATTTGGTGTACATCCTTACTCGGCATCCTTGGGTTAATTACAGCCGGCAGCCCTGCAAGCTCCACAGCGTATACAAAGTAACATCTTAAGACTGTTGTGTAGGGTAGAGTGAGTTTGTACAAGACACCGTCATAACGAGGACACGTTGCGCTGTGACTGAGCGATTGACCGCTGCGCTGCGTGTCGTGGGTTGGATTCCTTCGCGAAACTATTTATATGGCCTATGGGTAGTTGTTTAGGTTCTGAGTGTTTGAACTTATGAGTTTAATGTCTGTAAACGCACCGCACCAATTTCTGTTTGAGACGAAAATGTTTCCTAAGGAAATATACTTATTGTTCCAACATCTGCCAGACTCCCAAAAAGCATTCCACTGCTTATGCAGTGGAATGCCTTATGTGTCATTTCCGTCATATTACCTACCTACTTAGAAGTTGCAATGAAATCCTGTACACATCAGTATATTTAAATGGATTCTTATCTTTTTGTTATTCCAGACAATACGTGGTGTAATTATAGACAGTGCAGGTAAAGCTTTTTCCGTCGACCTCGGTTATAAACAACAAAAAGTAAGTATCAAACTTTTAAATAATTAATAAAGAAAAAAAGCAAACAAGTCTCGATTTACTTATCATATCTAATTAATAAATACTTAAAGCGTGTGGCGCGGGACATAGAGACGGACTCGGGGGCATATTGGACCTCTGACAACAAAGCTAACCTTCTACAAACCAACCCAGTGACGCCACAAGTCATACACCCACTCCAATTCGCTACATCATCCACAGTAAAAACTGCTTCATATTCATCCAGACGTTACGGTAAGTCGTAATAAACTATTGTCTTGTAAATATAATGATATGTAGGTATCCAAGTTCAATTGTCATGAGGAGCTCGTGGCTAAATAAAAACTGCCACTTGGGGCGATCTTGAGGTTAAGCCACGCTTGCCTAGGTTGGTCCGTGGATGGGTAACCACCCATTACATACCAAGCCTTTGTCACACCTTCGTTCCCGTTGTGTTACACCATTTTGTGTTACACTGTTACCCATTGGGAAAAAAATTACCGATTAGTAGGTAACACTGTAACTTAAAGCCACATTTTTTCCCATTAATTTACACTGCGTAATAGGGTTACATATCGGAAACAAAATGTCCCAAAGTTACTATTATACATCTCTAATATTTACAACTGATTACCACCTGCGCTAAGATAGATCGACGGAGCCCCTCCCATCGGGGCTCCGTCGACCGTCGTAAGGCGCGAGCGAAGCGGAACGGAGCTCCCGCCTTTGCCTTCTAACCTAATCTATCCGAGTCGGGGTACTCTGAGTATGAGATTATAATGCAAGTATATATTTACGAAAATAGTAGGTATGCCTACATGTATAAATTTAATGATGATTATGTAGGATCTACACTGAATTTATGTGTACCTATCATTACCTATCATTTATGTTTACAGCAACATTAAAATAAAATTCTAAATGGTTAAAAAATTATTCGGGATTTCAATGGTTTTATTTACTTAATCTTTTTTTTTATACCTATGTTGAACAATAAAGTTCTGTAGCTCTTTGGGACATTTTGTTTCCGATATGTAACCGGACCCTATCGCGTGGATCAGTGTGTCAGCTGAACCCAGTAAGACTGGAAACCCACCCGAACAGAGTTGTGAAAAGGCTAGCTAGGCAGATGATGATCCAAGTTTAATTTTCAAGACCATCTGAGACACTAAAAGATTCTTGACTTTAAAAAAGATCGACTTCTGAATACTCATATGTTTTTTTTAAAATCTTAGTTTTACATAGTTTGTAAAAACCTACTTGCCAAATAAACACCATTTAATTTTATCATTTATCATAATTAAATTACTTAAACTTTGTCAGTTTAATATTAGGTACGCAAAATTCACCATAGTGTTTTAAAATCATCTTCATCATGTCTTGTCATCGATCTCATATCTGTTCTCAGGATAAGATTGACGTCAAGAGTAGACCCATTAAATATAAAAATGTTAATCACAAAATAAACAAACATTTTGATTTAAGTAAAGACATTTTGTCATTGTGTTTGAGGCGGAATTCACATACCTACAAGCCGTTAGGCGAGGGTGTTATGGAGCCGAGAACGGCAGTGACAAATTCCAACGTGAGACGAACGACGATTTTCAATACACTTACGAAGAAATAAATACCACTATAAATAGTACAAAAATACTTTTCGTCTGTTATTTAATTTCTGCGTAATCATTATGAAACTATGATTTAATTTGCTTTTTTCCCCGCGCTTTGCTTTCACATGATAAAGAGTATTTGCTAGGCATTAAACCGCTAATCAGCCTAATATTAAAATTATTTAGCCTAAAATTTTTGAATTAAGAATGAGTTTAATTTGTTGAAAAAAGCAAATTATTTGATGAGAGAATCAATTAATCATGTTTATTTACGATATTCTTTTGATGAACACAATTTAAATTTTCTTTAAGTATTAAGGCCTTAAAAACATGCGGCCTACGTTACTCTAAAAAAAACATCAACAGCTAAACGGATCTCAAGAATCTCAACAATTTTATTGTTTATTGTTTTCTATGGTGAAATAAGAAAAATTAAAGCCCTCCTTGCGATAAATGAGAAAAAGCAGGCGTGTGTAATACATTGCATGTTGAACCTAATCGTAGTGCAATAAGTGCCAATTTCCGAAGAGTATTGAAAAATAATTTAATTAATGACCGAATCACATATCACACACCGCAAAGTTTGTCTTAGGTATTCTTTACTCACTCATCACTATACCATTTCACTTCGTTTAGATACTAAACCTCAATCTTTTACTGTGCCCTTTTCACATCTAGGTGTTATCAAAATATTCCGTCTTAATTTTATTTTCAATGACAAAGTTGTGCCCGTACTCTTCAGGTGCACTTTGGGCTTGAGATTGAGACGATAAGCTCTCTTCCGCATCAATGATGACTGCAAATATTTTTTTCTTTACTTGTGTTTGCATCCATTGAGGCATATCTCTGGTGCTTTTCAAGATGCAGTTGAAGAAAGATTCGAGGGCATCTAGGTCTTTTTCGTGACGTAGTATAGGGGATGTGTCTTCGGCATGCTCAACGCAGCGTCGTTTATGCGGTGTTACATCTGATTTAACAGACTCAACAGCAATTGTCGTAGAAACATCATGTTCAGAATTCTTTGAACGTAGAATCACTGGTGGGTCCATTTCTATATTTTCTGTGATGCGATATTTCATATGCGGTTCCAGAAATTGCATAGCTTTTGCATATTTCCAAGTTGTGACTTGAGCTGGTAGCAATTTATTTTGTCCTAGTTTGGCTCTCTTCAAAGCTTCCCGATGGTTGTCGCGAAGCTTTCTCCACTCAGTACGTGCAACTTTAACTGAAAAGTAAAAATGCAATCCGTTCAAAGTTTGACAAAGTCTTGCGATGTTTTTGGATGTATGACAGAGATTGTCGTGATTGTCGTATCGTGTGTTGTTTTAAGTAAACCGGTGAAATAGGGGTGTATGTACGGTTTTCAAAACAGATAAGTAACCAGACTTGTCAGATAGTACAGTTGAATGTTTTTAAAAACCGTTGGACTTTCTTCGAAAACTGTTAGGACGGTTTGCTGGTTTTATTTTTAAATAAAAAGCGAGCGGTCATTTTATCAACCCGTTTACGACCTCAAGACACTCAATAAAAATAATAAAATTGAAACGGAAATTAATACAATTTTGAACTATCGCTCATTAGGGATGACAGTATGCGATGACAATAATGGTTTATAGATCGGTCGGCGAGTTGTTGAGACGGTTGGATAGATGACGTAGCGTGTTGTTTGCTTATAGACCCGTCGACGTGTTGTTGCCACCATTCGAGGGATGGCATTTGGTATTGCAGTTAACAAACACATTCATGGATTTTTAAGAGAATTTTAACTAAGTATATCTGACTATCTGACGAGCCAGGTTTCTCATCTCTTTTGTTGACTGTACTTTAGACCTCTGCCTTCCTGTTTAAGATAGCGGCATGACCTCTTAAGGGAACAGTTTATAAAACTGAACCGAACTTAATGTTCTTTAACAGACAAAATTCACTCTATGCTACACTTCAACACATTGATAGACTTTTTCCTAAAACTAAAATGTATAATAAAATATAACCAAGTCCCGGAATTTTCTTTTCAACTATTTTGTACATTCCTTTAAAAATCAATTTGGTTTTCATTTGTCTAAGCTAAGACTAAAAATATTAAAAGACAAAGTAAACAACATGAGTCGGCCGGTCGCCATTCAAAAACGAGTTTTCGTCAGGTTTATGTGTGTATATCATAAATCGTCTACATGCAACATGATCTACGTGATAAGCAAACATGTTATTATTAGTAGATACGGAAAATACAGTATCTAATACGGTTGCGGAACATTAACTACAAACAAGATCAGGTACTTACTATTAGGTATCGAACTGTCGTCAACTTCCTTGACAACACTCTGCCAAGCTTGACCTCTTGCATGCACTTCGGGATAGTCAGGATGCTGCGGGTTCCACAAGCAGGGATGTGCTCGTACTGTTTCTATAAACTTCTCCATTATTTTTGTTCGTATTTCTGTGTAATACGGAGCGTTGCAGGGCTCGCGACGTGCCTGCGTACTGACTGGCTCTGCATGACGTGCGGAGCCCTCCCTTTACAATCAAACCGGTTTTTGTGTTGAACGCCGGCCAACAGTATTATAAAACCAGTTAGAACGCTTTCACACTGACGTTACATTAACTGCCCAACTCTACTTGCCATCTGTTTATGTCTTTGTGCATATATTGTACTTGTACACATATTGTCATTCAAAGTAACCAAGGACATCCATTCATTTGTCCACAAAGGAAATTAGTATAAACATTAATGACTGACTACATACTGATTAGGTAAATAGTAGGACCCTTTCCGTCCTGTAAAGTGAGATTACCTACATACTCGTAAATATCTACAATTAGAATCCAGGGAATTTAAAAATAAATTTATTCGTCTTTTGTATCGACAATCTGCCTGTTTTTTTTTTGTATTTGTTTAAAAGTAATCATGTGATTTCATTAGTAAAATGTATTTTAAATTATAGTTGTTACTGTAAATTAAAAAAAAAAACATATAATGCATAGAAGTAGGTAGGTACCTATTTGCAATTTTTGTTTAACTTCAAATTTGATAGGAATTTTAACATAAAATTATCCTCAGTCACAAAAATGATTTATTTTTCATGCAAAATCAGATATTCAGTTTCTTATGACTATCTTGTCAAGATAGAACCTTCAGTAGCGCCATCATGGTAGAATTTATTGTGGACAAATGTGCTCAATACAATCAATACTTATGTAAAGCGAGGGGACATTGTTTATTCTATGGGAACCCAGCTCGGATTCCATAAACCTTAGATCCCCCTCAGCAACCGAAACGCGCTTCTTTGACCGCCTGAGAAAAGCATTTTGACGGCACGGTTGGCGCAGTAGCTGAACGAGTGACTGCTGCTCTGCGCTCTGCGTGTCGCGGGTTCGGTTCCCGCACGGATCAAATATTTGTATGGCCTACAAATAGTTGTTTCGGGTCTGGCTGTTTGTGTATGTGAGTTTACCACCCACGCACCCACGATATAGGAGAAACACCTAGTGTGGCGAGAGGTTTTTTTTTTAGTTTTATCTTCTATCAGACAGAAACAAGGTGCGAGCTTTCAACGTTTGAGTCTTGGTGGTTTTGATGTTCTCTTTCGGCATACTCAAATGGACTCAAACAGATCTAGATGCCCTGGATAGGAGGTCTTTTCACGTTGAAAGCATATCGAACGCATCCTCCACGTTCTTCGGTTATGAGACTGGTTATCCCGCGGAGTTGTATAGGTCGGGGCTTTTTGAATGCCAAGCCTCTACACAGTCGCGAGATATATGCGGTCTCAAGGAAGGTTGCAGTCATGCGGTGGACCTCCGGGTGTTCTCGTCTAGCTAATGGAGTGTACGTGCATAGACAAAACCTTTGTACCCAGGATTATCCATAAAATAAAATACAGCTTTATGAAATCGAAAGTACCGTACCATAGATATGTGCCCGACCCAGTTCACGAATATGACAATATCACGTTGTACTGGGATCAATCAATGCATCATCAATGACATAACTATTGTGGCCAGTAAGCCTAGGCTGATTAGTGGTAGTGGATCGATCAAAGCGGCGCGCAATGATTTTTGACATAACAGTCCCGCATGACGAGAACCTTCTGAAAGCCAAGAAAGATAAGCTAATCAAGTATATTGACTTGGTTCGCTAGATTGTCGTCATGTGGGATGTGGATTCAGCCATAATTTTGCCTATAGTCTTATCTGCCAGTGAGTGGCTGATAGGCTCTTGGCAATTAAGCTACTGGCAGCCAGTGGCTTAATTGCCAAGAGCCTCGACAAATATCTAAGGAGGCTCTCGTTAGGCAGCTGGATCAAGGGCTTGATACAGAAATCGGTACTCTTGGACCTCTTGGACACTGCTCGTATTGTTAGGAGGTTTCTTTCTCTGGATCCCTGACTGCCAGTAGCTTGGACCCTGCTTCCGATACCAGTGGGCTGCTATTTTTGATTGTTTTTTTTTTAATAAGCATTACCCATATAAATGTTTAAAAAAATGTGAAATAATGAATAAACTAAAAATAATAATCAAAATGTAGGTTTGAGGATATTATCATTGTTGTATTATCATGTGCATTTTTGTAAAAAAAAAGAAATTTGGTACTTTGGAGCATTCACATTTAAAAGAAAAGCACCAACGAATGATAACCACTTTAGTCAGTCAGATTTTTTTTTAACATATCTATTAAAATAATTGTAAAACACTATCAATATGTTCTAGTTAAAAATGATATGTGCACCAACATAACGTTAAGCAAACGCAAAAAGCGCAATGAACATAATATTGTGGTTGAAGAAACCAGCGATGACGGCAAGCAATGGGATACAAAAGAACAGTACTACCGAATATCGGAACCCGGAGAAGTATCTGATAGTGATACTTTTGACGAAACAGATATGACTGTTAATAGTCGTCGTACTCATCATAGAGCAGCAAACATTAATCATAAAAAAGAAACTACAGAATTGTCTGGAACTCATCCGCTGAATGATGAAATGACTAAACCCGAAGAAAGAAATCGCCCGAAAAAACCACGTCATTCCAAAATGACTCATTCCAAAGAAAAAGAGTCTAAAACAGGAAAAAGGAAAAGCACGGATAAAAATAAAACGACCTTTCCTTCATTAACAACGAAGGAACGTAAAAGTCATAACTCTGCGGATAACAAGCGAGTAGATTATGGCGATGATTATTATGAAAATGATGAACCAGAAAGTATTAATGCCGCTCAAGAATCGACCCTAAAAGAACAAGACACTACAGAAAAGCCCGAGAAAGATTTTGCCGTTTATGAAATAGGCCATCCGGAGTTCTGGTACACTGTCCACGTCCAATTATTTGAAAAATTAAGCACCCCTGATGGGAAAACTGTGTGGAATGATCTGACGAAAGGTGAACAAGCCAGGTATTTGTTTCTAATTTACCTTTTATGTTTTTTTTATTCTATATTTTATGTCAAAATTAAGCACCATTATTTTATGATTTGTTAATGAAGCACAGCTTACAGCTTAATAAGGGCCATACCTAAATCGCCGTTTTCAGTAACACCAAGCAATGCCTACTTACTATTGCAATGTTGGCATTTCGCGTTGTAAAACCAACTGAGTGCTTCTATTTAAGCATGCATTTAGATCTTATTAACAGTAACAGTAACTTTCCAGTGTAAGTCCAAAGGAACCCGAATGGACGGGCCAGGACCTGAACGTTCGATATCGTCCTGCTGAGTGGATTTCCAGGGAACAGTACTCTTTGCCTAAGAGTAGTTTGTGCCTTTTGGCGCCAATACGTGGTGCGGACAGCGCTAGTTACAACGAGAACTACACAAACTTAAATGGTAAGGAAAAACGAAGGAATTTTGTTAGGATTTAGAAAAAAAGATACTCATTAGATCGCGCATGACGTATGTGTAGTAAAATATTTATATAGTATGTTTGTTCATCACGGTAGGAGGGCCGGGGCATAATAATTCTTACTGAGCATAGCAACGTAAATGCCATCGACATGCTATGTAGGTTTAGCTAACGTTGTGGTTAAATTATAACTATATATTCTTTTTAGAAAACCCATCTATTGGTTTTGTCCGATTCTCAAAGCTACTACTTTTTTCACAATACGGTTGTAAGGTAGCTTATTGCAATATAATCCATCAAATATTGAATTTTTAACAAGGTATATCTGAAGATGGAGGCTACATCGTTGTTCCCGAAGAGGATGTAATGGGGTCGAAAGACGAAGAGGGTATTATAAACAAGCGGAACAATAATAACACTGACTTTAATTCCAAGCCCGAAGAACGTAATGACCAGGTGCACAATAACGTTAAATTTTCATTTAAGCAGATAGTTCCTAACTTACTACTTATTCAAATGGTGTTTATCGAATCATTAATGCAGGGACGTCGAAGAGTAGTAGTCCGCAAATCAAGAACTCTATTGAGCGGGACTGAAGAAAAAGTTAATATTGCCTTTCAAGGCAGCGAAAAATATCTAACACTGCCATATCACCGGACAACCCACGCTCAGATTGATTTAGAAGCTCGAGCCGATGAAAACGAGCTCGTCCGTGTTGGGTACCTGTATAAAATTACTAATATCATCTGGTTTTCTAGCATTTCAAAATTATTTAACGGGTTGAGATTCTATATACATGTATATACATCTATTTGCAGTGCATCTGGACGAATCGCGATCGCTGTAGCGGATAGCACGCGGAAAAAGCGTACAATTTTAACGCTGCAGGTCGGAAATACGGGATTAGCTGCTGCAAGATTCAGGTTCGTAGAATAAAATGGAAAGTATGGCACTATACCTTGGTAGATATCCGAGTCCTACACCAGACCCCTGAATGAATGCATTTTGAATCCCTGTTCTTCTTCTACCGATAAAAGAAATACAGACTATTTCCACCAAAACGGAGACGTGAACGATTCGAACAATCTCAGGAAAGACGAGAAACACGATGTGGATTACAACGAATCTGATTTTTTTATTCATGTGCGTCTCTTCTTTGTTTAGTGGAACCGGGCTGTATCTAGAGACGTAGATAATATATTTTTTTAAATCGTTGCCCCACCCTAGGAATTTCTCCTGTATCGTGGGGGCGTTTACAAACATCTCTACTTTACGTTTACAAACAACTCACATAGGTACACAAACAGCCAGACCCGAAACAACTATCTGCAGTTAAAGTTTGTGCAATTAGTGTGGCGTTTAATATATATCATTGAAGGTAAAGTTTCTTGATATCAAAACATTTTTTCAGAGTTGTAACGCGAGACTGTGGGCCTGCCTTGACCCAACTGGTGAACGAGAAGAGCAAAATGTCGACGATGGCCGGGCCTGTGCTGATCCCACCGCGACATACGAGGTCTCTTAAGCTAGAGCTGCCACGGGAAATTCCTTTCGATATGGCTCACTGTTCCGGTATGAAACGCCATCGTTTGACTTAGTACTGAGAATATTTTTTCAATACACTTCCTCCAAAACTGGCTCTTATTGCACTACTCTTATCTTATTGTTCAACATGCAAAGTATTTCACACGCGTGCTTCTTTCTCATTTATCGCAACGAACAACGAATTTATTTTTTTCTGTTTTCACCACGGATAAAGAAATCCCGATAGCCGGAGGTGATTTTTTTACAATTTCTATCGTGTATTTCTATAAAATGTTGTTTATATCGAAAAAGTATTTAAAGGTTAATAATAATAATAACTCTTGTCTTAAAAGGGCTTGGTGATCCGATAACAGCAGTGACAAATTATCACGTAAATCAAACGAGCGACGTTTATACACTTACGGAGAAATTAAATAACAAAACGAAAAATATTTTTTTCACTATGAAACTATGATTTAATCTAATATTTAAAGATACAAAGGAATGACGCTTAACAGCCTAATATTAAAAATAAGAAATTCATTTTTTTCCATCCATCCTCACAAACATTCGCATTTATAATATTACTAGCTTTTGCCCGCAGCTTCGCTCGCGTTAAATTCGGTATAACACAGATCCCCCCTTTCCTGATTTGCAATTGCAGGTACCTGCTACCTGTAGTTTTTGCCCTAGCGCCTTATTTATTGTAATAGCAATGCTAAGTTTTCCCTTTCCTTCCCGCTTTCTCCCTCATTTTTCACTCTTTTTTAAAAAAGGGTGGTGGTAAAATTCATCAAAATCGGTTAAGCCATGTAGGCGTGAAGACGTAACAAACAAACAAACAAACTCACTTTCGCTTTTATAATACATATTATTAGTAAGGATATACCTGTATAGGGATATGAACAGTTGTTATTTTTTTTATTTCTATGGTGAAATCAGAAAACAATCAAAGCTCTAATTGCGATAAATGACTTAAAAGCTAGGGTGTGAAATACAGTTATATAATACAGCGGTTTTTCGAGGAAGTGTATTGAATTTGTTTTTTTAATAGGCAATTATTTTTTAATATTTTATTTAATTTATAAACAAAACTGATATTTCGGGGCTGCGAAGTTGACATACATTCGACCAATTGACCAATGGGCGCTGAGAAAAGACGTCTTGATAAAAAGAGGGCCTAAGGCCTTAAGGCCGTACCCTACCCAAATAACATTGAGCATTCGTTCCCTCTTTGCCGCGCAGTAGTAACAGTAGTGAATAATGCCTATTTTTTGGAATAAAATCTATATAAAATAAAGTTTTGGGTTTTTGGAAAAAATATTTGTACCAAAATGTTCATTATAGAATTGTGCCTATCCATTAGTGTCAGTAGCAAAATTAAACATTGTTTACTTTACGAGGGCATGTTTTTGATATTTTTTCTCATTTCTGAGGTTTTGTTGTAAGGAGATTTACTAAATAATTACTCAATAAAAATAAATCTACAATATAATAATGGAATCAAGATTATAAAGAAATTTAATGTATTTTCATTTTAAATTACAACTAGATAGCTCCAGAAAACTGCACAAAAATGGCTTGTGTGCGGCGTTTTGGTCGGGGAGGCGCCTTAAGAGTAACACAAACGTAGCTCACCGTCCGCGGTCCGCGTCCGTCCGTCCAGTGTAGGCACGACGACAGGCCGTATCGACGGCGCGTTAGTGTTCCACGCGCGCTTCAAAGAAATGTCAGCAAAGCAGAGTGGCCTACCAGGTTGCGGGTTGTTCGAAAGAGATACCGCAGCCCCGAAACATAAAGGGCAATAGAAGGAACATTGGTGGGTCTTAGCTACGTAGTAGCTATTTAGTAATCTGTGGTCTTAGTCAGTACAAGTTTAACACTCCCCCCGCTCCGCCCAGAGCGGGGGAAGTTATTTGATGATTACCCAGATTTGCAAAACAAAAAAAAGGTACCTACTTAAGTAACAAAAACGTCTTGTGTCTAAAACCCTAACTTTGCGTTGCAGTGTCGTTGGTGAATGATGATGAGAAGTCGATAGCAGTAAGAGAAGTGGCAATAAAGAAGGGCGATCGTTGCTTTTGCGTCTGGCACTGTGACTGTGTTTGTCTGTGTGAGTTCACTTTGATAGCTAGATAATTATATTAATCTATCTATCGATATCTCGAAAACGTGACGCTTTCGAAGATATACCTAGTCGCATGCAAAAATTGTTTGTTTGTATTGATATCTGCTATCCTTACCTACTAATATTATAAAAGCGAAAGTGAGTTTGTTGTTACCTCTTCACGCTTTAATGGCTACACCGATTATGGTGAATTTTGGCACAGTGATAGTTGGGAACCAGGAGACGGACATAGGCTATTTTTTTTTAAAAAGTGGGATGTGAGGGAGAAAGGGAAAAAAGGGAAAACTTAGCGTTGCTATTACAAATCAATAAGGCGCAAGGGGAACTGTGTTACCCCGAATTTAACGCGAGCGAAGCCGCGGGCAAAAGCTAGTTGATTAATAAAAGTTTTATACGTAGCCGTTATTTTGAAAATATAATTAATTACCTCTATGTTCACTTGTGCAGCTGACGTATAAATTTCTCCCCAGTTACATAATAATGCACTTTATTGTTTTTAATATTTCTATGGGTTGATACCAAAGTTATATCTCATGTGGTTTCGATGCGGTAGCTTCTTTTTCATATTTTTGCGCGTTTTAAAATTTTCGAGCAGAGCGTCCTTTCCTTTTTCTCATTTTCTAAAACAGGAAACCGCCTATCGCCTAACTGGCATGGCCAGGGTCACCAAAACCGTGCCTAACCGTCTTAAAAAAACAACCAAAAAATTAAAAGAAGTTTTGCTTTAAGTATCAGTTGGTGGCAAAGAAACTGAATCAAACAAACAAAAATCACAAAAGTTTTTTATTTTTCCATTTTATTTGTAATTTCCATCATCCATTAATTTTATATTGTTTATAATTCATGTCAAACTTACATCAATTTCGGGGTAAGTCAGTCAGTCCCCTTAGTAAACAGGCGTAATGATATGTTGTGGAATCATGTCAACAAAACAAATCCCTTTTCATTGTTGTGGTAATTATCTGGGACCTACTTCGACCAATTTATACCCAGTCGGACACCTAACCCGAAGGCTGCAACCTATTTAATTGATTATAGCTGACGATCCTCGGCTGCTGTGCCGCGAGATGCCGGCGTCTCGTCAGCTGGCCGCGGGGCTCTCGAGCCGCGACCGCACGCGACACGCTCGCTCTGCTTGCTACAAAGACGTGGTCTACATCAACATATGCATCACTGCTACTGGCGTTATTATGGCACTTTTGGCGCTCGGTTAGTAGACCTTTGACAAAGGAAAAGGTCGGGCAAAATTGTTAGCAGGCATTGTAGAACACGCTAGGTCCCAAACCAATCAATGAACTCAAGCTATTTTGAAAAAAAAAGTACATTAATTAATTGCAACCAATGAAGATGTTTGCAACTAGCTATGCCAAATAAGCCATTTGATTCTCACTTACCTTTCCCATTGAATCGATTTGTCTAAAACACGAAGCACGGAATCTTATTGCTGGCAACGTCCACAAACAACAGAACAATAATCGAGTAAGTACCTATAACAAATAATCGAGTATAATAATCGAGAATAACAATGAATCGAGTGCTCATCTTCTGTCCGTTTGTATACTTACCCCATTTGTGCCGTATTGACAGTAAATGGTGACACGCTTGGGTTTACTAGAAATTTGCCTGTGTCATGAGCAGCGGCCGTCGCCGCGTGTCCGTGCTGTCTTCTTTGTTGTAACTACCTACTACAATTGATGAAAGGGCCTAACCACATCAGTGGCTAGAAAAAATATCGATCATTCGAAACACACGTGTCCGGATCGGACCGGTGACGGAGTTTCAGTGCTAATACCGGCAGGGCCACATTCTGATACGTCCCGGGCACGAGCTGATATGTGGATAATTGGATAGGTATACCTTTAACTATGAAGTAGCCAGAAAGTTCTTACGATAGGTACCTTACGTATATTTTTTTGTCCAGGTTTCCTGAAGGCCGTTTTGGGACAAATTTTCTTTTCTATTGGCACTTGGGGCTTATGTCAGTTGGTTCAAGTACCGCGTCCAATTGACAAGTACTTCGAAGCCAAACTAAAGTGTCGTAAGGTGGAGTACGACGCCGACTGTTGGCCTGTCCACCCGGACACCAGAGAGAGGACCGTCCGTATGTACAGCAGGTAATGTTTATAAGCAAAGGTGTACAGACCTGTAACCTGCAAAGGATGTGTTTAAGTACCATGAAACCAAAATTTAGACATACATAAAAGTAAATTTTGTTAATCCAACTACATTAATTACTTACTTACATATTTTACGTTTTACCCATTTTCCAAACAAATGAAGATGAAAAATTTAAACTTCATATGTTTGTAAATTCGTTCAACACTGTGTAGAATATTATTCTAAATTCTTCCAATTATTGTGCAATAAAATAGTCTTTTCTTTAATTTTCAGGCCTATGGAATTCGTCCTCAATGTGATATTCTTTGTGAGCGTCCCTTGCGTTGTCGCATATAATGCGGTCAAGCATATTTTTGTACGTTTTCGTGGTAAACCTAAAAAGGAAGCAGGCGGTTGCCCGGGGGCTACTATGACCAACACCAATAAGTGTTTCAGTACACACGACATGCAGGTACAAAGTTTTTATTTTGTACTTTTTTCTTTCTTGATACAGTAAGGAATTGCACTTGTAAGTACATGTAGTATTTGCTTCTGTGTAAAAATGATTGGCGTATTGTTATTGTAGATTTATTCTTCCTACAATTTTTGAGCATTAGTAAAGTGCAATTCCTGACTGTTTGTAGGCAATGGCGATGCGGTGGCGACGGCGTCACGGGGGGCTTCGTAGGTGGATGACGCCTCAGGCACAGGAACTCTCCAAAGAGCTTTGGAACAAAGGTCTCTTGCCCGCGGTCCAATGCGAATTTGTGAGATCTCATTTTTATGATATTCATGTAAATGTGACATACTTAGGTGTAGAGGTATGTATAGATCGTCTAATTTAAAATTTCTACACTGCATTTGATGGATCACACTTTGCACGATATGTAGTGCTTAGGTTATGGTTTAGTGATTGTTACCATTTTTATACTCTGTTAATGCAGAGCAGGGCGAGCAATTTTAAATTAGATGCTCTAAGTATCCACAGAACAGTAAAAAGTTTAGAAGGGGTTTCAGTTTATTTTTTTATGAGCCTGCTTTGCCTTGCCTTGACTTATATTGAGATTGAATTATATCTATGACTGTAGGCGCAGTGACTATGTTTTACATTTTAAATATTTCATAAAAAATGTAAAAAAAGAGGTCCACCGGTATCGGGAGCAGGGTCCAGGCTACCGATGGTTAGCACTCCAGAAACAGAAAACCTCCTCACAATGCGGGTTATTTTTTTTCTCAATTAAATGGTTGGTAATGGTAGGGATTTTTACGATTTTATATTTGCATAAAAGGTCGTAATAATCAAGAATAGCAAAATTCAGAAAAAAGTAATACGTATAAAAATCCTTCTACAAAAATTGCTTTAAACACAGTATGATATTTAGTAGCAGCCGTACCTTTGTTTTTCATTAAAATACCATGGACAACCAATTTAGTTTTGAGGTTGAGTTCAAATTTCCATTGCTTAAAAATGAGCGTTAAAAAAAAATATTGTATTGTTTGAAGATATGGAACCCTGTGTGTGGCGAGCCTGACTCGCATTAGGCCGGTTTTTTTTCTACTATTACGTATGTGCTGATGCTATTGTCAACAGATGCGGCCACTGCTTCGCGAAGGCCCGCAAGCAGAGCCACAAGAGCCTGACCAAGGCGAACACGAGGCTCACGATTCCTGCCTCGACTCTGAACAAGAGGACACAAACTACGTCCTTGCACAGATGCAGAAGAGTCGGGAATCGCTCACGGTAAGATTTTTTTGAACATCGTGTTGAGCATACCTACTTTTTTAAACTACAGCTGTGCCCTGCGGTTTCATATGCTGCTACCTCCTAGAGGTATCCTCCTACCTTAGAGGTATGAAAAATAAATACCACCGCTTGGCGGGGTTTGCGGGTAGTTCGAAAGAGATACCGCGGCCCCAGAACATAAAGGGCAATAGAAGGAACATGGATGGGTTTTAGTCAGTACAAGTCTGACACTCCCCCTCCACCCCGCACAGAGCAGGGGAAGTTATTTGATGAATTCCCAACCGCAAAAAAAGACAGGTGTCCCTTAGTACGGATATGACCCCGGACATGTCATAATTTCTAGTACAATGTCCGGACTTTTCGACACTTAAATTGTGGTAGGTAATCGAAGTGATTGATCAAAATAGCTAGCCCCAGTCTAAGCTCTATTCATACATCTACAAAACTTCTTTTGCAGATTTTGAAGCAACAACATTCGAAGGAGAGTACAAAAGCACCGATGAATTAAGAGGATTTTTCTAACGCTAGTATTATATTTATTTCTTTTATTTAAACCGATTATTACTATGTATTACACTTATAGCATGTAGAGTCCGAGGTTTTTGTAAAAACATTTTGTAAGCGATTTAATTTAACTTTATGATACTGAATTTAAGCATTTATTTAAATAAACTTATATTCAATGTAGCCCGATTTTTATTTCCTAGTTATTGTTATACAAATATACCTACACCGTAATTATTATCATAATAATCCTTGTTTTTGCTTTTTTTAGGAGTAAATTTTATTCTTTATTATTTAATTACTAACAAACTATAAATCTATATATATAAAAGAAAGTTGTGTTAGTTACACTATTTAGAACTCAAGAACGGCTGAACCGATTTGGCTGAAAATTGGTTGGGAGGTAGCTTAGAACCAGGAGACGGACATAGGATACTTATCTACATACTTTTCATTCCGGTAAGAGAAGTAGGGTGGGTAGGTTAGTAGGTAGGTAGGATAGGTTAATCCTTAGATACTAATATAATGAAAGCGAAAGTACTAGGCTTGCATGAATTCACGGTGAAATTAATTCCAACAGTTTGATCTGTGGATTCAAGTTCTTGGTAGAACCAACTACGTTGAGATAAAACTACTAGGATCGCATGAAATTTACAGTGGTATTCTTTTAAACAGTTCGATCTGTATACACAGCTATCGGCTTTATAACGTCACGCTACAATAGTTAGGAGCTAACTGGTGGGTGAAACCGCTGGGCACTGCTAGCCAGGAGACGGATATAGGATACTATTTATTCCGTTCGACAGTGTTCCCGTGAAGTTAGCTCAATGAATTATTACGCATATCGTTTGATGATTCGTCAAAATGCTGACAACTAAGTAGGTATTTGCTGTGGTTTCGTCGATTGTTTCAGCAGTATTGCGTCGACATGTATACGACAAAATAGAAACGGATCGTTTAACTTTCATTAGGTTGAACGCCAAACTGCGTTCTGAGGAGTACATCCATTTACGTGATGCAGTTAGTACTGAAGGAAATGCAGCTAATATTGGTCGATTAACTATTCTGCCGGCGACGTATGTACATTGGTACTATTGGTAGTATATGCGCAAGATGCAATGACATAAATTATGTTCGTCATTACGGTCGGCCAGATCTATTTATTACTTTTACCTGTAATCCAAAATGGATAGAAATTATTCAATTGCTGCTTCCCGGACAAACATCAAGTGATAGACACGACATCACAGCACGTATATTCAGGCAAAAAATTCGGTCCCTGATGAACTCCATTGTTAAACAACGCGTCTTTGGAGATACTCGATGCTGGATGTATTCAATCGAATGGCAAAAGCGAGGCCTGCCGCATGCACATATTCTTATTTGGTTAGCGGAAAGAACAACCTGACCAAATAGATGATATTATATGTTCCGAGATTCCTGATCATGAAGCCGATCCAGTCCTACACGATGTTGTTATTACAATATATGATTCATGGACCGGTCGATGGATCATGGAAAGTGCTCTAAACGATATCCACGGAAATTTCCGGCGGAGACCGTCACTGGTAACGATGGTTATCCGCTGTATCGGCGTCGATCACCAGATGACAACGGTGGAACTGTCACAACAAAAGTGAAAAGAATGGATTTCGTTGTCGACAACAGTTGGATTGTTCCATATTCGCCACTTATTTCTAAAACGTTCAAGACACATAGCAACGTTGAGTATTGCAATTCAGTAAAGTCAATAAAATATATTTGCAAATATGTCACGAAATGCAGCGATATGGCGGTTTTTGGATTGCAATCCTCAAATACCAACGATGAAATTTCACGCTATCAAGTTGGTCGTTATGTAAACTGTAATGAAGTGATTTGGCGTATATTCGCATTCCCTATTCACGAACGTCATCCTACTGTTGTGCATTTGGCGGTGCATCTGGAGAATGGTCATTTATTGCCTTTATGGCGGAACAGAGTTCGCCGGGTCAGCTAAGGCTAACAATATTAATAAAGCGAAAGTGAATTTGTTTGTGTTTGTATGTTACCTCTTCACGCTTTAATGGCTAAACCGATTTTGATGATTTTTGGTACAGAGATAGTTGGGACCCAGGAGACGGACATAGGCGAATTTTTAAAGTGGGATGTGAGGGAGAAAGAGGGAAGAAAAGGGAAAACTTAGGATTGCTATTATCAAAAAGGCGTAAGGGGAACTGTGTTACCCCGAATTTAACGCGAGCGAAGCCGCGGGCAAAAGCTAGTAAAAATATAAAGTAAAAAATGGTAAAATTATAGGGTGTCAAAAAATTCGTCCGCATCGCAGTCAACAGGAAAAGTGCCCAGAAGGCTGGCAGCATTACCTAAACATTTAAAGGAAAAAATGGTAAAATTACAGGGTGTCAAAAAATTCGTCCGCATCGCAGTCAACAGGAAAACTGCCCAGAAGGCTGGCAGCATTACCGCGATGGATGGCAATGCTTATTTGTTCCGCAAAAAACAGGCCAGGCCTCGGGTCACGGGAAGAGTCGACCAACCGCTTGGCGATTTCTCGAAACACTCGAACCCCATGGCCCTGGTATTTCAACCCTAAACGGCTCAAAAACATAAAGAACTACCAATAACATTTTGATATTTGCGCTGTTTGAGGTTTTCAACACCTGCAGCAGCAGCCTCAGCGCAGCCCACCTTGCTAGGAAGAAGGGATGGTGCAAGGGTGTCGACACAAGTTGCATCTTACACCAAAGATCTACCCAACTTCCAAGGCATTACTGTCGTACCATCTCGTCTCTTTCCATCGACGTGTACCAAGCCTGTTGTTGTTCTAAAACAGCTGGCACCCTGGCGGTGGCAAGAGCACGACGGATGAGATCATTAATGCAAGCGTGTCGCGCAATACGACTTGCACTCTTACTGCAGGAAAGGCCATGGTGTCCGAGGCAGTCGACTGCTTCACCACATTGACAGCGATAATTCTTTTAGTGTAGTTTCAACTATTATAGTTTCGAAAAATAATAGTTTCAAAGAACTATTGTTTTTGGGTCGTCTTCGTTTTGGAATAGCCAAAAATGAATGGTTTTTGGTCAACTGCAAAATTGACACTGTCCTAAATGACGTAAAACATAAGAAATGTCAAAGTCGAAAAGCAGCTGATGAGCGATCGTGTGGCATCAATTTCGTTCCGTAGCGGCAACGTTATCTTATCATTACATTATTAATATTAGAAAAGCCATATCATCCAGTTACCTACCCAACGCCTTAGGCTATGTAAGTAATGCGTTTATTACTGAGGCCGATAGTTCTAGCTAGGAAGGCGCTGCAGTCTAACAGGAGCGTCTGCGTGCAGTTGAAACATCCATTCACAACAGGTACGACACTCGTAGCGCGCGTGTGTATACTACCCGTATATAAATACGGAAGGACCTCGTTCACGGTCTATTTTGGAATCGTGCCAGTTCGATACGAAGATTAAACTAAACATACAAACTTGATTCGTGTTTTTAGCGTTAGTTTGGAGAGCCATGGAGGATAAAGAGTCTTTGAAGAAGAGATTGACGCCACTGCAGTATCATGTTACTCAGGAAGCTGGAACTGAAAGACCCTATACAGGTAAGACTATCAGCAGACATTTTATTTATTTATTTATAAATAGGAAAACCAACAGCTATAACAAATAGATAAACAATTGTATACATAAAACAGAACCAATTAAAGGTTATTTGAACTGCTTCCCTTTGCCTAATAAACCTTTATAATTGAAGTGTTTACTTTAAATAGCAGAGGCATGTTAATAAATGTTTTTCTTTTAATTCCTCATACAGTTTTTTTACTTCTAATTTTAACTACAAGTTTAAACACAATTAAAAGTATTTCTTCAATTTGCAGGAGCTTACAACAAATTCTATGAGGATGGCATGTATTGTTGTGTAGTCTGTAGACAAGATCTATTTACCTCCAAGACAAAGTATGACTCAGGATGTGGTTGGCCTGCATTCAATGATGTTCTCGCCAAAGAAAAAGTTACCTTGCACCAGGACACAAGCGCAGGTATGACACAACATGCTTCTCTATGTCTAGCCAGTGTAAAATTGTGACTAAAAGCATGAACAATAATAGTTTCTATTTACATTATTGCTGATTTTTTTTACCTTGAAAATAGAAGCCTTTCATAAATGGAAAGAAAATATAAATGATTTATGAATATTATTGATTGATACTTTACAACCTACCTTTACTTTTCATAATAATAAAATCACTTGTACCATTATTCATGCCTGTTTAGCCTTAAAGCATTCATTGAAACTAACAATATGGAACAAAATTTCAATGCCATTCTGTAGCACACAGAGCATTTGCCATAAAGACTGGTAACAATAGGTTTTCCAAAGCAGGCCTCCATTCAAGGTTGCTGTCTAATCCCTTCCAGTATTGATATCCTCCATTCCAATTTTAGAAGTGAGTGACAGAGTACTTCAATGTATTTTAACAAGCACCTTAATAAAACCAATGCTAAAATAATAAATTGTTTTTTTTTAAATAAGTCTAGCATAATGACAAACAAAGTCATAACTCTGCTGTCATTTATTAATAGAATTGGAGATTTACTTATGTCTATGATATCATCGCTTTTGCAGCACATGTGCAAATTTATATAACTATTTTGGGCTATCATTGGATGTATTAACTCTCTTGTTTCGCATGGAAATTAAATGTAGTAGCATTATCAAGCAGTAATAAACAATTTATCAAACATGCTTGCTCATAGTCTATAATTTTTGCCCATTCATCCATACTGCCAACACAAACAACTTTTATATTCTTATCAAATACATGCCTGATAACATACACATCAAATTTCATCACATGATAGCAAGCTGTATTGTGAGATTGTAACATCTACCCTCAGGCTATCAAGTTACCTTGAGCAACATACTTATATAGACATACAATGGTACTTCCACATCTTGATACATTGCCTTATACACACTTTGTGTTGTGATCATGACCATGGCCATCAACTTGAACAATATATTATCACATTACAATAGTTTACAATGAATCACACAAATCGTAAAATGAGCAGACTAGTTTTTAATTGTCCTCTTTTTAGGGTTCCGTAGTCAACTAGGAACCCTTATAGTTTCGCCATGTCTGTCTGTCCGTCCGTCCTCGCTTAATCTCTGTGACCGTTAGCACTAGAAAGCTGAAATTTGGTACCAATATGTATATCAATCACGCCGACAAAGTGGTAAAATAAAAATTGGAAAAAAATGTTTTATTAGGGTAGCCACCCTATATGTAAAGTGGGAAGTGATTTTTTTTTTAATTTCAACCCTAACGTGTGATATATTGTTGGAAAGGTATTTAAAAATGAATAGGGGTTTACTAAAATCATTTTTTGATAATGTCAATAATTTCGGAAATAATCGCTCCAAAAGTAAAAAACAATGTGCCCCCCCCCCTTCTAACTTTTGAACCATAAGTTTAGAAAATATGAAAAAAATCTGAAAAGTAGAACTTTATAAGGACTTTCTAGGAAAATCATTTTGAACTTGATTGACACAACAGTTTTTGTACAAAAAAGACAAAAAGTTGTACAAAATAATTTCCTCCTCCACCTTTAAACTCATAAGAGGGATCACTTATTGTGACGGACGGGAAACTACGGAACCCTACACTGAGCGTGGCCCGACACGCTCTTGGCCGGTTTTTTATTATAATTCAGTTTCGTGAATGACACAAAAAGTATTGGTACAATAGTAAAAAAAAAAACTAATTCACAATAAGAACGCCAATTAGGTAGCAAGGAGACTCTATCTCTTCTCTTCTTAGTGTGCTAATGACAATCTAAATTGAGTCAGCCAAAAAATTGACGACGAGTTTAGCAGTTTCAATAGCGTCCATTAACTCCTGTGATGTGCAAACAACAGGACAGGCAGGTTATGATGTCAAGTGTCCCATAGTTTGTGGAGCAACACCACATTTACACTCCGGGGCAGAGTTATCTTTGAATCTCCTCCTGAACAGGTTTTCCTTGCTTCGGCCAGCCTGTATCCGGAGTCTATTTAAAGACTCCCAGGTCAGCCATCTCACGTCCAAGTGGAAGATTTTCAGCAAGTGTCACGAATGGGTTTACCCTACCCGGTAACACTTTCTCGCCACAGTTTAAGTCTTTCCTTAGAGCAGGGACACACACGTGCAAAGGGCGTCTTGCATGGGAAACCATTTTGGCTCTTTCACTAGAACTTGTCAGCACGCGAACTTCTGGTGGTGCTATGGCCGCCAGTGGGTACAGCATCTGTACTGAGGTCGGTTTGAGACAACCAGTGATGATACGCTTAATTCAGAGCTGTATCCACTATCTTTGCATGGGCTGAGCGAGTCCACATGGGTGAAAGATAGCACCAGCCCAGTAGACAACATAATGTCAGGCGAAACATACCACTTTGTGGAGAATAGTCACTGTAAAGGACTATTGCGAGAGTGCCCAGTGTGCTGGATATCGCTGCAGTTCTTGCTGAAGTCCTATCCAGAGTCCCACCGAGATATTTTGGGAAGAAATAGTGTTTTGTGTAGTACTCTGATTATTTGAGATGTGCTCTAAAATTCTAAATATAGAAATGTTATTACATATTTTTTAATGAACCCAGTTTCCCGAACGTGATTCGACGTTCGGGATATTGGGTTTTAGAAAACATGTTTCTCCGGACACTAAAATATGGCTTAATTCTACACAATACGAACAGCCTCGACAACCATCTGCCGAAGCTCTCCTAAGGCAGTTGGATCAAGGGCCTGATTCAGAAGGTAGTTCTCCTCGATACGGCCCGCATTGCGAGGAGGTTCATGTCTCTGGAGCCCTAACTATGGTAGCCTGATCCCGATACCGGTGCGGTGGACCTCTATATATTTTTTTATATATCTTAATATATATATCTTTTTTTTTTTTTTTTTTTTTTTTCGGGTGGGAAATCATCCTATGACTTCCCCCGCTCTGGGTGGAGCGGGGGGGCATGTCAGACTTGTACTGACTAAAACCCACCCATGTTCCTTCTATTGCCCTTTACGTTCCGGGGCCGCGGTATCTCTTTCGAACAACCCGCAACCCCGGCAGGCGGAGGCTCTGGCAAGCCCCTCTGCTTTGCTGACTCTCTTTGAGGCGCGCGTGAAACACGAACGCGCCGTCGACACGGCCTGTCGTCAATCGACGGACGGACGGTGAGCTACCCATTGCTCACCGTCCACAGGCCCGCATCTACGGTGGCCGGAAGTCGTCTCGCGGCGCCCGGCGCCCTGGGCGTCTCCCGCGGCGGCTGGGTTGGGCAGATGTTCTCTCCCTCAAACGCCCGGCCACCTCCTTTGCTAGCATTACTGCTTCGCAGAAGGAGGTGACCGCTTCCCATTCCCTCTCGCTCCGGACCATGGCCTGAACCAGGGCCGGACGCGAGAGATCTCCGCCGCCGATCGCCTCCACGAGGGCACGGCGGTGCTCCGCCCAAAATATATATATCTTAATATATATAAATCTCGTGTCACAATGTTTGTCCTCAATGGACTCCTAAACTACTTAACCGATTTAAATTAAATTTGCACACCGTGTGCAGTTTGATCCAACTTGAAAGATAGGGTAGGTAGGGTAGGGTAGGGTAGTGTAGGGTAGGGTAGGGTAGGGTAGTATAGTGTAGGGTAGGGTAGGGTAGGGTAGGGTAGGGTAGTGTAGTGTAGTGTAGTGTAGGGTAGAGTAGTGTAGTGTAGGTCGAAAATTGCATTGCAACGCATGCCGGGGCACAGCTAGTTATTTATAAATAAAAAGACAATAATAATGTCTACAGTCTACATGTGTACAAGTAAATAACACTATCGTAACTGTAATATTTTCAATTTACACTATGTAACAATGCGAGTAGATGCCATAAAGTAAAAATGTAAGTCAAAGGCCACATAATATGGTGAACATAGTCACAGCTATGTGCATCTATTTTCACTTTTCAACCACCATAATGTTATTAGAAAGCGGGTGTTTGATATTCTATTATCGTTGTTAGTTGCTTATGTAAATATTATGAAAATTGTTGTATCTAGGACAATAGTGCTTATAAGTACAACATTTACAATAATCTATGTTTTGAAATTCGTGTAAATGTTATCATAATCTGAATACAAGAGATTCATTCTCGACTCGAGTCGCTTTCAGAGCTAGACCGTTAGGTAGACTTCTTAGATTTTTAAGGCTATGAGCAATGTAACGTTCTTCAAAATTCCGTTTTATTAATACGGAATTACTCCTGACGCTAGCACCCTTAGCAGCTCTTTATGTTGGCTCTCACTTCCTTTGCGGACCACGTCCATGTATTGTACTTATACTAAATCTCAGAAATAGGAAAACAACAAATACAACATAATTTACATTATTACTAAAGACTTGATTCCATTTTAATTAATTCAAGACTTGAATCGCATGGGAATAGATTGTGTGCGTTCGCGCAGCGGAATGTTGTTGAATTTAAAGATTTTAATAATGCAGATATTCAGTGTATGACGTCGTGTAATTGTGTATGGTAAAAAAAAAATTGTGCACGCAGCCATTGTGGAAAAATTCACCAAAAACTGATTCCGCTGCGCGAACGTTGTCCTAGCGGAACTTTTTTTGAAATATAGACTTTAGAAGAAAAGAGATGTGTCTAAAAATTAGTGTGTAATTGTGTAGGTATGTATGAATAAAATGTGTGCATGCATAAACTTCGGAGAAATTCAAGATTCCGCTGCGCGAACGTTTGGCCATTAGCTAGTTTTCATATAAAGCGCTTACATAGAGAGCTGTAGATTTTTACATACGTTGTTTTGAATTTGTGTATATTTATGTAAAAAACAGATTAAGAAAAAATCGTAGGGCTTAAAAGATAAAAATATAAACGTAAAATACGCTTATTAGGTCTTAGTACTTAAAGTATGCACTTTGGGGTCTAGATTTTCACGTTTATACAAACCTTGTAAGTGTCTGCAACATGTTGCCAAGTATCAATGATGTTCCGTTAGTAATTAAAGAGTTATAGGACCATTTACCATGAATAGATCACTGTTTACAAAGCAGTCAATTATCACGACGTTCTAAAGGAATTGCATGGTAAAATGTATGCCAATAATTAGTGTATTCATTCAACTATTCAGTAATTAAAGAAAAACAATTATAATACTGACGAAGCATCGAAAACCTACATAACCCGACCAAGTTCGGATGGCTACAAAATAGCGGCCGTGCAATATATTTAGGTAACATCCCAAAATTTACAGTATAATACCGGTATTGAATTGGTATAAGTGATAACACAATTGTTGTTTTGATATAATTTAGGTATAGGTCATTTATTTTTGTACACCTTTTTAGGGTTCCGTAGTCAACTAGGAACCCTTATAGTTTCGCCATGTCTGTCTGTCTGTCCGTCCGTCCGTCCGTCCTCGCTTAATCTCTGTGACCGTTAGCACTAGAAAGCTGAAATTTGGTACCAATATGTATATCAATCACGCCGACAAAGTGGTAAAATAAAAATTGGAAAAAATGTTTTATTAGGGTAGCCACCCTATATGTAAAGTGGGAAGTGATTTTTTTTTTAATTTCAACCCTAACGTGTGATATATTGTTGGAAAGGTATTTAAAAATGAATAGGGGTTTACTAAAATCATTTTTTGATAATGTCAATAATTTCGGAAATAATCGCTCCAAAAGTAAAAAAAAATGTGTCCCCCCCCTCTAACTTTTGAACCACAAGTTTAGAAAATATGAAAAAAATCTGAAAAGTAGAACTTTATAAGGACTTTCTATGAAAATCATTTTGAACTTGATTGAGACAACAGTTTTTGTACAAAAAAGACAAAAAGTTGTACAAAATAATTTTTGTAGTATAATCGTAGCAAGCATTTTTTTTAACTTCGTTTACAAATTTTATTATCCTGAACGTATCTTTTTTCAAACAAAAAAATAAACTACGGAACCCTACACTGAGCGTGGCCCGACACGCTCTTGGCCGGTTTTTTTTAATGTATTTGACTATGACAGAAAGTAGGTACTATTTACGTAGGTACTTTATTTAAGTATGCGCTTGAGATTTGAGATATAATCTAGATATATTGTTTAAGACAAATAAAATTCATACAACTAATTTCTATTGAAGATTTCACGGATCAGTCTAGTTATGTGGTGTGATTTTAATTTTTATTGAAGCTCGAAATATTATAGGCCTACTTACGTTTAAGTCTATTGCTGTCGTTGCAAGCGTTTGTTAACGTTATTATAATTTATTATATGGAATTAAAAGTATTTTTGTACACGGATATTTAAATAGAGAAGTACCTACTTGATAATTGAAGATTTATTTTTATCGTAGATAGTGGCGTTATTATTTTAAAATATTTTTCATTCAAGAAATGCAATTGTTTTATTTTTTTCCTAGCGCTTGTGTACGCAACTGTACCAAATTAATAAATACTATATTGCAAGGTTAAGAACGTTTGTTAGATATATGGCATGGCCGCTTTTTTGTAGCCATCCGAACTTGGTCGGGTTATGTAGGTTTTCGATGCTTCGTCAGTATTATAATTGTTTTTCTTTAATTACTGAATAGTTGAATGAATACACTAATTATTGGCATACATTTTACCATGCAATTCCTTTAGAACGTCGTGATAATTGACTGCTTTGTAAACAGTGATCTATTCATGGTAAATGGTCCTATAACTCTTTAATTACTAACGGAACATCATTGATACTTGGCAACATGTTGCAGACACTTACAAGGTTTGTATAAACGTGAAAATCTAGACCCCAAAGTGCATACTTTAAGTACTAAGACCTAATAAGCGTATTTTACGTTTATATTTTTATCTTTTAAGCCCTACGATTTTTTCTTAATCTGTTTTTTACACAAATACACACAAATTCAAAACAACGTATGTAAAAATCTACAGCTCTCTATGTAAGCGCTTTATATGAAAACTAGCTAATGGCCAAACGTTCGCGCAGCGGAAACTTGAATTTCTCCGAAGTTTATGCATGCACAAATTTTATTCATACATACACAATTACACACAAATACACACTAATTTTTAGACACATCTCTGTTCTTCTGAAGTCTATATTTCAAAAAAAGTTCCGCTAGGACAACGTTCGCGCAGCGGAATCAGTTTTTGGTGAATTTCTCCACAATGGCTGCGTGCACAATTTTTTTTTTACCATACACAATTACACGACGTCATACACTAAATATCTGCATAATTTAAATCTTTAAATTCAACAACATTCCGCTGCGCGAACGCACACAATAGATTAACATACGTAACAGCATGTGCTTTACTGTTAAGAAAGGCATGAATTACAAATTAATACAATTAACATGTTTTATTCAAAACTTGTTCATTTTAAGTTTGATGATGATGATACCTGAACTTTATTAGACATGCCCCATAAAATCTAACATAAACCAAAAATATCTTATTTTCTTTTATGTAAGTAAGTACTTGTTATTTCAGGGAATCATATAGACATAATATGTAATTATGTATGCAAATTGTAAATATTATGTACTTAAATTATTTTATTTATGCCCGACATAAAACCTGGTGATGGGAAAATGGATTCTGGTGCTAATACATTTATTCTTTTTTCTGTCTTCCCCGTATCCTTGACCATCCTACGACACAATCCTGACTCTACAATAAACGTAAGTTGGCCCTGATTGGTAATGACTGGTTAACTTCAAATCGATGCTTCGGCTATCTACTTTTAACATTTTGAAATGCACTGTGTGTCAAATCGTCTCATTACACAAATACGCCTCCGGCCTCACTCGCAAATAATATCGCAATGTATTCATGCTATTTTACATAATTTTGAATCTCGTTCAACGCTCTGGTTGGGCGATCACAAACAATACACAAATGATCACACAATTCAATTTGGATGCGGCCGTAACATTGGGTTACTGCATCACTCGCTACATATCTGTTACACGCCTTTTTGTGACATCACCTTAACCGTTCTGGAATGCGCATGATAAATAATATGCATTTGTCCTCGCAACCTGAACTGCCCCGTCTTGTCCCGTCCCGCCTGTGCTCCTCTTGGATGGCTGCCGGCTGGACTGCGCCGCGGCTGCTGACGACGCGCGCTACCACCACATCCTCACGACACGAAATTTGTGAACCTCATATTCGGATATATTCATGTCATTCATTGTGAAATGTAAATATGGCTTTTGGTGAATGGACTGGTGTGTGAAATAAAGTTGGAGCAAATATATTACTGGTTTTAACACGGCCAGGTTTGGTGCGAACTGAGGTGCGATGCTCCAAGTGCAACGCTCACCTGGGACACGTGTTCGATGATGGGCCAGCGCCCTCACGAAAACGTTTTTGCATAAATTCTGCCTCCTTGGACTTCATACCTGCTGAAGAGAGGAAAGACTAACGTGTCGTCATGTGCATAGTCATAACTAATAAACATTGCCTTGTTTATAGTTCTAAGTAAGAAAATGCTTTGATCAAATAATTCGGCAGAATTGCATACTCAACTCAAATATCCGTTTGATATTAAATGAAAAGATTTAATTTGCTTTTAATCAGGTATCGAGTTTTGGTTGTAAAATAGAATCTGAAGATTGTATTTTTGTATGAAGTGCTACTAGAGAAAGCCTGTGAAACACATCACAGACGGGTTGGATTTTATTTTTGTAACGTCTTATCTACCAAATTGTAATATATTGCTACTACGAGGCAGCTTGTTATCTAAGAATTCTGTAATCATTTAGTTACCATACCGAGTCATTGTTATTTTTTATTCTATATCCACACCATCAAAAAATCTCCTAGTTTTATAAAGGAACAATTACGAAGTAATACTACGACGAGAAGTAAAATGGTAAAATTGATCTAGGGAGATTATTTTTGGCGAGGATCTTGATTTGTTATTAATTTATTTTCTACCATTTAACATAGAGGTACTTTTGAACTTTAGTACAAATCTTTGTTCATAGTAGCTGCTGATTATTTATTAGTCACATAGGTATATAAATACTACAGTAAATATATTTTGTAACTCTGAAACTTGACTTTTATTACCACTAATGTGTATTCAAGTACAGGCTTTCCCAAATCCCACTACACAATCCTTACTCAGTAGTAAGGCCCATTATTTTGATGCCAATACGTGCCTTTTGCGTGTCTTATGGCGCTGTACAAAGCAAACACTTCGTAAAACGTCTAGTTTTTCGTCGCAAAGTTAGCCGTATCTGTATGTACATGCCACTAGCCAAAAAAAATAACCGTGTATAGTTCAATACATAAAGTAAAGAGTTAAATAAAATAAGTTTACAAAAGTGGTCTAGTACTACGAAAAAAAAAATGTTTAAAAAGATCAAGAAAAAAATTTTTTCGTCTCGAAATTCTCAATTTTTTCAGCGACAACCATCATATTTTTTATATCTATAACAAAGAAAATTGTATAGACTAAAGAGATATCTAAAATTTTTCAAACATTGAGCTGTATTTTTTTATATTCAATAAAAACTGCAAAATGACCTACATTTTGGCGGACATGACATTCAAATAAAATCAAACACCGAAATATTTTCGACCTTATTTCTATTCTTTCGATGCAATACTGTCGTGTACTTGTGTCAGACCATACCTAGTATGCAGCTAGCGTCACTTTCGTGAATACCTAAAGATTAGCTTATTGCCGCGCCTTAAGAAGTCAATAAAACGATTAAGTAATCATGGTGAGTCTTTTATTATAGTATGGTAGTAGGTAATTTATATGCACAAGTCGCTCATACATGGCACTGGTGTTTTCCAACTGTCAAAAAACATGAAAAATGTTGTAACCACATTAAATGTCTTGTTCAGTTACCTATTACAATAATTAATACATTTTTAACTTAATCTACGTACATAATTACAGTTACTTTCTCAACATAACATTCTATGCATACTCAAATTCATCTTCATGATCACATTATGTAGTTAATACACTTCTTACAATATTTTAGTAATATAGATACTGAATAACTTTGTTCAAGCTCTCTTGAAGTTTTGGCTACATTTTTTTACATTTCTACATTATTGCACAATTTGGTATGGGTTGGTGCAGTCAGTATTGATTGTTATGGACTTGTTAAAATATAATCACTTTGCAACATTAATCACGAATAAAACATGTAGTTTTAGGCCGTATTTTAGTGTTTGATAACCTTATCAATACAAATTTGAATACTATCTACATATGAGTCTATTGTGCGAATTACTTATAACTGCGTCATAATGGTCAGTGGACGATATAAATGTTACCTTTCAAATAAAATTAACTGAAATTTAGTCAAAAATAAATTTCAGTACATACTTAAAAAAACATAAGTAAATTAAAAAAATATATATTTAAGTCACAAAGTAATATAGCAATAGACCCTTTGACATTGATACATCAGGATATCTCAAATAAGATCTCCACTAATGTTTTGATATAAATCAATCATTCTATTATTGATTAAAAATTATAATGTAATTTAAGTTTCAAATAAAAGCAAGTCATAGGTAATGCACCAACCTGGACTGCACAGATTCTACATAGCGTAAATTGGTCACGTTCATATTGTCAATGAGTAGTTCTACTCTTTTCTAAGTTGTGTCTGTACAATTTACATGAGGCTTGCCTGTGCCGCAGCCTCCGCCCGACTGACTCGTCACATCTGTATCATACACATCCCCATACACTCACTCCACTCTCACACACTAAAAATATTGAATACATATCAAAATAAAACAAAATTTAACAGCGTCTGTCGGCACAACCTAAACAGTAAAAGCAGAGAGACATCTTGCAAGTCTTACAAATAAGTGTAAATAAAATACTTCAATGATTTAATACAAATAAATTGATATTACGGAATCCTATATTTCCCACTATTGTCGTAACAATAACGCGTAATGACGTAATTCTATCGATAAATGAATTATCTAAGTCTATTATTTATTAAAATCTATTGTTCTGCACACATATAATTATTTATTCCTTGCTCTAATAAATACTTACTGTTTGTGCCATAAAGGAGACGATCACCGATATATTTTCTCTTTCTCTTTGCTAATATAAATCAGCTGAATAGACTTTATAAACTTAATACTATGTAAATGCTTCACCTCATGACTAACAATAAAATGCTCTTCAAAATGACAATGTAAAGTAATGTATACGTCTCGCGTCCAATGTCTAATGAGAATATTTTTGGCGTATTTCTTTAACAATATATACCAAGTAAATTAATAAATTTAGAAGAATCTCGAATTAACTGCTTTACCAATAATAATAATATAATCTCAAAACGTAAATTAGAAGCCATAAGCGATTTAAATAAATTAACAATTATCATACATATAAAACTATCACTAACTAGTAACTATCGAAAGCAAAGAAGCAGCAGAAGCCATCAGTGTCTCGTTAGATTTAATACGTAATACAAATTATACGAACCGCACTGAGTTCACGATCAAATGCTTAGATGTACCAATCAGTGCTCAAACAAACATTAAAATAATAAAAGTATTTCGAAATAGGAATACACAAACAGAATGAAATGAAAGTTCCATTCAGTCGTCCCCAGTCAGTCCGCACGCGCGGCCGGCGCGTGCTCCGCTCTGTATTGAAGTGTTTCCACCAACTGCCTCAACAACTATCATCACAGTGAATAAGCTGAACCGATACTAACGTAACGCCTCTACTATTTATACTTTACAAGGTCGCCTAAACATCTGCCAGTCTTCGTTTGCAGCTATATTTCGTATTATTTCAAAAAATCGTACTTAAACTTCTAATATCTATCTACACTATCCGATCTTACCGTACAACAGTCAAGAGAAACACGTCAATCAGAGATCACCTCACTAAAGAACAATTAATATCGCTACTACACAACACTACGATGATTTATAGTTAGTGGACTGCACTTTATTATCGATCTCTTTCTTGTAAAAATATTACCTCTATTATATTCAACGGGCAGCAGTTTTACATTTAAAATAGGTATTGCTCTAATAAGGTTTCGTCACAGATGTCCACAAGGTTCACAGTCTCGTGGTCCGTGCGTGTAGTCCACAGGCACTGAGGGCGCTAGTGTGTCGGCGCGAGCGGCGCCGCTGGCCTGCGCTAATGTCCCTTCGCAGCCTCCTTGGCCGCCATGATCAGAGGCGTCAGCGACGCCAGCGGCCTCGCCATTTTGAGGAAGGGGTGCTGTAACAACACATTTTCAATCACTTTGGGTACAGAGCATTGAGTTCAGCCTTTATCATTGCAACTTCTACCAACATTTCATCATTAATCTCTGTCAGCTTTGTCTAAGGGCCGGCGCGCATATTATAAATAAAAATAAAATACATTTATAACATTGGCTCATAATAGAGGAACACACAAATACAGATAACATATAAACAACAAACACAATATATAAGATAGATACGTTAACCGGCCCTGCTGATGACAACATGCCTATCACAGCAGTGCCGTATATATAGGCAGTCCATTCGGTCCGCAATCATCGCCAGAACAGCATTAGAGCTGCCCCACACCCTACGCACCAAGGACGCGCCCCGCTTGCGCATGGTCGCGTAAAAACAGTCAGTGCGCGCCTCCGCGAACATACCTGAGGCAGCCCCAATACTGCCCTAAGCGCGTTGTTGAACTGGACGCGGAGGGCCCCGTATGATGCACGCGTGTACCTCGCCCACAGGCTGCACGTGTAAAGGGACGTGCAGTATGCCCTGAAGAGCGCTATCTTCACCTCCCCTGAACAGCGCGCAAACCTGCGCGCGAGCATCATGTTCGCCCTCACCGACAAGGCTCTCCGTTCCCGCTCCATGTCGGCATTGTCCTTGAGGTCGGTTGTAACTACATGGCCTAGGTATTTAAACTGACCCACCCTTTCTAGTGGAACACCGTTTAGAAAAACTGGTGGACAATTTTGCAACTATTTCGTACCGGCCTCAAAGACCATGCATTGACTTTTGGTCACATTATATTTTAACCCATGACCAAGGGCATACTCCTCACATGTCCGTACCAGCTTTCTGAGGCCACAGACCGACGCGCTCAGCAGCACCATATCGTCTGCGTAACTGATATTATTAATACAGATTCCACCTACATGGCAGCCGACATGCTGGCTGCTCAGCGCGACGATCAAGGCATTCATGTACAGGTTAAAGAGGGACGCGGAAGAGTCAACCCCCCCTGCCTCACCCCGCACTGCAGCTGATACGGCTCCGACATTGCACCCGCCCACTTAACGCTGTTGACCTGATGGCTGTACCAGTATTTAAAAACGTCAATAAGTTTACGTGGTAGGTTTATTCCCTCGAGTTTAGCCCACAGAATGTCGTAGGTCAAAAGCCTTAGACAGGTCGAGGAAGCAAGCGAGCACAGGCGTCTTTCGATCTGTGTAGTATCTGACGGTATGCTTAAGACACAGTATCGCACTCTCAGTAGACAGTCGAGGTCGAAACCCAAACTGATTATCGTGCAGATCCAGGTACTTGTCTAACTGTGTATTAAGCAAACCGTCAAACACTTTTGCAATAATCGTTACAAGAGAAATCGGCCTGTAGTTGCTTTTGTCGGCAACATCTCCTGTTTTATTTTTCACTACCGGGACTACTACGGTTTTCATGAAGTCAGGTGGCAGATATGAATGGCTCACGCATAGTGTGTAGAACATCGGGGCCGGCTGGGTCGATCCAACACGGTTGTATACGTACACCCGTGGTGGATCGGCATGGACCGCCAAGCATTCTTCTCATGCAACCGAGCGGGTGGGCAGGTTGCGGATAGCCCAATTGCACCCCGGACAAGAGAAGTGCCCATAGACTAACACCCAAGTCTAGGGTAACCAACCCCCTTCCGTTTCCTTAACCTTCAAGCGGTCGCGCGACGTCGAAACGACCGCTTTCAATACAATTTCGCTGATATCAACAATAATTCCCATTGAATCCATATTATACTCTTAGTAGCTTGTCATAGTGTATCTACCTTCCAAATAAACAGTTTACATAGACTCCCCGTACCCCCTTCACCACAAGGAGCGCAATTGTTTTAGTCACGGTACAGGCGTCGAAACGACGCCGCGCGCCTGTCGTCCCAAAGGTTCCAGCACATCATGCAGAGGAAGCTTCAAAATATGCCCAGCGAAGAAAAGGAGGCAATCGTAGACTCAATGCACAACATGCCACAGATATATCTGTAGAACCCACACTACCTTCATTTGCAATGAGTGTTATCTTGCTGAAGACACTGAAGAATAAAACTAACCTGATTATTATTTTAACTATTTGATCTCATGAAATCAACTGATTTTATAATTTTGTTTTGTTATTAGTATTTTATCTAGATACCCTAAAATGGTTTTATGTTCCAAAAATATTTTTTTTATTCTATGATTTTTAGACTTGTTTTCTACTTTTATTACATAGTTTTTACTTTAAATTTTATTTGATTTTTTCGAATTAATTTCATAGAAAAAGAGTAATGCTAACAATTATTAAAAAAAAATTGTGTTAATTATATATAAGTGCTTTATATCTGTTATTTATCCCATAGGTCTTTTAGGTTACGCGCGACCGCTGCCGTTATAAACGACCGCGCGCCCGCTTGAAGGTTAATCATCCCTTCCCTCCTCTCCTAATCATCCCGTCGTTCCAGAGGAAGGCCAACCTCTAATCCCAATGGCCAACCCACCAACAATGCAGGAAGTCAAAAAAGATAATTCTACCCAGGTGGGTCCCGGCCAAGCCGGGGAATCCCACACCGACCTTCCGTCGGTCAGCCCCCATCGTACTCTGGGGGGGGGGGGGAACTTACTGCCACCATGGGTCGCTTCAGCGACCACAACAACAGCTGCGACCACTGCGCCACTTACAACACCAAACACGACTGTAACTACCGACCCGACCAAGGCTGCAACTACCGCGCCTAAAGAACAGACGGCGCTCTCTGCGGGATCCTGGGACTCAGGACTCGTAAGGAACAGCCGGACCTACAACCCAGACAACGACAGAGACGACGCCCGACTATCTAGCCTAGATGGGGAGTTGCGTGCACTAGCCAAGCAACGCGAACTCATCGGAGAGGTGAAGAGGGCACGTCCCGACGACACGGCTTCGCCAAGTGCCCTGCAAGGCGCACCCAAGCGCAGCGCGTACAGGGGAGCAGAAGACCTACGCGCGAGCCACGAAGGACATTCCGGCGCGACTCGCGGTAGCAATCTGCCTCTCTCCCCCGACAAGAGACATGACGACCCAAGAGGCTACTCTAGTACAAGATAGCCTCGAAGAACTCATGCTGACCTCGGACTTCACCAAACCACTCCCTGCCTTCCGTGGCTACCCCCGCATAGCGGATGGCACTGTGCAGACGTGGTGTGAAGACGAGTACTCACTGACGTGGCTCAAAGAAAAAGTACCGACCATAACCCTACCAGACCCTGACGTTAAGCTGACGGTCATGAAACAGTCCGACGTCCCCACCCGAGTCCGAGCCGCGCTGTTCGTCCCCCGGTACACTGGGGACATTAACCGGCTACAGAACCTTCTGGTTTGTCAGAATGGCTGGTACGACATAGGGCGCTGGACGTTGTATAGGGCGACAACGATCGGTGGAGATAAGCCGGGAACTCTAATGTCCCTGGGTATCCCATCGGACGAAGTCGCAAAGGTCCTGGGGCGGGAGCGACGCATATCGTACCTTATGGGGTCGATATACGTTCGTTTCTACCCCAACGACCTTCCCTCAGGACAGACCGAAGGCACGAACCCCGGACAGACAAAACAGAACCCGACACCTACCGAAGACGACATGGCCAAACTAGAGGCAGACATGGCCAAAGCGGTCATGACCGAAAATGAACCCGCACCACCCCTAGTACCAACTGGGTGGGCCAAGCAGCTGATGGCCTCATCGCCCACACCCGAAGACGACCTAGATGGAGTGGAAGTAGGAGAGGACCTATCCGATGTCTCCCTCTCCTCCTAATTCCACTGCACCGATGACGGTGCCCAAAACAAAAAAAAACACAGAAAAAAAATTACGGGTTGCACTCCGGGAGTGCCGGCAGAAGTGAAAACTTGATTATTAACGTTGAGCATGTTTGATATTTTGGAATGGTTAGGGAATAATTTTGCACCAATTGCTTTATCAGTATAAAAGTACTATCATTTATGTGGTAGAATACAATATTCATTTATTGCGCTATCGTACACAAACATGACAATTTATATTACATTAAAAATTTAACACTTTAAAAATAATTGTAATAGTTTTAAAGAGAGAGGGGATAGCTGCCTACTCTCCATCCGTCTTACGCTTTTTCGATCAGGTCACGTGTCCTGACGCGAGTTTAAGATTTTATACCCATTACAGAAAAAGTGCTCAACGCCGCTAAAGAAGTTTTCACTTCAAAAATAAAAAAAATATCAACTTCATACAAGCCAATCTCCAGCACAGCCAAGCTGCCACAGCCAGCCTGCGCAGGGCACTGGAGACAAATCCACGGACTATTGCACTAATCCAGGAACCGTGGATCCGCAACAATAGAGTATGCGGCCTTGGTAATATTGGAGGTAAGCTAGTCTTGAACACAAACGGCACAGAGAGACCGCGCACCTGTGCATATATACCCAAAGACATCCCCATAACACAACTAACACAATTCTGTTCCAGAGACCTGACTACGGTCAGGCTCCAAACTGACGACGAAGACTCAGACATAATAGCAGCCTCGGCATACATGCCAGGCGACGAAGCAAACTGCCCGCCAAATGAAGTGGCGGAATTAGTAAAGTACTGCGATGACTCGAACATGCCCCTAATCATAGGTACAGACTCAAACGCTCACCACCCCATCTGGGGCAGCACCAGCTCAAACTCCAGGGGAGAGGTATTGTGCACTTACCTATTCTCAACTAACCTAAGCATTATAAACCGCGGCTCAGAACCCACTTGGGTTACGACCCGCGGACAGACTATAATAGATCTAACACTAGCAACGGAAACCGCAGTTAACCTAATCTCAAATTGGCACGTATCCGATGAGCCCTCACTCTCGGACCACAGGCGGATAAGATTCACTCTATCAGCTCACACCAAATCACCCATACCTCGGCGCAATCCCCGGCGCACCGACATACCCAGATTCAAAAGTCTCCTAACCTCACTACTAGTAAAATACGGAACGCTGCACACCCTAACAGAACCCTCACAAATAGAAAACATTGTGACAACACTCACAAAACACATAACTGAGGCGTACCATGCATGCTGCACTCTAAAGTGCCCATCCACCAGAAGCAAAGCTAATCAATGGTGGACCGCAGAACTAGGTACGCTCAGAAGTACTCTACGTAAACAGTTCAACAGAGCTAAGAACTCAAGACTCCCAGAAGACTGGGAAATATACAAAGAAACCCAATACAAATACAAAAAACTAATCAGAAGAGCCAGAATGCTAGCCTGGAGGAACTTCTGCGTGAACATCGAATCCAACAGCGAAGCGGCACGGGTCAGGAAAATTCTATGAACTGACCAGGACCGCACGCTTGGCGCACTAAAAAAACCGGATAACACCTACACGCTCACGGACAATGAAACCGGTAAAGTCCTCTTAGAGACACACTTCCCGAACTGTAACCTACTAGAGGACAGGATGTGGAAAGAGGAAACAACATCTACCCCCACAGAACGTGACTGGAAAATAGCCGATGACATAGTAACTACGACACAAATTAAATGGGCAATTGCAACATTTAAACCATACAAATCTGCAGGCCTAGACGGCATCTTTCCGGCCCTACTACAGTGGGGTTTAAACGAGATCACACCCTGGCTAGTAGAGATCTACCGGGCCTGCATAGCATACAAATATGTCCCACTTGCATGGCGCGAAGTGAAGGTAATCTTCATCCCAAAACCGGGGAAAAGCGACTACACACAACCCAAGGCCTACAGACCAATTAGCCTTACATAATTTTTACTTAAGACCCTAGAAAGACTCTGCGACCGATATATACGAGACGGACCCCTCAAAGTAAAACCACTCCACAAACAGCAACACGCCTATTCCACAGGAAAATCCACAGAGTCCGCACTACACAGCGTGACATCGAGGATTGAATGTGCGATTGACCATAAATGCTCCTCCCTAGCAGTCTTCATTGATATAGAGGGCGCTTTTGACAAAACCATGTTCCAAAGCATCAGCAAAGCCCTCGAAAGACATGACGTAGACCAGACAGTAGCGGGCTGGATAACGAACATGCTCAAATTGAGGGCTGTGCAAGTCACAATAAATGAGACCACAAGAGCCATTGTAGCGAAGGGCTGCCACCAAGGGGGCGTCCTCTCGCCCCTATTATGGAACCTAACAGCAGACAGCCTAATTCGACGCCTAAACGCCGAAGGCTTTTACACCATAGGCTACGCCGATGACATCGCTATAATAATAAATGGCACCCATGAAAACACACTATGTAACCTGATGCGCCAAGCACTAAGAATAGTGGAAAAATGGTGCAAAGAATATGAACTGACCGTAAACCCCTCCGAAACCGAGCTACTCCTCTTTACTAGGAAGAGGAAACTGCCAACACTACAGCTGCCGAGTTTCTTCGGCACCACACTAAGCCTAGCAACTGAAACCAAGTACCTAGGCGTATACCTGGACAAACAACTAAACTGGGCAAAACACACGGACTATATCACCACCAAAGCTAGCATATCCCTGTGGCAGTGCAAAAGACTACTCGGCAGGAACTGGGGCATAAGCCCCAAAATTATGCACTGGCTGTACACCACAGTCATCAGACCCATAATAACATACGGCTCACTTGTCTGGTGGCCCAGAACAGAACTGAGCACGACCCAAAAAGACCTAGAAAAACTACAACGCCTTGCCTGTGTAGCGATCACCAGTAGCATGAGAACCGCACCAACAGCAGCCCTACAAACAATGCTAGGGCTCCCGCCCCTACACCTCACGGTACAGGAGGAAGCGGCTCTTGCGGCCTTCAGACTCGAAGTCTCTGGCATACTGAGTAATGACTCCAGGATAAAGCACACCAAAATTAAAGCAGGAGCCGTAAACCCCTGTTAGCCGCACCGACCGATAAGATCACCAAGTTACATTGCCCCCAAAAACATTATATCGTACAATTCACAGAGGAACCACGTGAATACTCGGGACCAAACGAACTGAGAATATACACAGATGGCTCGAAAACCAGAACAGGAACAGGGGTTGGGGTCTTCTCCAACGACCTGAACATTAAAATTTCCAAATCACTCGGAATGCTCAACACGGTATACCAAGCCGAATGTATGGGCATCATTCAGGCCGTCCTAGCCATCGAGGCCAGAGGAGTCGCGGACACCAACATCCGAATACTCTCCGACAGTGCCTCTGTCCTCCAGTCCCTAAATAATAGCTGCTTCAACACAGCTCTAATATACGAATGCCACAACCTACTGGAACAAACGACTGCACATAACCGCAATAAGGTAACCTTACAGTGGATAAAAGGACACAGTGGCTCACTAGGCAACGACGCAGCAGACGAACTCGCCAGACGGGCATCCACCTCTGCAGTACTAGGACCGGAGCCAATTGTACCCATCCCTTTCAGCCAGACACGCAGCTGGCTGAGGGAACACACTTTCACACAAGCCGCAAACTGGTGGAGCTCGGCACCAGGCTGCAGACAGTCCAAAGTCGCAATGCCGGTCTTGGACCGCAAGCTATCCAAACGTCTTCTGCAGCTGGACAGGAAAAGCCTGCGCCTGGTGACGGGGACCATCACCGGACACTGTGCATTAAACAAACATCTCCACACAATAGGTATCACAGATAGCCCTCTGTGCAGATCTTTCATGGAGGCGGAAGAAACAGTCACACATGTTCTCCTTGAATGTACAGGAATCACTGAAATCCGGAAAGTGACACTGGGTACACCAGGGTCACTTGCGGACGCCCTCAAGAACCCGAAAAGACTCATCTGCTTCTGGAAGGAGGTGGGCTGGCTGGAGTAGCGGCCACCAGGTACATGGCATACGCACAATGGTCCACTGCAAGGACTAAGTGCGGAAACCGGACCCCCCCAAGAAGCGGGGCCCACATAAAGAAGAAGAAAAAGTGTGTAGAACATTGCTAGTACCCTATTTACATGTGGGCCAGCGTGAACTAAATGCTCAATGCTGAGGCCATCGTGGCCAGGGGACTTGCCCTTAGATATGTTATTTAAAGCCTTAGCCACATCTTTGGCAATGAAGCAAGACCCCCGTCCCCGTCAGGTATCTCAACATCGAGCACCACCTCCGCTGGACCCCGTGGGGATAGTACGCGGAAATGGTCCCTAAAGATATTGGCAACATCCCTAGGGTCACTCACAACCTCGACACTGACTGGTAGTCCAGGTCGAGCGTTTAATTTGTGGGTGCCCTTCCAAAAGCTACGAAAATGGCCTTTCCTGTGTTTTTCAGTGAGGGCATCCATTTTTATTAGGTCCTTACATATGAAATTGGCGTTTTGTATGGAAGGAACAAAAAGTCGAATATTTTTTAATATATAGTATATTTAATTAATCAAAGTATGAACCATTGTTTTCAATGCACTTTTGCCATCTTATAGGTAGTTCATTGATCCCTTTACTAAAAAAACCAGTCGGACGGGAATCAATAAAATCTTTGAAGGCGATTTGGACTGCCCCATCGGAGTTGAATTTTTTCCCTTGCAAAAAGTTATCCAAATTGCGAAAAAAATGGTAATCTGTTGGAGCAAGGTCCGGGGAGTACGGAGGATGTCTAAGACATTCCAATTCAAGCTCTTCTAATTTGGTAGCCGTCTGTTGCGCAGTGTGTGGTCTGGCGTTGTCGTGAAGCAGCAGTGGCGTGGAGCGATTGACCAGCCTTGGTTGTTTAGCCGCTAGCTTTTCCATCATGGTTTGTAATTGCTGACAATAGACATCAGCTGTAATAGTCTGGCCAGATTTGAGAAAACTGTAATGAACAATACCGGCACTAGTCCACCAAACGCTTACAAGTAACTTTTTTGGGGTTAATTTTCGCTTGGGGCAGGATTTGGCTGGCTGGCCAGGATCCAACCATTGCGCTGAGCGCTTCCGATTTTCGTAAAGAATCCATTTTTCATCACAGGTAATGATTCGGTTTAAAATACCTTCATTGTTGTGCCGGTTCAGTAATGTAACGCAGCAGTCGACGCGCGTTTGCCGGTTTGCTTCAGTCAATTCGTGAGGTACCCACCTTTCAAGCTTTTTAATCTTCCCAATTTGCTTCAAGTGAATTAAAACAGTTTTATCACTAACATCGAAGCCTGCAGCTAACTCGGACGTGGTTTGCGATGGGTCCGCTTCCACAATAGCCTTCAATTCTCCATTATCAACTTGGGTCTCAGGCCGTCCACGGGGCTTGTTCTGCAGGTCGAAATTTCCAGAACGAAAACGTTGGAACCAAAAACGAACTGTGTTTTCTTTTGCAACATGACCGCCATACACATCATTCACCCTTCGAGTCGTTTCCGCAGCACTAGTGCCACGGCGGAACTCGTACTCGTAAATAATGCGATATTTTAAATTTTCCATTTTGTAAAATGAGTGACGCAAACAGAAAAAACAGAAGAAAAAAAACAAATGAATGACGGTCATCGAAGCACAAATACATGAGTAAATAGCTGTACAAATTTGAATTTGGAATTCCTTACCAAAGAGGAGAAATTCGTGATTAAAGTGGCCAGTACGAAAAACGCCAATTTCATATGTAAGGACCTAATATTTGATCCTGATGGTTTTGGCACCATTTAAGTCTAGACTTGAATATTTTACGATTTTGGAACATTTTGTCATATACACAGCCAGACCTTGGCTTACCACACATCGCCCACTCTATAAACTTCGACCTAGCCACCCGGTGGGCCTCGCTTACATGCTTATTCCACCCAGCAATGCGTGGGCCACTCCTACCCCTTCCTGCACGAGTACCCCCCCGAACCGTCGCTGCCGCCATTATGGCAATACGCAGAGCATACCCGCGAAGTTTTCTAAACGCGTAACACGTGGGGCGAAATCCTACCCGAGACTGCGCGCGGATGCGCCAGTATTCGCTAGACTGAGCATACTCGTCACACCATGGTCATTCGTTTTGCAATTTTTAGAGAGCCCATACGATGCATGAATAAAATGATGGATCTGCGACGTGCTGTTGATTACATAAATTCCAAAAGAGGAATTAAAAAAAAAAGCCGCGCGAGCCCGGTGACTGAAAGCAGATGCGATGCTATCTATATATGATAGCGATGCTAGTGCAGTCGCGTTCCTGTGCCCTACCTTTCGCATGGTTTACAATAGTTGGCAGTGAAAAGTGCCCTGCACTGTGCTTCACCATATATCATTTAAACCTTCGCGCGACAAAGTGTTACGACGGGTGCAAAGTTTACCTACATTGTTACCCTACATTTTTGTAAACAATCGTGCAACGGGTTAAACATAAAAAAATCGTACCTTTAACAAGTCGAGAGCGGTGGCGCGTCTCTCGACGTCCACCTCGAGGCACTGGTCGAGGAAGTCTTGGAACACTGTGCTAAGCTTCTCCTTGTCCTTGATGTCCGGCTTGCCGTTCGTCGCTATTAGATACAGCGCGCGCAACGGGTTCTCGTTCAGGTATGGTGGCTCACCCTCTATCATTTCGATTGCCATTATACCTAATGACCATACGTCCACCTGAACGGAAATAAAATAATTATATACATCCATAGTAACCCATACGTAAGAGGTAAAGTATCGATAGCAAAATTGCAAACAAGCAACCTGCAAACTCGTACTAAGTACGAGTTTGCAGGTTGCTTGTTTGCAATTTCATCAATTTCATTGTCATAATGTAAAAATAATAATCTTGTTATTAGCTTATTTAAAACGTTTTCCACACACACCGTCGTGTGTGTGTCGGCTTTTGAAAAGCTAGTAAGATTTCATGTGATAAGAGAATAGATATTAATATGATATAGTTACAAAGGATAAATCCACTATTCAATATTGACTACAAATGAAGACGTCTGTAATGACATTTAAATACCCATTCAACACTATATTATTAACTGCCTAGCCTTTTCCTAATTATGGTAGTCTGTTTCCAGTCTAACCCGATGCAGATAAATATCTATTTAGTGCAAAAATCAAGCATATGTGCCCGCCCTCTTCGGAATCAGCAGGCCAGGCCAATTCTTTCATTCTCCAGGAGAATAATACTACTTCGGCTTCAATAAAACACTATGTTCAATCTGAAAGAATTCGTGGTGCAAATGTAGTAATGTAGCAAACCTTAGGCCCATACTGCTTTCGCGTGACGACTTCAGGCGCCATCCAATAAGGCGTGCCGACCATCGTCGTCCGCTTGTTTTGTTCAGGAGATATTTGGGCGCAAAAACCGAAGTCAGCTGTAACAAAATATCATGGTGATTATTTTTTTTTAAATGTTACAAACATTTACGCACATTATACGATACAGGAGAAATTCCTAATGGGGCAACGTTTTTTAAACAAAAAAAAATCAATTTATTTTTGATGTTTTAGTGCTTCAAACTTTCGCTGCCCAAAACTCAGCGTACGAGTCCAATATAACAATAAGCGAAAGTGTTAACATTTCTGAAATTGTATTTCGAAATCAAAATGGCTGCATTCGTTCTGATTTTGGCCACGCTCCAATAGGTTTATTGTGTAGTGGTCGTAAGCACGAATGGAGAGCATGGGGTCCTGGTTTAGCCACCCACACCCAATTTATATTGGTTGATATTATATCAGGAATTTCATAGTATTTGTGTCTGAATTCGACCGAAAAAAAAATGCATCGGCCAAACTTTCCAGAAATACAAGCGTAGTGATAGTTAAGACTAGGTTCTTCAACTGTGTGCTGCCACTGGCAAAACATTCACATAACCTGTCTTTGTTCTCGCCTCGCGCAGTCGGGTAATAACATGATATCTTAAAAGACAAAAATTCAAGTAAGGGAAAAGAGAGCAACGGAGATATCAACATGTTTTATGATAATGTTACGCCAGTGGGAACGCAGTCAAACTATCAAATCTATTTGCATTGGGCAAGTAATTAAATATTTTAAATAGTGTCCGACCGAAACTGAATTTCGGTAACGGCCTCTGTTCCGGCCGAAACCGAAACTTCCTTACAAGGATCACTTTTATCAGTCATATTGAATATTTTTTTGATGTTTACTACCCGCTCTTATGTTAAAATTGAGATAAAACTTACCAAATTCAAAATACATCACTCGAAAACTCGCCACCACAACTTACAAGCGAATCATGACATTGGCTCTGATGGGATTCATTCATTCAACGCGCCGAACATGACCGATCAAAGCGCGAAAACTCTCGAATGCACATTCGGTTTCGGTCATAGTTTCAGCCTTTTAGACCGAAACCGAAACTGGCCGAAACCGAATCTTCTGTCAGACACTAGTTTAAAATACGGTCCACGATAAAATACTCACTCAGCTTCACTTGCCCATCTAACCCGAGCAGTATGTTGTCGGACTTGATATCCCGGTGTATGACGTGGTTGGTGTGCAGGAAGTGCAGCGCCTGCAGCACCTCGCGGCATACGGCGGCGATCTGGCCCTCATCCATGCACGTTTCCGTCACCACGTCCGTGAGGGAGCCACCCGCTAAGTATTCCATGACCACCCATAATTCCTACACGTTAAACGGAAAGTGTTGACTGACACGTGTACAGAAAGAAAGCTTAATTAATATGTTCGTTTACGAGCGTCTTGTGACGCGTGATTTCGTAGCAATATTAGCGGATTTGCATTTATCGTGTTTCGTGACGTCGGCAATTTTAAGCGACAACGCAACCCACCAAATGAATGCAATATCTGACGTCAAACCGTAGGTATGGAAATCATAATTACAATCTATGATGTTCGAGCGAGCTTACATTGTGGAGCACCATGCCTAATTATTCTTTAGCATCAGACAAATAAAATAATCATTATGGTCCTTGTCGCTTGGCTCTTTTCTTCATATTTTGGTCTAGTTCAAACTAAATAAATAAATTATTTATTTTGGACGAAAATTGTTGTACACACGACGGCACATCAACCTACGCAAAACCATTTTATCCTGATCTCTGTACTACGGTGTGCGATCCGTAGTAGAGAGATCGGGTTATAATAGTTTAGAATAGGTTGACCAGCCGTCGTGTGTACATTTTAGTATTAGCTACGGGATTAGCTACTTTTTTGTTTTGACTATCGTGGCAAGGACAACGTCACAAACACAATTTATCTGGCGTCACGTAAAGTTCTGATCGGTTGCAACAACCAGTTAGCGGATACAAGGTGCAGTTTTGCATTCTCATGTAATTTTAAAGAACTCCAATACTCACTTCATTAACTAGATAACTGTCAAGATAGTTGACTACATTGTTATGTTTGTTCTCCCGCATGACGAGGATTTCATTGATGATCAGCTCCTTCTTTGGCTGCTGACTAAGGTTCATTTGTTTGATCGCTACCTCCATACCCGTAGAAGTTTCTATCGCCGTATATACTGTACCTGACGCTCTAGAACAGAAGAACGGAGGAAATTACGATTTAATATCAAAGAAATTGAGTTCATATTTCGAAAACATGCATGCAGTTTTGTTGATTTTCTTTTGGACTTACCCTTGGCCAATCTTTTCCATTTTGGTGTATTTTCTATTGGGGTCACCAACACTAACAATAGTTCTTAATTTTTCTAATATTTCTTCATCAGTCATTTTCTTTTTCCTTTGCTGCTGGGCCGTTGCTCTTCTGTAAATTTATTTTTTCAGTAAATTAGAGGAGCAAGATTCGGATCTATGTTTTGGAAAGTACGACTAGCTGCAACTTTCTTAATAACTGACCAAGTCACATTTCAAAAGTTGGGAGTTTTAGCTGATGTCCATTGCTGGTATCATGTTATGAATATAAATCTTGATAAATAGAGATTGAGGGGAAGACCAAAAAATTGATGGACGGGTGGTGTTAGGAGCGATATAGAAGAAAAAGAACTAAATTTTAATGGAATGGAAGAATGGAGAATGGGACCTAGGAAAGAAGATGACGACGTTGATCTCATACCCGGTTTCTGTATTGGTCTGCGCGCCATTAGGCGCCGGCGACGGCGCGTGGGGGGCGTGCGGTGCGTGGGGGGCGTGAGGCGCGTGCGGCGCGTGAGGCGCGTGCGGCGTATGCGCGGGCGGCGTGTGCGGCGCGCCCGCCGGGTTCTTGTTCCGGTCCAGTACCGCGCCCGCACCCACCTCCGCTCGACTGCAGATCTGAGCACACACACAACTTTGTATTATGTATTTGCTTTGGCGCACGGATCTGCTCCCGTGGAAGGAAATGTACACGATTTGATTAATCAGAGAAAAGTCGAAATCGGCCGATTTCCGCACGTCACTTCTACGCTTCACTCGTCTCCGCTTTGCTGCAAACAGTGCTTACACAAGGCATCAGGTCAAGTCGCTTTTCAACTGCTGCGAGAAATAACGCTCCAACAAACAGTTCGCGCATTCATAAGTCGTTCTGACTTTCATGCTTGCTTTATTTATCAACGAATTAAACATCATGTTTAAAATTGAAGAGTAAATGTCCATTAATGTGTATTGTCATCACCAAATGACCATCTCGATTAGGTCACAACACAAATAAAAGTTATTGATACTTAAATTGAATTGGCGTGACTTTAACTTAACTGTAGTATTGGAGGAAACCCAATATTATTCAAAATTGAATTTATAGTGAGAATTTTAAACAGTACTTCAAATATAGCACAGGCAAAATATTATAATAGCTACCTAATCATTAAATACAAAACCGCAGTAGTTTAGAATACAATCTGGATAACAAATTAAACTATACCTAACGCGTTTTAATACAAGTTGGGTATTGGTTTATGAAATTAAAATGACTTACCGAGTGTGTGGTGAGAGCAGGATGCGGTACATGCGGGGGAGACGCAGGCGCAGGCGCGGGTCGGGGGGGCGGGGCCTCCTCCTCCTCGATCGGCTTTGTGTACTGAAAAGACACATACACATGAAAACACTGCCAAATAAAACATCTTTTAGATAATGCAGATACACCTACACTCAGCAAGTGATTTTCTCGTGAAATAATGATACGAATTTCAAAATGCAACCTAAGTATTTTATTCAAAATACTATGTTTGTAATAACATAATTTTTAACCAACAGATTAGGCGAAAATCACTATTAAAAACTTTTAATAGTGATTTTAGCAACTGCTAAGCGTATATAGATAAAGAATACAATACTCTTACGTACAATACTCTTGGTGCGATCGGGTCGGGAAGGGGGCGGCGGTGGAGGCTCAGGGTGTTCCGTATCCGTGGGGGTAGATGACGACGGACTGCTAGAGGACACTCGGGACACTGACGATCCTGTAGACAAAAAATACAACAATGTAATTGGAATCGAGGTTGAGATGATTTGTCATCAGAAAGAAAAAGAGTTGAGTCTCTCAGCCTCAATATATTGCATTAGAAATAATTAAAAGTTAAACTGGTTTTTATTCAAGACAATGATAATACAATACATATCATGTTACTTATTTGTTTTAAAAGTTTGGTTTCAAACCTGAGTGTGTAGTATGCATCTGCGCAGACGTCATGTATTTGGAAGGCGGCGGCTGGGTGGCAGACGCATCATACCACTTGAGCACATCCAGTACGGCCTGTGGGTTGTTCTTCTGCTCCTGCTTGCTGATGTTGGCGGCCATGAGCAGCCGCGCCCACGCTTCCGGCATGCCCTTAAAAGAACCATCGTACACTCAGAATGGGGCAGAGACAAAGTAAAATATACATGCAGAGTTTAGTCAAAACTTCTATGGTTTTTAGCCATTTATAAAGCATGAGTGCGCTTGTACACAGAGCTAAACTCGAATTTTAGTATGGTCTCTGCTCATGGCCATCAGCACCACTAATCGAGTTTAGGTGACAATTCTTAAACTACCTTGTGATTTGACAAATGTATGCTCTTGCACGTACAAGCGCAAGAATAATTCCATATTTGTTGAACTTTCAAATGTAGTAAGTAGTAATATAGATCAACAATATTTATTTGAAGTAATAGATAAGTCATGCAAAATACTTGTGTCAAAACTTTTAAATGTGATAGTAATAGATCTACTAACTGCCTGCAGTATTACATTATTAATTACATAAAATGTTTTTATGTACACACATAAACATTACTAAAATTTAATAGTAAACAGCTAGGAATAATGAATGGTTTCCAAGCAATTGATCTGCAAGTTATTTCTACACTAGTGAAATTATTACTAACATAATGAACTGTACCTACATTATGACACTATCATAGTATTCTATGGAAGTATGACACTAAAGCAGGGACTGCAGAAGATGGATGTTATGACAACCTATACTAATGGTTTTATTCAGAGTAGACTACGCATGCTACACATAGATTTGCATTTTACACAAAAATAGGGTAAACATGAAAAATAACTTAAAACAAATAAAATAATGTAAGGAGTGGATGAACAAAATAATTAAAGATGTATAATTATCACATTATGTATTACAACATAGTATAATGTGAAAATATACTGAACATATAATAATATTTAAGCTATTACTTACTGTCATAGGCAGCTTGAAACAAAAGCGGTAATACATGGAACTCAATTACATGATATCATTACTTGTTCCTTAAGGACTGTTTTAGTTTTAAATACATTATATCACAAACAGACAACTAAGTCACCATCACACAGTTTTCAACAATGATGGTATATAAACATTCCATGGTGTTAACCCATAAGTCAGTAATTCTAAATATAGGTACATTCTCTAATATAAACATGCTTGTATTATACTTTTTCAACTAATTATTAATAAAATATTTCATTGTCAAGAAGTTAATTTACATTTAAAATTAAATAAATCATCAGTTTAATGCAGCTAAAATTATTGTTTTATGGAGTAATATCAAGTTACAATGCTCCAGGTTTGCTATTAATTTACTTGTTAACTAAGAATAATTAAAATGAAATGTCAAATAAAAATACTTGATATATGCCACTTTTATAAGAAAGCAAAAGCATCAAAGCTGTGAGGCATTGTGTTTAGGCAAGAAGCTCACTCTGTTTTTGTTAACAGTTATAATAATAAGGGTCTGGATTTAAATATGGATAATTGGTTTCCACAGGGACTCCAGAACAGGCTAGAATTTAGTGAAAAGCCAGAAGTACATGACATCACAATATTGCATCAAATGTGCATTAGTGCAGTCAGATCATTATGGATACCATTTTTTTTAAATTATTTAGGATTGTACAAAATTCTTCACCTATGCATTCCCAATTCAAAAGAGGCTACAGGTTACTCATAGTAACAAATTACAGAACTGTATTTAGTAAATTAGATTCTTATTACAGTCAGTCAATACTTAAAAATGTCCACATCACGATATTGGTGCAATGAATATTTTGCAAGGGGGTGGTATGGGTAGGTACACTGATGTGTCATGGGTTTTCCCCGAAGACCCAATAGGGTTAAAAAACTAATATTTTCATGGTGAGTATTTATTATAACATACTACTGTCACAAAACACTATAAAGCTACTTACAGTAAATTCTCCAGTGACTGCATCAAAGCCCACATGAACTGTGTGTTCAAAATTTGTTGGGTAGCTAATATTAGGTTTGTTGTCATTGTGAGCAGTACTTTTAGAGCCTTTGATTTTAGCCTTCAATGTCTTCTTTTTCCTATCACCACCATCATCAGGTTCTGAAACAATTGGCAATAATTGAGCAACCAATCCTTGGTTTAAACACTTGAAAGTGGTGATAGATCAGTACAAGCAAAAGAATCAATAGGTCAGCCTGAATAAAGACACTGGGTTTCAAAATTGTTGTTGAATCATCTTTTAGTCTGTCTATTGTTTACAAACTCATTAACACAATTGGTTGGTGGATACAATACATATTTAAATTACACATGTATTAACTGGATAGCTGCCAAGATGTGTTTTACCTTTTGGAAGAGGCCTCATGTCCACTGAGGCTACAGAGTCGCCACGGTCCGTGGCCCGGTTGCTAGTGAGCCTGACTGGCGGCGCAGGTGGTTTATCCTCGTCACTCGACATTTCGTCTTCTTTTGCCCGTTCTACTTGCGCAAATATTAAAAATCCGTCAACTACAACAAGAACTTAACAATACGCTTTTATGTATGTCCCTACTGAAGTTACCATAATTTGAGAATATTTCATTGAATAAGCGTAACAATATCCTACGATCATACTTCGTACCAAGAATGTATCATCAAAGTATCACGCTACACTTTTCAGTCAAAGCTAGGCTAGCTACAACAAGCCGGACTTTTGACAAGACTTGACGTTGTGATAAAATAAAAGCAAAGTAAACCACAATATTACTCATGGACGCGCCCCGTAAAGGTTTGCGAATGCGACAAAAAGATATTGCTTGAATATCAACCACATATTTTCTGCTTACCTGGGAAATTTTAGAATTATATGGGTCGATGAAATAATAGTATACGAGCTTTTATCACATTTCAATTAATTACAACACTTAAAACACATATTTTCTACAAAACTTATTAATTTAATCATTCACACACATGAAACGATAGCAGTGATGACTAGAGCCGCCATTACACTATAAAATAGAGGAGCACTACGTAATGGAATTTTATGACATAAGCGACAAAATCGACTAACTAAATATAAATCAGTTTGGAACTTCCCGGTCTTTTAAATCCTGTCGTGCAAATCTGATATAACCAATTTTAATGAAGCACGTAATTAAAACCGAACCTTAGGCTACACACACACGGACAGGCGCCTTAACCAGTAGCTAGAGCCTTGTGAAACGCAGTAGAGTCAAGTAACTAGCGTTAAGTAACCCGGTGTTAAACACTAGGCCATAGGAGAGTATTTACAACGTACAAAATAAAATGTCAATTAATTATAGTGTATTCTGAAATTCTTTATTGTATACGGCCATTTTGGACATTGGCCTATAAATATACTAGCTTTAGCTAGCGAGCTTCGCTCGCGTTAAATTCGGGGTAACACAGTTCCTCTTTCCAGATTTGCAGGTACCTGCTACCTAATAGCAAAGACAAGTGAAAAGAAAGAAAGAGGTATGAAAAAGAAACCTTTTCTTCCTTCTTTTACCTTCATTGATCACTTTAAAAAACAAAAATTAGCCTATGTTGTATGTACGTTCCCAGGGTTCCCAACTATCTCTGTACCAAAATTCATCAAAATCGGTTTGGCCATTTAGGCGTGAAGTCGTAACAAACAAATAAACAAACAAATTCACTTTCGCTTTTATAATGCAGTTGTAAGGAAGTAAGGATTTAAAAAACATAAATATGAAATAAATCAGCTAAATAACACAGTTAAGAAATTACATGATAAGATATTAAAGATAAAAAGAAACACAACGACGACACGACGCTGTAAGTGTTAGGATAATATCAGCGAAATCAAGTATGTTGACGTCGCAATGTGGTGTGTGAACTAAGCGATCATTGTGCCGGTAGTCGTTACAAAATGCCAAGCAGCACGTCGGATGACATCAATAATGTTAGCGTGCCGCGCCATAAATATGTACTGCACTCTTACTGCAGGAAAGGCCATAGTGTCCGAAGCCATCGACTGCTACACCACATTGATAGCGATGTGTAGCCCCAATCGCAGACACGTAGCAAGCCAGAAGGTTGTGACACCTAGCAAATTCCCTATGTTTGGTGACGATAGCGCCTGAAGCCAGAGACCCGATTCCCACTCGCCACTAGGCAGGTACACTCAGTAGTATTGGTGGACGTAATATTCCGTACCAAGCGGCTCACGCCACTGTCTCTGGAAAAGAACAAAATTAGATAAAATCATTTTCAGTGTTATTGCTCACGAATGATAGCATTGTGGTGGCGGCCACTATTGACCGTCTACTGTCTCCCCAACGGATGGCAAACTAATAAATCGGTTAACCGGGTTTTTTAGTGGACTCAAGTGGTAGCCACCCTAAAAGTTTTTTTTGGCAGTGACAAACGCTAACAACCGTGAATGACATTGACGTTATTTTGACATACTATACGTGCTAGTTGGAGTGAATTGTGATTGTGAATAATTTGTGATGTGAAGTTATTAGGAAAAATACAGAAAGCCACATTAATTCCTTGAATGTACCAGTGTTCCTTTTAATAATTTTAAGCCCTTCATTTTATTTCAAGAATGAGATACAGCTTCTAAACATTCCGCCATGGATCATCCAGAGTCATCGGTTTGTTAACAAACACACTATTATAAACCCCTTAACAACACACACGTAAACTCATGTTTCAAGTAATACTATAACAAAGATTTACTGTAACTGCTTGGTTTATGGAATTCTTTTCTCTACAAACAATTTAGTAAACACACAAGTTTGATTACTGCCTACGTATACCATGAAAGCATCCTGTCCTTGAAAAATAAACATTTACCTACTTGGAAGTTTCTGCACTTGTGATATTTCTTTAATTTTTAATATCTGTTATAGATCTCCTTAAGCTACTATGAAAATTTTAATTATAGGTACATAACTGTAGTAAATACTACAAGTTAACATTTAAACTAATTAGCCCCAGACTTTTAATATCTTAAAGTTTATTTATTTTTCTAGACCCAAGAAAGTGGCCTTAAAAAGACTCCATTTGATGACCTGAGCAAAGATGACCTAGTAATCAAATGCAAAGGATTACTTGTGATAGCTCAAAAAGCTAAACAAGCCAAAACAGGTATTTATGTTGTTTTAAATTGAATAGTTTTTATTAATAAATCATTCATTTTCTCTTTGAAAATGAATGATTATCTGATTAGAGCTCATGTAGATTCATTTATTAGGTACTGACATACTTTAAACTTTAAAATATTTACAGAGTTACAAACTGAACTTGAAAAATGTGTGAAGGAAAAAAATGCAAGTACAGAGAACATAAAAACTCTACAAGAACTTGTTGATTCATTGACAGAACAAAAACTCAACTTTATAACTGAAGTGGATTCTGCTCAGAGCAAGATAAAAGCACTTAATACTAAGTGTGTTAACTATGAGGAAAACATGAATGCTTACAAATCTGATTTGATCATAAAAGATAATAAGATAGCAGATATTAATCAGAAATTATCTGATCTTGATATAGAAGTAACTTCACTTAGAAGACAGAACAATCGCCTGTTAGAAGAAAATGAGCAGTTGTTGAGTCAACTCACAGAGTTTGAAGCTAGTGCAGCCGAGTTCAACAATATTGGAATGCAACAGAGAGAACAACTAAAGAAATTAGAAGAAAGTGTCAATACAGGTATTCATTCCTTTGTCATTTTGTTAGGCTTGCTGCTGATTGTTTTCACCTAATTCCTCAAAAAAATGGTTAAGTATTATTAAAGATACATTGTATTAAATATTTCTTTATTTTCAGAAGACCATTACATAAAACAAATTGAAGAATTACAATCTCAAATTCAACAGTTGGAAAGTAAAGTTCAAAGTAATATAGACTATGAAGCTAAATTTAATGAGACAAATGAAATGTTGGAGTCTGAAAAAGCTAAAAAAGAAAAAGCAAATGTAAAATTGAGGAGTTACAAAGACAAAATTTTGAAGTGTGCTGCTTGTATCAATCAGTTGAAAAATTCTAGATTTATTCTAGCCAAAACAGTTAAAGAATATTCAGAAAATATTCCTAAATGGCAGAATGATATTATAAAGGCATCAAAAGTACTTGATAATCAAATTAATGAACTGAACAGTGAAAACCTGTCATTGAAAACAAAACTCTCAGAATTAGAAAAACAATTAAATGAAGTAACACTATCGAAAATGGATACTGCTGATACTACAGATTCTCAAATAACCGTAATATCTGAAGAGAACTTGGTATTAAAAGACCAAGTTTCTAATTTAGAACAGCAAATAATAGCAAGTGCAAATGTAAACTCCAAACTCATTTCTGATTTAACTGAAAAGACGGGGCAATTAGATGAAAATAAATTACTAATGGAAAACCTAAATGAATGCACTCAAAAGTTAAATGATGTTACTCATCAATTCAATGATCTTCAGAAATCCATGCAAACTTTGAAAATAGAAAATGCAAAATTAAATGACAAACTGCATAATCAAACGAAAAACAGTGATGAACTTGATAAGTTGAACTTGCAAGTTAGAGCTTTAGAGAGTGAAAAGTCTAGTTTAGTAAAAGAAAAACTAAATGCAAGAGATAATGTTGTTGAGCTTGAAAATCAGAACAAGGTTTTATCCAACAAACTATCTAAAACAAAAACAGAATTACAGTCTTTAAATTCTCAATTGGAATTGCTAACACAAGAAAAGTCTGCTTTTGAGATCAAGTTCAAAGCAGAAAAAGAGAGTGAGATAAACATGTTGAAGTGTAATTTGATGGCTCAGCAGGAGCAGTTCAACTTGCTGAAAAAAGAGCATGAAGGTTTGCAAGACCTGAACGGGCTATTGAAAGAAGAAGTGGAAACTTTAAAACTTTCATTGGAGCAGCCGAAAGATGACAATTTATCCGATTTGAATGTGTCTTTACAGACTGATATAGCGAAATTAGAGACCAAAGTGGCCGCATATAAACAAGAAAATTCCTCGCTTTTGTCAGAAATAAAAGATGCACGAAACAAATCCAAGGAATTCGATAGCCTTATTGTCGAATATGAAGATGCTAAATCTAAATTAGCGAGCTATAAGTCTGAAAATACGGAACTGTTGAATGAAATGAAAGAAATTAATCAGGCCCTCAAAGAGCGTGGTGAGGCCATATCCAAACTGCAGAAAGCTGTTTCTGAAATGGAGAAGCTAGTAGAGACTTTGGAGAAAGATCGAGAAAATATTAACCAAGAGAAAGTGGAACTAATAAAGAAGAATGAAAGTCTTGAAAGTGATTTAAAGAATGCGGAGCAGAAGACTAGCGAAATGACTGAAACTGCCAATCAATTGAATGTTGACATGGATAATGCCATGAAAAACTTGTCACAAAAGGATGAGATTATAGCCACATTGAAAGAAGAAATTGAAAAGCTTAAACAACAGCAAATAACTTCAGGTAAATTACCCACTCAATCTTGTCTCTATAGAACAAGAAAACGCCATAAAAGTAATACTTAAAAACTTCTACACTTGTTTCGTAATGAATCAATTGCGAAGGTTAAATTGTATATTTTTTGTTACAGCAGAGTTACCAAATGAAGATAATATGTCCACATCTACTATATCCAAAGCTGAAGAACATTCTAGAATGAAAGACCTTGATGAAACATTTGAAGAAAAGTATGACTCCAGAATATACTTCATAGTGTCTTTGATTTAATCCTTTATTTTGTAACACTCAATAAAAAGTAGTTTTTACAGATACACAAAGTTACGGATATTTGCCTTAAAGCTGAAGAAGAAATTAAACGAGACCATTACTCAAATGCAACAAACAGAGAAAGATAAAGCTATACTTGAGAAGTTGCTGAGTGAGAGCAAATCTGGTAATGCTACAGATGAAATTGATAGCTCCAAAACAGAAATCACAGTTGTAAATCTAACTGAAAATAATGAACTTGAAGAAAAAGTTAAATCTTTAACTGCTAATCTTGAAGCTGCGAAAAATGTTACATCTGAATTAGACAAGTTGAAAGGTAAAATTTTTATAATTTAATCTGTATACAGTAGTAGTTACTTGCACAACACTGACTAACGCTAAAGGAAAAACATCGTGAGAAAACGCTAGGCTTCGGTCTGGAATCGCCAACCCGCATTGTGCAAGTGTGGTGTGTGGCCTTTGATACTGATATTCGGGACATTCGAGGAAAATATGGATTAACTAATACTTAACTAACATTTCCTATGTTTGATCTTTCAGTGGAATTAGCGTTGAAAATACAACAGTTAGCAACTGAAATGGAAGCTCACAAAGTAACAAAAGACAATTTGGAGAAAGCTCGACGTGACGTCAAGAAGAAAAATGTATTGAGTCTTGAAATGGAGGACTATGAAAGGTCCATGAAGGAACTATCGACAAAGATGGAGGAAAGCAAGAAGAAAATGATGCAGGTAGGTTTTACATAACATCACGCCCGGTAAAGCCCATAAAGCAAGGCAGAGGTGTACCTAACAGTACCCCATATTTCGCCTGTTATGTTAAAGTCCAAGGGGCTAGCCTATTGCCATCAACAGGGCACGAATGCAGATTCCGTGGCTGCTACAAAAAAAATCCTAATTAAAAAACCCAATAAAATTCTGCCAGATCTGGGAATCGAACACAGGACCTCAAACTGAGCAGGTTACACTTTAATAATTATATCCATAATTACATCCATAATTATGTCCTGTTGTATAAATAAAAAAATAAATATAACATATAAAAATAATAAATTATAGATGGAATCGACAATAGACACTCAAGAAGGAACAATCACAGCTATGAAAACACAAATAAAACTGCTGGAGGAGCAAATAAAAACTGAGGAGAAACAAAACAGGCTGGTCAAGGAAGAGTTACAGCACGCAATCGAAGACGGGAGGGATAAGGACAACATGATTCAAGTGAAGAACACTATTGTATCCAAACTAGAACAAGACCTTGAAGATGAAAAGAGAAAGAACGAGGAGTCAGACCTAGAAATGACGTCATTGCTCACAGACAAGGAAAAAGTTATAATGGCACTTGGCGAAGATAAGGCTGAGCTCAACAGTAGAGTTAAGAAACTGGAGTTCAAGAATTCGGAACTAAATGAAAAATTGAAAATTACCAACATAGAATTGGCGGATTTAAAAACTGAGTATACTAGCTACAAGGTACGTTCTCGACACAAATGGCTTTGCTTAACTGCTTATTTCAGTAAGTATATTTATACTCTTTTGTTTAGGTGCGAGCTCAAGCAGTGTTACGTCAGAACCAAACCGTGGACCATAGTCAAGAAGAGCAACTGAAAGAAGAGGCTGCGGCTCTTAGAGCGCAGATAGAGATATTAACGGCGAAACTAACTATGGCGCAGTATGTACATTTATATTATTTTTCGCTATGTGTAAAATACTTTTATTCAGCTGCTTTTGGCTGGAATGAAACCCGAAACGACCTTAGTTTTAAAATGGCTTGATAGATGACCAATTTAAAAGATACGATTTTTAATTTAATATCCACAACATTTGAAATATTTTACAATAGACACGCAAAGCAAAAAGTTTGGAACACAGCTAGTAAATTGTTTTTTTTTTAAGGAATTATTGTTTCTTTATCTAGTTTATTTTTTATCAACTAAGGCGGAAGTGAAGAGCGATAATATTGCAGTTAATAGTAGCAAAAATACTATTGTTGGTCAATTTTATAATGAAACTAAGACCATAAACCAAAAAAAATAATATTGTTAATAAAACACCATTATCATTTTAAATTAATCATATCAATCAATTTATCATTATAAATACACTTCTGGACACATCTATTGGCCCACCTTAGAGTTTAGGTTTCGATGGCCCCTACCGAAATATGATTGCTAGATTGAACAAAAACTGTTGATGCAGTTTTAAACCTGATACATTTTACCATCTTTTTCGATCGTATTGTTTTAAATTTGAATTCAGAATACCATACGACATGGAGCTACGCCTAACAAGTCGGATATGCGCCTTGTTAAAGGCAATTGATTTTTGAATAAAAAACATGTTTTATCAAATAAAGGTTTAATTTAATAACGCGTGTTGCCTCCATGGGCATCTACCACAGCTCTCATACGATTAGGCATAGAGTTTATCAACCGCTCTATGAAATTTTGAGGGATCATCTCCCATTCCTCTTCTATGGCAGTTTTCAACTCCTGCATCGTCTGGGCAACTGGCTGACGAGCCCTAACACATCTTTTTAGCTCGTCCCACATGTGCTCAATAGGGTTCATGTCTGGGCTTCTGGCTGGCCAGTCCATAACTGTGATGTTCACATCCCGAAGATATTCCCTGACGATGCCGGCCGCATGGGCTCTTGCATTATCATGCATAAAAAGGAAATTTGGGCCCACATAGTCCGCGTATGGCATCACGTGAGGTTCTAAGCACTTACGAATGTACCTTTCAGCATTTAATGTTGGCAGCCGTGGTCCTGTAACAACCTCAAGTTGAGTTTTGCCGCTCGCGGATATACCGCCCCAGACAGTCCATGAGCCACCGCCATAAGCAACCCTCTCTTCAAAGCAGCATTGTGCGAAACGCTCTCCCTTACGTCGGTAGACCTTCTTCCTTCCATCATTGCCATGTAACACAATTTTAGACTCATCAGAAAAGAGTACACGGCTCCAATCTTGCTGTGTCCAATTTAAATGACTGCGTGCGAAATGAAGGCGCGCTGTTCGGTGGGCTCGCGTTAGTTTGGGCCCATTAGCTGGCTTGTGTGGTACCATATCGCGTTCTTTTAACCTTCTCCGAACAGTTCGAGCGCTTACAGATACTCCGTGGAAGTCGCGAAGTTGGTTTTGTATCTCAATGGAGGTAAGGTGACGATTTCTCAAGCTGGTCGTCACGATGAATCGATCCTGCCTTTCAGTTGTGACCCGAGATCGTGGCCTTCCTTGGCGACGAACAAAGCCGCCAGTCTCTAGGTACCTCCGATAAACATTTCGGACCGCAGATCGACTTAAATTAAGTTGAGCACTCACGTTTCTTTGGCTGTGTCCGGCCTGAATAAGTGCCACAGCTTGGGCGGCAATTTCAGGTGAAGTATCCATAGATTATTGATAGAACCTCACCTTAATGTTAAGAATAAGTAATGTTTGTTGCAAAACCAAAGATATCAATCACTTTTTCAAGAATTAAATCCAAGTAAACCAATAAAACCTGATTTTCTTAGTATTCGATTGTTTGATATCAACAAACAGGCTCCAAATTGTCTTTTGTTTCTTTAAATTCTGTGTTCGAAATTCAAAAAAAGACTATTGAATGAAATTGTGAATGTGCCAGGTTAAAAACTGCATAAAAACTTTTTGCTCGACCTAATATAAAATTTTAGCTAGGACCAAACGAAACTGAAAATACAAGGTGGGCCAATAGATGAGTCCAGAAGTGTATTTTCAGACATTGGCACAAGTTGTTTTTGTAATTCTAACAAATGTGTTCAAAAACGAATCCTGATTAAAATAACTAACGGTTTATTTGTTGTTGCAATCATAAAAATGTTGACTAATTTTATTTGTAGCAAATTGGTTCTAAAACAAAAATGTTCAGTTTCATTCCATGAATCTGTTTTTCTGTCTGAACATGTGATGCGACAGAAAAACATGTTTTATTTTTCTTGTTTCATTGAACACAAGTAAATAAGTAATTGTGTTTTTAAATACACAAAACTTGACAAAGGACTTATTGTTATAATAATTCAATAACATGGTACAAATACCTTTTTAACACCCTTGCTCGTAAAGCTGATGTAATTCCACCGGTTTTAAATATGTAAAGAGGGTCATAAAAACGCGTGTTTTACCAAAGCAAATAGTTAAGTTATAGTCCATACAAATTCCGTAACAGTATTACTTGCCATTTCAAATTTAGAACTGATGGCCGCCGCACGATTCCAGCTAGTGAGCAGCGCGCTGTTGCTATTCAAATTTCGAACTAATCGCCGCGCGGCGCCAGTCAGTAGGCAGCGCTAGCGCGCTGTTAAAATGGCGGGAAGGCAACAGTGTGCATTCATTGATTGAGTTTATTTAAAATTAAAAAAAAACATTTTATTCGGTAATTTAAAAACTTGGCTGCATGCTCTAGTGGCTTTGCCAACATGTTCACGCAGCCACGGCAGAAAATAATCCTCGTGCCATTTTTCTCAAATTTTCTTTTCTTTGTACTTGTATTGTGAAATGTTTTTTTTTCTGTTTCCTCGCAAATGTGTTAAAAAACGTCGTACGATATACGTGCGTATTGGTTATAACATACTCGGCTGAATTACGCCCTCGCCTTCGGCTCGGGCTGAAATTCCGACTCGCATGTTATAACCATCTTAACGCACTAATATCGTAATGTGGAAAGCCGATGGCACTAATGTCGTCGTGATATAAGTAAAAATTATGATATCAGAACTTGTATTCTTTGACACAGTGTGGCGTTTCATATCTCCGACTTACAATAAAAACCGTGAAAGAAAGCGGTTTCTCCATACAGGCTTTAAACATTACTACTTTTAGGGAACAGATTGCTGAAATAACATCAGAAGCAGAGAGTATTCGAAGGCGTTTGACTGAAGCCACGAGTGAAGCAGCGCGGGCGCAGCAGAGGACCACTCGCCTACACGCCGACCTAGCGAGACTGTCGCAGCAAATTGAGTCGGAGAGGACACAAAATAAGTTGCAGGTGAGCAACGACAGAGGATTTATTTTCACTAGCAAAAGTACATCCTATGTGGGTGTAAAGGAATTTCAATCGGAAATTCATAAAAATAGCGAATATTATGCCTTACGAGAAGGCATCCCTACTTCCAGTGTATGTGAAAAATTATTATTTCGAAATTAAGCGTCGTTTTTTATGTATAATTGTTTTTTTTATTTTACAGGTCTCCACACTAACACAATGTTACAAAACCCAAATCAGTGAATTGGAAGCCAAGCTCCAGAAAGAGACGGAAATATTGATGAAGCAACTGTCTGCCGCCCAAGAGATGAGGAAGTCTGGCAACGTCACAGTTTCCTCGGTGGATGACGCTAACAGAAACCAGTACATGTTGCCAATCATACCTAAAGATGAGAACAGTGACGGCGAGATGGATATCAACGTTTCAATGATTCCGAGGGAGGAGGGCGAGGTAAAGAAATCCTTACTAATATTATAAAAGCGAAAGTGAGTTGGTTTGTTACGTCTTCACGCCTAAATGGCAAAACAGATTTTGATGAATTTGGTACAGAGATAGTTGGGACCGTGGAGACGGACATAGACTATTTTTTTTAAGTGAGAAAAAGGGAAAACTTAGCTTTGCTATTACAATAAATAAGGAGCAAGGGCAATCACTACAAGTAGCAGCGAATTTAACGCGAGCCATGCCGCGGGCAAAAGCTAGTATTATAATAATAGTATGTTATCCAAGCGCGGTTCCTGAGCATGAGGTCTTGGTTCAAGCCGTCGTCGGGTAAAGTGTTACTAAGGCTTTTGGGAATTTCTCAGTAGCAGCAACAGAGTCGGAATTTGTTCCCAGTTAAACTACGTTATTCTCCGTTTCGATCCGAATTGATATCGCCTCGGACTATTCGCTTTTACTGCATAGAAATTATGCTCAAACCGATTACTAGTCCATAAATGTATGTCAAGCTTCAGAAGAAAACAGTTTAACTATGATGTGTCAGTCACTACAACGTTTAACTGATTGTTAAACTCCATGCATGTACGCCATGTTGTTGTTGTGTTGTTATGACCAGTATAGAACATGCAGCAGTTGGATGTTACGTACATTATTACGCAGGTACGATATCTTATCTAGACATCGGCTGATAGTATAATTGCCGAGAAATGGTTAAATAATTGTAGCCAATGTATGGCCGGTATTAATACATATAATGAAGTGCTGTGACGAATTAAGTGTTTGGTATAGTAGGTGTATTATACATAGTGGACGTCAACAATTTAAATATGACGTAATCTATCGTATGGAGAACTCATTATCCTTACTAATATTATAAAAGCGAAAGTGAGTTTGTTTGTTTGTTACGTCTTCACGCCTGAATGGCTAAACCGATTTTGATTCATTTTGGAACAGAGATAGTTGAGACCCTGGACACGGACATAGGCAAAATATTTTTTTAAAGTGAGAAATGAGGGAGAAAGAGGGAAGAAAAGGGAAAACTTAGCCTTGCTAATACAATAAATAAGGCGCAAGGGCAAATACTACAGGTAGCAGGTACCTGCAAAACAGGAAAGGGGAACTGTGTTACCCCGAATTTAACGCGAGCGAAACCGCGGGCAAAAGCTAGTACGTGATAACTTTACAAAAAAAAATAAAGTACTATTTGCGTCTCACCTAGTCCAGCTTAGCATTCTTCTTTCTATAGATCGACACTATCTGTTTGCATTCCAGTGTGACCTTTTCGCAAGTCATTAACCATGCATAACTTACCGAGATTACGCCGTAACTCGGGAAACACATTAGGCAGTTGTTCTCTCGTAGATAGTGGCTTGAAATTCTAACAACCTTAGTAGTCTTGCCAATGGGTATGGAATGTGTGTTGGTCAGATAAACAGTCCATCCATATAAAATACTAGTATTCCGCTACAGCTAGTTACACTGAAAACCGACTCTAACATAGTTAAGAAAACTAGGTGATGAAAGGAACGACAGACTGGCAGAGAATGCCTTGTGGCATTAAGTCCGCATAAATACCACAATAATACATTAACTTTAAGTAAATAAAACGATGTATTTTAGGGTGTCTTGAAGACATGACTTACATACACCAACAAACACGGGGCGCGCTTTTTCCGCAGATTTGAGGTCTTAATCCTATCACTAGAAACATTACAGGCTGAATTATTTACTTAAATAACACAAAACCGTGTTCCAGGGATCAGAATCAGCTTCAACACCACCACCTTCCAAGCAGTACCTCGCCGGCGGGGCTAGCGGACGTTCGCCCGTACCACTGGAGCGACTGCTCGAAGAAGGTGTGCCTGATGACGAGGCTATGGACACCTCATCGTTCGCGCTTACGCCCGACCAGGAAATTGCTGAACTTAAGCGGCGGCTGCAAGCTCAACAGCAAAGGTAAATAAATCGAACACTGGAGAAGAATGAATAGTTATTTATTTATAACTAGCTGATCCGGCGAACTTCGTACCGCCTTAGTATAGCTTTGATACACTACTTTATTTTGTATAGCTGACAGTTGTCCTATCTTAGGTATGAGTACTATTCAATTTGAACTGGAATCTATAATATCCGCCATATAAAAATGAATCCCTATTTCACATCTTATATTTTTTCTTTCTTTTTCTTTTTTTTGCCTTAGTTTGTACGTCTGCTTGGTGGCATTTTTTAAAATGAAAATCCAACTGAAAATAAAAAATTACTTCCTTATATTTTCTGTATAACCAAATGTATACCAAATTTTAATATTGTGTAGTCATCAAAAGTTACCAAAAATCGAAATTAAGCTGTGAACTTACCGTGATTAACAAATACTTATTAGCAAACAACAAAATTCTTAGACTTTAAAACAAAACAAACTTTATCAAAAACTTAAAAAATATTATTAGCGCGGTTATGTAGGTATGTCACAGATTACCACAGGTTACTAAATAGGTTATGCGAAGTTTGTATACTGCGTTCTGAAATCTAACTCATAGTATACATATTTTATTATTAGATATTAAATACTTCCATTAAAATGAAATCATCACTGGTATTATTAATACGGGCCTGTTGGTCTAGTGGTTAGTGGCCCTGACTGCTGAGCCGGAGGTCGTGGGTTCGATTCCCACCCAGGACAAACTTTGTGTGATGAGCATGATTGTTTGTTCTGTGTCTGGGTGTGATTTATCTATAATATGTATGTATTTATAAATTATATAAGTATGTATATCAGTTGTCTGGTTACCATAACACAAGCTCTGCTTAGCTTGGGATCAGATAGCCGTGTGTGAGTTGTCCCAAGATATTTATTTATTTATTTATTAATATTACCGTCAAAGTCGGTACATTTAATAATATTTATCTATAAATAAATATTCCGTGGCGAGTTATTTTCAAAAATTTGTAAATTAGTGCGATAGAATTTAATTAAGTAACCACATTTCCGAACAAACGATGCTCTTTCAATATAGCTATGGCTGTGAATGACGTTGACATTCGTTACGCGCGTTTTTTAAAATATGCAAAATTAAATGTATTTTTTTCAATCTTTTGAGACATTTTCTTAATTATTTTTTTCCGTAAGAACCTTCTACAGAGTATTAGAAAACTACAAAAAAAATAATCAGCCAAATCGGTCCAGCCGTTCACGCGTGATGCCGTGACAACGGGAAATGGGTTTCATTTTTAGGGTTCCGTAGTCAACTAGGAACCCTTATAGTTTCGCCATGTCTGTCTGTCCGTCCGTCCGTCCGTCCGTCCGTCCGTCCGTCCGTCCTCGCTTAATCTCTGTGACCGTTAGCACTAGAAAGCTGAAATTTGGTACCAATATGTAAGTATATCAATCACGCCGACAAAGTTGTAAAATAAAAATTGGAAAAAAATGTTTTATTAGGGTAGCCACCCTATATGTAAAGTGGGAAGTGTTTTTTTTTTAATTTCAACCCTAACGTGTGATATATTGTTGGAAAGGTATTTAAAAATGAATAGGGGTTTACTAAAATCATTTTTTAATAATGTCAATAATTTCGGAAATAATCGCTCCAAAAGTAAAAAACAATGTGTCCCCCCCCCTCTAACTTTTGAACCATAAGTTAAAAAAAATATGAAAAAAATCTGAAAAGTAGAACTTTATAAGGACTTTCTAGGAAAATCATTTTGAACTTGATTGACACAACAGTTTTTGTACAAAAAAGACAAGTTGTATTTTGTACAACTTTTTGTCTTTTTTGTACAAAAACTGTTGCAGCGCCTACCGCAGAACGTGCAACATTGCACTCTCCTCCACCTTTAAACTCATAAGTGGGAACACTTATTGTGACGGACGGGAAACTACGGAACCCTACACTGAGCGTGGCCCGACACGCTCTTGGCCGGTTTTTTTTATATATATATATATAGATACAAAAGATCTTGAGCTAACGAAATGAAAATAACAGCTACACAAAATAACGTATGCAGGTTCCTAAGCAGCCCTTATTTGGGCCCAGTTCCTATGTCACGCCATCTTAGCATGTAACTATTACCTAGAATAATATAATTACAAGTTTCGCATGTGTGAGCCATAGCCACAGATTAAAAGAACAACTGTAGATGTAACCCATTCAATGTTTATGTTTTGATGACTCCAAGACCACTCTTATTAATTTGGTGACAGTTTTGCCGCCGGCGACTAATTATTTTTCACTCCTTAGTTGTAGAATCCTTACTTCCTTACTATATATACAGGGTTATTTGTAAAACACCGGCAACGTCTCAGGACCATGTTACTAACATCATAATCAACAACTTTTGTTCTAGGACATTTAAACATTTATCATATTTTAGTTCATCAGATTTTCATACAAAAATAAAAATATTGAAATTGAACGCTCTAAATGTTACGAAATCTATGCGAAGCAAACGTACCTACAAGCGGCGGTGTAGGTATGTAGGTACAGCAAAATACGGAGTTGAAATGTGTTAGATAGGACAACGAAATCTTGAAGATTTGTTTTTGGTAAATGTATAATTTTTTTTTTAAATAATAGAACAAAAGTTATTGTTTATGATGATTGTAATACAGTCCTGCAAGGTTGTCGGTGTTTTACAAATAACCCTGTATATATATTATATTATCCTTATCCTTACTAATATTATAAAAGCGAAAGTGAGTTTGTTTATTTGTTTGTTACGTCTTCACGCCTTAATGGCTAAACGATGTTGATGAATTTTGGTACAGAGATAGTTGGGAACCAGGAGACGGACATAAGCAAATTTTTAAAAAAAAGTCGGATGTGAGGGAGAAAGAGGGAAGAAAAGGGAAAACTTAGCGTTGCTATTACAAATCAATAAGGCGCAAGGGGAACTGTGTTACCCCGAATTTAACGCGAGCGAAGCCGCGGGCAAAAGCTAGTACATAAATATTTATATAGGTAACCTGTGCTGTCCCACAGCTGGGCAAACGCCTCCCTGCGTTCTTTCCATCGGTATCACCGGTTCTGCGCTACTTCTTGGAATCTCTTAAGGAAGACAAGTATTACCGTAACCATATCTTTTTTTACTTTAAAGGGTGAAACACGTGACGGTGCTGCTGTCAGAATCAGAGCGCGAGTGCGCGCGCATGGCTCAGCTGAGCGAACTGTTGAAGTCAGAACTAAGGCGTGTTAGAGGAGCCACGCAAAACGCACACAACACAGAGTACATGAAGAATGTTACACTTAAGGTACGTACAAACTGACAGGAAAGTGATGGAGGGGGGGGGGAGTGAATATTTTTCTTCAGCTAGTAGAGGGAAGGATTCTTGTAGGACTGGAGGTCTCAATAGCAGCGTAGCGTCAGGGTAGCCTGCGATATTCACATTTTCATTTTACGTTATTTTACAACTTACAGGTTAGTGTCAGGCTGCTGTATGTTAAATGACTATTTTATGTGAGTCATTCAATGAAATTAACCCTTAGCTACCTACCCCTTGTTTCGGTCACGTAACTACCTACCTGGAGTCGCTCAGACTCCATACACTAAACTGCTAGGCTGTCAAGAAATAAAACAATAACCAATAAGTAAATGAAAAACATATTATTTTAATAGTTTTTTATTAATGAAAAGAGTCATAAAATATTAAAAAATCAAATATATTTATAAAAAAAGCTTAATCTTTTAAAGACATCTAAAAAAAACTAAAAATTAACTTCTTATGATATGAGATCTGTTATAAAAAAATAAACGTAAAGTAGGAACTTTTCTCCGTTAATTTATAAAAATTTAACAATCAACTCTTACATCTAATTAGAAAAAATAATAGAAAAGGCAAAATTTAAAGAAAATTGCAAGCCCTGGACTTTACAACTTTTCGCGGCAAACCTCACATATCTTTTTTGAACATTCGAGGCAAATAGGTTTTTTGCAAATGCAGCACAAGTACTGGGTTTTGCGTTTCTGATCGCGTGCTTTGCTGCGGATCGTCAGTCGTTTTATCCACTAAATCTGTCACATCTTCGCCGTCGATTTCTGATTCTGATCCGGAGTGTTCTCCGAGCACAAAATCTTCACCAATGTTTACATCCGCGTCACTATTTTCTTCATTTTGTAAGTCGTCTTCACTGTGAAGTTCTTCCTCCAACCACTGCTCAATAATTCTATCATTAGATGTCATTTTTCACTAAAACAATAAAAATCATGTGGTTACAAAAAATCACTTAAGTACCTACGTGGAGTCTCTCAGACTCCAAAAAAAAAGTTATACTCACCAGAGAGGAATCGCGCACACGTGTAGCGTCGACGAGCGCAGGCGCGGCACTGCGGGTAGAGGGCGGAAGGTACAGAGACGCTTGAAATCTAAAGACGCGTATGCGACTAGTTATAAACAAAAACAATTTCGTCGGAGTCTGAGATACTCCGGGTAGGTGGTTAAGGGTTAAATAAACTTTTAAAAAACGTAAGATTTTTTTATTAGGCAGGCTAAACTAGCGCTTCTGTATGTATGTGGATATAAATAGTCCTCCTGACCGTTTTCGGCCACGATAGCCAATCTCAGCGGAGATTAGCCATCTGCGGGAGATATTGTAGTGCACAAGTGTGTGTGCAGGTACAGGTGCACTCTCTGTTCCCTAAGCCCGATGGGACGACAATCCGACACGACCGGACGCAGCCGCAGTACCAACGGCTTAACGTGCTTCCCGAGACACGGGCGTATTTTACCGCCAACTTACAAACTCCGGGCTGCTACTGTGAAATTCGTTATGGAAAAACCCATTAACACTTTTTGCCCGATCCGGGAATCGAAGCCCAGACCCCGTGCTCCACAGTCGCGCTTGGGACCGCGAGACCAACGGAGCAATCCACCATACCATGTATTCTGAACAACGGCCTTACCACCACCTCAGTGAAGACTCCGATTGTTTGACCAAAATTTAAACAATTTATGCTTTATGGTGATATAAACAAAAACGTTATTTCTAGTTCCTAACACTGCCGCCCGGCGATGAGCGCAGCCGGCTGGTGCCAGTACTACAGAAGATACTCACACTCACAAACGAAGAGACGCAGAAAATAAATGCCGTCGCTAAGGGTAAGGAGGCTTATAAAACAAAAATATTCTTTATTAGTTTCCAGATCGATATTATTGCTTCAAGATTTTTGAAAGTTAAGTATGACCACAGAAAAAGTTATAGTAAAAGTACAGAAATAACACTCTGTGATTTCAAGCATGCGAATTTAAACCTAATATAAAGTCCGCTAAAGTTCATAATACCTTATACACGGCATGGACATGACCTTAATTACATAAAGGCCGGGGTCACACCGAATGCGTGGCGTGACGTGACGTGCACACGCGCGTGCGAGCACTGTCACACCGGCCAAGATCGGTGCAGCACACGTCGCGCGCGCACGCATGACGTTACGCAGAACTGCTGCACGCACGTGCGAGCCGGCTTGCCAGCAGGCATTTGGTTTGGAGTTGAGATCATTTAGCGAAAAGATGTTAGACAACAGCAGTTCTTCTGATGAAGAAGCTTTATTGCTGCTGCTTACAAAGAGACTTTGGGTTGACGATTTCTATTAGTTTTTCCTTTAAAATTGTCTCCATTGCGAAAAAAACACACGTAAGCTGCTTTCTGTTTGTAAATAAATACAACTTTGCGTGCGTGCGCACGTGCAGCAATGACGGATGCGTATGCGTGCGTGCCCGGTCTGGCATCTAACAGGGAGCGCCATATAATACAACGTCATCACTGCAGGCGCGTGTGCGACGTTGCCGGTCCGCTACACACGCGCACGGACTCGGTTTGTGACAAGATGCGGCTCTGCGTGCGTGGGTCACGCGCGTGCACACGTCACGCATCTGGTCTGACACCTTTCTTACAGTTTCATACATAACAACTGGTGCGTGCACGCATCACGTCACGCCACGCATCTGGTGTGCTTCGGCCTTTAGCCTACCGAGGCTAGGCACCCTTAACGAATCGAAATACACCTTAAGTCCGCGACGTTGTAGTTTGTATTACAACGCCTAAAATCTCACCGGTCTAAGCCCCTAGGACTTGGGAGTTGTGAGAAAACAAATTATTGTTCCTTGATTAAGTTAGTAGTAGGTACAATACACAAAGGTTAAGAAGTAATGTAATAGGTACATTGTTGATAATAGTTATATTGTTCAATGTGGAGATAGGTAGTAAGTACTACTTGTTTATTTTTTATGTTATTTTTAATTAAATTGGACAATAGTTTTAGATTGCTTGGGTTTAATACCGCGGAAAAATGCTTCATGGACGAAATTGTAACTTATAAGATTTTTGACATAATGTAATAGTAGAGATTTTTTTTTTTTGTGGTGGTAAATCATCAAATGACTTCCCCCGCTCTGGGCGGAGCGATGGGGAGTGTTAGACTTGTACTGACTAAAACCCACCCATGATGCTTCTATTGCCCTTTACGTTCCGGGGCCGCGGTCTCCTTTCGAGCAACCCGCAACCCCGGCAGGCGGAGGCCCTGGCAGGCACCTCTGCTTTGCTGATATCTCTTTGAAGCGCGCGTGGAACACTAACGCGCCGTCGACACGGACATAGTCGAGAAGCTTGACACACGTTTTCGACAAACAATTATTAAATTCTAAATTTATTATAGCGAGTTTCACGCCTCAGGTTGTAATATTATTGACTGTTACAAAACAAATCTCTAAATTAGTTGTTAAAATACTATAATATCTTAGGGTAGGTACCTGGTACACATATACTTACCTAAAAATGTTTTGGTAATCCATAACAAAATGAAATTGGCATAAAAAATATATAAGATCGGAGATAGCATAAAAACGCCGCCATAGTTAGGTTAGGTTACGACGGCGCGCCGCAGACTATGCTTGTAAAAGTCCTTAAAAATAAAAGACAGAGTTGTGAAACTTCTGCATTCTCGGGTATCAGGGAACTTGGATAAATAAATACCCTGTATTTCCCGGATCGTGGGAACTAAAAACATACCTATTATATCAGGTATTTTACTTTCGAATTAAAACAACATCAACACAAAAGAATCATTCTCCAACATTTATGCTAACATCATATCCATACGATAGAATATTCGATGAAGAATTTGAAAAGAGTTTTTGTTAGAGTAAGCGCATCAAGCGTCAGGTCTAACACGCGTGTGATACTCTACTGAATTAGCCACATAAGAGTGGTCGCGCGTTTCAGGTACAATTTTATGCCTATAGTGCGGAGTGCTACTCCTAGTTTGAGACACTATGGAGGTTGAATTTCTTGGCGTCCCTGGTGTAGCAGTTGCTAGGCGCGCTTCACGGTCAAGTTTGTCAATTTATGAGAGCAACTTCAAGAGGCCTGTTAGGCGTATAGGCTGTATAGGCGGCACATACCATCAATCCGACAAAAGTATTTTTCAGTTAGTATAGATACACTAAATGGTAGAAAAAGATATACGCCATGATCCTTCTGAATCTATGGACGACTATATTTGTTACATTACACTGTTATGTGTTACAGGTTGGGATCCAAACCCGAGCAAAGGATGGGGCAGCTACCTGCCCTGGCCAGGAGGAAAATAATAAAACTATGAGAGTAAAATGCGATAACCGTAATGCAATAGTAAAATGTGAACTATCTGTGATTCCAATACTGATGGCTGCCTTTCAATGATTTCAGAACTTGTATTGCATTTTAGACTATATTTTAATACAATTTATTTTTCTTCGTACATTTTTAGTTACTATTTACTATTATTTATTTTGAAATTCTAAGTGGACATGAGTAATTAGGTTAGAAGGAGAAAATATAAGTGATGCATACTACTTAGTACGTTAGTACAGTAATATAATACTAGCCAGAGGTGGGAACTAAATAGTATCATTATGTATATTCGTATTTCGTATCATGTTACGATTTATAGAAAAACTCTCAAAAACTAACCGTCGTTTGATATTTTACACTAATAGTTTTGTTTTTGCAAGGCAAAAAATCAAAATTTTCGAGTTTGTAATTATTTTCGTTTCATGTATTAAATTTGGTAATAAAGGCATCAACTAAGAAATTTCATGAAACTATTATGTGATTAATGGTGCAACTATACTGGTTATAATTTGTAATTACATTTTATGTGTTCATTTTACTAAATTTATTGCAACCGTATATTAATACGGTTTGCCACACTGAATAACGATTTTATCACCTGTTTATAACTATTAATTAAATGCGATTAGTAAACTATGCGTTGTTTTGAAATAAAACTCTCATTGTGAACACGGATAATAAGTTTGAACTGTAATTACAGCAAATTATCTACATAATTTGTAATCATGACTACATTCCGTAATATTTTAATTAATTCTACTTAAATTCGTCAACACACGGGATCGAAATTCCAATCTTTGTCCGTGAAATAATTAATATCCGATATGTTTTCATTATTGTACCTTTATTCTATGGCTAATTTAGGGTAAATAAGGGGTATGTTTTTTTACGATTGAATTGTTTATTATTTATACTCACAATACTATTTTATTAATATTAATGATTTCAATAGATAAAACTATAATTTTACTAAGTATTTTCGAATGTAATTATAAGAATTGTTTAAAAGGTATGTTTGTTTAAACAATAAAAAATAATAAAATTATCTATTCTGTTTTATTTTACACTCTTCTATGAAATGAAATGATTCACGAAGAAGGCTATAGTGGCGGGAACTACTGGGATTGCCAGATCTGGAAGATGCCACTTTTACACTTACGCTGACAATCAGTACTGGTTTACGTCTTTACAAACTACGTTCACAAGAGGAGAGTATTTACAACAAAATAAAATTCGCAAATAACAATAAAAATTATCAGCCCTGTTCAGTCAGAGACGATAACTTGAATTTTCTTGGAGATAGGCAATTATTATATTATGTTTTTTTTTTAATAAGTCAACTCAAAGTCGTGCTTACGAGACCTATTAGTGATTCAGAACAAAAAACAAAGGATTTTGTATTGTCATAAAACTAATTGGTTAGTCCAAGTAAATAAACAGTTATTTCTAGTTATGTTGTAAAACCTCAAATCAAAGGTTTATCTTTGATGAAGGAAGCACTTTATTTATTTATCTACTTCATTTAACATTCTGACCAACATAATTCTTTGGAAAATATTTTGAGATTCTTGCAAACTTCTTTAATTTATATGTTGCGTCCTAACAATGATCCAAACCAAAGAGTAAAACGTGCTAAATTAATTGAAAACGGATTGATTCTACAGAAAAATACCATAACCAAAGACGCCCATTACAAACATCCATTAAAAAAAGGTTTGAATACGTGTAGAGATAGATGCTTTGGTCGAAGAAAGCACGAAGAAAAACAAAGTTTCAAGCTTCCGGTTTTTCCGACGGATTTAAAAAACTAATTAGTTATTAGGTATTGCATCATTTTAAATAGCCCATATATTTTATGATTAATTTAGACCTTATAATAAACTAAAAGCTTTATATTTCATACAAATCTAGTTAATAGGTACGGTTTTGATTTTATTGATTGCATTTCCCGGGCGAATTGTCTACGGCGCATGCTCGAAAACTGCTCGGAAAATTCGTGACTGCGGCTGCAAAGGTGAGCTTTTCTTGTGTTTTATTGGAAAATATATAACATTTCAGTTGTTTTATGGATATTGGTGTGCTTCTGTAACACGTTTACAACAAAAATCTAAAACATAGTGATTTTCCTGAAAATATTTTTCAACTTCACCTGGGTACAGGTATTATGCCGGTTTACGATTTTTAAATTACGCAATTTTAATGTTTAAGTGAGAAAAATCTTTTGGTAAGCCACATTATGATAGCAAAATATAGTTCTGGCTTTTAACCAACATAGTTATGTTTTGCAATTCCTTTACCAACTCTTGTAATAGCAACTTTTGATTTCATTTTTTCAGTTGAGGGGTTTTCTTTAGTGATTTAAATTAGAAATATTTTTTAAATCATTTCTGTTTCGGTCATTTGTGCATAAAGTGAAAAAAATATTATTTTTCCAATTTCAAAGATATGTCATGTTAATGTCACCGTGATTAATTTTCGAAACTATACCTGGACATTGTGGCGACAGGTCTTAATATTTATCTGATGCAGAAAAACATGCTCAAGATGGACGCATTGCGAAGCTCATGTGCGTCGCCGGTACACATGCACGCTACGTAGTGCGACATGCGATTATTCTAATTCTGAATCATACTGTTGCAATACATCTGCTTTAGTACTTCTATAGATCACGCCTACTAAAATTAGATTGAATGTACTCTCTCCTTGTGATAGGTAATAAATATAAGTACACCGTCACTGCGTCGAAATATTTGTGCAGTTTCTGTAAAGTCGCCGGTTTACCCGTATTCTACATCTTCATAGTAGATAAAGAAACTTAGTGGTCAAGGTACTAGCTTGAATATGACCATTTTTGATACAACAAGAACACATCTTCACAGACATTCAAACAGTTATCCTCAAAATGAATCCTAAACGGTGTAACATTTTACCAAGGAACCTATTTACCGTTTTGAAAGGTCGGAGATAGAAATTTGATGTGTGTGTTATGTTGCCTTTTTCGGTATAGTTCTGTTAGAAATTCGATTATATGTTTTGATTTTATCAATTTTCTAAAGGTACTAAATAACTGGCATAAGGTTCAATAAATTTGCGTAGGTAGTTAGTCTATATTTGGCAAAATAGATCCGCTGTATCGATGTCCCGGATGTCCTATGCGCACGCTCGGAGGAGCGACTCCCTCGAGAATGTTGGGATGCTTCTAATTCAATCGCGCAGTTATTGTTATGCGCTTTAAGTGCAGCTACAACAATCTAGCCATACCTGGTTGCTTAGAAATGAAATTGTTACTGCCCTAAGTAGGAAACTAAAAACACCAATTCCATAAATAATAATCATAAAGTTGACAAAAATATCAAGAAATATTACGTATCCCACAACATAAAACAATATCCTACTATGCTACAGTTATTTCAATTCGCGATAAATGGATTTCAAGTCAAACCTATCTCGATTTAATTAACAGACGTAAACATTTAGATACTTAACGGGTAAACCTTTGAGTCGGTGTTTTACCTAGATGTGCGTAAGGTAGGTTAAGCTTTGTTGACCTTCAAAAAATTTATTGAATACAAATAGTGAATTATGTGAAAACCTACATTATATCCCGATCAATGAAAGCTTGATGCGGAAGTCAGCGGAAGTGATTGTACAGTTTATTCAACAGTTATTTTACTATCCATTAGTCGATTAAGTACTTAAGACATCAAAATATTGTGTCACCTTCAAAAGAGGTTCTATTGATTAGATTATATTGATGAATCATCAATGATGATTATTTCAACTCTACACAGCTAATTTCACAACTGTAATCCCCGAAAGGTGATTTAGATGCTAGAGATGTACATTTTTTATCCATTGGCTTTAAGTTTTAAATTTTGCGCAGGTTCAAGTTGACTCTCTAACGTTTCGCCTAAAGCCACAAGGATGGGTAAGGAGAAGACTCACATCAACATCGTGGTGATTGGCCACGTAGATTCTGGCAAGTCCACCACCACTGGCCATCTCATTTACAAATGCGGTGGCATCGACAAGAGGACTATCGAAAAGTTCGAAAAGGAGGCCCAGGAGATGGGCAAAGGATCGTTCAAGTATGCTTGGGTGCGTACCTACCTGTTTTCCTGTTTCTTATTTGGTTTTTTTTCAGTTTTCCCACATAATAAGTAATACTTTGTTAACAAAGTGAAACCATTTTGATCCAGAGAGTACGACCTTGATCTTGTGTAATGCGTTGGTATTAACATCCTTAAAATAGTATTTTTTTGTCATCAGCCCTCTATTACCTACCTAGTCATCTCATGGTAAAAACAGTGTTTTTTATTTGGAGATGTTATGAATAAAATTCTTTATCTAGTTTGATGTAGAAAACTTTTTAATTTTAATTGAGAATTCAACTAAAAGAATTTCCTTGACTTAGCTTTTGTTTTCAAACTCACCGGTACCTAGAGCGCCCGTTTTGATGTAGGTCAGCAGCTATATTGAAGACTGTGGTTTTTATGTGCTTCTTTGCATTGTCATTTTTCTCCATTGATGCAGCTATTTATTGGGTGTTCATATGAGTAATCGTAAATTGTATTGGTTGAAATGCGTAGGTCTTAGACAAGTTAAAAGCAGAGCGTGAGCGCGGTATCACGATCGATATCGCGCTGTGGAAGTTCGAAACGGGCAAGTACTACGTTACCATCATCGATGCGCCCGGCCACAGAGATTTCATCAAGAACATGATCACCGGGACCTCACAGGTAAGCTAAGATTGTTTTTATCGACAAAATGTAGTCATGTAGACTTGGTGTTGGGTTCTATATCTTTGTATTCTATAGGTAGACTCCACTTATTTTTTATGTGCAAAGGATTAAAGATTTCCGAATGAAAAATGGAATTTCTATTAAAAATCGTTATTTCCTAGGATCTGAAATAATGTTCTATACGGGTATAGAACATTATTTCTGCATATATTTATAGTCTTGGTATTTGTTAATGTCTATCAGGCTGATTGCGCGGTTCTGATCGTGGCCGCGGGCACGGGCGAGTTCGAAGCGGGCATCAGCAAGAATGGGCAGACGCGTGAGCACGCCCTCCTCGCCTTCACTCTGGGCGTCAAACAGCTCATCGTCGGCGTCAACAAGATGGATTCCACTGAGCCGCCGTACCACGAGGCACGCTACGAGGAAATCAAGAAAGAGGTGTCTTCTTACATCAAGAAGATTGGTAAGTTTAGCTTAATTCGAATCATTAGTAACAACAGCGGCTAATACATTAACCTCTAGTTTTAGTAATCTCTAACCGCTTAAATTGACTCCGGCTAGAACTAAACATCTTTAATTATAAACTGACTGAATGACTTGTAACAAAAACCAGCTTCGACCGAAGTTGTTGAACTTCAATGTCTCATTTTGCTGGGTTAATGACAAGGTGACATCCGTATAGTTACAATTAGATCTCGTCGTTACTTTTGTATTGTTTGCTGCAATCCAAAAATGTATTAAACTTTTTAAACTCAGGAAGTGTTTAAAAAGACGGGTCGGTATTTGTAGATTAAGTAAAAACTCAAGGTGACTTTGAGGTCGAATTCTTACATAATGTCGATGCGGCAGGGTACAACCCCGCTACGGTGGCGTTCGTGCCCATCTCCGGCTGGCACGGGGACAACATGCTGGAGCCCTCCGACAAAATGCCCTGGTTCAAGGGCTGGACCATCGACCGCAAAGAGGGCAAGGTCGAAGGCAAATGCCTTATTGAGGTACGCATTACAAATCCGACCTGTAGTATTGATCGTATAGCCCCAGAAATATGTCAATATTTAGACTCTTTTTGTGAACATTTCCAAAACAAAGGTCAAAGGCCATCAGCTTTCTTACAATTTCAGTTGACATGTTGTTTTGGTATGTAAGCTCCATTATCTATTATAGTTACCCAGCCCGAACACAAACTTTGACATAAACAAAGCTAGCGATGCGTGAAGATGTCCGAATAGTTACTTTCATGTCGTTCCTTTCGATTAAGTCCTTAACCTTTTGGTCTAGTCGTTACGATCGCGAGCCTCTCTCTTCGAAAGGGCAGACGAGCTGAAGCAACAACTTGATTCTCGGAAACATTTTGGACAAAAGTGGTTGACAATGTTCTTGTCCTTGTTCTACCTTTCAAATGATTATTTATTATTTCCTACTCTAGTAGGAAACTTATTAAATTCATGATCACTTCCTCATATTATCTTTTATGAACTCGCAAACTTTCGATCTTAGACTTGATCAAGGTAAAAAGAATAATTCTAGAATCTTCGATGCAGTATAGACCCTATGTAAGCAGATCTTATCACCACCGATTATATTGTGTATTCGGACCTTTTCCGAATCCGTACCAAGCATTCTCTAACCTAAGTAACTGTATGCAAAAGATATTTCTGGGTGAAATATCCCGGATTGCGGTATAGGACTCAACGTACCCAAATCATAATGCTGATGGAACATGGGTTAAGGAAGTAATGTAAATAAAGCTATAACATTAAAAACTGGTTCTTTTTTTTGTACCTATTGTTAGGTAGGTATAGTTCAAAACAAAATAAAACATCACAATGACGGGAAAAACAAGTGCACTAAAAGTCATTTTTCACCCACTAATTTTAGGTGATCCTTGTACAATCGTCTTGCAGTTAATCCCACAAAAATGTAGGCACACGTTACATGAATCTCTGTTGATAAACAGGCTCTGGACGCGATTCAACCCCCTTCCCGGCCCACGGAGAAGCCGCTGCGCTTGCCTCTCCAGGACGTGTACAAGATAGGAGGCATAGGCACCGTGCCTGTGGGACGAGTTGAGACCGGTATCCTCAAACCTGGTAAGATAGTTTTAGGAACGTTATCGACACCCAGAAATTTTGTCTCATTGCCAGTTTGTCGTATACCATCCCAAAGCTTAGACATAATGGCTAGTAATGTACTCATCAATTAAAATTATTGTTTACTATTGACCTGTCCCGGCTTCGGACGGGTGTAATGCAAAATGTTTGAAATACTCACCTTTTTCTCTGTCTACGCGAATGAAACTGGGACGCAGCTAGTACCACATAATAAACTCTTTTACAAAAAAAAAACGGGCACTTTAGATTTTTTTCTCTACTTCAATGAAGAACAAGAAATAGGTTTTTATTAATTTGACGATATATTGGCATGTTATTTGAAGCATCCTGGCATGATTCTTTACGTTCCAAATTTAAAATTAATAAAAGAAAAATAATGATTACTGTGGATTATTCTAAAATTGCTTTGCCAATGGCGCGAATTGCTGAAACGATTTTTAACTGATTACGATATTTTAAAACTTTTTGGATATTTTCTGCAAATTAAACAATTTAATCTTTCTTTTTACATTAAATACTACTTTTTGATATGAGTGATAAAGTGATAAGGACTGGTAAAATTATAGCCCTACTTGAAGAAGGTTGTTCGCAAACTTACGTGTCTCAGCGGCTAAATGTGAGTCGTTCAACTGTCCAGAGGACTTGGTAACGGTATCAAGAGACCGGTTCGGTCAAAAGAAGACCCGGTTCGGGAAGAAAACGATGCACAGAACCATGAGATGACCACTTTTTGGTGAGTCAGGCGTTGCGGAATCGTAAGGCGTCAAGTGTGGACCTGAAGAAGAGCCTTGAAGAAGTAAGAGGAGTAGAAGTTAGCTTGTGGACGGTCAGGAGGAGGCTTTTGGCTGCCAATATCAGGAGTTACCGCCCAGCTCGGGACCCTAAATTACTCCGTGAGCACCGTGTTGCTCGACTTCAGTTTGCTCGGAACTGTGATTCATGGACTCTGGAGGACTGGAATAAAGTATTGTTTTCTGATGAAGCTAGAATCTCTTTGTGTGGAGAGGACCGACGCCGGCGAGTACTGCGAAGACCACGGGAACTCTATGCGGAAGTGTGTTTCGAAGAAATCACTCCTTATGGCGGAGGCTCCGTTATGTTTTGGGCAGCAATTAATTTGACGGAGCGTACGGAGTTAGTTTTCATAGAAAATGGAACATTAAATGCACACCGGTACATAATGGAAGTCCTAATTCCATATGCACAACCCACATTGACTGCACTTGGGGAAGATTCCATTTTTATGGACGACAATGCTCGCCCGCACCGTTCTGGCGACGTGGAAGCGTACATGCAAGTAGTTGGGATCCGTCGTTTAGATTGGCCAGCTCGAAGTCCTGACCTCAATCCAATTGAGCATGTCTGGGATGTTCTAAAGAGACGGGTAAGATCAGTGCAACCTGCTCCACAAAACATCAGGGAGGATCATCCCAGAAGGATTCAAGCAATGATTTTGGCAAGAGGAGGTCACACTCGTAATTAGGTTTTTACATTTGTAACTTGTAAAAAGTCTTGTCTTTATTGCCGACCACTTCTTATTGTTTGGGCGTGTACATCGGTTTTAAAGAATCCATCGTTTTTTTTTCTTTTAATTGCCCGAATTCACTTTACGCGCATTAATTTACACGATTATAAGCATACATACTTTTGTCTTACTTAGTAAGACAAAAGTCACAGACGTACTTACTAGAATAGATAGCTTGAAGTGGAGATGGACTGGGCACATGCTGCGCGATACACAAGAGAAGTGGAGCAACATCGTAACAGACTGGTACCCTAGAGATGGGAGAAGGAATAGAGGAAGACAAAGCAAGAGATGGGAAGACGAACTTAAACTGACGGCAGGCCCAAAATGGAGAAGGGTTGCTAGAGACAGAGTACAATGGAAACTGTTACAGGAGGCCTTTGCCAAGAGGCACACTGAACTCAGAAATCTACTATAACGAAAGAGTCAACCACAACCGAAAAAATGTGAAGAAAACAGTTCAGGATGAGAGGCTTATTATTATAAGTATACAGACTACGTCAAAGAAATAAATTTCATTTAATTAACTCAAATCGACCTTAGAACGTAAATTTCCTTAGGTGCCCGTTTCTTTTGCAAAAGAGTGTAGGTATATGTAGAGACTAGAGGTAAACAGTCAGATTTCAATATTTCTCTGAGACAAAGTACATAACCTTACCATGCTATTGTTATTGTATAATGCACATAGTATCATAGATGTATGTGTCTACAGTTTTTCCTCTAAGGATAGTTGACATTACGATTTAGAACAAATTTATCAGGTATAAGAGCATTGTAAGAATATTATAATGGTGCTCATTTGTAAAGGCATGGTGGTTGTGTTCGCGCCGGCCGCCATCACCACTGAGGTGAAGTCTGTGGAGATGCACCACGAAGCGCTGCAGGAGGCTATGCCCGGAGACAACGTCGGATTTAATGTTAAGGTAATGTTTCTGCCGTTAACTATATAGTATGGAGTTCTATCCATTTACTGATTAAAGGTCAATTACGCTTCTAGTAATTTTCTGGAAGTTGCCACCAACAACAATTTAACTAGCTGCCAGCCCCTACTTCACAAGGCGCGTCTTCTATAGAGTCCAAACCGTCACAACGTATCCTACCTTGAAGCTGGAACCAGCCGTTCTCTTTCGCAAAATTTGACTGATTTTTTAATGGTTTCAGACATCAGCGTGTACGAACATAGTAACACGTGAGGTATTTGTAAAAGTCAACAGTCAACAAGTCCGTGGTAGCGTAGCAGGCAGGGCTAACCTCAGAGAACGCTGGATACATTTTGGTCTACATTATCGCTACTTGTGTTTTTTTTTTTAAATTACGGCCAGCTATTGTTTCCAATTATTGCACGAAACCTGTGCTGTCCCGAATAGAAGAGAAAATTACATTGATATATTTATTGTTGTCGATTGCAGAACGTTTCCGTTAAGGAACTGCGTCGTGGCTACGTGGCCGGCGACTCCAAGAACGCCCCGCCCAAAGGTGCTGCCGATTTCACGGCCCAGGTACAGTGACTCGTTTAATCATAGTCCTTTTTAGAACGCTTTCACTTTGCAGGAAACTATCGTTTGTTGTGTCATAAATCATTAATTTGTTAAGTAGAATTCTAATGAAATAAAATTACAATCTTCACTCGGGCCGTATTTCAACATCGGCCTCGAGAAACTTTAACTGAAGTTAGTCAGACAATGAAAACTACTGAATTAATTTCAGGTGTTCTGTATAAACTATGTTCTGAATAAACTATGCTCTGTATACATGGCATTGTTATAGGTCACGCACACATTATTTCAACAAGTTAGAAAATTGCCTAAAATTCCGACACATTCTACAACGTTGCGAAAACTTAATACACCAGTTAAGTGCATTGCTAAACGAAATCATTAGTAAATAGTTGTTATAATATCGTATCCCCTAATTTCCTGTCGCCTATCAAGTTTTGTAATGAATGTTATCGGCTGACCTTGTGCCTTCTGTTATACATAGTTCCCTGTTATGACTATTGCATATCTACATTGCTGCGAAATTTGCCAATGTCGATATTGTAGGACATTGAGTTGTTATTGATTATTAACTGCAATTAGGTTTATAAATAACTTCTGGCGAAATAACTTCTGCAAATGTTTGACTGCGGATTCCGATAGAAGAGCATGAGTGAGGTGGCCGAGATTGCTCATAAAGTCATAATGAATCACAAAAAATACATCCATAGACGGGTTAGTAATAATGACGATGATGACATTTCGCCTTCCTAAGTGATTCTGCATTTGTACGTCGAAGATACTTCATTAAGACCGGCGTCGTCCTTACCTGTCAGGAGGATTCAAGCCTTTCTGACCGTACCTATCTAATAAATTTACTCCAGTTTTGTACACCTCCTTGTCACAGCGGCCAACAGAAGTCAGGTCAGATAAACTTTTACCGTACCTACCTAATTAAAATATAACTTCGTAATGCGATCTTGGACTTCCCAAAGTAAATAAAAAACAATGAAGTTCAAGACAGGAAAATAATTTTAATGTTTATTAAGTTGAAATGCAATACCTACAGATTAGATGATAATCTACTTGTTTGGGTTTTACGAATCCTTTGGACAGTCGATATCTACTTGACATAATTGACTCCGGAAGTTCTAACTGTATGTATGTAGAACCTAATGACGCGCAACCAATACTTTACCATCTCCGTAAAACAATGCAATAAGTAGTACATGACTTAGCCAGCGGTTTCTCACGAAATTTAAAGTTGTGCCTGCGGTCCGTTGATGTTCAATATTAGGTACTGTAACAAAATAGTTTCCGAATTCCAAAAGTAAACTTATTTTCCACATTTTAGTGTTTTTAAGAAAGTCTGGTTTTTGCAAAATAGTTTTTTTAAACTCAGCCTTTTTAGTTACGGTATGATGGTATCTGATTATTTTACTAAATAATATGATGTCATCCACGTATGTAGTAAAAGAAAATATGTATTTTAGAAGAGAACTCTGAGATGTTTCTGACCTCTCTGAGCCCACAATGACGAGAATATAAAGATGTGGCTCATTCTGATATTAGTTCCATAGTAACGAAGAAGATTTCTATCTGAAGATTGTATTGCCGTCAGGTGATCGTGCTGAACCACCCAGGTCAGATCAGCAACGGCTACACGCCCGTTCTGGATTGCCACACCGCGCACATTGCCTGCAAGTTCGCCGAGATCAAGGAGAAGTGCGACCGCCGTACTGGTACACAAATAAACCTAGTCCTCTAATATAATTTAAGAAGTGCCGCCACCTATTTATTTAATGATACTAAGCCACGAGGCTGTGCTGTCCATGTTTATAGGTTATGAGATATTTCTGCTTTAATCAGTTATACCCATAGGAAGCAATGAGCACGTGCAATTATGAAAGCCGCCAGTTTATTTTCAATTAATAACAACCTTTAATTCTCGTTGAAAAATCACAACTTGTTATTTTTCTCTAACTCTAGGCAACAGCGCCGCAAGATCAAATATCTTTATGTCGTTGTCTATGATCTACCTACGCCAACATTACCTCTTGGGTCCTGGATTCATGGTGAATACCATTAAATTCATAAGAAGACGTAGAGCTAAAAAGCTGTCTGTGCCACGTAATGTTTAAAACATGTTTACACAGGCAAGACAACAGAAGAAGATCCGAAGTCGATAAAGTCAGGCGATGCAGCCATCGTGATCCTAGTCCCCACCAAGGCGCTGTGCGTGGAGTCGTTCCAGGAGTTCCCGCCGCTCGGTCGCTTCGCTGTGCGCGACATGCGTCAGACCGTCGCCGTCGGCGTCATCAAGGTACTCAAAACTTCACCCTTCACTCGAAACTCTCCGATTGGCTGTTATCATCGTATGGGGCAGATAGACCAGTAGGGTTATGCCTGATTTTTTCCTAAAGTTACGACTATCCTGGTTTTCTAAAGAAAATCGCTTTGGATATGCCTGTTTTGTTGGGTGGTCTCTGGCACCAATTTTTAAGTACAATAATCCTTTTGTTTCAGAGCGTTAACTTCAAGGAAGTCACAACTGGTAAAATTACCAAGGCTGCCGAGAAGGCCCAAAAGAAAAAATAACTATGGGGCATCCTAAACAATGTAGTGCAACCGACGAGCCCCGTGCGCGCTCCGCGCCGCCCGCGCGCGCTCGGAGCCCGCGGCGCGCGCTACGTCTCGCTGCCGAGCCCTAGCCGCGTACCTAGCCCCCTAGTGTCTCCCCGCAATCGGAGCTTCTTCACTGGTGACATCACACTCGTCCTCTACGTATGCATTTATCATAGCACGATATTCTTAAAGTTAGTTCGTTTTAGTTACGCTTACGTGTTAAGTTTATATCTTTGTGATTATTTTAGTCGTAAGTTACTCGCCAAGTTTGAGTTTCCGTATCTGAAAGCTCGTTACGTTTTATTTTTCCATCGCAAGGAGTTTAGGAGGAAAAGCAATGGAGTGGTCGTTGAATTTTTAAACAATTTCTGAGCACAGAACACTGACTGCTTTGTGAGTGTACCTACTCTTGTCGAATGTACCTACTTTATGATCATTTAAATGTTGTTTTTATTATTAACACTTTAACATTCGTTCTGTACAATTTTCACTAATATTTTTTAAAACTTACAATAAATTCACCTTTCTCATGATAATTATTCCGGTTTATTGATGAATAAAATTCATTGTATTTTTATTATGCCTAGATACGTAGGTGTAAGTATTATCGTATCTACTTGTTTCCACATTATTACGGTCGAAGATTATTGTAAAGTTAACATCAGCGTAGTTATTGAAGGAATTTGATTGTAAATCATTCCTTTGTAGTTAGCAGTATGACTAAAGCGTTATAAACGTAATGATAGAAATTTTTGAAAACTTTGTAAGGCGTAGATAACAAATTTTCGTTCCTAGTATTAAAAGAAAAATGAATTAATTTGTACTACTGTGAGAGGGTTTAAATATTCAATATTAATCAACCCATAAATGCTGTTTTCCATAATCTTACTGTTTAGATATTCTTATGTACGGAAAACAAACTCGAGACTCATTTTAAGCTAAATGTAACTTTGTAATTTTTTCAATAATTTTTGTAAAGACCTTGATCCTGATAAAACCATTAAAGAAGCTACTGGTAAAAAAAAACGTTTTTTATTGTCGATTTCGTGCATATAATATACACTGTTTGTAATAAACGATCGAAATTTACCATACGGCCAAAAAGGAAACTTGGTGGCGCCGGTAAGTGGTGGTATCGATATGTTTTTTTATGACCTTGCCTCGTAACACCCTTATAGTCCAAGAGCCCAGAGCGATCTGACATAACTTATTTTCACATAGATGAAACCTTACATTCTCAGTAGCGTCTCATGTGCTTTGAAGACCTGCGTGCTTATGGAGCTCGCCGTGTGACACCTGGGCAGGTACCAGATAAGAGAGGTTACTAAAAATAAGTGTTACTTAACTTAAAGGTCATTGGGCATTTTGTTTGAACATTTGAGCCACGGCGTACACAAATTAAATAGGGCAAGGTTTATAGCTAAACTAGCTGTGCCCAGCGGTTTCACCCGCTGAGGTTTAGGGGTATGAAAAATAGATGTTAGCCGATTCTCAGACCTACCCAATATGTACCCAAAATTTCATAAGAATCGGTCGAGCCGTTTCGGAGGAGTACGGTAACTAACATTGTGACACGGAAATTTTGTTAGCGTCAGAATGGCTGGTTGTCTATGGCAATCAGCTCTGAAAGTATATTCAAGAATTGCTACACAATTGCTTATATTTGCTATATTATATATTAGATGTATCTGGAACCCAGTGGTATGGGTCGCATTCTTGTGAGCCATGGGAGAATTGATAAAAAAAATATTTTATTATTTTTTTACATATATTCACATATTTCTTAAAAAACAACATCAAAAAAGATATTCATAGTCGTTTGCATCGGGAACAGGGTCCGAGCTATCGGTGGTCAGGGCTATTGAGAGAGGAACTTCCTAACAATACGGGCCGTGTCTAGAAGTACTGCTTTCTGAATCAAGCCCAGATCAGATTGATCCAGCTGCCAAGGGATAGCCTCCTCAGATGTTGGTCATGGCTATTGGCTATTAAGCCATTGTCTGACACGACATTCGGCACAATGACTGCACTGCTGTATTCACGTGCCACGACGAGTTACAATCTTCGAGAACTGGATCGGGAACATACTTAGGCCCGGCGCCCATTATCGGCATCGGCACGACTGAGGATTTTAGGTGGCGAATAGCAATATACATTAACGTAATGGCAATAAAGTAGAAATTTCCATTATATATGGTCGTAATAACAAAAATACCGGTTCGGTATGCTTGAGGCTGGTGTATCGGCAGTCTTGAGAATGATTCGGGATGCTTCGGCATTCTTCGGTACGCCGACGGCGCCGAGGCAATATATTCGGCAAGCTACAGGACGGGACGGTGCGGCATGCTTAAGGACGCCTCGTCATCCCTAAGAACGTTGCAGCATGCCAAAACATAGTTTCCGACAGTGTGCGCTTGCATATAGGATGCCGAAGGATCCTTTTCCTTGCCGATGTCGATAATGGGTGCCGGGCCTTATAGTACGGCACTTTTGATTCCATAAGGTTGTACTTCAAAGCAAATTGCTGGTGGATAATTCTGGCAACGAGGTTGTGTCTATGCAAGTATTCTCCGTTAACCTGACGAGAACACCCAGAAATAGACTGACGGATCGATTCTCCCGGACGGTGGTACTTCCTTACTAGTATTATACTTAAAAGCGAAAGTGAGTTTGTTTGTTACGTCTTCACGCTTTAATGGCTTAACCGATTTTGATGAATTTTGGTACAGAGATAGTTGGCTTAGGCTATTTTTTTAAAGTAAGAAATGAGGGAGAAAAAGACTACCCGGGCGTCAGACCCCGCGAGACGACTCCCGGCCACCGTAGATGCGAGCCTGTGGACGGTGAGCAATGGGTAGCTCACTGTCCGCCCGTCTATTGACGACAGGCCGTATCGACGGCGCGTAAGTTTTTCACTGAGAGGTGTCAGCAAAGCAGAGGCGTTCGTTGTGGGTTGTTCGAAAGAGATACCGTGGCTCCGGAACATTGTTTTATTTATTTATTCTGCATCTTACGACTATCATTACAGGGTGACCTAATAGTATACACAATTACAATAAGACGGTTAAGTAAGTTTTGTAACTATTTACATTAAAACACACAACAATGAAACAGATCAAAGTCGCTATGTGCTTGAGAGTATAAATTGCACGCGTCATGGGAGTCTCCTATATCACATTTGTTCGCGCGCGCTGCACCGCCAACAAGCAAGGCTGTCGATGTCGCCCCACGTACCTGCCCAGAACACATAAGCCTATCTACCGTAAAATGTCTAACATAAACGGTAATAGAGAAGGCACATGGGTGGATTTTAGTTAGTACAAAGCTGACACTCCCCCCCACTCCTTAACCGGACAATTCCTGTGGGTGCCTCGAGTGGAAGGCCCGGCAACCCCTGTGGGGTACGTACCTCGGCTTAGGGAAGACAGGCTGCCGTCGCAAGATATCGTGCGGTGTTCCACAGGGTTCGGTTCTTAACCCGCTCCTGTGGAACATCGGGTACCTACGACTGGGTTTTGCGTGGCAAGCTTCTGGCGGGCGTGAACCTGACGTGTTATGCGGACGACACGCTGGTCACAGGTCGGGGCAGCTTGCTCAGGGAGGCAGCGTTGCTGGCTACGGCTGCGGTATCACAGGTGGTGAGCCGCATACGGCGTCAGGGCCTGGAGGTGGCCCTTAACAAGTTCTGGCCCATGGAAAGTGTCTGACACTTATGATACAACTTTAGAATAATGTTCTACACAACATATATAAAAATCAGACATACAAATTTAAGTTAAGTAACACTTATTTTTAGTTACCTTTCTTATCTGGTACCTGTCCAGGTGTAACACGGCGAGCTCCATAAGCACGCAGGTCTTCAAAGCACATGAGACGCTACTGAGAATGTAAGGTTTCATCTATGTGAAAATAAGTAATGTCAGATCGCTCTGGGCCCTTACTCTATTAGTATCGAAATTTAGCAAACCGCCCGAGCCTGTTACAAGTACGCGCCGTGCCGCCCTTCATTTAACTAGGGTTTCTATCTTTTTTTTTGGCAATATGGAAATGTTCAGTGGATGCCCTCAGCCCTGAAGAGAGTGGAGCGGACTCGTACTACTCATACCCATATTTTGCCGGTACTGATTGACCTGTACGTCTCCAGGGGGAGTGAGTTGTCAAGCTCCCCATTACCTTCTATGACAGGCGCGCGTGGAACAATATGCGCCGCCGTCTCGTCCAGTGTGAATTTGGGCGACGAATGTCCCCAAATCCATTGCCTGCTGCATCTGAACGGAAGAGGGCGTTCTCCGCCCTCTACTGGTGCACAGTGCATGAGTGCATCTGCTGCGGGATAACTTGGAGCTGGTCCTCTACCTTTTCGCAGATTCTCGGAACCCTGTGCTGCCACCCATCGATCGGTCAACAGTCTGCCGTGACAGAGGTCTTCTCCTACTTTAGTCACAAGCGCACGGGACAGCTCATCCAACAAGAGGGGTTGTCTAACCTAGATCAATTGGAGCTGCCCCGCAAATGATATCACTACCACTACAGCATTTTCTCAGACAATGCGTTTTGAGTTATCGTTCCGTTTCACCAAAAACACGCAACATAAAATAATAAATTGTAAAATAAGTGCTGCATTAGAAAGTACCTACATGTGTAGGTACCACATTGTTTAATGGTACAGGACAGCATATAAAAAAAAAATGTTTTGCTTTGCTTGCATATTCCCATTTGTGTGCGTTCCCATTGAGGGATCCATTTGAATTTTTCACTTTTGGATCTGTCTACGCGGGAGAAACTGCGGTGCGCTGTTAGTTTGATATATAAATGTTTAGTCACCCTATAAGAAAGAGACAAAAAACCTCTCTTTTACATATATCTCTCAGCAATTGTTTCTGGTGAAATGCTCATTCCAATTTGTTTAATAAATCCAAATCATGAGCTCATGCTTGCGTACCTAACAAAAATACTGTTGAAACCAGTATTATACTATTTTTCACTACGTTTTAACTCTTGAACAAAAACAAAGTATACTTAGGTATGTTTCCAATGCATCAATGCTATCCACATAGACCCTGTTCAAAAAGTAAAAATATTATTGTTTAAAACAAAAAAATAATTAAATGCTATAAGCTTTATGTAGTCACGCTAATTCTGGAGGTATGCCCAGTCACCCTTAACTTAGCCCCATTTTAACTTAGATTATTCAATGTTTTTTTTGGGGTGGGAAATCATCAAATTATTTCCCCCGCACTGGTCGGAGCGGGGGGGAGTGTCAGACTTGTACTGACTAAAACCCACCCATGTGCCTTCTATTGCCTTTTACGTTCCGGAGCCGCGGTATCTCTTTCGAACAACCCGCAACCTCGGAATGTTTGCCCCTTTTTTTTCGGATGGGAAATCATCTAATGACTTCCCCCGCTCTGGGCGGAGCGGGGGGGCATGTCAGACTTGTACTGACTAAAACCCATCCATGTTCCTTCTATTGCCCTTTACGTTCCGGAGCCGCGGTATCTCTTTCGCACACAACCCGCAACCCCGGCAGGCGGAGGCTCTGGCAAGCCCCTCTGCTTTGCTGACATCTCTTTGAGGCGCGCGTGAAACACGAACGCGCCGTCGACACGGCCTGTCGTCAATCGACGGACGGACGGTGAGCTACCCATTGTCACCGTCCACAGGCCCGCATCTACGGTGGCCGGGAGTCGTCTCGCGGCGCCCGGCGCCCGGGGCGTCTCCCGCGGCGGCTGGGTTGGCTGGATGTTCTCTCCCTCAAACGCCCGACCACCTCCTTTGCTAGCATTACTGCTTCGCAAAAGGAGGTGACCGCTTCCCATTCCCTCTCGCTCCGGACCATAGCCTGAACCAGGGCCAGACGCGAGAGATCGCCGCCGCCGATCGCCTCCACGAGGGCACGGCGGTGCTCCGACCTGCGTCAGGCGGTAGGTGAGGACGCCATGACGCCTCTCCAGCCACTCCTCAAAGAGGGGACTCTCGATCGCACCGGAGGCCTGTCCGCTGAGCGGCAATTTGCCGCGGTAGCGGAGTTTCCCCCCGGTGTAGTGCCTCCGCGCGCCACTCATACAGGCGCGCGAGGACTATCGCCTCCAGATCCCACGGTGGCAATCCGGCAAGGAGGCTCGCTGCCTCGCCGGAGATCGTGCGGTAGCCCCGAATCAGCCGTATGGCTACCACCTTTTGGGGCGCGTGCAGGTAGTGGGCGGCGCGCCGCCCTAAAGAACGCGCCCATACCGGGGCCCCGTAAAGGGCCATGGACCGCACGACTCCGGCATAGAGTACGGCAGGAGGCGTTTGGCCCCCTCAGATTGGGCAGGAGCCGCATGAAAGCAGCCCCCGTCCGCTCGAGTTTGGGAGCCAAACGTCGGAAGTGTTCCACGAAATTCCACCGGCTGTCGAGGACGATTCCCAGGTACTTCATCGTCGACCCGACGCCGATGCGAACCCCTCCTACCGTTAACTGGGATCCCGACGGTGGCGTGTTTCCGCGGCCATGAAATACCATGGCCTCGGATTTGTGCAAGGCCACCTCGAGACCCAGTAGCCGGATCCTCTCCGCGACTATCGCAACCCCGCGAATGTTTGCCCCTTGAATGACATTTTCAGGAGAGGCATTAGTGGGTGTCATATAATAGTAGACTGGCTATTTAATCTAGGATTGAGGATTGGTAGGTACTGAAGTTGTCCGTGGATTGTGTATTGAAAAACAAGATCGCAGCTCTAGTTTTAACTTGGTCGCTTGCCAAAAAAACCATGCGCTATATAGTGCGTTTACAATGAGAAAGTGACTTAAACTTATCTTTTTTGTCTGACCTCGCGACATGATGACGTCATCATCTGCCTAGCCTTTTCCCAACTATGTTAGGGTCGCCTTCCAGTTTAACCGGATGCAGCTGAATATCAGTATTTACGTGGAGCTACTGCCTATCTGACCTCCACAACCCAGTTAGCACTGGGTAATACGATACCCCTTGGTAAGACTGGTTGTTAGACTTTCGGAACACTGACTACCTGTAACGACTGTCAAAGATCTACAAATGACAGCCGGGACCAACTTAACGTGCCTTCCGAGGCACGGAGGAAACTCGGTATGTAACGGGTGGTCACCCATCCACAGACCAACCTAGGCAAGCGCGGCTTAACCTAAAGATCGACTCGAGCGGCTGCTATTATTAGCCACGAGCTCCTCTCGCGCCATGATGACGTCATAGCTGATAAATCGAAGAAGATTAGACTAAGAAGTTAAGGCGTGTACATTTTTTTTCCTTATAAAATACCAAAACAAGCAATGGCCTCTAGATGCAGGCAAACTCAGCGCATCAACATATTTATATCGAGTAATTGCCAGCATTCAAAAGACAGTATTGTAAACGCATTTTACGTTAAGTACTTGAATGTGTATTTGTACCAATGCTCGGATATTTTACAAAGTAATCAAAAATTAAAACTATGTAATTTTTACTAAATATGCTTATATTTCAGCTGGAAAATATTGTGTATAAATTTGACATTGACAAAAAAACTGACATTGACAGTGACACAATAAGGTGAATTTGACAGTTCGTGATTAAGTTTCTGTGAGGTGGATGAGTTTTCGCCGCCTATATTTACTTGCGATACCAGTGAGTTGTTGATAACGAAACACGATGACGTGTGCTTTGCCGTAAGTGAAAGTAACTTATTAGTGGTAGGAGCAATACGCTTAGGCCTTCAATATCTGTTGTGTATTGTAGCAACTGCAGTCTGCCGCGAACCGTGGTTTTGTACGCTTGGATCCATTAAATCGTTCTGCTTCGTTTACGATGTGTGGAATTTTCGCATATATTAATCACCTAACGCCTAAAACACGGCGTGAAATATTGGAATTGTTAGTTACTGGATTAAAACGCTTGGAATACAGAGGCTATGATTCGGCAGGCGTTGCCGTGGACGCCGCTGATCAGAAAGACATAGCAGTTCTGAAACGACGCGGCAAAGTCGCCAATCTCGAAGAACTACTGCAGGAGCGCTGTGTGGAACTGTCAGTAGAAGACAGTGTGGAGTCGCACTGCGGCATCGCACACACAAGATGGGCTACCCATGGAGAGCCCAGTGCCGTCAACTCTCACCCGCAACGATCTGGCGAAGACAACGCTTTCGTTGTTATCCACAATGGAATCATTACCAACTACAAAGAAGTTAAAACTTTCCTGGAAAACAAAGGTTATGTTTTTGAATCCCAAACTGACACAGAGGCAATCGCTAAGTTGATTCACCATCTGTACAACCAACACAAGGATTTCAGCTTCCAAGAGCTAGCAGAACAGGTAATTCAACAGTTAGAAGGTGCTTTTGCTTTGTGCTTCAAGTCCCGTTACTTCCCAAATGAATGTGTGGCAACCCGCCGTGGTAGCCCACTGCTGGTGGGCATCAAGACGCGCCGTCGGCTCTCTAGTGACCATGTCCCCATCATGTACACCAACAACAAAGCCACCCGGGGTGTTGTGCCAGCGGTACCGCGAGTCAACAGCCATGCTCACTTCCAGCCTGAAGAAGAAAGGGAAGTTGAATATTTCTTTGCCTCTGATGCTTCAGCTGTTATTGAACATACCAACAGAGTGCTTTACTTTGAAGATGATGATGTTGCTCATATCAAGGATGGTGTTCTCAGCATTCACCGTCTATCGGGCAGTAGCACTGACCCTCACCAGAGAGAAATTTTCACTTTAAAACTGGAGCTGCAGCAAATAATGAAAGGTAATTACGACTACTTCATGCAAAAAGAAATTTTTGAACAACCGGAATCCATTGTAAATACAATGAGGGGCCGTCTAAACTTTGCTGACAGTACTGTTACCTTAGGAGGCATTAAAGACTATATCCCAGAGATAAAACGATGCAGACGGTTGATGTTAATAGGCTGCGGTACCAGCTACCACAGTGCTGTAGCTACTCGTCAGCTATTGGAGGAGTTAACAGAGCTGCCAGTCATGGTGGAGTTGGCTTCTGATTTCCTGGACAGGAACACACCAGTATTCCGTGATGATGTATGCTTTTTCATCTCTCAGTCTGGAGAAACAGCAGACACCCTAATGGCACTCCGTTATTGCAAACGTCACGGCGCTCTGATCGTCGGTATCACCAACACTGTGGGTAGTTCCATTTGCCGTGAGTCTCACTGCGGCGTGCACATTAACGCTGGCCCTGAAATTGGTGTTGCCTCAACAAAAGCTTACACTTCTCAGTTTGTGTCGTTAGTGATGTTCGCTCTCGTGATCAGCGAGGATCGTATCTCTCTACAAAAAAGGCGCGCTGACATTATAGAAGGACTTCATGAATTGGACACCAAAATCCGTCAAGTACTAGCTCTAGACAACGAAGTGAAAACTTTAGCTGAAGACCTATACCGTCAGCGATCACTGCTTATCATGGGGCGCGGGTACAACTTCGCCACTTGCCTTGAAGGTGCCTTGAAAGTAAAGGAATTAACATACATGCACAGCGAGGGCATTATGGCCGGTGAACTGAAGCACGGCCCGCTGGCACTAATCGACGACTCGATGCCGGTTGTGATGATCGTAATGAGAGACCCCGTATATACAAAATGTATGAATGCACTACAGCAGGTTACTGCACGTCAAGGTCGCCCCATCCTCATTTGTGAGGAAGGTGACAAAGAAACAATGGCGTTTGCGTCACGATGCCTTCAGATTCCTAAGACTGTGGACTGTCTCCAGGGCGTGCTCACGGTTATCCCTATGCAGCTCCTCGCGTACCACATCGCCGTTCTGCGCGACTGCAACGTCGATTGCCCACGCAATCTCGCTAAATCGGTTACCGTTGAGTAGGTAACTTCATACTATTGTAAGAGTCTACGCACAGCTATTCGTTGATAGCAATCTAACGTTAAATCATCAATAATTAAATAATGTTAATTAATAATAGAAAAAAAGATATTGTTACTCAGTAATGGACCAAATATTTGTGGATTATTGTTATGAAATAAATTCGACAATACTTTGGTTATGCTGTAAACGGTTTAAATATCTCGCCTGATAAACTCTTTGATGTATAAAACTACCGCTGGCAATATTCGGGAACTAGTTTTGTAATCATGTGTCTGATTATTTTGTTTTTTTTTTCTCGTCAATTTCTGTACATTCCGAAACTTTTCTATTTTATAACTTATTAAGTTCCTTTGACATTCCATGACTTTGTCAATAGGTAAATCATTTCGGTCTAGCATTGTTATAGCATTATGTATGACTTTACAAGACTAAAAGTTGTTGGATCAAGGCCATGCCTCTCGCTTGCATACTGCCTGCTGTCGGATATGCAGTCATTAAGTTGTAAATAGATTCAACTCCCCCAATTCTTTTTCGATTTATAAATTGTAGTGTGCAATTTTATAAGAGGACCTCTTGACAATTGAATGGCATCACTTGCCTGCTGACTTGTGCTTACTGCCACGTTGATTTTTATTTCAATTAGCAATTAATTTAAATAATAAATTTATCAATTTATCTGCAAAATTATGAAGAATAAATAACTGCTAAATTGTTATCGACGTTTTTGGTGGTATACACAGTTTGTTCATTCATTTTGTTATTTACATAAAAATATTCACTCTTAAAATTGTAAGTCTGGTGATGTGCTGTACAATTATGTTCAAGCTAGTGTTAAAATTTTTAAGTATGTCAATAATTATGAGAAACGAGAAATTACCACAAATGTGCAATTTGCCGTGTTTGGCAATGAAACTTAATATCTAATTTTGTTACATATAAAGTTACGACGAAATTGTTGTATTGGAATAATGCTACGATAAAATGTTTGTTATCTTTAATTACTCACATCAACAAAATTTATTTTTCATGTTCCAAATTTATTTTTTAGATTTTATGATTTGATAAGTGTTTTAATTATCAACATCAGATTGCCGAAAGTCTGAACGTTTTATATCTATCAGATTGTTATAATTCTTTGAATTTTAAAATATATATTTGAATGTATCGATACTCAGCCTGCGGCCTGCCGGGATTGTCTATGTATATGGCCACAACTTTTCCGTAATAAGCATACACTAGAGCGAATATGATTCGTCTAGCAAGCCTGCGCACTCTCATGCACTCGGCATGCAAAAGGGTTGACTATCGTTATTAAAATGCATCACATTCGATTGAGATTCTTAGTACGTACTTATATGTAGGATTTGTATATACATAATAAATTAGAGTTGATATGTCCTAGATGTAGAAAATGTTATACATAATTACGATACATTTGATGTATAACATGAATTTATCTGATTAGAATAAGTATATTTTGTTTTCTTAAAACTTTGATTCGATAATGGCAGATAATTCACCTTTAGTGTATAAATGGAGCTAGAAATTTGATAGCTATGCTATAAATAATTGGATTTAAGTTTGTACAACTTCATCATTTTAAAATTTGGTTGATGATAAGGTTTGAAAACAAGGAAATGTGAGATAAGTACGCACTTAATGAATTTGATAACAAGCGATTACTTTAATTGAATTTTCATCGTCATAAATATTCCCCGAAGTACATAAGTAAGAAAGGTTAAATATTATGTGTAGGTAATCCCCACACAAATATTTTTTACGTATTGTAAAATATATTGCTTCTATTGGTTCATAAAATAAAATGTATTTATTACAATGATTATTCGGAGTGTAGGTACTAAAGTGCTCAAGTAAAAAGCAAATGTAACAGCTTCGAAAAACAAATTAAAAGTAAAAAATTGTAAATATTATCGTTTATTATTAATGTACTGTTGTTTATATTTATATTCTAAATTATCGCTAGTCAAAGTCCTTAGATTAGATATTTTTGATATTAAATATCCGATTTTAAACAAAACACTTGTATATTTATTTATTATTTTATAAACTCACCGATATTAGATCATCTCTCTATTGTAATTGTTTAAGAACTTTCAATAATGAATGGGGTATATCAACACTAACACTATGTTGACTATACCTGAATATTTTTCCAGCACAGTAGTACCTACTTCCATTCCAATGCTATCAATACCCGAAATAACAACAGGATAATTTTATGAATGCCTCAAAAACGAGCCATATCCCACTGCGTCCAATCTGAATTCAAATTCTATATATTGTTCGAACACATTTTGGGTATAGTACGCAACCAAAGACTAAAACCAAGTGGTTATATTCTCTATGTACGCTACCCTTCACACAACTACCACTATGGTTACTTCGAACCAATATATTTTGAACTCTGATCGGAAGCAGTGCACAGACGCTCCTTATTAATAAATTTTATACAAGTTGATAAGCAGCTATTTAAAGCAAAAACATATGTTAATTTTCAGTAAAACGTTTTCCATGATATTAAAATAAATATGAATAAATAATAAAATTTGTTTCTATTCCATGAAATTTATTTGGATTTATGTAACCCTTTCCCTGTCTGGTGAATTGTGTAACACACTTTTCACAATAATCCATTGGTTTTTGTTCGTTTCGTGTCGATGAAACTCATATTGTGTTGGAACAGTATGGGGCCACCTGCACAGCTCTAACATTTGCTATGCTTAAATAGGTGCAAGTGGTTGTTCAGGATGGGCATATCCGGCAAAACTACGGGCTTCTTCGGGCTCCGTTGTACCATTGGTATTGTAAATAGTGTTAAATTAGTTTGAGTGGGCTTCAAAAACTCAAGCAAGAACTATTGGTTCGAATTGAAAAAAATCGACCAAGAGCGAGTAAGACTCGCGAACCGATGGTCCCGTACAAACTTGCGACATAAACGCCATATAATATTTGACACTATTTGAGGGTTGATATTTTTCTCAGCACAAAAGTACAACAGACTTAAATATATGGTGTTAATTTCAACTCGATACCTCCCTGCGTACCCGAGATAAAGGGTCATGACAGACAGACAACAAATTGATCCAATGAGGATAACAAAAAAAATATACAATGTATGGCTTCCCCCGCTCCGCCCAGAGCGGGGGAAGTTATTTGATGATCTCCCATCCGCAAAAAAGGGTACCGTTTTTTCCTTTCGAGGTACGGAACCCTAAAAATATTTTAAAATTGGATAGACCATTTATTGAGGAAGGAGAAGGGTATAAGTTTATAAAATAAAACTGCAACAGTAAGGAGCTCAGAGGTGAGTAGCAGGTGTAACTGCTGGACAATCAGTGTTTGAAAACTTTCTTTCTTGGCTTGCTAACGTCACTAATGCAATGAATATGATTGAATTGGCAATATAAATACCACTGTGAATATGAGTGTGTAACGCAATTACTTCGCTTGTACAGTACCTAGGTTAAACTTTGTCAATGCAGTCAACTACTGGTTACGCTCGCGTGGGACTCACACCTGGCGTAGTCAAAAATCAGTCCGACTCATGCGGACTGATTGAATTACACATGATGGCATTGGAGGTCCAAATAAATTATCTAATAATTTCACCAATGCTTAGTGAGCTGAATGACACAGGTAACGTAAAATATCGGTTTAATTAAATACGGGGTGTAAACCAAACCTACACGAAGTTGTAGGTATGTATGGGGAGAATACACGTGCCGTTCGGCCTTGTTATAGGTATTTTTACACCCTTTGTGTACCTACCTACTGAATATCTATAAGCAACTATTGTTTTAATGGCGATATAAACCTATACCTACTATCCGATTAGTATGTAATATTAAAAGTTGAACTTATTTTAGATCAATTTTATCCTGTACAATCGCATTTTTATTTCCCTAGATTACTTAAACGAACTAGTCTTTACTGAAGTGTTGTGTCGACATCTACAAAATATAAACTTCACCAGTCGGATAAAAAAATATCAACAAGAAGTTAAGTATTAGATTACTGTTTATTATTAGAAAGTTATTTTATTCTCAAACTTACTAAGAACATTACGTACAATCATACATGTAAGGAAATAACCAAATAATTAAGTCACTTTGGTAATCTAAAACCAGTGCTATAAATATCATAGTCACACCATAACTAGTTAATTAACTACCTTGTATTTAGCATTAAAAAAACCGGCCAAGAGCGTGTCGGGCCACGCTCAGTGTAGGGTTCCGTAGTTTCCCGTCCGTCACAATAAGTGTTCCCACTTATGAGTTTAAAGGTGGAGGAGGAAATTATTTTGTACAACTTTTTGTCTTTTTTGTACAAAAACTGTTGTGTCAATCAAGTTCAAAATGATTTTCATAGAAAGTCCTTATAAAGTTCTACTTTTCAGATTTTTTTCATATTTTCTAAACTTATGGTTCAAAAGTTAGAGGGGGGGGACACATTGTTTTTTACTTTTGGAGCGATTATTTCCGAAATTATAGACATTATCAAAAAATGGTTTTAGTAAACCCCTATTCATTTTTAAATACCTTTCCAACAAAATATCACACGTTAGGGTTGAAATTAAAAAAAAAATCACTTCCCACTTTACATATAGGGTGGCTACCCTAATAAAACATTTTTTTCCAATTTTTATTTTACCACTTTGTCGGCGTGATTGATATACATATTGGTACCAAATTTCAGCTTTCTAGTGCTAACGGTCACAGAGATTAAGCGAGGACGGACGGACGGACGGACGGACAGACAGACATGGCGAAACTATAAGGGTTCCTAGTTGACTACGGAACCCTAAAAAGTTACAGTGTCCATAGGTACTGTAGGTAATTACGAAAGTAGATCTGTCTGTTTTCGATTTCACGTTATTTGTGACTTGCGCCTGGAAAAGGATGAACAAGAACCCTTTTAAACCTCGTAGTCCGCTCCCTGTAAATATTTTCCGACTTATAGGCAAGCAGAGCCGTGGGCAATAGATAGGGCTGCGATAACATTTTATTCTGTTGGTCACCGGATTTGGCCTTCAGCCTGATAAACTTGCCAGAGCACTCGGCTAAAATCTAAATTAATTTGAATATTTATACACGTAGGTATGCAGATGCTCCAAAAGCCGAATAATAAAATAAAATACGAGACAAAATAAATAAGTAAACCAGTCTTGAACATTTCGAGACAAGTAAAATTTTAGACACAACACACTTTGTCTCGTATCGTTACTATAATAATGTGAAAACATTTCGCAAACTGTTAGTTACAAAACCGCTTGGTTCATCTACGTGCATCACCATCAACAACTTGCTAATTACCTATTTTAAACAATCTCACAAAACTTAATGTCAGTCCTACACGATGACGTCCTACGATCTGACGTAGACCCAAGAAGACAGTGCACATTGCACATCTTCTATCTGGTAGGCTGGAAGGTGAATAACATTACCGAGAAAAAAAATAGTAAAAATAACACTCTTTCTCGTATTCTTCTCAGTGAAAGGGTTCATTTGATATCCATGGCAATGCATATAAAATAACAGCCTCTGTCTTAGGGAGCCTGCCATGTTGGATTTAGAATGACGTTGCTTAGCTTACCATCCATTTTCATCCAAACTATACACGTACCTGTATGCAAAATTAACAAGGCAACTGCCTGCCCAGGCTGCGGGTTGGTTTAAAAGAGATACCGGATCTTTCGGCTACCGGCCTAGGAACACAAAGGGCAAAAGAAGAAACATGGATGGGTTTTAGTTAGTACAAGTCTGGCGTTCCGTCCAGAGCGGAAGGATTTGATGAATTCCCGAACCAGAAAAAAAACTTTTCCAAATTTCAGGTCAATGGGAAACCGGGAAATAAGTCTTTAATTTGAAAGTTTTTTTAACGTGCCAAGTTATACGTGAAGCCAATAAAAGCGTGTTAAAAATGGGAATTACGTGCTGACAATGTGACATAATCAATTCGTCTTTACCGGATGAAGGCGTGGTTTCGTAACTCTCGCTCTTTTACCCAATAGAACAAACAGCCGTCTCTAACTTCAATTTTGTTTAGTAGGCGTAGTGAAACAAAGCAACGATATGAATTCGCACGGCACGATTTCTCAGAAGCGCTCAATAAACTTTTAACTTTTATGATATTTAGTTGATAAGTATGTAGGCACTGACCTTCTAGTTAACTTTTTACCACATTGCAGCATCTTATATAGGTAAGGTTTCTTCCTCCCATTATGTAAAAGTTGTAGGATTCGGGGTTCGTTTCAGGCTGAATAGCCTATACTTTTTAATTTCCTATTTAGTTACGGACATTGCAAATATTTCTAAATGTGAAATGTATAGTTTTAGTCATAGAATAAATAATAGTAGGTATACACAGAATAAATAATACTGTCTGGTCCGTAAAATCTCAAATGTTGAATCTAACTCGATTTGGCGGGTAGGTTTCCCTCACAACAAAGAATGCACGTATAATTAGTAACAGTTACTAAGATATTATTTTAAATATAAAATACCTAGTATCTTTCTTGTAAGTACTTTATTTTGTTTTTTAATTTTTATGGTTTGCAGTCATTTTATTTTGTTTATCAATATTTGTACGCCTTCACGGTAGAACATAGCGCCAATATGTTTAAAACTAGGTCTTAGTTTTTTTTATGTAAATACCTACATATGTTTCACAAATAAAAGTCTGATTCTGAAAAAAAAAAACAAAAGCTAGAACTTGCAGAGGCCTGGTTCAACTCTGCATGCCGACAGGCAAAATAAGATTTTGATAAAGATATGATAAAGATTTTGTTTTTGTTAGTCTTATGTGTCTAGATGATTATTATATTATCATGAAGAGCGATGGATGACTGGAATTCTATCGGTCATTTCAGCACGTCTACTGTGTCATCCGTGTCAATTTAAGATGACGTAGCTGATTTTCTTCTATTATTAGCCGTGTTCAATTGTTCATAATTGTGCATACTACATCATCTTCCACACACTGTCCCTTCCATGTTTATGTGTTCTGTCTCGTTTTTGCCAACCGTCACACTGTTTGCCACAATTGTCAAGTAAATAAACACAGAATATGATGATACGCTTTTCCTAAGGGGTAGAGACAGCCAGCCTCCAAAACATTGACGGCACTGTTGGCGCAGTGGCTGAGCGATCGACTGCTGCGCTGCGTATCGCAGGTTTGATCCCCACACCGAACAAATATTTGTATGACCTACTGATAGTTGCTTCGGGTCTGGCTGTTTGTGTATGTGAGTTTAAATGTTTGTAAACGTACCCACGTTACAAGATAAAATGTCAGTGTGGGGCAACGTTTTTTTAGAAAAAAAAAAAACAATTAGGTTTTGATGAAATGCGCAAGTATCTACTCCGACACCTCGGCCAAAGGTATTGAAGAACAGCGTGGTTTTTGAGTCAGAAAGAGTGACACAACAACCCATTATCCACGCCAAGAGCCCTAAGACAGCGGATTTTCAAATGCAAGAAAAATCATACTCTTCCTTTTTGCTAAAATTTGTAAGTCTTTAGAATAGAAAACTTAAGCTAATAGACGTTTTATTACAAACTTATCAGTTAATTGGACTTTTACGGCTTATTGTTGTATTCTTCGTGCAATTAGTTGTTTATGTTATTAAGTTAGTAAAGGCACATATTTATCCAGCTGGACGTTGTAGGTAGAGCTGCATACGTCAGTGAATTGTTTCGAATGAAAATTCTGTTGTTTCAGCATGCTGTACTTAATGACGCTATATTGAACATTTTTAACTTACTGCTCAAGGTTACTCTTGTGTTCGTCATCTCCGTCTATAGTTTCGTCTGCCCGATACCGTCATTTTCGTCATCTTTAAAGTTTTCATGCAAAAATCATTGACGAAGATGCACTTTTTATCAGTAAATTGCCACCCTGTAAAATTATCAAAATTTCACGCTGGTATTTAGAAGCTAAAAGCGTTTGATGTAGGGGAGAACAGGGCAATGGGAGCCTAAGGAAAAGTTGTAATAAAAACCACGTTACTCAAAATTCTTCTATTTTTTTATTATAAACTTTTACCATTATTATAAGAGAATACAATAATTATAGTTATAACCGACCGTTCGCATTACTCCGTGTTCCCCTACACTTTCAGTAGATCTAAGTATATTAAAACCTCTTTGAACATACCTAACATGGCGTTTTTATTAATATAAATAGCAGAGCAATAAAAAACAATCGCCTTTTACTATTTATTTTCTCTACAACTCTCTGAGGAACGACCTGTTGTCATCATCCGAATCTATAATCTCTTAATTCTCATGCCGATAAGATGTGGTAAGACTGCACAGCCACTCCACAGTTCGGTTATCCAGTATGACTCTGCGTACTTCAGGTAAATCCCCAATGTTCACATTAAAATCTTCGTTAAATAATTCAAGATTAAAACCGGTTATCAAACATTTATCGCTCTGATAATGTTTGATGATCAAAGCTGTTCCTCGTACTAGCGCACTACAATCTGGACGTCATGTTATGATTTATATTTATTTGATAAGATACTGCATTATATAAAACTAGACAGGATATTTATGTGTATTATCGCCGGAAGTTAGGTAGGAACATTTCTAAAGCAAGACAGAATTACTGAAAACTCTATTGCGTTACATAGATGATTACATGTAGTAAGCAAGGACGTAAAGTCAGCAAAATAAATAAGTAAGTTACCAGGCTCGTTAGACACAGCTGAAATTTTCTTAAAAATACATTAGTATTTTCGAATAAAATTAAACTAAAACAGTTAAGTAATTAAATAAATTAAATTTGAATTAAAGACATCTCTTTTGCTGACTGTACATATCGACCTATCTATAATTATTTCGTAATTGGATAAATATGCCAAGTGATGAATACCAAAAATTACTTTACTAATACAAAATCGTGATACGTTTATCGAAGGTCCGGTCTTGATATTTCGTTGCTAACAATGGCGACAATTGGGAATTTCAATTTTGTTTAGTTGCGTTGAGTTTGCGTGTGTGAGAGAAAAGTGCGGTCGGCGCGCGTGAGACGGGGCGCGCGCCGCTGCAGCTGTTGCGCAGACATCGTCAACCACCTCTCTCTGTTTCACAACACGACCCACTTGTCAGCCAGGCCGCCACACATAGCTGCACCCCCGCCACCGACACCTAACACAAGCCAGACAAGCGCATACCAGTTGAACACATTGAAACTTTGGTATTAAGCAACCAACGCTTACAACAATCCTCTAATATGATAGACACCGTCCTTGCGACATAATGACTTTCAAAATAAAACCACCTTCGTATTACAAAACTATATCATTGAATATTTAAGACTGTTATAGCACTTGAACTGCTTCCACTACATGCGGTCGTTCGACGGCCGCATATGGTGCAGATCATACGAATGTGAAGGTGGTTGAGTTCTTGGCCTTCAAATTCAAAATTCAAATTCAAAAATATTTATTTGCCAGAAAATACACACAAATTATAAGGAAAGATCTTTCATACTAAAAGTCATTGTATTCTGCCTGCAAGCAAGCGTGCAAATTATTTATATATGTCAATTTGGTCATAATTATTGATATCATGCAATTCAAATGATTAAAAAAATATTATTATTACAATTATTATAAAGCCCATTTTTCTTATATATTCATCATTAACATTCATTTTTAAATTCCATAAATTCCTTAATACTATAGAAACATTTATTTTGTAGCCACTCTGACAATTTTTTCTTAAATAAAATACCCTGCAACAATTTCAATTCATTTGGAATATTATTATAGATCAGTACACACATATTAAACACATTTTTTTTATAAATATCTTTATGACCAGGTGGGTGATATAATAGGTTGAGAAACTTAGCCCTTTTTTGTCTCGGTAGAACCTCACTACGCTGCTTAAAGTATTTCATGTGATTCTTGGTAAATATGCAGATATCTCTAATATACATACAGGGCAGTGGAAGAATATTACATTTTTTAAATAAAGGTTTACAACTATCCAAGAACCATGCTTTGTTTAGAACTCGAATGCAACGTTTTTGAAGCTTGAAAACTCTGTCGGAGTCGGTCGAATTTCCCCACATGATTAATCCATAGCTTAGGACAGATGACACATAGCCATGATAAGCCGAAAGAGCAGCTTCTACGGACACATTTTGTCTTAACTTTTTCAATGCAAAAACAAACCTATCAAGTTTCTGACATATTTGTTCCACATGGCTTTTCCAATTTAGATGTTTATCTACATTAAGTCCTAAAAATTTCAATTCATCCACTTGTTTTACAGTTTCGTCTTTACAAATAACATCTAGAGCCAACTGTTTGGTATTATATGAGTTAAATTGTATTAATTTTGTCTTGCTAATATTTATATTTAAATTATTACTTTCCATCCAATCTATTATATCTGATAGGGTCTTTTCGATGACTGATTTATAATCTTTTTTATCCTGACATTTTATAATAACCGTAGTATCATCTGCAAAAAGGATACATTTTTGCAAAGTGGCCTCCGGAAGATCATTTATATAAAGCAAAAAAAGTAAAGGGCCGAGAATGCTCCCCTGAGGCACACCACTCTTATTTATTATTGCTATTGATGTAAATTTCTCTTTGGTGTATATTTTGTCATTTTTCTTTACAACTTTGGATATCTCGGTGCACTGTTTCCTGTTTTTTAGATAACTAGATAACCATTCATGTGCTTTTCCCCTAATACCGTAGAAGTCTAGTTTTCTTAACAGTTTCGAATGATTCACAAAATCAAAAGCCTTGCTCATGTCTAAAAATAGACACACCGCTGGATTACCTTCGTTAATACTATCTGTTACAATTTTCACCAAGTTAAAGATTGCTAGAGCAGTTGAACTGCCTTTACGGAAACCAAACTGCTCTTTGCATAATATGTCATGTGAACAGAGAAAATTATTTAACCTCATTAGCATTGCCTTTTCAAAAATTTTCGACATAATGGGTACTATAGTGATAGGACGATAGTTGTTAGGGTCTGACCTATTTCCGGTTTTAAATAGTGGTTTCACGATAGACATTTTTAGTTGCTCAGGAAAGTCACCTTCCAAAAAAGATAAGTTTATTAGATGTGCTAATGGATGACATATCCAAGTAGCACAAGCTTTCAAAACTTGCGTGGCAATGTCGTCATATCCACTAGTTTTGCTATTATTTAGAGACATTATAATTTTATAAACTTCTGTTGCATCTACAGGGTTCAGAAAAATTGTATTTACATTTTTGTTATTTTGATTTAGCTTAATATTAAAAGAGTTTACTGGCTGATTGGATGTCAAATTAATAAAATAGTCATTAAATATATTGCAAATGTCTAATGGATTGTTATATGTCATATTATTTAAATTAATTTCTTCAATGTCATTTTTAAATAAGTCATTATTACTTAATGTTGAGGAAATAGCGTTCCAGGTAGCTTTACATTTATTTTTATGCTTTTGTATACGCCTAGTCATCATAATTTTATGTGCTTTCTGTGCACATCGTTTAAACAACTGAGTATAAATTTTGTAGTTTTTCTCATTGTGTTTTTTATTTATTTTACTAGTTATGAATTTTAGATATAGCTGTCGTTTCGTTTTGCTGGACTTTTTAATTCCTTTCGTTACCCACTTTTGAGTGACTGGTTTATTATTAACTTTGACCTTAATTACCGGAAAGCACAGATCGTAAAATAAAGTAAATGTTTCATAAAATAAATTAAAAGCTTCTGCTAGAGTGTCAGAGTCAAGCGTTTCTGAAAATGAAAGAGAAGACATACATTCGCAAAATTTATCGAGATTTTCCGAACAGTAGTCACGTTTCAATTCAGTCCAACAAGATATTGTTTTGTGTCGTTTTGCTTTGATAGTAATCGTTTGTGCTGTTTCGTGGTCTGACAGGCCGAAGTGATGAATCTCTGACTGGACATTTTTTACGTTACTGGCGATTTGGTCAATGCAAGAGTTCGCCCGAGTTGGTGATCTTATGTGAGCTTCAAAATCATAGTTATGAAGTATGCTTAAAAGTTCCTTCGTTGCAGAGTTATGTTTTAAAATGTCAATATTCCAATCACCACAAATGATTATTTTCTTTCTTTTAAATTGCTCCGTCAAATAATTTAACAAAATTTCAAGTTTATGAAGAAATATACTTATTTGTGCCTTTCTCTGATCAGGTATTCTATACACATTAACAACTATCAGGCTCAAGCCAATAATCTCTACGCCACAGCATTCAAAATAAAATTCACTCAAGTTAACGAGTATTAATTCCAAGTGCATAGTTTCAAAGTAGGTGGGAATCAAATGTACGTTTTTGAGACACATAAATTTATGTTTTATGGGTTAGGTACCCATAAAACATAAATGTGTCATATCAACGTTCTGTACCTTTATGTGAGTAAACCACGATCTCAGTTCCGATTGATAGTTCCAGAAACTGCAGATGGTAGAAACGCTATATTGGTAGAAACGAGGAGGATCCATGGAGTTTCTTGCCCATTCTTCTCCATAGAGATCAACGCTTTGGAATGGGCAACTACAGTACTTTCACAAGTTATTATGCCTTGTGACCGGGACTGTGGATTCATTTTGTTTCTTGACATTCAAAAGTGCCTGTAATGGTCTAATTGAAATAAATGATTTGATTTGATTTGAACGGTGATAGCCACAATATGCGGCGGGGTTGTGGCCCATAAGTTGATATCCCCCATTTGACTAGACAACTCCAGACGGGATCAAAGTAAAGAAAGCTTCTTCCTGTTGGTTTTGAAAAATGAAAACGCAAAGAATATCATCTTCTACCTAACCACTACTACCTTCGAGAGGGTACCCTAGCTACCTAGCTACATATTTGCTACCCGACCCTAGAAAGACCGCAAGTAGACAGGAGCTCCATAACAAGGATATTATAAATGAGATAAAGATTGATTACAAAGTCAGTTATTAATCATTTAGATTTCTTTAAATGATACGTAAAAGTTCTTAGTAAAAATATTAAGAAAATAATACCGATTCATAAACAAGTAGCAATATCGCAGAAAAATAATCTTACGATAAATTATATAGTATTTTCCTTTTGAGACGGATATTGTTTCTCATTATCCGCCTCAATAGATAAGAATAACAACTTCTTACGGCGAAAACTAAAGGATAATAACGAGAAGCAGAATAAAACAGAGGCCACGGTTCGCTATAAATTTAACACAATATGGTTTCGTGGTAATGATGTAATTTGGTAAACATTGGGTCAAGCGCACGTCGGCGGAGGCGCGGGCGGCGCTTGCTGGCGCTGGGAAGGCCAGGACTGCGCGGGCGCTGCTCCGGTCACACGCGGTCACTGGCCCACACATTTACATTTGCACCACACAGGCACCGACACAGGATACTTCTTGGCTTGCGCCTCCTTTCTTTGTTAGAATTTTTCCTGCTTTCTTGTAGATTTTCTACATTCTGCATTGACAAACCATATATTGTAAGTCGGTTTATTTTACTGATAGCACCAATATCGCAACAAATCTGTTTATTAAAAAAGATTCTTGATTAGATTTAAGATCCAATTTTCGATTGCGTTCTTAGAATAGGTAGTTATAGTCTTTCCCTCTTTTTTACTGCATTTTGTTTAAAATGTTAGAAACATCAGTAGAATGCTTTTAAATTGACAAACATAGCAGCACCTAAATGGATAATAAGTGAAAGTTGATAATTAAAATTTATATTACTAATTATCCGAAACCTTACAAAACACAGCCGCATTCCAGATGATCGCTTCTTGACTTGCACACCCGATATTATGAAACCGTGCACTAAAGTGTACTATAATGAAAAATTAAAGACTTAACCTGACCGCTGAATCTCATTTGCGCACACCCTGTGCAAGCTGGGATTGCAACAACACCCACTCAAATGTTAAATTGCACATTCCTTGCGTCAGAGCGATAGGTTCGACTCGTTTAACTCGCCTGAAGGTGTTTTGTTTTCATTCTCCATGCGTTTACATAGTTTGTTTGTTGTTGGTGCATGCATTCAGCCATCCTACAATAATACATTCAATTTTCTATGGCCTGCTGAATTGTTTTATCACATGAGTACCTCATGTTTTACATATATATCTCTAATCTATAAAGGGTTCTTTAAATGTGTACAATGATGTGCAGTAAATACCTATGCTATTAACTGTTTTTAATGGGCTAGCTAAATGGTTTGCTAAGGAGCAATCCTAAATCAATGATCAGAGGCATTCAAGGCCCCATCGTCTTTCAAAGTACACACGACAACACATCAACCTATACAAATCCAGTATAAGCGGAGCTCTAATCGTACGGCAAATCTCCGGTGTACGTTACGTAGTTAAGAGATCTGCATAAACTGGTTTTGTATAGGTTGATGTGTCTCCGTGTGTACCTTCCTGATACCTACATATACTTAGTTCAGAATAGCTTGACATGGATTCAGAATTCGGTCAACTAATTGTTTTTTTATTATCTAATGGTATTTCGGAAAAAAATCCTACTTCAATATAAACTCCCAAAAAATTACTCACGCAGGTACCTACCGTATTATTTACAAAGTTCACGAGTGCGCCGGAACATCGATCAATGAATCTGCGTCCAATTTATAAACAAGTGAGCAGCTGTGTTGAAAGCTATAACACGGGAAATTATAGAAAACCATGCTACGTAGAGTTTGAGTTTACACTCTAATCTAATTTATTTTCCTTGATGTGCAGCAGTCTGCCTGTGATAACAAGAAACATCGTTGCCAATAACAAGATAAGACACTTAAATCTGACCTGTGTCTCGATTTTCAAATCAGGTTTTGTTTAATAATACTTTTTGTTTAGCCTTTAGAACTCGTCACCTTATAAGCGTCGACTTATTATAGTGATTCGTGTCGGCAAGCAAAAGCCGTATTGAGACTCGAACTAGGAAATAAAAGTCATCACTAATCATAAACAGTCTACAACCTGAGTAGGTATTTCATGGGTGCCGGTACGGACGAGAGAAAACGCCCGGGTATCACCATTGTGACGATCACCCGGAGGACACGGCGGATCACACAGTGGCGGTCTGCCCAGCTCAAGGCTCCTTCCTACACACAGTGCCGGCGGCAGGGCCGCCGGGCAAGCCGGCCGGCTTTGCTACACACAGGAGCCGCCGGCATGGCCACCGGGGTGTGCCGGCGCGCGGCGGGTAACTTTGCTTGTTCCTGGCATTCGAGCGGTAGTGGTGTGCGGTTTTTAGCTAGCGCTTTATGTTGACTGTCACAACCGGAATGATGCTTGGCGGCTTTGCGCGGCTTTTGCCGGCGGCTTGTATTGCTGGCGGCATACCCACTCGGCATAAACCCGGCGGCATTGCCGCCGGCACTGTGTGTAGGAGCCTTCAGGCGGAGCACCACCGTGTCCTCGTAGAGGCGATCGGCGGTGACAATCTCGCTCGCGTCCGGCCCTTGTTCACTCCATAGTCCGGAGCGAGAGAGGGAATGGGAAGCGGTCACTTCCTTCTGTGAAGCAACATGCTAGCGAAGGAGGTGGCCGAGCCCTTGAGGGAGAGAACCTGAAACCAACTCAGCCGCCGCGGGAGACGCCTTTTTTATAGATACTGTTATGAATAAAAACTCTTTGTTCATAAAGTTATTGTCCTACTCTTTCCGTTTAAACACTGAGCATCCATTATCCGATTGATGGGATATTCTGTACAATTCGACAAAGATACTCTTTTATTGGATTGAGAACGAAAAAAAAAATCGAGTTGTTTTCATGGAACTAAGCCGCATCATCGCTTCACATCAGGCGAGTTGCGGCCAAACTTAGGCCAGGCCTATTTAGTAGGTAAGTACCTATTCAAATAAACTAGAACTAGAGACTAAAAACTGAAGGTGCACCTCCCTCGAAATAATCCCGACGGCGGCGCTCACGAGGTAGGTACTTACTTTTAGAAAGCAATTATTAATAAAACTGACGACATGTTAACATAAAATGTGCTAGATTGAATATAAACCAATTGGGTAATATTCATGAATAAGGTACATAAGTCATTTAATAAAATTTATAATTACCTGCTTTTCTAATAATTAATCGTAACTTATAAAAATCTTTCTTAGATTACAACATCCTCCTTCGTTTCTTGTATGAAAAATTCGCCGCAATGGCTGTCTTTGACGAGGTTCAAACATCTCTACGTACGGGTGTTTCGTAAAAAAAAGCAATGCATCCGTGGTGTCAGTGGCCCCAAGCCGACCGCAGTATCGGCGAAATTCCACGGTCCATTTGACGCACACCGCATAGTAAGCAGTTGGATGTGACCTCGAAAAAGGATTCTATCGCCCAGTTCCGATAAAATCTACTTACTTATTACCATTTCACAGTTGCTGTGTAAACGTTACTTCCACCTGATCTTATAGTAACCTGAAGGGGGTAAGATAAAGCGCAGGAGCTCTCAAGATAGAACGGTGTGTTTGATAAACAAAAATTGGTATATTGACAACTCAGCATCACCGTGAGTTATAATGATTATGAGTTTTCAATTCGACCAATTTTAGAATTTGCTTAACACGCCGTTCTATCTAGCTCGTTATACCTACACAGAACATGCCTATGATGACATTCTTCTTCTTGCCCTGACACCTGTGCACTGGTTGACCTTATGAGTGCATCAATGACCGTCGCGTCGTTCCGTAGCTCAGTTTAGGCTAAAACATGTTTGAAGTTTATGCCATCGATACAAAGGAATACTAGGTATTTCTAAAATTATGGAAACATAAAAAGCAAGTCATTAAAAATGAGCGAAAAATCCGATATAGGAATAATTTATTGTGTTTTATAAACAAACTAGCTTTTGCCCGCGGCTTCGCTCGCGTTAAATTCGGGGTAACACAGTTCCCCTTGCGCCTTATTGATTTGTAATAGCAACGCTAAGTTTTCCCTTTTTTTCCCTCTTTCTCCCTCACATCCCACTTTTAAAAAAAAATAGCCTATATCCGTCTCCTGGTTCCCAACTATCTCTGTGCCAAAATTCATCAAAATCGGTGTAGCCGTTAAAGCGTGAAGAGGTAACAAACAAACAAACTCACTTTCGCTTTTATAATATTATCGTATAGTAAGGATGACAGTCTAGAGTACTTACATAGCTTTAGACCAATTTTATTCCTGTTTGAGTAGGTACTATTATTACCTTACGTGGACATGGAAACTGTTGAAATGGATACAACTGCTTTTCAGATAATTAACAGGTAAATCAACATCAAACTAGCTAATCAACACCGAAAGCAACCAAACCTAAAGCGAGGCAACGATCGGGAAAATAATTCGGAAAATAGAGTTCACAAATGTAGGACTTGGTATGGAATTCTTTATAATGATTTTATGCATTATAAATAAGGGAATGCTGTTGAAGCGTTCGCCTTGAACAGGCTTCCTGCAGATTGGTGCGCCTGCCACGCCCGCAGTGAAGGGGCTTGCAACTCTTTGTTCCTAACTAACAGAGAAATGTTGCGAAAAAACTGGTCTTTGACCTTTTATTTATTATAGCACGTATATTTTAAGAGCAAGTAAAGGGTTGTGGAACATTGTTACGTTATTTTCTTTTGTAATTTAAACCTAGGTACTTATGTACATTATTATAAAAAAAAACGTAACATACCCTCTAAAGTTATTTTAAAAATCTCTTCCAGTCATCCTTTGGCATGATGACTTAATAAGTTCCTGCGCAAATATTAGCATTCATTTTAATTCAGACTAGGTACGTTTTAGACAACATTTTGTAGTGCATTAAATTTGTGTGATACCAAAAAGCAGCCTAATCAATAACGATTACGCAAAATTAAGTAACTATGTATGTATTAGGTATCAACTGAGTTTGGTAAATTTTAAGTGGTTTGATGATCCGAACCAACCAGTTTCTGTGTTGTCGACGAGATTGAAAGTTTATTCTGTGACATTTTGGAGTCAAGCCGATTTAGTATTCACGGAAATTATAAAATGGTAATGGTACCTACTTGCTGTGGATCCTTGCAATAAATGTAGGTACTTATTTAATTATCCTAATTTAGCGGTGAAGTTGGAGATTCGCAACGACTAGTGGCGCGACTCTACCTTTATTTTGTACGGTCTACAAAAGACGTAAGTATACCTACTACTGCTATCGACCTATTTACCTAAACGTATATACATTATTTATTAATAACGTAGGTATGTACCTACGGACCTGCCAACTAACGAAGATATTCACTCATATTCTTCAACAATTCACTTCAACGAAAATGATAACGTAGGTTCCTGATCCTACTCAGACAACGTAGTGCCTACCTGTTTAATTAAATCGCAATGTAGCAGCAATAAAAGTCTATCCAATTAAGTACGGGCCGGTTTTGTGGGTTGGAACCTTTTTGCGTATCTACGTCCAAAATATTGTTCCACCATTCAGCCTCCTAGCCAGGATCAAGTTACCTACACTGAATCCTATATCTTATACTTTCTTACGCTAATGGGTACCAACTATAATATTGTGATTGGCCTTTTGTTCACCGTATGCACAACAGTGCCATAATAAATTCAAACTACTTATTCATTGTTGTTGTTTCTAATAGGGTGGGTGCTTATAAAATGAAAAAATAAAATTATAAAATATTTCCTTTGGTATTGAACACGGATATAGGTAACGAATCATATCAAATAATATAGGAATTCAACATTTAAATTTAGCAAATGTAAAAGTCAAGATTCAAGGTGAACAGGTAGTGACGGGACCAATTCCAGTTGACTCTACGGCTTTATCGACATTTTATGTATATTTAGATTGGACAGTGGACATTATTCTGCTGTGTGATTATGTAAAATTTGACATATCAATAGCAAATGTAAGAAAAAAGTCATAGTTCAAGAACAAAGAACTTGGATTATTTTCGGTAGGTACCTGTAGGTTGTCTCATAATTAGGTAGGTATATATGACTTAATGAATTAATGCATTCGAAGCACGACGCCAGCAATCACGATGAAAATTAGATTTTTATGTATTTAAAACCCACGTACATAAGTACCTACAGTGGTGGTCCAGTGGACTTAATGTTACAGGGCATTCTGTTTCAGTAAATCTTTAATAATATAATTTTTCTACCTTATTCAAAACTTTTTAGGTTCTTTCTACCCTTTCAATTAGATTGAAAAGAGATTTTAAGATCGTTTTTTCACGTCTCTAATAACGTCCAATTAATGTGTAACAAAAATAAACACAAAAGCCGGCCAATTCCATGCCGGGCCACGCGCAATGTAGGGTTCCGTATCAGAGGGGCCCGTCAGGGAGTCAGCCTGCCAAAAAAATACCGATACAAAGTACATGAATGGGTTTAGTCAGTGTACTGACTAACCCATTCATGTACTTTGTAGACAGCAGACTTGTAAGTCTGATACCAGAAAAATATAAAAAGGGTTCCGTACATAGTTGCACGTCCCAGCGGCGACTTAGAATGGGGCATTTTGCTAGATTTTATGAAATAGGTAATTCATTGCGATCATGGTATATGTACGAATATTTCCTTTTCCAGGTTGATCAGCTGTTAGGTACTCAATAATTTGTAAAGCCGATAGTTCCTTTTAATTTCGTTACATACATATGCTACTCATCTGCCTAGCCTTTTCCCAACTATGTTGGGGTCGGCTTCCAGTCTAACCGGATGCTGCTGAATATCAGTATTTTACATGGAGCGACTGCCTATCTGACCTCCACAACCCAGTTAATACTGGGTAATACGATACCCCTTGGTAAGACTGGTTGTCAGACTTTCGGAACACTGACTACCTGTAACGACTGTCAAAGATCTACAAATGACAGCCGGGACCAACGGCTTAACGTGCTTTCCGAGGCACGGAGGAAACTCGATATGTAACGGGTGGTCACCCATCCACAGACCAACCTAGGCAAGCGCGGCTTAACCTAAAGATCGACCCGAGAGGCTACTATTTATTTAGCCACGAGCTCCTCCATACATATGCTACTACCATGAATTTTATCACGTCTACAAAAAAACAACCGCTTAGCTGGCAAGGACACTTGACAACAAAAAATAAAAAAATTACAACTTTGTCGAAATGTTTAATATGAATCGTAACTGAGCTACACCGCGGACAGAGTGACAGACAGACATGGCGAAATTTTATGGGTTCATTGTTGACTACGTAACCCTAAAAATGTATCAACAATAGGGTATTTTACTCTATATGAAAGAAATTCTAAAAATATACAATTCAGATAGCTTAGGCAATAAGCAGTCGGAAAATGTTAGATTTAGTTAATAAAATAACTAAATAAATTTTAAAATTGATTTCAAAGTTTTCACATTTTTTAGTCTGTTGCTTTACTAAGCGAAACAGTGTCCGCCATGATTATTACGTCATACGGTCATGAAACAGAAAGTGACAGCTGTTAACTTAGCAACGTCTGTTATTTTTGTATTAAAAAACTACATTTTATTTTTTATTGAAATAATACACTAGTGTTTTTACATTCAGGAACAGCACACCAATGGTAAGGGTAATAACTCATTTTTAAATTATAGTGAAATATACAACTAAACAGAAAGACTAATAACAGCGCATTTGTTTACATGACCAACTGACGCCATGACCACAGAGTAACATGGCGTCAAGCGTTTTTGTGATTTTACGCGCGAAAATAAAAATTGTAAAATTGAAATGCAGTTTTATGGCACTTATCGATTGAATAATTTGTTTTTGTTTTTTTTGGTGGTTTACTAGGACCCTAGGATCAAAATGAGATACTTTTTAAAAATGGGTGTAATACCGTATTGCCATGGGCGCGTGTCAGCTATAATTTGGTTGATTTTGCACCTACAATACCCGGTTCCATTACTCTTTACATGCGTTATCTTTTTATTTTCGTCCCAAAAGCCAGATTATAATCTAGCCCAAACCCTTTAGTTATTCCTGCTTCGGATGAATAGAATTCAACAAAATAATAAAGCGCTTCCCTTGAATATTGATTCATTAAAACAGCTCACGCTTGAGGCTTTTGCATTAGGCTAATTTACTCTGGAGTGCTATAACAGCTATAAAGTGCGCCAGAGTAATTGATGAACACACACCACACTCACAATTCGTTGGTTTTCAGCAAAGTTTTATCAGTTTGTAATGTTTCAAGTCAAATCTACCGCCATTTGAACGACGTCATTTGCCAAGTGGTCATATCCACGTAAGCTGTGTTTCTCGATAGCGACCTGTTATTGAAACTCGAATCCGATGTTTTTTATTCTAGCTAAAAAGACTGTAGTTCAAATCACCAAAAAAATCATGAACAAGCCATGGAAATAATATGTACGAATAAAATAGAATAAAATTTATTTGTGTGAAAACATCGTACAGTCTTACAGTTAGAGTTGTGAACTTACATGTTAACATACAAATATTAGAGCTCTAGATCTGAATAAGATATTCTTTTACACTATAAAAACAATTGTCTACAAGCCACGAAACAAAACCGACGCGTCTTTTTTTTTATTGTCGCCTCTCATCGTGACTCTACCATTGTCTTTGCTGTTTGCGATTTTCCGTCGTCAATAGAAATATTTTATTGAATATTGAGAAATAATTATCTTGAACTCATAATCCACCATGTGTTCCAAAGGTGGTAATTTTAATGAAGACTTATTCGAATATATAAAAGTAAGTGAAGATGAAGATGACTCGAATGCGGTAGAAATACCGTGCGAATTAGATGGTACGCTGTTGTTGTCAACCCTCGTGGCCCAATTTCCCGGAGCTTGTGGACTGAAATACCGGCACCCGGACAGCAAGTCAATCCGAGGTATTCGCCTGAGCGATGGCAAATTGCATCCACCGAGTGAAGTGGGATGGGGTAAACACCTGTATATTTGTGTGTTTCCGAAAGAGAACAAACGCAAGATGGAAGATGTTTCTCCTGAAAATTCAGCCGCTAAAACCAAACGCTTAGAGAAGAAACTGACATGCTCAGATTTAATTTGTCTTGGGTTGCCCTGGAAGTCGACCGAAGAATCTATTAAACAGTACTTTGAGCAGTTCGGCGAAGTTGTAATGGTACAATTAAAAAGAGATAAGAATGGGTCTTTCAAAGGATTTGGTTTCATTCGTTTTGCTACTTACGCTTCGCAAATGAGAGCTTTGGCTCAAAGACACAACATAGATGGTCGCTGGGTAGATGTTCGTATTCCTAATTCAAAGGAAGGTGTAGTTCCTCAGATGCCCTGCAAAGTATTTGTTGGAAGGTGCACTGAAGATATGACTGCTGATGATCTTCGCGAATATTTCTCTAAATTTGGGGAAGTAACTGATGTTTTTGTCCCTCGTCCATTCAGGGCATTTGGATTTGTAACTTTCTTAGATCCAGAAGTGGCACAAAGTCTTTGTGGAGAAGATCACGTCATCAAAGGCGCATCTGTGTCAGTATCAAGTGCTGCACCCAAAATAAAAACCAAGTCGCAAAACTGGAAAGATGATACTTATGGAAATAACTGGGAGGGCAGCCGCTCGGGGGGGCCATCTGGAGGGTCAAGCAGCAATGGAGGAAATAGCAACATTGATTCTCTCAATATGCAAAACTTGGGAATTAACCCCAATGGAGGACCACCTGCTAACTTCAACTTGCCTATAAGTCTAGTGGCAGCTGCTCTCAATCAAGCTGGTTGGGGTGGATTTTTAGGTGGACCTGGTAACTCTGGCCCAAATAATTGGCAGGGTGGGCCACCACAGGGAGGTAACTCTGGTAAAAATTGGAATGGCAACCAAAACTGGGGTCCAAATGGCCCACCTCAATCATGGAATCAAGGCGGTGGCAATCAAGGATGGAGTGGTGGTGGCAAAAGTGGCAATGGAAATGGTAACTGGAATCAGGGAAGTTGGCCAAATGGCCAGGGCAACTGGAATGGTAATAGCAGTGGGGGAGGAGGTTCCAGCTCAGGTTCTGGTTCGGGTGGGTGGAACAACAACAAGCCCCAGACATGAGGTGAGCACTACGGCAAAAGCTTGTATCAGAGATGTCTGTATGGTAATTTTAGTTTAAATTCTAGTCTCTAAGTAAATTTTGATTTCTATGTAAAGATGTGTAACTGAAGTTAAACTTTGATGTGATAGGATTATCACAGGATGCTTAAATGGATGCATAACAATCCAGATGATGATGATGTATTAGATGTAAGGTGACTTAGAGTATTGTGTGTAATAATGTGATGTGTGAGATGAGGACTTAAGTTCAATAAAGATGTATGTCATTCTGAGATGGATGTTTAATTTCGATAAGTCTAGGTGTGTACTTTGTCATAAAGCCGAGAAATTATTATGTTTAATAAAATAAAATGACTGAAAGCAACTTTGCAAAAAAAAAAAAACTGTCTTGGGTGTGAGTGAACATCTGACTGTATGGGTCATAATAAATATTAAGATAGCACTGTTTAGGTTGCCAAGTTGTTACTAGGTGTGCACAACTGTGTGTGTATCTTGCGAGATGTGTCTGCTGCTTTCAATCACCTTGGAATGAAGTGAACTGGTTCTACATCCTGTGGACCTGCGGTAAGTGGTGGGTGTGCAATCTATGGTATGGTCTGATGTTCAATTATGTATGACATATTTGTTCTTTCTGTGCAGTAGCTATGGATAAATGGCTTATCAAGAGTGCTAATTACCAGTGTGAGTTTGACTGATAAGTCTGTGGTAACTATTATTTTATTATTTAATGAAAAGGTGCATTTATGAAATATATATTCATCAAATGAGAAAAATTAGTTATGTTGTGATTATTACAGGTGTTATCAAATGACAATTGAAGGTGTTTGGAAGACATCTGGCTATGAAACTTTCTTGTGTTGGGCAACATAATACTAAATGAACTTTTAAGGTTGTTCTTTTGTAATAGGAGGTATGTATGAAACAATCATGTAGAATTGTAGATAAAAGCTGTACCTACCATGTTACACAAAGTACTCTGAAATCTTTCAAATTCTGTGCCTAAACCAAAATTTCTCCAATGACAGGTTTTGTCTTTGATTAAAAGGTTTTGTTTTGAGTTATGGGATTTTTAAGTATATTGTTAACAATATGTTTTAAATAAGAATGTCAATGATTTCATCTACGAAATGACACTAGTAAAGTATGGCTTGCAAAAAATACATAAATTATACTTACTCATTTTTTAAATATTATTGTTCATATTAAGGGTTAAATCAAATGGCTTCTTAGAAACGACTGTTTATTCACAGATTTGTTTTATGTTTATATATATTATATATTTATTTATGCCACTGGATATGTATTTTTTTAAAGTACCTAGTAAACTCTGGTTCTCTACTGGTTCCCAGACTTTCAGTAGTTTGAGACCTATGTAAAATCTTTTTTGACAACTAAATCAAATTAACAAAATATCTGTTTTGCTGACCCAACTTATTCGAATTGACAGCTACGACGTATTTTGGCGCTAGGTCAAGCCTATTCATATTTAAAACGCATGGTATGCATAATTAATAATCTCATAGCATATTTATTTCTGCACATTGCTTTTATAAAAAATTGTACACTTCTTGAAACTTCATCTCGACATCGGAACCCTTTAATGTGAACGAGACCCAAAAACTTTGCAGGTATTTAAATATTTGGTTTCCAACAGGTATTCTCTGAGAGTTACTGAAAATTATGGAAAAAAAACTGAAAATATGTTCTGATGAACGACGACAAAGGAAAAGCATGATGCACTAGCTAACCAAGACTAAATAAAAAAAAAACTGCCCACGATTGCAGTACAATAAGTGTTTATATAATATATGGCATAATAATATCATTTAGTCGCCATATTTTATCACTATTGATGTCATAGAAGAAGAATTGATAAAATGCTTTCATAATAACTATTTACTTTTAGCGCCCTACATATAAATCAAGAAAAGTACTAAGGTAACGGAAAATCCCTTGGGAATCAAACATTACTTTGCTTAAAACTACACACTTATTATGTGCTGTGACCGCGGCATTCTTATTAGATGTTGGATAAACTATAGACGATGATGTGAGCAAGATACATTTCTTGGTAGGACTTCTTTCTGGGTTTATGAATAATTTCGTGATTTGTTTTGGTTTTGAAAAGATCAATATTTTGGCACAAACACAATTAAATTTTACTATCTTAGCAGGAGCTTGGACTGGATTTGTATTTGGGGTACGAGGGGATGAACAGGGATAGCCTAGGACGAGGTAGAACAGCTACATTTTAAGTTGCAGTTAAAGCGGTTAAAACATATCTCGAGGCACATACGGAAGCAGCGTCAAGCGAAATTTCACATTGAAAGATGATAACATCACGCCTGTATCCCCAAAGGGGAAAAGCAGAAGTTGAAGTAGACGTATTATGATTAAATAAAAAATATTTTACAACAAACTCTTTTTTTATTTTATATCATTACTAGCTTTTGCCCGCGGCTTCGCTCGCGTTAAATTCGGGCTAACACAGTTCCCCTTGCGCCTTATTGATTTGTAATAGCAACGCTAAGTTTTCCCTTTTCTTCCCGCTTTCTCCCTCACATCCCACTTTTAAAAAATAAAAAATCCTATATCCTATGTCCGTCTCCTGGTTCCCAACTATCTCTGTACCAAAATTCATCAAAATCGGTTTAGCCATTAAAGCGTGAAGAGGTAACAAACAAACAAACTCACTTTCGCTTTTATAATATTACAAGCATATTGACTTGGCTCGCGAGGTTGTCGACATGTGGGATGTGGACTCAGCGATCATTGTGCCGATAGTCGTTACAGCTAATGGCTTAATTGCCAAGAGCCTCGACCAGCACCTGAGGAGGCTCTTGTTAGGCAGCTAGATCAAGGGCTTGATACAGAAAGCGGTACTCTTGGACACGGCTCGTATTGTTAGGAGGTTCGTTTCTCTGGAGCCCTGACCGCCGGTAGCTTGGACCCTGTTCCTATTTTTTGTATTTTTAAATAATTCTTTTTTTGTTTTCTATGTTTTTATTAACAAATATTTAAAATTAAATTTTTGGTTTAGCCTTGCAATGAGAATGAAGTTCGGCTACTCGGCTGTCGCCGGATTCATCAGTCTTGTCGTAATAAGATGAACAAACTCGCGCGCGCGTAATTTTAATTGAATGGCGCGTATTTTTTTATATTTTTTACTAAAACCGAAAATACCAAATATCCCGGTTTTTCTGAAATGAATACCTGTATTAATAAGACCTAATTTTGGCCCGGCCTTCCGGTATTTTCGAAATTCGGTATCCCGGTTTGCGACCCCTAATTATGAGGTATCTATCAACAACAACAACCATACGAACGAAACAACCGAAACCAATAAGCAACTGACATGTAATATTTAGAACTCCAATTAGCGACAACGTGGGCATAGTAATTTTATTCGAGAGGGTCATCAATCCACGGAAAGTCACCGCGATTCAGAAAAATGACGTAACTGCGCCATCTATGGGCAAATAAGTAAAACGTCTGCACAATGAAAGTTATGGGGCATTTTGCGTTTTAGTAATTTTATATTATCTCCGAAACTGTATGACCAATAAAATTGATATACTGGAAATGGCAAATCTTATCTGTATGATGTTCTTGTGATACTAAAATAATTTATTGTCATAAGAATTAATATTTTGTTGCTCAAATAATCAACCAAACGTAAGTATGCCGAAAAAAAGGTTTATTCCCGCTGTCCCCGTACACCGTGTCCCCGTCCTACGGGGACAGCGGTACTTCAATTAAATATTTAAAAATACTTCCCGTTGTCCCCGTACACTGTCCCCGTCCTACGGGGACAGCGGTACTTCAATTAAATATTTAAAAATACTTCCCGTTGTCCCCTCCCGAAATTGAGAATTGTCATATCGCAGAAAGTTTATAGTTAGAATCATCTTTGTCGTTATTTGTTGTCATTTATTTTAATTATTTAAATCTTCAAAATAATGTCATTTATTTTAGTTATTATTTAATTGAATTTGAAATAATGTCATTTAATACAATAAGTAATTATACTAATCTAAATAGTTCAGTTCCGTGTAACCTACTAAAAACAATCTCTTTTTTCTATTAATGCAAGTCGTTTCTAGCACTCGCCGGCCGCTGCCGCGGCACCGCTCGCTTCGCTCGCTCGGCTCGTGCGTAGGAGGTCACAGTTCTAACCTAACCTAGTCATTACTGCCATCTGCATAGTATGCCAAGTGAAATTATACCAAATAATAATCGCTCTAAATGAACATTATGCTAAACGATATTATGCGAAATTTGAACTCTGCCAATCGTAATTATACTAAATGTAATTCTGCCTGTAGCTACTACTATATTTATAATGCTCAAGTTGTGTTATTTGTGTAAATTTAATAATTGTTTTTTTTTACCTCAAATTAAAATTCGAATACAAATAAATAAATTTTGTTTTATTCCCCTTTTCTTTTTCCCATGCTAAAAAACTAAGCTTAAACAATGCAGATTTAAGAGGACAACGACTCGTGAAAAGTTTACTTCCCGTTGTCCCCGTTAGCCGAATGTACGTTACGGGGACAATTGGAAATAAATTTAATCACGTCCCGCTGTCCCCGTGACGGGGATATGGCATACGGGGACAACGGGAATAAACTGAAAAAAAAACTTTTTAATGCAATAAAAGAAGTATAAAAGATAAAATATAATAGATAGAGATATAGTATCGCGGACTTTTTTGTAGAAATAATTAAGACAAACCAGGTAGCCATACATTCTTTTTAATTTTAAGCAACTGTTTAGGCAGCGCACGCAAATAATTCTGTTGTATGAGGTGTTTTTTTCCGGCTTGCTAGACAAAAGTTGTGATAGCTCGCTTAATATACATGTTATAGAAACAATTTATAGCCTATATAGCACTCAGGAATAATGTAGCTTTCTGCCAGTTAAATAATTTTAGAATTGGATTATGAGTTCCAGAGATTACCCTCTACATACAAATTTTACCTCTTTATAATATTAGTATAGACTACTGATACCTATACGTTTAAGAAACACCACGCAAACGAAATTGACCGTTTTGTGAAAATGGCTATAATTTCAATCACTAAAATCTGGCGTTGCTAGTTTTTACCTCTATGTTGCTGTCAGCCGTTTTTATATGTATGTACCAGTGGTTTCACCTGCTACTTAGCTTTTAAGTTTTGTTTGTAGCGTGATGTTATGTATTGGCATTATAGTATTACAAGGCAACTTACGTGACTTGCGAATTGCTCTTGACAACGGCGCATGTGATTAAAATGACGATATTTCCTAAGTTACGTACAGTAGCTGTTCAAAACTCTAGCCTTGTTACTGCCTGTTAATTGTGTTTTCTATTTGTGAGAAATGGTTAATAACGGTCCAGTAGTTTCGGAACCTATTCAGTACCTACTAACAAACAAAAACAGTTATAAAAAGTTGAGAATGTCGCAAATACATAGCCGCGGTAAAAACTTATTTCGCATAAGTATACCTATTTGATTAGTTTATCAACACCTACATGCTGTTATTGAATTACAATAATTATTTTAATTTATACGTTAGTATTCTCTTATTTAGTATTTAGCGATTGTTTCGTAAACCTGTTACATTAAAATACTTAGCCTGGTATTCCAGTTACAGTATACAATCAAATATAGCAACAATGCGCAGACAACTGATACAACTTTCTGATTGCTCACCAACTACACTTAGAATCTAATAGATTCAAAGTTTGAGCGAGCACATTATCGATGCTGCTCCCGTGCGATAACACTCCCGCCGCTGTTTCTCGCGCTTGCAAAATTAATTTACCTAATAAGTAGACGCGCAAATATTTGGCATCGCTTAACTGATGCGGCGCAACTCTTAATATTTTGAATTTGCATTGGTGTCGGTGAGTGTACTTTGGTCACAGACTTTTTTTCAAGAAACGAAACAGGAAATCCAGACAAAGGGTTAAGGTGAAAGCTCCAACCTACCCGCGAAATTCAAATTTTCTTACGTTTTTTGCAATTTTCAGGCCAGTGCTAGGTTGTATGTTGATTAAAATATTATTCGCGGCTGTAAGACGTATGTAATTATAGAATTATAATCATCAAAATCACCAATACAACCCTCCAAGTTCATAAAGCTGTAGGAAAGACTTTTTCTGTTTTTTTTTTGTTCCTACGCCTTTATGAACTTGGAGGGTTGTATTGGTGATTTTGATGATTATAATTCTATAATTACATACGTCTTACAGCCGCGAATAATATTTTAATCAACATACAACCTAGCACTGGCCTGAAAATTGCAAAAAACGTAAGAAAATTTGAATTTCGCGGGTAGGTTGGAGCTTTCACCTTAACATAACACCACGCCTGTAAGCTAGTGTGTGTAAGAAGTGCTCACTTCTGTTATTGTTAAGATATAGGAAAATGAATATGCGAAACAATTCGCGAGATCTTGCGATGCGTTGAGCGAGCTCGTAGATTGTTACGATGCGATGACGCATTCGACAGCATGCATCTAGCTGTGGAGGCATTGAAATTGGCTAGTCTGACTGGGACTATACACCCATGAAATCTTTTACGGCTCTTCTGCCTCGTGAGGCACTGAGACTATCAAATTGTGAAGACTGACATACGCACCATGTAAGATAACTACATATAATTTATTGGCGCATTCAAAAGTACTATGTATAATTGGATTACAATATCAAAGGGTGTGATTTTTATAACAATGGTTATTTTATTTTTGGGTATCTTTTATTACGTTTTCAGGCTTCATATAAAACGGGGCCATTATTATGCCTGCTAGTTTACTGCAAAGCGATCTTATAATAGAGATAGTGACGAACATAAAAATAAATCGACCAATAACTTTCTATAGTATATTGTTTGCAAAGTGTGGAAGCTTTCTATTACGATAATTGGATTCAAGAGCACCACATTATAAATACGTACACCTATACATTTTAAACTTAAAATTCTTACATCACAAGTTAATCACAAGTCATGAGATCCATGGAAAGTCGTTTACGAACAAACCATGAGGATTATATCAAATTTGACTCCTACTCAATGCTTCCGACGGAGTTCAGTGGCTAGGAGAAGCTGCATCTACAAACTATGTTCTTGATTTCGGTCGCATTAACCGACTATCTGACTTTATGAAAGTTATAACAGTAATATCAATAGACATAAAAGTGGAAAACTCTTTTATATTATATCGATGCTGCACAATAAGGTACACTTTAGTATACAGAAGAATTTTATATTTTCTAGCGTATTTCTTACAAAAAATACAATGTTTACAGCTATTGAACAGAACAAAACACTTACAATGCGAGTTTGACTCGCTCTCGACCCGTTTTATGGACCATTATTAGATTAAACTTTACATAATGTTTTACCTTCTAACAATAGTTTGCTAAGCGATAATGCATTTACTTGCTTTACAAATAGCCAAACAGCCGGTTGTCGACGAATAATCACATCCTAATTACATATTATTTCGAGTTTGAGAGCAAAGCTTAGATTAATACTTTAAAATTCAGAACATTTCGGGATCAAGTTAACATTTACTTATCAGTTTCGTATCGTGAAGATGCTAAAGTAGGTACAGTCCACACTTATGAATGCGCATGTTTCATGAGTCCTGTGTTATCTGACGTTTCTATACCAGGCATGAACTAGATTGACGATGATTATTGATGAGTTTATTACAAAGTCCCGGCTTTTTAGTACAGACACAATGTGTGAGCGCATTCGTATTGTGTTCACACTTCATATAAGTAGCTAGTAGATACAAATCTACACGAACCACGTACAAAATAATAGCATAAGTAAATAAAATTGAGTAATGTAAGACCTTCTATTGATCCCTCTTTCTTTAGAATGAATTTACCTAAATTGATTTATTTTGTTTTGAATACAAGTTATACTTTCACAATATTAATTGGAGATTAGACATTTTGATACACCAATGCTATAATAAATAGATACAGAGCTTATTTCAATCATCTGTTAGCTTTATTAGAGCTTTTAATTTTCGTCTACCTATTCGTAGCATCTGTACAAGACTGTCTCGCGTCAATTTTATTACCTACATAATTATGTAATGATAATAACGGACGAAAGACAAATCAGTCAACTTTTAAACTGTGCCTAATAAATAATATGTAAGCTCGTCAGTGATTCACACCAGTTAGCTCCATTGATGTGGAAATAACTTATCTAGCGCCGGAACCAGTCAAGAACAAAAAAATAATAATTTGGTAATTGTATGTTCCAACAAAATGGCTGATCAAATGCCTTGTTACAATGACTATCATTGTAACATTACGATTTTTCATTAGAACGTTATTGCTGAGGATCTTCCATCAGCATAATGCATGGACAATCGTGTCTAATCAATAAGTAAAATGACTGCTAGTTAATTCAAAACAAATGTCTAATCTCTTTACACCAAATACCAATTCTTAATTTTGTAATCAAGTTCTACTAGTAAGTAAGTGATTCATTGAATGCTGTTTTTGATTTTCTTTACAAAATACAATTACAATATTAGTAGTAGTTTAACATCTATCTAGTTTAAAATTTACTAACAAAAATAATCGGTGAGAAATACAAGCTGCCATGTTTCGGTCAGTCAGGAAAAAAAAACATATGTAGGCAACAAAAAAGCTTGAAGGTAAATATTGTATATGATGCTGCCACTTGGTTTTTTCGAAATTTACATCTAACTTTTACAGTGACTTACAAAAATCAATTGACTATGCAACATTTGAATCTGAGAGATTAATTACCCATGAACTTATATGATCTTTCAGACATTTGGTGTGAACAATATAACAAACAGAATAAAATAAACAACCACTGAAATTTTCTAAACTAAAAATGCTTTCATAAGACTAAAAATTTGCGTTAGACCTTTAGTTTTTTGGCGGGCCTCAGACCATAGTTGAGAGTCACTTGTCGCTTAATGGTGGCCCGTCGGGGATTTCTTCGCCCGTTCCACTCCGCTTCCATCTTTCGAGCCAATTCGAAATCATTCTTTTCCTGTTCAATCAACTTTTCGATTCTTAGCTGCTCTTGCAGTATTTTCTTAACATCACAATTCTTTAATGGACTAGACAAATTTTTTACAGCTAAATTGACCTTATTGTTATTTATAGTTTCTGAAAGTAAGGGTGAACTGTTTAATTCCTTTTTGGTACTTGACTTCTTGGAATCGCTCCGTAAGTATGGTTTTCTCTCAGATGACACTTTACGCTGTTTCATTTTACTCTTTTTAGGTGTAGTTTCGTTTTCATCCTTCGAAATACTTCCCATGGATCTTGTGCGTCTAAGATTTGTTTCATTATTTAAATTGGTAATACCATCCATATGTATAGTTTGTTTATTTCTATTGGCATTTCTCTTCTGTGGTAAAGGTGCAACAGAAGGGCTAGTAGATGCAGTTTTCTTTACTTTCGACCGGCTTCTTTCACTTTTCCCGGGGGTTTCCTGTAATAACAAGAATTATACAATGGCAATATAAAAATAATTCCACAATATTAATATAACAATAAATAACCATGCCGTCAAGAAAACGATCTTACCTTTTTAACTTGTAGTATATTTAGTGCAATAACAAAGGCAGATGGTAAGTCTTTAGCTAAGGACAAGTTCCTGAGATGACAAAGTCCCTCTAAATACTTCGCACGCGTTGGCGTAGGCTCATTGCGAGTTGATACTGGCTCCTTGTCCATACGAAGCCCAGGAACACGGAGGGGAAGGGTTTTGCCTGTGCTGATACTGAATTAAGATAACAGATTTAATCATTTTGTTTATTAAACAGATCAAGATTCCTTTAACCTTTTCACAGCCACAGACTAAAGACTAAAACAGAATACTTGTTCTGCGATTTCGGCGGTTTCCAGTCCTGTGCCTATAACTCTTGCCGGAACAAAATATACAAGTCCGTGATTAGACCTGGGGCCTTAGTCTGCTATTACAATAGTGTCAGAATGGTCGATCACTGATCGCATAATGGTTGATTTTGACATTTACTACATACTAAACTTGTCAAAATCAACCATTATGCGATCAGTGATCGACCATTCTGACACCATTGTAATAGCAGACTAAGGCCCCTGTTGTACTGTATGGGTCAGATTGCTGGGCTGTAAAAAAGGTCGATGAGAAACGATTGCAAGTAGCGGAGATGAGAATGTTGAGATGGAAGTGTGGAGTGACAAGAATGGATAAAGTAAGGAAGGAGTATATTAGAGGAAGTTTGAAAGTTGCGCCTTTTACAGAAAAATTGAAAGGGAGTCCTTTGTCTTGGTATGGATGGACATGTTATGAGGAAGGACGAAGCACATGTGACTAAAAGAGTGATGGATTTGAATGTTGAAGGACGGAGAGCGAGAGGAAAGCCAAAGAAAAAATGGTTGGATTGTGTAAGGAATGATATGAAGGAGAAAGGAGTAAGTAAATGATGCCGTGGCGTCTGATAGGGGAGAATGGAAGAAGAAAACGTGTTGCGCCGACCCCAAATAGAATGGGACAAGGGCAGGAAAATGATGATGACAGCCACAGCCTTCAATAAAAGTTTTATTATAAGTGAAATTGAAGTCTGTGGTGGTGAAAAGTTTGATAGTTAAACCAAATTGACATAATTTCTGGTTTGCTTTCACCTACTGAATATAAAAACAACCTGTGAAATAGTTACCTTGTTGAAATAGTCGACTCAATAGGTTTGAAGTAACACAACTCTTGTCGCATAGAGTCAACACTACCAGTCTCAATGTTTCTATTTTCAGCTAAGTTAATTTTATGTTGGAGTATTCCTGTGTAAGGGAGTGGCAGTGAGACAAGCAGGGAAGGAACAGAGCTTTTTACTTTGACCTTATCCTCAGAAGTACCTACTTCTATATCACCATTTTTAGGATCGTCTTTCTGTAAAAGAAATGAACTAAATAAATAAAATAATGAAAATTTAATTTAAGAAAATTGTGATACTAAATTACCCAATCAAGTTACTCAAGCAGCCTACAAGTGCGAGACCAATTTAAAATGTTGTGAATAATACAAGTTGTGCATTAACTTACCTTTTCTTTAACACTCTCCCCTCTCCCATTTTCTTTATTCCATAAACCAGGACCCAGTTTGGTTTTTTTATCAATAAAGCTTTTAATTAATTTTCCATAACTTGGCACCATTTCTGGTGAGGCTCCATTTATAGGTTTGACTGTTGGAGCTTTAGGTGTTGACCCATCAGTGCTTGTTTTATCATTTGTTTCATTATTTACTTGCGGACTACTAGAATAACAGAATACTACTTGTTAAAAAATTATAGAGGATAGGGAGATCTCGAAACTATTAATAAAAATATACTGCAATAAACTAGTATCTTAATCAGTAAAGTTTTAACATTCTGTGACCTAAAATCTATCCTATATTTATAAAGAATCTGTATGAAGCAACACACCAACCACCCTTCCCTCTACTTGCAATAATTTAACTTTTTTGTGGGTTTACCAACAAAACATTGTATGGGTACCATTCAATGTTTTGTTGGTAAATGGTAATCAGAATCAACATATCTATACAGGCAGTATTCTTCAAGTCATGACTTGATAACTATTTCATATTCTTAGATCACATAATAACATAGAAACATTAAATGGTTTAAAAAAATGGCTGCTGATTGAGGTCCACATTCATTAATAGAATACTAACTTATTTTTGAGGTGCAAACACTGTTTTTATCAGAAGCACCAACATTATTCATAAAAAATAACACATTGATAATTGGATACATAATAAAATGGCAATGGCTAGAGATTGGGTTTTGAGAATCAGCACTTACTCTTTAATGGTGGGAACTTGTAATTTAGAAAGATAACTATCAATTTTTGTAGCTTTAAGCCTAGGTTTTGCCACTGGTGGGTTAATATTGAGCTTCCTAGGAGCATTAGGTGGAGGTACATTGTTTTTAACACGATCTTGCTGCATTTGTTGTGCTAGAATTTCATCTTGTTTTAAGTTATCCAAATACTTTGAGTGTGCTTCTTCTTCTTCACATTGAATTTTCCTGAAACAAACACTCATTAGGTAATTCAATTCCTTGAATCATTTTTATAATTCAGAGACATATTGTTAGAAACCAATCATTTAGTTTAGAGTAATAACAAATAGTAATGCAAGGTGTAAACATTACTTACTTGATTAATAACTCAGTCTCTTGTATGTGCTTTTGCTCTAATCTTAAGCGCTCAGCTCTTAAACGCCTCAGTTCAGCCTCATATTCTGACCTAATTTCCCCAGGCTCACTTAGTCGGGGTAAGGGTGCCTCTAAAAATGTTAAGACTTGTGTGAGTGAAGGAAAAGACAGGTTTAACAGTCACACTAGATGAGTATGAGTTTCTTTGATACTATTTCATGAAATCAAGTGTTTATTGTACACTATTCTATCTCTTCTACTCTATTTTCAGCTAAATAAATAGAATAAGTTGCTACTGTAACCTGAACATGAGTCTTGCAGGCCTTAATATGGTAAAGGTAACTCTTTCTAGGAATTTAAGGGAATTGCTACTATACAGATGGTATTATTTTACAAAAACATGACACATTTCAGTGTATAAACAATACACAGATATTGATTTTAACTTAGTTTTTTCATAAATTCAGGTGTTTACCTTCTGGTAAATGGATGTCTTCTCCTTTTGTTTTAATTTCAATTTCATGTGGAAATTTTGATTGAATAAAATTCCAAAGTTCAACATTCACCAAATTCTTTTGTTTTGTTGCTGTTCTGAGCCAGGATCCAATTCGCAATCGACACAGAGGACAACACAAAGCATTATTTTCTATGCTGCCATTAAAACAGCGTTGACAAAAAACATGAAAACACGGCAAGGTTACGGGTTCTATTAAAATAGATTGACAAATTGAACAAAATACATCTTTTAATTCTAATTTTTCTAATTTTAATATCTTATTTTCAATTTTAGACAGCCGCTTCTTTGACTTGGCCGCCATTTTTCATTATTGTTTTTTTCTAATATTTTTCTTCTTGCGGTAGAGTTTCGTACTTCATAATTCATATTTTTAGCATTACTTGCCATGAGGGGAAACTTGGACGACCAATTCGATACGTAGCTAGCCAATCAGACAAATCGATTAAAATACATATTTTTTTTTGTAAAATGTGTTGATATGGTAAATACTTTAGATTAATTAGACACAGACTGATAGTTTTATTTAAATTTCCCTTCGCCGACACGCAAATGAACCCACAATTGATACCTACGCTCGGTTTACTCCCAACGGCCACCACTAAAACGGGCACCAGTGGTGGCCGTTGGATCAGTGCATTATTTTTTGTTCCAACGGCTACCAGAGGCGGACGTTGGGACATTCCAATCTCTATTATCAGTGTTTTGTCAATGTAATATAACTATAGCAAATGTTGTATGTACATACCTATAATTTATAGATACAGATGATTGCTTACAGATATAGGTATACATACATACATATATCGGGTGAATTTCTAAATAATGTTAATTCAACAATTTGAAAGTAGTCATTTTATTCGCTTTACTACTTAACTGTTAAAATCTTCCATATTTACAGGATGTTATATCCTCAACAAGGAAACACTGATTTTGTATCACTTCATATTTAAGGACGCGTTTGCAAAATTGATAGGCATAGAATCGAACTACTACATTGACAAAGTCACACACACTAAAGTAGGCACGGAAATATTAGTCAAGTGAACTCATTTTGATACATTGAATAGTTTTTTTTCGTAATTCTAATATTTCATATTTTTGAGATATTATGAGACTTTACCTCCGGACTTGACGGAGTGACTTGAAGGTGTACTTCGGTGACTGCTACTGGAACTCCTCGACGGCTTGAACTAGATGTGTCGAGTTTGGGCTCATTTTATTAGTTATGATGAGACATTACCTCTGGACTTGATGGAGTGACCTGAAGGTCTACTTTGGTGACTGCTACTGGAACTCCTCGACGGATCGAACTAGATGTGTCGAGTTTGGGCTCATTTTGTTAGTTATGATGAGACCTTCCCTCCGGACTTGATGGAGTGACGTGAAGGTCTACTTTGGTGACTGCTACTGGAACCCCTCGACGGATTGAACTAGATGTGTCGAGTTTGGGCTCGTTTTGTTAGTTATGATGAGACCTTCCCTCCGGACTTGATGGAGTGACCTGAAGGTCTACTTCACTGACTGCTACTGGAACTCCTCGACGGATTGAACTAGATGTGTAGAGATTGTGCTCGTTTTGTTAGTTTTGATGAGACCTTACCTCCGGACTTGATGGAGTGACCTGAAGGTCTACTTCGGTGACTGCTACTGGAACTCTTCGACGGATCGAACTAGATGTGTCGAGTTTGGGCTCATTTTGTTAGTTATGATGAGACCTTACCTCTGGACTTGATGGAGTGACCTGAAGGTCTACTTTGGTGACTGCTACTGGAACTCCTCGACGGATTGAACTAGATGTGTCGAGTTTGGGCTCGTTTTGTTAGTTATGTTATGACCTTCCCTCCGGACTTGATGGAGTCACCTAAAGGTCTACTTCACTGACTGCTACTGGAACTCCTCGACGGATTGAACTAGATATGTAGAGATTGTGCTCGTTTTGTTAGTTATGATGAGACCTTACCTCCGGACTTGATGGAGTGACCTGAAGGTCTACTTCGGTGACTGCTACTGGAACTCTTCGACGGATCGAACTAGTTGTGTCGAGTTTGGGCTCGTTTTATAAGTTATGATGAAACCATGCCTCCGGACTTGATAGAGTGACCTGAAGGTCTACTTCGGTGACTGCTACTGGAACTCTTCGACGGATCGAACTAGATGTGTCGAGTTTGGGCTCGTTTTGTTAGTTATGATAAGACCTTCCCTCCGGACTTGATGGAGTGACCTGAAGGTCTACTTCGGTGACTGCTACTGGAACTCTTCGACGGATCGAACTAGATGTGTCGAGTTTGGGCTTATTTGTTAGTTATGATGAGACCTTACCTCTGGACTTGATGGAGTGACCTGAAGGTCTACTTTGGTGACTGCTACTGGAACTCCTCGACGGATTGAACTAGATGTGTCGAGTTTGGGCTCGTTTTGTTAGTTATGATAAGACCTTCCCTCCGGACTTGATGGAGTGACCTGAAGGTCTACTTCACTGACTGCTACTGGAACTCCTCGACGGATTGAACTAGATATGTAGAGATTGTGCTCGTTTTGTTAGTTATGATGAGACCTTACTTCCGGACTTGATGGAGTGACCTGAAGGTCTACTTCGGTGACTGCTACTGGAACTCTTCGACGGATCGAACTAGATGTGTCGAGTTTGGGCTCGTTTTATAAGTTATGATGAGACCTTACCTCCGGACTTGATGAACTAGATGACAGGAACTCCTCGACGGATTGAACTAGATGTGACGAGTTTAGACTCGTTTTGTTAGTTATGATGAGACCCCATCTCCAGACTTGACGGAGTGACCGATACACTGACATGAGGATGTAGAGACGCCATTATAATGATGTGTTTGCCTCTTTAGTTCGATGATAATTAAAAATAAAGAGAATTTATACCAGTTAGCAAAAGCATTCAAAACAGTACACGTTTAGACCCAGCGCACACCGCTGAGGTAAGATCACGTCATAACTTATAAAACGAGCCCAAACTTGACACATCTAGTTCGATCCGTCGAGGAGTTCCAGTAGCAGTCACCGAAGTAGACCTTCAGGTCACTTCATCAAGTCCGGAGTAAAGTCTTATCATAACTAACAAAACGAGCACAATCTCTACATATCTAGTTCAATCCGTCGAGGAGTTCCAGTAGCAGTCACCAAAGTAGACCTTCAGGTCACTCCATCAAGTCCAGAGGTAAGGTCTCATCATAACTAACAAAACGAGTCCAAACTCGACACATCTAGTTTGATCCGTCGAAGAGTTCCAGTGGCAGTCACCGAAGTAGACCTTCAGGTCACTCCATCAAGTCCGGAGGTAAGCTCTCATCATAACTAACAAAACGAGTCCAAACTCGACACATCTAGTTTGATCCGTCGAAGAGTTCCAGTAGCAGTCACCGAAGTAGACCTTCAGGTCACTCCATCAAGTCCGGAGGTAAGCTCTCATCATAACTAACAAAACGAGCCCAAACTCGACACATCTAGTTCGATCCGTCGTGGAGTTCCAGTAGCAGTCACCGAAGTAGACCTTCAGGTCACTCCATCAAGTCCAGAGGTAAGGTCTCATCATAACTAACAAAACGAGTCCAAACTCGACACATCTAGTTTGATCCGTCGAAGAGTTCCAGTGACAGTCACCGAAGTAGACCTTCAGGTCACTCCATCAAGTCCGGAGGTAAGCTCTCATCATAACTAACAAAACGAGCCCAAACTCGACACATCTAGTTCGATCCGTCGTGGAGTTCCAGTAGCAGTCACCGAAGTAGACCTTCAGGTCACTCCATCAAGTCCGGAGGTAAGGTCTCATCATAAGTAACAAAACGAGCCCAATCTCGACACATCTAGTTTGATCCGTCGAGGAGTTCCAGTAGCAGCCACCGATGTAGACCTTCAGGTCACTCCATCAAGTCCGGAGGTAAGCTCTCATCATAACTAACAAAACGAGTCCAAACTCGACACATCTAGTTTGATCCGTCGAAGAGTTCCAGTAGCAGTCACCGAAGTAGACCTTCAGGTCACTCCATCAAGTCCGGAGGTAAGCTCTCATCATAACTAACAAAACGAGCCCAAACTCGACACATCTAGTTCGATCCGTCGTGGAGTTCCAGTAGCAGTCACCGAAGTAGACCTTCAGGTCACTCCATCAAGTCCGGAGGTAAGGTCTCATCATAAGTAACAAAACGAGCCCAATCTCGACACATCTAGTTCGATCCGTCGAGGAGTTCCAGTAGCAGCCACCGAAGTAGACCTTCAGGTCACTCCATCAAGTCCGGAGGTAAGCTCTCATCATAACTAACAAAACGAGCCCAAACTCGGCACAGCTAGTTCGACCCGTCGAGGAGTTCCAGTAGCAGTCACCGAAGTAGACCTTCAGGTCACTCCATCAAGTCCGGAGGTAAGGTCTCATCATAAGTAACAAAACGAGCCCAATCTCGACACATCTAGTTCGATCCGTCGAGGAGTTCCAGTAGCAGCCACCGAAGTAGACCTTCAGGTCACTCCATCAAGTCTTGAGGTAAGCTCTCATCATAACTAACAAAACGAGCCCAAACTCGACACATCTAGTTCGATCCGTCGAGGAGTTCCAGTAGCAGCCACCGAAGTAGACCTTCAGGTCACTCCATCAAGTCCGCAGGTAAGGTCTCATCATAAGTAACAAAACGAGCCCAATCTCAACACATCTAGTTCAATCCGTTGAGGAGTTCCAGTAGCAGTCAACGAAGTAGACCTTCAGGTTATTCCATCAAGTCCGGAGGTAAGCTCTTATCATAACTAACAAAACGAGCCCAATCTCAACACATCTAGTTCAATCCGTTGAGGAGTTCCAGTAGCAGTCAACGAAGTAGACCTTCAGGTTATTCCATCAAGTCCGGAGGTAAGCTCTTATCATAACTAACAAAACGAGCCCAAACTCGACACATCTAGTTCGATCCGTCGAGGAGTTCCAGTAGCAGTCACCGAAGTAGACCTTCAGGTCACTCCAACAAGTTCTTGACGAATAAGCATTTGTTTTAGCGAAATAAAATATTGTCATTTAGAAAAATCATAGCTTGTCAAGTATCAAAATTTGATTTATCCAATATTTCGTATTTATACAGCGATCTTTTCAACACAAACTGCTTCTGACAGGCGATACAGCGACCACTCACAACGGCAGCCGAGTGCGGATTGAGATTTTATACGGAATGTTTGTGCAGTAAATCAAAACAGGAACAAAAAATAAAATAACCCTTATTGCAATCTCTTAAGATTCACCCATAATAGCAAAATATATGGAAAAATAAGTTTCTTATTTTATTTTTTGTGCGAGTATTTATGACACTGCGACATAATTTTTTTTCCTAGATTTAAAATAGACTATATTTGCCTACTTACAGTATTTTTAGAAATCTTAAAATGTGTTTTTAGTAGAACAAAAAATGTACCTAAACACAACCCGGTATCGAAAAAATTGTGGTTAATGGCAACGGCCGATCGTTTTTACAGTATCAAAAACTATTATTAACAAGAAAACAGTTTCCTCCGTTTAAAGCTAAAGAACCAATCTATTTGTGGTAGTTATAAGTTACATTTGATTTGGTTCAGTTTAGTCATAAAATGTACCAAAAAACAGCATAATTTCGTCCGAATTGTAAATGCGCCCTTAATGTAAAAAACCAAAAGGTAATATTAAAACAACTGTTAGGATATCAAAATACACACATCTTCGAACCGGTTCTTGTAAAAGATTACCAACAAGTGCACCCCAATTTTCTTATGACAAAAGGCTCTTGTCAATCAAACATTCTGCATTTGAAATACATTTCTTCTTTTTACCAAAGACAATTACATAGTAAAGTTTCTTTCTATAACATCCCCTCTAAATTTTATATAACTCAAATAATATCTAATTTAAATCACCTTACATAAAACTTTAACAATCATTTAGAATAACCTGTTTATAACTTCAACAACACTCAACATAGGCCCATCATAGGCCCAACATCACATCACATAATACAAAAGTAAAAACCCATAGTAGTATTCACTACCTAACATTAAATACTACTAGTTTCTTCAATCAACTCGTCTGCATCTTCAAATAACTTGTTTCCATCTAAGTTATTATTTAATTCTTCAAAAACATACAAAAACTTCCCCTCTCAAACCACCACCATTCACCATCAGTTATTTTGCTTCTTACAAAATCTTGTTTTTCTTCTCCCAACTTTTCTGTAACAACATACAAAACTTTATAAAAAATTGACATTCAACATCAATTGTTTTTCTTCTCCTTACAAAATCTCGAGTTTTCTACTCCCAACTTTTCTTCAACAACATATAACTTTTCTTCAACAACATATTGTACAAAACTTTATAAAAAATTGACATTCAACATCAATTGTTTTTCTCCTCCTTCTTACAAAATCTTGAGTTTTCTGTTATGATCTTCGCATTTTATGGGATGTTATTTAAACACTGATCTTGTATTTACTTCATAATATACTTTAATAACGTAATAGACATAACAAAACAATTAGAACCGGTTCATGTAAAATTCTCTGAACTACTGATCCCCAATTTTCTTATGACAAATGCTCTTGTCAATTAAACATTCTGCATTTGAAATACTTTTCTTCTTTTAACCAAAGACAATTACATATTAAAATTTCTTTCTATAACATTTTCTACTCCCAACTCTTCTTTAACAACATACAAAACTTTATAAAAAATTGACATTCAACATCAATTGTTTTTTCTTCTCCCAACTCTTACAAAATCTTGAGTTTTCTTCTCCCAACTCTTCTTCAACAACATACAAAAACTTTATAAATCATTGACATACAACATCAATTGTTTTTCTTCTCCCAACTCTTCTTCAACAACATACAAAACTTTATAAAACAAATTGACATACACCATCAATTGTTTTTCTTCTCCAAACTCCATCTTCAACAACATATAAAAGTTTTTCTACTCCCAACTCTATCTTCTTCTTCTTACAAAATCTTGTTTTTCTTCTCCCAACTCTTCTTCAAATAATTTATAACTTGACAAATCTTCCAAACTTACTGGTAACCGGCAAAATTCTTTTAAAAACTCCGAAACATCCTTTGCCGATTCACTTTCGATTCCACCAGATCCCAAATCTTATAACCATTAATTTTATTTGCGCTTATCGCAGTGGAAGCGTGCTGGGCCCATTACCTGTTAAAATCTTCCATATTTACAGGATGTTATATCCTCAACAAGGAAACACTGATTTTGTATCACTTCATATTTAATGTAAAAAACCAAAAGGTAATATTAAAACAACTGTTAGGATATCAAAATACACACATCTTCGAACCAGTTCTTGTAAAAGATTACCAACAAGTGCACCCCAATTTTCTTATGACAAAAGGCTCTTGTTATTATACTCTTTGGGCTCTTGTCAATCAAACATTCTGCATTTGAAATACATTTCTTCTTTTTACCAAAGACAATTACATAGTATTTCTTTCTATAACATTAACACCATTTCATTCATTTTACTATTTATTTGCATAGAAAAACAATAATCACACTAGCAGTTCTCGGAATTCAAGGGAGATAAGTAACTACGACGAACCATAATAAACGGCTACGACTCGGAAGGGTGTCATAAACTTTTTAATCCTACCTACTAATGCGGTCCACTTTGATTTATTTTTACCGAGGAAAAGAGAGACAAACAATAAAAAATTAAACCAATATTGTGAGGGGTGGGGCTCGGTGGTATTGTTATTGCAGTTTACTTTAGGTACTTACTATTGCATTCCATTTGTATCACATTCCACCTACAATTCGAGCTCGATTGGTCTGACTGTAACTGCCACCAATGGCAGAGGCAGTTGACACAATAAATAATATTTATCCTAACGGCCCCCAGTGGTGGCAATTTAGTGGTGGCCGTTGAGACCAATATTAGTTGGAATGTTACAACGTCCGCCACTGGTGGCCGTTGGGACAAAAAATAATGCACTGATCCAACGGCCACTACTGGTGCCCGTTTTAGTGGTGGCCGTTGGGAGTAAACCCAATAGGGAATATTACGCAAACCTCGGCGCAGAGGGCGCCACTAGCACATGCAGTAAACAAACCGTCATGTGCGCAATCGCGTATCCAGATATTCTGTGAAAATATGTCAAAGTGTTAATTATTTTGGTATAACTTACCTATCTGTACTTTAATTATATATATTATGGCGTCCTACGGCCATTTACGTCTCGGCAAAAAACTTTTTACTGCTTACGCTAGTGCTGCGCCCTTGCGCCAGAATTTTGCAGTAATATCCCCCATTGAGAGCCAACCAAAGCTTTGTTTAGAAGTAGAAAAGTAGACGGTCTTTTAAAGCCGTTTGAAGAGCGCATGACAAAACCAAACATACGATATGCATATTAATTTTTTTTTCAATATGAAGATGAAAGTGCAATTTCGAGTCTATTATAAGATCTCTCAAGATTCCGAATGTGAAAATTATTGAGCATACCAGAGGTGGCTTGATGACCATTAATAACCATCTTTTGAGACCTGTAGAATATATTAGCCATGAACCATCGCAGCAAATTGCCTCGCAAATTATTATAACATAACATATTTTAATCTTCTGTCGACAAAAGAAAGAACTCGATTCGGTCGGTTATCTTTTTCTTTGTTTGTTGGTAGCACGGACTGGTGGCACTCAAATCCACCCTGAAAGTAACATCTAATGTGTTCATACCTTAATTTTGTTACTAAAAGGAAACACCTTGACTAAAATAAAAGAAAAAGTTGGAGAGCTATAATAAAACTGTACTAATTTATTTTATTATTTTAAACAAACATGGAAAAACACTATTAAATTGGCATTTAAAACGGATAAAGATTTTTGGTTTCCACAAATTAGTTGATTTTGACAAGGATACCAACATTCTGGGCGGAGAAGCCATGTTGATATTTTCTTTCTTTTTTCGTCATGTACCGACTCACATGTATTTGAGAACGAGAAACGAACACGAAAGAAACCACGAGAAATATGGTGGTTGGAAGAGAATTTTAGATGGTGTTCTTTTGTTCTTGCAGTATTGTGGTGGATTTTTAACAAATGTTTAAGTGCGCTCTTTGAAATCTTTGTTAAAACACAGGATAAGACCTTGGAAAATGTCTTCAATGCATTTTGTGGTTCATCCTTTGCCTGGGACAGAGGATCAATTGATAGACAGGTAAACATATTTTATCGTTTTACTTGACTCCATTTCGTACATCTTGTGAAATCGACATTCCATGGTCATACATCTGTATTGAGTCACTTATCGATGTAAAAGCATCAAGGGCCACGTTTCCCGTATCATTTTACGCTCATGGGAGAATTTCCATTGCATGACATTTCTTTTGTAGAGTTAGTTTACGAATCCATACTGTTAATTGGGTTCCCATTCCATTCCTGTGTTCATTTGGATCGGATGGCGTAATTTTGTTTGGATAAACGACGATACTTTTATTTGCAAGCCTGCTTTTTGCATTGACAATGCCGATAGGTACTGGAGTTGTTAATTCTTGAACTGTGACATAATTGTTCAATATTTATTCCTTATTGCAATGGAGCTAGCATTCGACAATAATTATGAACATAAAAGTTTCTAAAAATACTAATTGAAACTGAAGACGATAATTCTCGCAAAATATGAAAAGTTAGTGTAATAAAACAAAAAAAAAAACTCATTAGATTAATCTATGAGAAAGTATTATTGGCACGATTTATTTTACCTATACGATTTTAGGAAACAAACGAAATTCTAAAGAGCTTAGCAATGCCTGAAACATTTTCTATACTGAATAAAAGAAGTAAAGAAAATTATTTGATTTCAATATTTAATTTTATTTTTATTTATTTTAATTGAAAACAATGTGATTGACCAAAGCTGTTATTTTTGTCAACTGTCAAACTTTCAGAACATTGTATTATTCTTTGTCTTAAATTGTGTTAAGGTAGTTTAGTTTAAGTAGGTGTTTTATGTGTAAAGGGTGGACTAGCAATACTAAGCCCTCACCTCAGCATGCCAGTCAAAATAGAATTTAATAGGTTGTTTTTCTAAAACTAATACCAACTAGGTACCATCTGTAACTCAAATATCAAAAAAATGTGATGCAAAATGCTTGAGGAATACCATTAAGTAAACTTGAGAATAACAACATAAAAAAAATATATTGTCAAGCACTCAATTTTACTCCCATATTGGTCTTATTTTTTTATGTGTACTACAACATGACCTCCCAGGTTCCATTTCCAGGTTAGGCAAAGTGTTATTGAGTTTTTCCATCAGTAGCAGTTACTGAGTGCCTAGTTGATAGCAATAGGCTTGCTCTCTTAGGTACATCTCTTCCTAACCCTTTGAGGATTAGACGTGTGATGTTATGCACTCAATTTAACAGAAAAAATAAAATTGATTTGAAACATTTAGATTCATGCTTGTTATGAATAACAATCACTTGCTTTCTTGAAGGAAAACATTGTGAAGAAACCAAACCAGCATACCTGAGAAATTTCTTGTTGGCATGTAAAGCCAACTCAGAGGTCCATTGGCAGCATAAACTCTGACATGTGGTTAGGCACTAACCACACAGAGAATGTTAATAGATTTGTTAGTTAATTTTCAATCATCATATTAACATTTTGAACGCCAGAGCATAAACCTACGAGAGTGTCCTCTACGCCGAGAAACTAATTTTACGTACATTTTTGTCACGTATTTGTGTCATTGGCGTCCAGGGCACGCGCTTCCTTGTCATATATATGTAACAAAGGCGCTCAAAAGGTTAAACATAAAGTTACTTCTATATTGAGTTTTTGACACCATGTAATAAGGGGTTTGTCAATACAAGTGACAGGATGTAAACCTGATATTTGACAGCAGTTGTTGGTTTATTTACCAATCTGCTAGCTCATGCAGTGCTGGCCGATGTCAGTCTGTGAATAAGTTAATATACTCCTCCTGACCTTATTCACTCACTGGTCACTGAGGTGATAAGCCATCACCATGGGAATATTATATTGTACAAGTGTGTGTTCATGCACAAGTGCATTTTCTGTTTACTGACTCTCATATTGCGATAGGATGGCAATCCGACATGAGGCGAGAGAGATCCGGCACAGGACCCGGCTTAAAATGTTATCTGTCACACTGACTCATGCGACACACATGGTTTTAACTTTCAAACTCTAGTCTGTTATTGAGAAATTCCTAAAGGAAAAACATAATAAAGCTTTTGCCCAACCCGGAAATCGAAACCAGGACTCCATGCTCAGCTCCATGCTCAGCAGTTGCGCTTGTGACTGCCTGACTGACTGGATTTCAACAGAGCACTGGAAAAGTTACCATCATAGCCACTCGGCTACTACCAATAAGAACAGATCTACAAATGACAGCCAGGACTATATACACTCGTATATAGTCCTGGCTGTCATTTGTAGATCTGTTCTTATTGGTAGTCAGAAACCTGAAGGTATAACAACCAGGTACCAAAGGGTATCTCATTTTCCAGTACCTGAGGTGTGGAAGTCAGATATAAAGTTTCTCTATGTAAAACAAATACCCAATATTATACATACAGCAACTGTATATTTGACATCTGACTCCTATTATCCAGATGCATTTGGTGAGACTAAACAACATAGTTGTACAAACCCTAGGAAGTTGATTCTGGGGGATTGCTGATGCCCAGCATTAATATGGATGTTTGTATCCTAGAATCCTTAAGAATAGAAAGTTCCTTGGGATATTGCATATTTTGTGTCTCAATTGGTTTGTCTTGATTTTAGACAGCAAAAATGATTTCTATTATGGCTTGGATACCTAAGAAGTAATTATCTACACAAAATCATATAGTCATACAAAGCTAGCCAAGGGTTTGTTGTTATCCTAGAACTCTTATACCACGCTAAGTTCATGAACTATGCTGGCATGAGTTATTTAAAATTAGCACAGTTAGTAAAATAAGAGAGTGAGAGGGAACTAAGATTTCATCAGACCTTAGAACAAAATTTTGTTAGGTTTTTGGCTAACATAACATACAATTTTGGCTGCAAAAACTAACAGTGAACCTGAAAGATTGAATCACTCCAGTGAAGCATGTGAAATCGGGATTATCATACACTGAAATTATTTTGTCATTGTTTTAGGCTAAAGGAAGTAGCTGACCGCTGGAATAGATATGGGACGGGTGCCGGTTCCTCAGCACTCAGTTCTCTGCGAGGCGTGCGAGCTGTGGCTGCCGGTCCCGCTCACATTGCCTGTCTGCTCGAAGATGGCACTATCTGCCGTGCCGCCTTCTCCATCATTCCCGACAGATTGGACTTGAGTAAAACTGACGCTAGTAAGAATGGGGGCAATGGCGGAGGGGGTAGTGGCGGTGGAGGAACGAGCGGGGGCAAGCAAGGCGGCAGTGGCGGGAGCTGCGGCTCGCGTCAGCAGCCGCGCACTAGGGCCCGGATTATGAGGAATTCGATTCGGGCTACTCCTAGCTCACAAGGTATTTTTTTTTGTACTTTGTCATGATTTTGTCAATCTGTTGATTAAGATAACCTTCATTTGACTCTAACAACACTTAATTTTTAATTATTCAAGAAATGGACAAAGGAGGAAAGATGATGGTGTAATAAATGTTTTACTAAGTAATCCATTTGATTTGTACAGGATCAACGAGCCGTGCAACTGGTGTTATTATCGGAGCGTCTGGTTCAGGACGCGTAGTATCAGTTCCAGCGCCGTTTGTGCCGGAAGATCTGGTCACACAGGCTCAAGTGGTCCTGCAGGGAAAGAGTAGGAGTCTCATTATAAGGGAGCTACAGGTAAGACTTTGGATATCTTTTGATGCAAGGTGGTGGTCTACATAAGGAATGAAATTCACAGTCTTACATACAAATTTATTTTAAAATTACAGTTCATGAAATTAAATTAGAACTTATGAAATTATTTATTAATTTAAAGTCAATACAACAAATTAATAACATCATTCGAATATGTGTTTGTGTGAACTAATGTAGCGAACAAACTTGGACGTGAATCTGGCGGTAAACAACCTATTGTCGCGTGACGACGAGGAGGGAGAGGAGCCAGAGGGCGGCGAGGGGGGCGATGGCTACGTGCCCGAGGACCTCATCTCGCTGCTGGACGGCGGCTTCCACGCCGCGCAGCAGGACCACTCCGTCATCATCGACGCGGACACCATGTTTTCTGAGGACATCTTCGGGTACGCGGCTATCAGAAGGTATACCTGTCAAGCTATGCTCCTCCGCCTCTCCACACACTTCTGCCTGTAGTTAATTTAGCCCTTGACCCAATGTCTGGCACGCTGTCAAGCTTACGCAGTTTCCGTTTATGTTGTGATTGGGTGTTTTTGATGTTAGTTCTGTACATAGACTACATACTCTAGAACAGTGCATGTTATTTTTTGGTCCCTGCACTGATCATGTTCCCGAATGTATTATGTACTGAATGTGTCTGTGTACAGTGTAGTAGCATTGGTAGGATCACAGATATAAAGAAAGCTAGCCCATCTGCAATCCTATGATCTAATTTAACTTGGGGTCCAACTTGTTCTGTTGAAAAGAACTAGACTGAACAAACCGAACAAAAGACTTCGACATCAGTCTAGTGGTGCAGGAGCAAACCTCTTTCTTTATATCTGTGGATACTCTTATCCTAAAGACAGAATTAAAATATTGTGTTCTGATAGTCGCAGTGGGGGCGGTAGCGGCGGCAGCAGCGGGGGGCGCGGTGGCGCCAGTCGGGAGAGCAGCAGCTCGACGCAGGAGCGTCCGTCCGAGTTCAGTCGGTGGCGCGAACGCCAGTACTTTGGGCCGCGTAGGTGGCTCGAATCTGCGCTGCGTGATACTTCCTGGGACAAGGATGGAGGTAACAATGATGGAGGTAAATATCAATACTTTTTATTATTATTTTATAGCACTCTTTCATGTTAGTTTAACGTGAACTTGTTTACCTGTATAATGATTTTGTACTGGCAATTTCCACAGTGACAATGATTGGTAAGATGATTAGTGATTATGCATGTTTTTTAGTATGAATTTGGTCTCATATAAATGCAGATTCTGAATGTTATTGTAGAATAAACTTTTGAAAATAAATACAGATGTAAAAATAATACTCAAATAAATCCATGGTGACAAATAAAAGAAATGTTTTGTTTACAATGTGGTTTATTGCTAACATTTTGTAAATGGTATAGCTGAGAGTAAGAAGAAGGATTCCTCAATGGCGGCGTCACCACTCTGGGTGTCTGAAGAGTTGGAGTACTGGGACAGCAACATTCGTTTCACCCACATCGCCGCCACGTACAGTGAGCTTATCGCGATCTCCACTCAAGGCCAGCTGCACCAGTGGCGCTGGGCTGATGCACATCCTTATCAGCGCAATGACGTAAGTACCCGAATATTTTGACCTTTCTGTTTTATCGAACCGAAAGTTTTCTACTGATAGAAATAAAGAATCCGAGTTTGTGCTGCTTTTAATGAGATCTTTGATTGCTGTTAAAAAAATTATGGGGTTGTTAAGAAAACTATTTTTTGTAAAATACTGGCGCTCTGCCTATTATTTTGTAGAATAGTCTGTTTTTAAAACTTTAAACGGTGTACGTTTTTTCTTCGTATGGAATATCTAAAAACAAACTTTTCTCGATCTGGTTCCTTCTTTTGCCCTTTGTATTCCGTCGCCACAATATCTCTTTCGAATAACCTGCAATCCCAGTAGGATCAAATGAACTCTACTGAATGCTTGTATCTTGCCCATAGGCTTCAGGATCGGTGAGTGCGTACCACCCGCGCTCCACCTGGCTGGGTATGGCTCCCGGAGAGCGAATCATCAACATCAGCGCCGCTGGCATACGCATATCAGTGCTCACTGACACTGGCAGGATTGCTACATTCCTCGACGAATCGATTGGTAAGTTGTTTTCTTTTTTCGTAAACTTTTTATTTTTCTTTATAAGGTGTATTTTCTCTTTCGTAAGTTGTACGTTAAAAATATTTTGCAATTTTTTCAATGTATAAAACCAGATAATCAAAAAAGTGTTAGGTGATTCTCGATAAGTGCATGCTAGCGTATTATACTCGTAAAGTGTGACCACCTTTTTTTGGGGCTTTGCTGTTTCACTTGATTAAGTAATATTATTATTTAGATTTTCCATTTTTTTTCTGTTTAACCAATGGAAAAAAAAAAACAAGACAGACTGACCACTTGCCATAATATCTGTAATGTTGTTTTATTTGTGTGTAGCTCACGCTCCCGGAGCTACACGCCTGGAGCATCCTCTGCAGACGTTTGTGGAGTTTGGATCTGACAAGGCAATCTCCTTACATGTATGCTCTCTGTATACCGTCGCGCGATTGGATTCCGGTTCACTTTATTGGTGGTAAGTGTATCATCATAAAAGTCGTGTCCTGAAAACTTTAAACTTTATTGCATTGAAATATCATAAGGCTGACATTAACCCTCTTATTACTATCATCCTCTTTTCACACGGAGTTACAAGATTTCTTTTCCACATCCTAGTGACCATAATCCCTACAAATATTATAAAAGCGAAAGTGAGTTTGTTTGTTACGTATTCACGCCTAAACCGATTTTGATGAATTTTGGTACAGAGATAGTTGGGACCCTGGAGACGGACATCGGCAATACTTTTTTAATGTGAGAAATGAGGGAGAAAGAGGGAAGACAAGGGAAAACTTAGCTTTGCTATTACAATAAATAAGGCGCAAGGGCAAAAACTACAGGTACAAGGTACCAGAAAATCAGGAAAGGGGAACTGTGTTACCCCGAATTTAACGCTAGCAAAGCCGCTCGCAAAAGCTAGTGATTAATATTTGCAGAATGTTTTATTTATTTGAATATCAACAATTTAATGATTGTTTACTCTAGGGGAGTCCTTCCACTGGGCCAGCGAGCTCGCCTTTGGGAGAAACACCGCGCTCGCTCCCGCAAGCAGCAACGCGGGCACTCATCCACCGCGCCACAAGACTTGCAGGCCGGCCAGAGCGTTACTATGAAGAACGCGCCCATGTATCAACCTGGCGCCGTCGGTAAGAGAATATAGTTGCTTTTAACAACTGCTATAATTGCGCCAACTAAGGTCAGCCCTTAGTCTGCTTATCTACCAGATGTGTGTAAAATTAACCAATACTATCATTATAATAAGCTTGCTGTTATACTGGTTAGTTTTATTCAAATTCAACATTGTTTATGTTACAAAACAGGCTTCAACATGTCTACGGGTGTGCCAAAAGTAGGGGTTCTGCAGAATGCTGCTTGGAACCTCTCTGACATGTGCCGGTTCAAACTGCTGCCGCCACCACAACCGGACCGCTCCGTCTCCGATAAAGACAAGAGGGATTTACAGGTAACCTATCGTTTTTAGGGTTCCGTAGCCGAATGTAAGAAGATGCGAAGCCGACTCGCAGATTATTTTTTAATATGTTCTAAGTTGGCTAAAACTGATTTTGGTTCATCTAGAATCAGTCGCCACTGACAGTGTCGTCTGTGAAAGCTTCGTCATCAAGCGGCAACAGCAAGGACGGCGCTAAAGACAGCAACAAGGATATGGCTGACAGGCTCGACATGCCGCCCCCGCCCAGTCCGGCTTCTTCCACTTGCAGTGACACCAGCACATCACACAGTGAGTTGACTTACATACTTTATTCATCTGTCATTATAAAAGTTGTATAATGTTTTCAGCTATAATTCAGAATTAGAAATTCTTTGCTAAATCGAAGTGTTTTCTTCCAGAACGTGCGAAACGCGTAACCGTACGCGGTGAAGAAGGTTCATCAAATGACGGTTCCAAACGCGACGAGGAAGAATGGCCTCTAAAGGAAGTTGTATTCCTAGAAGACGTAAAGAGCGTTCCATTGGGCAGAGTGCTCAAAGTAGACGGGGCGTACGCCGCCGTACGATTCCCTACTATCGGTAAGGACGGCAAGGAGGTTGTACCATCCACTCCTGATGATCTGTCGACGCTGTTGCAAGACTGCCGGCTTGTTCGTAAAGACGACTTAGTTGCTGTGAAGTGGGGCGTGGGTGGGGCCGCCGGGCCTCGCGGGCCGGACTGTCTACAACGCTCGCCCAGAAAGATTGCGCTGCCACCTGATGTACAAGTCATTACTATTGCTGTAAGTAATATGAAAAAAAAAATATTTCTTCCAAGATCGCGTACAAAAAATAAGATATAATACATATTCCTCCATTTTGCCTTAACTCGTAAAGGAAGTGATCAATATGGTTCTATGACCCAGGTGGACAGTCGTGGCGTCCACGCAGTGGTGCGCAGACCTGGAGGCGCTTTGGCGTATGCTGTATACGCAGTGGGCACTACGCGGGCGCTTACAGACAGCGCGTTCCCCACCGACAACAGTGCGCTGCTCGGCTATTCTAACGGACAGGCTATACAACTGGCTACGGCTGCTGAGGTTTGTTATTAAAAAGTGCATTAGAATCTATAAAGTTTTGTCATATTTCATCGTTCATGATTGAGCAGAAAGCGATTTCTAGTCTGGTAGTGGTTTCGTGGTCTCGTCTCTTCTCGTTTTTTACATGCATTTGGTTCGCGTACAGGGCAGCGAGCCGGTAGTGATGATGGTAGACGGGAACGGCGCGCTGTATCCGGTGTCGCGCGACTGCGTGGGCATGGTGCGCGAGCCGCCCGCGCTCAACTTGCCGCCCGCGCGCGCCCTGGCCGCGCACGCGCTGCCGCTGCACCCGCACGCCGCCGCCGCCGCCGCCGCACACCCGCACCACACCGCACTCAAGTCGCAGGTACGTACTGAGCCCCAACACAGCTAAAAGGTCAGCGAGCTGGCAACGTTGCCTATGACCTTGAGACGCGGCAGCAGCATCGTCACCCTTTTTTTTCGGATGGGATCAAACTTCCCCCGCTCAGGGCGGAGCGGAGGGGAGTGTCGGACTTTCACTGACTAAAACCTATTCATATTCCTTCTTTTGCCCTTTATGTTCCGGGTCCGCGGTATCTCTTTCGAACAACCCGCAACCCTAGCAGACTGTGACCCTGGTAGGCCCAATGCATTGCTCACATCTCGTTGAAGCGCGCGCGGAACACGAACGCGCCTACGACACGGTCGGAGCTATCCATTGCTCACCTTCCCCAGACCCGCGTCTACGGTGGCCGCGAGTCGATTCACGGCTCCCGACGCCCGGAGCGTTGCCCGCGGCAGCTGGGTGGGTTTGAGGTTCTCTCCGTTCCCCCTTTTCCCGACCGCTTTCCATTCCCTCTTGCCCCGGACCATAGACTGAAACAGGGCCGGACGCGAGAGCCGAGTGTCCGCCCAAGCGGGACAAACCGCCACAGTGTGCTCCACCGTGTCTTCCGGGCGATCGTCACAACATCGTGACACCCAGGTGTTTCCGGAAGTTTTGGGAGATTCCTGCACATGCCATTATGTGCAGCAACCTCTCAAAACTTGTCCGGTGATGACCTGCGTCAAGCTGTAGGCGAGGACCGTGAAGCCTCTGCAGCCTCTCCTCAAAGAAACATCGTCGTCCTTAGCCCTAAAACGTGTGTAAAAGAAGATAAAAAAAGATACACTTGCCCCAGTAGCCCCTTTACACACGTTCTGGCTTGCTGTAAATGTATGTGTATAATCGGGCGAAACCCTTTATCTTCTATGCCTAGAGGTGTATGAAAGGGGTTCCCTCTATCTGGCAGAATCTTGATGCTCCGAATTTTTTTTGGCATAACACACTTAGCATAATTTTCTTTAAACGAACATTTTAAAGGCATAAAAATTATTTGGTATAATTATCGTTTGGCATAATGTTTAAAACTTCGAATTAACAATGGCATACGGCAGAATTACATTTAGTATAATTACGATTGGCAGAGTTCAAATTTCGCATAATATATTATTTGGTATAATTTCACTTGGTATACTATGCAGACGGCAGTAATGGCTAGGTTAGCTTAGGTTAAAACTGTGACCTCCTGTATACTCCTCCAGAAACGACTTGCATTAATAGAAAAATGAGATTGTTTTATGTAGGTTACCCGGAACTGAACTATTTAGATTAGGATAATTACTTATTGAATTCAATGACATTATTTCAAATTCAATTAAACAATAACTAAAATAAATGACATTTTTAAAGAAATAATTAATTAAAATAAATGACAACTTATAATGACAAAGATGATCCTAACTATAAATTTTCTGCGATAAGACAATTCTGCCGTTTAATGATTATCGATATAAAATATATGCCAAAAGACGATTCTGACTGAACTTTCTGCGATATGATGTTTCTACTTTTAAATGTTATGGATATGAAGTTTATGCCTAGAGATGATTCTGACTTACAAAATTATGAGTTTAGACTGTATGATAAATGAGTGTCTGCTAAACAATTTTCTGCGAAGTGAAGTTTATGCCATCCGTTATGCAAAATAAAATTATGACATAAAAAGTTCTGCTATAAAGGGTGGACCCGTATGAAAGACGTATCTTTAGCTCGGAATTTTATCGATACATTGCAGGGTTCGATTGATTAAAATTTTGTTGTGTGCAGGTTGCACTCATAATATTGGTGCCAGAGCCACAGCTCATGATGCCGCGCGTGTTACGTTGCGACCTTGACGGCGTGCGTCAGTTACTGCACCAACTCGAATCTGACACCAGCAGTAAGTTCTTACCGCCTTATTGTTGAATGATAGTAATAAAATACACCATGACGTATTATTAATGATGAAATGTTTTAATAATTGTCCACAGAGCAACAGATCTTGTCCATCTTACAAGAACGTTGCGATGGCAACAGGAACATACTACACGCGTGTGTACACATGTGCGCTCCGACATCGAACAAAGAACCGGATATAGGTATGTTGCACACTGAACCAAAAACATAATCCTATGTAGTGTAAGTGTAATTCTAACTTTACATTATTTACTGATTAGTGGAAAACGCTTCGATGCCCAATTTAGCGGGTGGCACGGGAGCTGGCGGCGCGAATGCTGAGGAGTCGGTCCCGGCTATCTCGTGGCCGCCGGAGACCTTCGAGGCGTCCGGAGACGAAGACAGCTTGATGGGGCTCACCAATAACGGGTAAGAGCTTGACTCCATATGCAGGAGAATTATTTAGTGATGGAACTCGTAATTCGTTATTGCAGCAGAAAGCAATCGTGCGATTACTGCTCTTGTGTACCATTCTACCTATACTGTATAACTGTGTTTATATTTTCCTTTATTGTGTTTTCTGTATTTGTTTCTTATCATCATCACCTTTTTTCCGAAAGAGTTTGAATCAGTTTCTGGTCTAGTATACCCTCTTGTTATGTTACCTCATAATTTAGAAATGTTTTGACCCTTTTTGTACCCTTAATTACTACACACCATTAGTCTCCAGTACATTGAAAAATTAATGTGGTGACCTCATGGTGATATTGAATTCATGGATTTCGCTACCCTTTGACCTAAAACCTACTACTAAGTGCTTCTCACTCGGCAGTAATAATCCTGGATAATCCTTAGTAAAGAGCACTAGACTAGTTCTGAAAAGTTGTGAATGTGATGATGTTTGAAACACTTACAGTAAACTGTCTGGCGGTGGTAACAGTGGCGGCGCGGTGAGCGCGGACCCGGCGGAGCGGCGCGGCAACGCGCTGGCCAGCCTGCGCGCGCTCTGCGAGAGCCCTGTGCTGCAGCCCTTCCTCATGCAGCTGCTTACTGCCAAGTAAGTTAGCCATCTTGTAAATAAATAATGCGTGCGTGCTTTTGGTAACTGGTTGCAGAAAAGCTATGTTTAATAAATAAAAAAAAAACAAAAGCAAGTCACCCAGACTCCCTAATTTTTGACCAAGCTACCTACACAATTCAACCAAATTCAGTGTCTCGAGGCTTTTACACAAAGTAAGTTAATTCGGCTAAAAATGTTAATGATCATTCACTGATATAGGGATGGCATGGGCCAGACACCATTAATGGCAGCCGTCGCAGAACGCGCTTACCGTGCGGCACTAGTATTGCTGGACTCCATCCGCGCCTGTCCCGAAGCGGACGAAACGCAACGCTCGGCCGCTATCTTCCCCCCCAACGCGAGCCCTGACCACTCTCCACTGCTGGTACTCTGCTGCAACGACACCTGCAGCTTCACCTGGACTGGACAGGAGCATATCAACCAGGTTAATATTCATTATCATAACATAAACTTTTCCACACATTGTTAAAAAAAAACTGAATCCTTACTAATATTATAAAAGCGAAAGTGAGTTTGTTTGTTTGTTTGTTTGTTACCTCTTCACGCTTTAATGGCTGAACCGATTTTAATGAATTTTGGTACAGAGATAGTTGGAAACCAGGAGACGGACATAGGCTAATTTTTATTTAAAAAAAGTGGGATATGAGGGAGAACGAGGGAAGACAAGGGAAAACTTAGTGTTGCTATTACAAATCAATCAGGCGCGTTATACCGAAATTAACGCGAGCGAAGCCGCGGGCGAAAGCTAGTAAATAATAAAATAATTAATTAACTATTCATATCAAACATTGCTACGACCAGTATTTTATTTTTGGTTAGCCTATTTCGTACTGCTGGGTAAATCCCTCCCCGATTCCTTTCCAAGTCTCTCAGTGTTTAGTCTCCTCTGGCCAATCCGACGGGTACGAGTCTAAATCGTTACATCAGCGTTTTTTGGACCTTCCTCGTTGACGGCGACCGTTTCATCCACTGCGTGACATTCTGGCCCATCTGGTCTGACCCATTCTAGATATGTGATCCGCTCAGTCACATTTTAACTTTGCAGACTTATCGCCAACATCGGTGATGTTTGTCTTGGAGCGTATTAAAGTGCTGCACATTCGATCGGTGGGTTTCATATTTAAAATGTCTCCATCTCTTTTTGTCAGAGCTTGAATTTGGACTACTGAGTCTCCTTCAAAGACCAAATCGTATAGGCAGGATACAAGATAGTTTCTCCAGGCATTTTCACCATGTGGGTCTAACTCCTTGTCCTGTCTATTTTTTTTTTAGGAAACTATCTGGAAATTTAATGAGGATTTTGATTTATTGGTTATTGCATGAATGATAAATGATGTATATTTTGCAAGTAGGTTTTTACAAACCTCTTACGTCATTTTTTTTTTAAACTATGAAGGCGGTGATTCGTATCCGACTACTCTGAGAAGAAACAGCCGAAACAAACTCAGAGGTCATAGTCTGATAACATCTAATGTTCTGATAACATGGTTTGTTTGCAGGATATATTTGAGTGCAAGACATGTGGACTGACAGGATCACTTTGCTGCTGCACAGAATGTGCTAAGGTATTTACGTCGGTTTTGTTTGCTTTTTTTTAGACATTCATTGCAGTATATTGTCTAGATCATTAATATATGTTACATAATTTTAATATTTGTATGTTGTATGCAGGTATGCCACAAAGGCCATGATTGCAAGCTAAAGCGCACGTCTCCGACGGCATATTGCGACTGCTGGGAGAAGTGCCGCTGCAAAGCCCTGGTCGGCGGCAACTGGACCGCTCGCTGTGATCTACTCGCTAGACTCGCTAGAGATACTTCACTTGCCACGCATTTTAATTCAAGGTACGGTAATTCTACACGTGTATGAGGGAGCGAATGTGCATGCATGCAACTTTCACATTATCAGAAATGGGCAAGAATGTCAAAACCATTTCTAAGATCTGTATATTTAGATTCTAAACTTTACAAAGTATTAAAAAGTTTTTTTTTTTAATTTGTTTGCAGGGGTGAATCAATCCTCCTGTTCCTAGTCCAGACGGTGGGTCGTCAGGCGGTAGAACAGCGCCAGTTCCGCGCGGGCGGAGGGCGCGGGCGCGGACCTCGCAAGCAGCCCGGTTCCGACGCCGAAGTGGACGCACCCGACCACGACCTCGAGCCGCCCAAGTTCGCCAGAAGGGCGCTGTTGCATTTATTGGGTGAGCCTTACAGATTATAATTTGTTGTGTGGATTGAATAGATCGTATAGTTGTCGCGCATCATCATTATCTCATCTATTGCATAGAACTAATAGAATAGGCATGACGACAGTATCAAAAAATCGCCGATTCAGTGATTTTAGGGGAGAAGTCAGATTTAAAAAAAAATAAACACAGGTTTAGTTTTATTTCAAAATAACAGATTATTAACATCTATCTATATATATATAAATGAAACCCGCTTCCCGTTGTCACGCCATAACTTGAGAACGGCTAGACCGATTTGGCTGTTTTTTTTTTGTAGTTTTCTTTACTCTGTAGAAGGTTCTTACGGAAAAAAATATTAAGAAAATGTCTCGGAAAGATTGAAAAAAAAATACATTTTATTTTGCATATTTAAAAAAACGCGTGTACCGAATGTCAACGTCATTCACAGCCATAGACTATATTGAAAGAGCATCGTTTGTTCGGAAATGTGGTTACTTCATTAAATTCTTTCGCACCACATAATTTACTTTTTTTTTTATTTAATAAAATTATGAAATTAGTAAAGTCCTTCTCAGTCATGGCGAGACCAGGGAAATAGGGATTCATTTTTATATGGAGGATATTATAGATTCCAGTTCAAATTGAATAGGTACTCATACCTAAGATAGGACAACTGTCAGCTATACAAAATAAAGTAGTGCATCAAAGCTACGCTAAGGCGGTACGAAGTTCGCCCGGTCAGCTAGTTTTCAATAAAATAAAACATTAAAATACTGCAATCGGCCATTTTGACTGAAACGCTAATCACAGCGTATGACGTCACGGTTATATAAACTCCGCTGATCACTGTTTTGTTGTTGTGAATCTCAGCTTCTTCCTTTTTGTGAACTATACATTTTTCTTCGAATTCCTTTTTACACTCTTCAAGAATCATCTTTTTTCGTTTCTTAGCTATATAGGGTCGCTCTGTTGTGTCAGATGTTCGTGTTTTTCTGTCTGGTTGGCATATCAATTTATGGGGCATACATCCTGGTTTCATACGTACTTGTGATAGTGAGCCCGTCACATGATATTTCATATAGCTTCCATATCATTTGGTAACTGAAAAAAGAAAATTAAACGATTAAAACTGATAATAAGAATCATAGCCAAAAAAAAAAAAATAAACATAACCTAACTAAATTAGTTTACTCAATAAGGCCTATCAATATATGATAATACTCACATCAAAGTGATCTTCACAGAAATCAATTGGCGAATTCGTTGCTACGTCGTTCGGGTTTCACCGTGCGAGCTTTAACCATTTATCTTTTATCATTTTCTTGGTTGGAACATGTATAAACTCTTTGTTGGGTCCTCTCATTGATGTGTTTTTACACTGCGGTACTGAACAACACTTGTAAACTTTGGAATTCATTTTTATCACATGAATTAATTTAACGATTTGTTTAATTTCTTCGCTACGCATAGACACAATCAGTACTGCCAATAAAAAAATCTCGATTACCCGCGTCAGAAGTATTAATTCCCCGAAATTCCCCGCTTGTTTTTGATTAATTCCTCACATATTCCCAAAATTTATATTTTTGGTATAAAAACACTGTTTTATTAAAATTTGTTTAGTATTAAACAAGTTTTGAATAAAACAGTGTTAAAACTTTTATAAATTATTTATACCATATAAAAAATACATAAAAGTTTACAGACTACATCAATACTTTTCAAAATAAAGTAAGGGCCACTGCTTATTTATAAGAGTATTCTAATGCAGGTACAAAAAATCGTTTTTATTTTAATCTTTAGTGGCCCTTACTTTTTTTGGGATAGTAGTATAATATTTTTGCCATATTTTCGCAGTAATCATATTTAATGATGTAGAAATGGATGCGTTCAGAAATACGAAATCGTGTTCAAATGACAGTTGAGCAGGAATTTTTTATTTGTAAAGTATTAAATACCCGACATAATATTGTTTTAGCCGAATTGGTTTGGATTCCCCGAAATTCCCCGATTTATGTCATTCCCCGGGCTCTCCCTGCCCTAACCGTCAATTCCCCGCAAATCGGGGATTTTTCCCACGATTGGCAGCTTTAGACACAATGACATGTTTACTAAATCGTGACGTCATGCCAACGCCATGACACATGCGAGCTGTTTTCGGGCACTATTGAAAAAATATGAGAAAAATTACTAAACTTCGTTAAACTTAAGTTTATTACCGGAATAAAGGTTTTTGTAAATAGTAAAAGTGTACCCACATTATGGAAGAGGATTTAAAAATCTTTCGTCACGCCTATTTCTGAGATCCGCCGCATTATTCATTTTTAAACTATACAAATGTGTTTTTAGGTGACTGGCCGGCGGTTGAAGCGGCCGTGATGTGCGGCGCCAGTGGCACTCCGGGCGAGACCGAGAGCCGGCCCAGCAGCCCCGCGCCGTCACAGTCGGGCACCACGCTGCTAGACAAGTTTACGCATGCCCTTATCGTCAAGTGCACTAATGAAGTTAGTATGCAAGGCAATTTTGACTAACAAATAGTGAAAAAACGCCTCTTTCGGGAGACTAGCAACAGGCATAGTTCCCAGAAGTAAAAATCATATTGAACTCTGAGACAAGTTCTACTACTAACTTCGAAGATATTGCAGCAACTCAATAATGTGTTGCCTTTCGTTACAGATGTTAGACACTCTGCTCCACACATTGATTCGGGAACAACAAAACGACACGATCCCTGGCCGCGCTGAGCGTGCCCGTGAAGTTGCGCGGCGCTTCGTACGCTCCGTCGCTAGGATATTCGTCATATTCAGCGTTGAGATGGCTCCAGGCGCTGCTAAGAAGAAAGGGTAAATGAATAGAAACTGTTTAATGTTGCATTTTTGATGTTTAATAATGATTTCTATGCAATGTCCCTGTGAACGTGCTGCAGTGTCTTGATTTACTTAATATAACATTACAATTCTTCACAGACCACTTTCTATAACATCCTCCCTGGTTCGATGTCGTCGCGTTTTCGCGGCTCTGGTCGCGCTCGCTGTAGAAGAACTTGTAGAAGCGGCCGACGCGCTGCTAGCTCCGGTGCGACTGGGCGTCGTGCGGCCCACGGCTCCGTTCCCGCTAGCGACCACGTATGTGGACCTCGTGAACGGCAGCGAAGACTTGTTCGGAGTAGAACCTCTTTCTACTGGACATTCAAGACTTTCACATGCGCGCAGGTGTGTATGATTTTGTTTTGACATCAACTGCGAAGTTGCTAGGTGGGAAAATCTATCAATAGATACTGATTAGTAATTTGTTATTTTATTGTAATTGAAACTTATTCATTGTTTACGATACTGTCTCTCGTCAACTTGAAATATTTAAACATGAATATTTTGCAATGACTACACATGACTGTTAGGTAAATCTGATGTTCTAAATTGTATTGTATGGTGCAGAGAATCGACGGCAGGCGGAGGGCGCGGCGCGGCGGTGGGCGGGACGTCCATGGGCAGCTCCACGCTGGTGCCCGACCGCTCGTCCACGCCGGTGGCCACCGAGTACGCCGACGACGTTGCGGGCGAGGCGCTCGGCAACGACGACGACGCGTCTGAGACCGACGAACCCGCGCCTGCACAGCCGCACGCGCAGCCGCAGGACAACCAGCACCACGACGACGCCATGGGCGATAGGTATGTACCATCATTCTTCATTTATATGCTTCTAAATTACTAGCTAGGGTTGAGTTGGACGGTCAGGACCAATGGCAGCCTTTTCTTATGATCTTACGGGATCTATAAACAAAGCCACTGCAGCGTATTCGTAAATTATTATCTGAGCCATGTTGGTTACATTGCCTTCCTTCATTAAACATTGTTTTGAAATGTGTTATATTTCAACAGAGGACAAGAACAGCACGTTGTAGTAGAGAACGGCACAGAGCGTGCCGAGGGCGGCGAGAGTGAGAGCGAGTTGGACTTGTTAGCCGAGGTGGAGACCGAGAGCGACTCTGACGATCAAGACAATGCAGAGTCCGCACAGCGTAGTGTGCAGACCGGGGCTACACAGGGCTCCGACGCAGGTAAGCTCAGTGTTTATGCTATGGTAATAGAAGAAGACGGCGAGAGTGGCAGCAATGGCTTATTATATGTGAGGCTTCATTACTTATCATAAGATTCATCTTCAATACTTCCAAACGCGAAAGCATTTCGCATATCCTATGTAATAAACGATGACGTACATCGCAACAGGCATAGCATCGTTACTTCTATATCCAGAGGACGAGAGCGGAGATTCGACGCAGCCCGAGGACGAGGACTCGGAGGCCGGCGAGACGGATGAGCAGGACGGTGAGCCAGAGGTGCCCATGCACGACGGCGAGACGCTGGAGCGTCGCGCCGCGCCGCCCGCACGCCCCAACCTCGCGCCGCACTCCATGCAGTGGGCCATACGGTAGGTGGCTTTTATCAATACAACATCACATCTGTACTCCCCAAAGGTTAAGGCAGAGGTTAACCTTATAGTACTCCCATATTTCACCAGTTATATTAAGCCTCATATAATAGGGAGCAAACTTATTCTTATCCATCTGATCTCCATACCATGTAATTACCTATACTCTGGCAAATAAGTAAATTTCATTTAATTTGAACTGGGTACAAATCCAGACTCTGTGTCTGTTATTGAGAATTCCGGATGGAGTAGTTCAATAGCACTGCTCGACCCTCGAATTGAACCCAGACAGTTTTAGTACACCTATGTTATTAACGTCAAACCTTTGTTATTACGGAACAAATCAGCAGACAGCTTATGTCATCAATAACTGCAAAACATCAATGTCTCTGAGTTATTATTTTGCATGCGACGTTCTTAATAAAGTTATTTCAGGAGTTGTAGTATCAGTAATAATCATCGGTTTCCTTGAACACTCATACATGAAGCAGGTCCCGCGAGTCTGCGCGCGGCGCGAGTGGCGGCACGGGCGGCGTGCGGCTGACGGGCAGCTCGTCGCTGGTGTTCATCGACCCCGCCTCCCTGCGCCGCTCCGCTGCGGCCGCCGCGGGCGCGCACGACCCGCACTCCACGTCTACTACGGCCTCCTGTCTGGCGAGGGCTTTTGGTACGTGCTTTTATTATTGTGTACTAAAAAGTCAAATAAGTGCTGAATGGTGTTAAATGATTTTTTATTTCGTAAATCCGATGAAAGGATACCTTTCATTCTGCGTAATATCGAAACTTTATTATTTTATGTAGCCAAATAGACATCGCCAAAAAGGCTTTATCTGTAGATGTGTCAAAACTATTTTAAAATTTATTAAGGTGCACACTAATCTTATTCATCTAATATTGAACGAATACGTAGGTGACTTAGTACAAATTTGTTTTTTTTTTATATTTACAACAAATGCTTATTTGAGCTGAAAAAAAGTGAAGTTTGCCTTAGAGTATTCTTTCTAACAAAAAGTTTGTTTACAGGCATCGTCATCCGCCAAATCGCGGACTTGCTGTGGGAGTATGAGCGCGTGACACTGCCGTTACCGCGCATGGTGCCGCTGGCGTACCGCGAGGCGCTGCGTTTGCAATGCTACCTCGAGCGGCAACTCAAGCCCACCTGGGACTGGCTAGTCACCGTCATGGATGCTACTGAAGCACAACTTAGGTAACGTAATTTTTGGTTCTATTCATTGGTTAACTTTAATTGTCTTCTGTGTAGGACCACTAAAATATTTTCAGATACGTTTTTATATCGCCAAATGCTTATATTTATTTATTGTGAATAGATTTGGCGCGTCATTGACTTCGAACAACGCGAGCACTTCGACCGGTGACAGCGGACGCTCAGCCGCGCCGGCTACTCGTCGCACTACATCTCTGACGTCACCTGCTACGCGCATTATTGGTTTCTCTGAAGGACCCAGGGCCAGAGATCGTGAACAAGGTCAGAATGATTTGTGTTTTCCGCTGTCCTGTTTTACATTCAGTCAAAAAAGTTTCAGGAATAGATGACTTGGTTATGGTTTGGTTTGGTTACTTTTTTTCCATTTTGGCGCGGAGTTTGGGTTGTATCTGTTATAAAGATTAAATACAGTGCTGTGATTAAACACATTGAACCAAGACTTTGTCTACAATTTTGCATCGCTAATGTAATTTCGTGTTTACGAGTCACTGAAAATGTTTCAGAAGGTTTACGGAAAGATTTAATCAAAAACACGTTCTTATGAGTATAACAAGAGGTTCAAAGCGGTCAAGATGTGACAGTAAATTCAGCAACACTTTTAACTTATGCGACCGCTCTTCTAGTTTACTGAATTTGGACTAATGACTTCGTACGATTGTTTTAACTGCCAGAGTGAGGCCGCTAGCTAGTACTTTTTTTTTCCTGTGTAACAATCATCAGTGTTCTATAGATCACTATAATAGTACACACAGTGGCGCCTCTCTACGCGCCGTAGTGTCGCCGCATCCGTTTGTACAAGATTATACTATACACTGAAAAATCGAATGTCTTGTATTCACATCGAAAGGGGAATGCCAGGAAAATGCCTGAAATGAACAGCAACTCCCAATAGTGATAAATTCTATTTCGAATAAAATACAACTCATCAATTTATTCTTCAGTTTGTTTATGTAGGGTATAAAGGTGATTATTATTTCAGTATTTATTTCGATTTCCGTCGTAGCACAGTTCTTCAATGACATTCAAGAACACTCATATTTGACATTACCACTATTTACCGTCTGTGGTCTTTGTTAGACCATCCATCAACAATCAAACAGCAAACCGTAAAGTAGCTTCATAATTAATTATAATAACATATTTTATAAATCTCATAATCTAAGTATGCCAATCAAAATACATAAAATCAAATTATTTTTTAAAACTACAAAAAAGAAAATAACCTAGGCAGTATGAGATGTGTCCTTTACCTTTACCGTTTGACAAAACCTTGTGATAATGTTATGACGTTTAATTTTTTCAACATATAATTCATTGTTTGGCTTGTGTTACGTTTAGTTATGATATTTTACGACGATTTTGGCCATATTTTAAGGATTTTGAAGTTCCATCTGTACATGATACCTATTTTTGAACCCGGACTGAAATTGGATCCGCTTAACACGACGACTTGGCTTTTTGAACACGGACTTTGAACCTGCTATATACGACGAGTCTGCTTGTGTTTTGGACTTGTCCCCCATTTCTTTACAAAAATGGATTCTGTTAATTGCATTAATTGTTATTTCGATACAACACGAATGAGACGTATTCCTTTGTCAATGCAAAATGATGAAGTACGTTGTTTAATACAGCAATGGATAACACCGCAACTTGTAAGTATTATGTTTTGCTGGTTTTGTTTACATTACACGTTAAACACAAATCATCGAGTTATTAATAGTGTTTAATGATGAATAAAGTAATAAAATGAAATGTGTTGAATTATTTTTTCAATCCTTTAGTAACCTTGAGACATAGCCTATCTTTTAGCAAAAATATTCTAAACAATGTAATTACTCCCTAGTTTTAGATGATTATTGAAATTGTCATTGAGTTTCGTTCGATTTGAAGGATAAATTGGCGTAGATTTCATTCTTGTCTATTTCAGGCATTTTTTTGTATGGGAGATGGGCATTCCCCTTTACGAGCGTAAGCGTTCTCCCTTATTTTTAAAAAGTATACGTTATTAACAAGTTTTGTCCCGACAAAGGTGTGGAAGCTGGCAGCGCGCGGCGCGAATTCCTGGCGTACTGTCTGTCACTGCTGCGCGCACACTCGGCCGAGCACGCGGAGCAGCTGCCCGTGCTGGACGTGGCCGCACTGAAGCACGTGGCCTACGTGCTGGACGCGCTCGTGTACTACATGCGCGCCGCGCAGCCGCAGCCGCACCACCACCAGCATCTGTGGACGCCGGTATGCACCGCCTCTAGTATAATATATAACTTTTAGCAGAGATGTATTTTATATTGTGTCCTCATTTCGCCAGAGGCAAATTCATTATGATGTACCAAAGAGGAGGTCAATTGTCAGGTCAATAAATCCAGACTGCTGCTACTGAGAAATTCCTGGTCAAATATTTATTTATTTATTTATTCTCTATCTTACGACTATCCTTACAGGGTTACCTAATGCGATAGTGTACACAATAATAATAACGGTTAATTACACTTTGTAACTAATTACAAATAATGCAACCCTTGTGAACTCATATATAGAACAAAGAAACATATCAATATCACTCGCTATGCGGTTGAGCGTACGAATTGCGCGCGTCATTGGAGCCTCCCCTAACAGATTGGTACGCGCGCGCGGCACCGCCAGCAAGCGTGGCTGTCGACGTCGCCCTACGTACCTGTCTGGAACACATAACCCTATCTGCTGTAAAATATCCGCATTATGTACTTTCCCCCTCAGTATCTCGAATATGTACGAAGTGAGTGTGAGATCTCTCCTGACCCTTAACTCGTTATACCTAGGGTTGCCATCCGTCCGGGTTTCCCCGGATTTGTCCTAGTTCAGAGGGCGTCCGGGGAGCGTCCGGGAGGGTTTTCATTTGTAGTCCGGGTTTTTAAAATTTGAAGTTTAAAACCCCCATGATTAATTTGGGCGATTTAATTAATTAAATTGCACCGCCCGTGATATGTACACTTCACCGTCCTCCCAGTCCCCGTGCGCACTTCGACTCTTGTCCGGGTTCTGGACTAAGAAATCCGGGGTTTTCACGCGTTTTATCCTGGTTTCCAAATTTTAAAGATGGCAACCCTAGTTATACCCAACCATACCCAAAATAAATAAGGTTGGGTACATAAGCGGATAAAATGGGTATACACCATACAATTTCCAATATAAAAACCGAACAAATTTATTTTGTACTTTCTCCAGCATGGATCTATATTTAGATTCATGTGGAGCCCAGATAATTGCGTTACATTCTAATTGACTCCTAACCAATGCATTATACAGTATGTTAGTTTAAACGAGGGACGTATTCAAACCCACAATAGTGCATACTTACATGATACTAATAAAAATATGAACAAAAAAAAAACACTAATAAATAAAAGACAGAACCATACCTTGCGCTAGCGATTTAATACTATCGCAGAACATGTGTGCATGTCAATGACCTTTAGGTATAATCCATTTTCCCTTCATACTTTAAACCTGGCTTAGGACGCCTTTTCGGTAGAATCGGCGCGTAGGTATTTTGCCGCGTGATTTACTTCACTGTTTACAAGTTTACTTCTCTCGCGCTCAGTGTTCATGAATAATGTATTTTATTGGACAATTACGTCAGAAATTAAGGTTATAGGTTTTTTACATATTTGGGACGAGAATGGAATACTGAATACCCTCCCTCAATAAGTCCCTCGTTTAACCTAACACTCTGTATAAAGCTATAACCGCTTTTAGCATACTACATCGTTCTCACATATTTGTATAATCTCAACATGAATGATGTAAATACAATTTTGTAAAAATATTATAATTTAAAAGAGTGTCCATGGAGTTTCTTGCCCATTCTTCTCCATAGAGATCAACGCTTTGGAAAGTACTGTGAAAGTGAAACTTTGTGAAAGTACTGTAGTTGCCCATAACTACAGTACTTTCACAAGTTATTATGCCTTGTGACCGGGACTGTAGATTAGTTTTGTTTCTTGACATTCAAAAGTGCCTGTAATGGTCTAATTGAAATAAATGGTTTTGAATTTTTTTGATTTTTTTAGGTTTGTGAACTTACGTACCATACGCAGCACAAAACCCAAATTACGATAAGCTTTTTTGCAGCCGCTTATGATGTGATCACGAAAGTTTAGACCCGTGTGAAATTTCACCCCTAAGTCTTTTACTTCAGTAGCTCTTAGCATTGGCGTCCCGTCTAGACTATAATTATACAGGATAGGAGCACGTGCGCGAGAGAAGGTGATAGTTAAACACTTTGAGGTATTGAACTGCAGGAGGTTGTCCTTGCTCCAGGTCGCCACTCTGTCTATGTCCCTCTGAAGTCTCTCGCAATCACCCACACTTTATCTGTAGCGACAGCTTAAGGTCATCAGCAAACAGTAAACACTTGGCGTCTTTTACAACTTTTGGTAGGTCGTTAATCACTAGAATGAACTGCAAAGGCCCTAGGTTACTGCCCTGATTCACTCCAGATCTGGTAAAATATGGCTCTGACTTGTGCCCCGCATATTCTACATACTGTTGCCTTCCGTTTAAGTAACTCGCAAAAAATTTAAGTAGATGTGGAGTAAAACCAAATGCTGCTAACTTTTTAAGCAAAACATCATTATTGACTAAATCAAATGCTTTCCTAAAGTCGAAGTAAGCAGCATCAGTTTGCCCCCCATTAGCTGTTGCAGCGCGCAATATACGTCCGACAGTTGCAAGAAATCAAGATGTACCCGCGCCGCTCCGTTCTCCCCTCCCGCTTCCGCCATAGCTGCACTTACATTTAATTCGGCTTGTTCCGTACTATACACCGAATAAAAGTACTCTGCAAACTCCTAAGCGCACTGTTCCTCAGTAAACGCCTCGCCGTTCTTTAAAATCTTTTGCGGATTTCTACTACCTCTTCTAGATTTTGCGTAATTCCAGAACGACTTTGGGTCTTCCAGCATTTGATATTGAACACGGTGGTCATACTGTTCCCGAACTACTAATATTATTTTTTTAACTTTAGTTCTACACTGAGCAAACGCTTCGTAATCACAACTCAGCCCACTTGTTTTGTATCGTTTATGTAGAACACCGAAATAATCCGAAACACCGTCCAACCTGGGAGTCGAACAAACTACAACATATATCAGTACATCAACATTGTTGATTGATCCATGTTGTCTCCCATTTCAGATAATATGATGGTTAATTATTAAATTTTACGGAATATGTATTTTGTTTATGTTTGCAGGTCTCATTAAGTTAATGAGCGCTTTTTTTCCTTAGTAATGCAAAGTTTGTATATTCGTAGTAATACGAATTGTGCTTAGGATAGGTAATATTTGTACTAGACAATTATTATACAAGGGAACATAATTTTTGTTGCATGAAATATTACGACTAATATTGTATATTTTCGGGGTGCTGATTTCAGGTCTGAAGTTTAGTAGATTTTGTGTATCAGCTTTAGTTTTTGAGAAATAAGCAAAATGTGATTTTCAAGAAACTATTGTATTGTATAACAATTTCAATTCAAGAAACTAATAATTTAATTAACAAATAACAACCACGAGGGTTCCTGCCTGATCATTGGTGTTTGGTATTTGACTTGGAATCTTTTCTTATTCGCCCATAATCTCAAAGACTCGACGCATGTTTTACATACCATTTTAGGCAGCCAGTACCAGTTGCGGGGTGTCCAAAGAAAATCCGAAGTAATCAAAGTACAACCGTTTTACGAACTCTGACACACTTAGTCTACAATCTTTAAATGTATATTCACTACATATATTACTGAAATAGTAAGGATATTTTCTACAGATATTTCGCGATATGGATATGGTAAAAAATATATACTTTTTACATAAACTGCTCTGGTTTATGAAAGTTAAGTGTTACTGGTACGAAAATACGGTCAATCTCAAAAACTAAAGCCGTTAGAGAAAAAATGCGGGTAGATTTGAAATCAGCGACCTCGAATTGGTAAACAACAGTCATAAAATTCCACGCAACAAAAAAAGTCTCATTTTGTTCTCTTGTGTTATTATTTCAGCATATATAAAATTAATTGTTAAACATTTTGATGTTATCCAGGACGAGAATGAGAACGAAGAAGGCGACGAGGAGATGGTAGTGGGCGGAGGCGCAGCGGCCGAGTCGGACGGCGAGGGCGAGGGCGCGCGCGGCCGGGCGCATGCCTTCTTCCAGCGCTCTGATTCCACGCTGTGTCTGGGCTGTCCGCCGCCCGACCCTTTCAACAGTCAGTACTCTCTTACATTACTCGTTGACACACGACACCGGTTGTCTTTCACACATTGTAATATTCTTCACATTCAAATTGTAATTACAAATTTGGTTTATGCTATCGTTCCTCGTATGATTCTAAGGTTTTTCTTACGTTGTAATTAGAAAGTAAGTGATACTTCTAGTGGAATAAGTTGTATGTATCGCGAAATATCATTCTTTCTTCATTTATGATGAAGGTACAGAAAAGTTTTAGGAATTTGGTAGGTCTTCCAAACTAACCATTTCTGTTTCAAAGGGTTGAAGTAGGTCTTTACCGATTTTGTGCTACTTAATTTTTGTATAAAACAGTGACTATGCAAGACGCACTACCGCTAGCCGATCAGCCACAACTTCTTCAACCGAACGCTCGTCGCGAGGAATTGTTTGGAATGCCTCGCCAGCCGGTTACCGTGCCTGCGTCCGGTGATGCGCCGCCCGGCGTGAACAACCCGCTAGAAGGTAACATTGCACGTAAATATTCACTTTTTATGTATTTACTAGACTAAGTAAATAGTGCTTTACCTTATAAATACTTTGAATCAAGAAATAATGTTCGTAACTTATTATGAGAAAATAATCTAAAATTTACCTTGTTACAAAACCCTCTAGAAAGTAATTTTATCATAACCACAATCATAAAGAAGAACCAGCCTGTAAAATCATAACAAAAGCACTTTTTAAATAATATTCTATTTACGTGAGCAGCTAGTGCATTGTATGTTTTTTTCTCGCCAGTGGTCCCGCGCCGGCTAGGCCTGTCCACACGCGGCACCGACCGAGGCTGGTCGCCGCCCGCGCGACCCGCGTCTGCGCCACCCGCGCACACACACACTATGACTAGAGATGAACCACAGGTACGTTTTACACCTAATAAGGTCGTCAATTCTTTTTTTAAGCGTCTCATAAATGTATTGTCCTCATTTAGAGAGATCTCAATCTGATGGGATTTAAATCGTTTTAATTCATTGTAAGTATTAACTCTTTTCTGTGAACGCTCGTAGGCATAGTTCTACAAACAAGTTCCGTTATCGACGCTGGATGTCACTAAATTGTAACAATGTATGCAGTATTGCATTGAAATTACGATTGATATTTTCTTAACTAGCTCATTACTATTCGGATTTTCGCTATCGATGTACAATGGCAACCTTATTTATCGATATTTAATATAAAACGTGTATTCCGTTTAAAATTATGTTAATTAAAATAACATTATTAGCAGTATTTAGCGAAAAATCAACTAATAGCCACTTTCTTTACGTATAAATTTACGGGTATACATAATATTAATATCAAGTAATATTACTATCAATTAATTATAATTAACATCGTAAAAACAACATCAAAAATCGACAGCTCGTTATCAATAACAGCAATCCCTAATTGAGTAGCAAACTGTCACATGGTATTGATGGAATCTTCTATAAAACCAATCTGGTTTTATAGAAGATTGCGAGAGTTGAGTTTGAAAGAAAGTAGACCTTATTGTTTTACACATATCTACTCTCTACATTCGATTAGAGTTTTTGAAATTGAAAAAATCAAATACTAATTAAAATAAAATAGTAGTTATGTTACGGATATGCCACTATTGGATAAATATGTATATATTCGGAACTAGACTGATATGTGCGACAGCGCGTTGGTGCCTTCGCCTATAAACGCGGAACCCTGCAATAACAAAATAAAATCACCAATAACAGCAGGGCTACGCGAGCCCCGCCTATTTGCGACTTCACTGTTTTTACTATTCTGTGTCCACTACCCCCTCAAACATCGCCTGAGGTTAGCGTAGGACGATCTTAAATTTACGTTGCATTGTTTATTTCCAGGATTTATCTTGCGCTAAGGATGCATCAACTAAAATGGACATTGACACAGATGGTGAATACTTATCTGACTCTGACTCTAACGAAGCCCGACAGATACCAAGGAAAAAACATCACAGGTAATTTCCACTTCCGTATTAGAAACAATTTATAAATTAGGTTCATGTTTTATGAGTTTCTGTTTTATTTCAGGCACCCACATTCAGTAAATATGTCAGGTGGAAGCAGTTCGATGCACGATTCGATGGCGCAGCCGTCAGAGTTTCACACGCTCGTTGATACAGCATGCTCTATCATCGACGCGCCTCATCAACAGAATATGTCCGCGTCACCTTCACCAGGTACGTTTTCACTGTTTATAATTGTTTTTATTTGGGGTGTAAAACATCGCTAAGCTTTAAAACTAGTCTACCAAGTTTGGTCAAAATAATAATCATGTACCTCAATATTTGCATTGTTTTAGGACCAAGTGGTTCAAACACAGTGGTTGCGGAATCTCGTGCCTCTTCGTCCCGAAGCCCCGGCAAGACTGTTATTGTACGTGCTGTAAGTCACTCCACTTATTTGGGGGACTTTTTCTTATCAAAATTATACCCTACTCTTCAATTGGATGTAACTTTCTAATATTTTTGAAACTAGTATCTAAATTTTGCGATCCAAATTACAAAATAGTATATATTTTTCCTGCTTGTTGGCTATTTGCCAAATGGATACAAATCCAAGGTACACCCTTGGCTATTTATTCCTAAGAAAACTGATCTACATAGCCAGATTTCTTGAATTTTACATGTTTTAGTATGCGAGATGTCTAAGGTTTATTCTTGCTGTTTTAAACAGTGATCTAATATTTCTTCTTAACGTTAGGGTGAGCTGTTAAGTGCGGCAGATCCATTGGAATCGCAGGAGATATCGGCGCATGTAACGGTGGAGACCACAGGTTTACCACCGCCACCACTCTTACCGACTCTCAACACGCCGGCGCAGCCGTAAGTTACCAATAAACGAAATTAAATCACGTTAAACAATATTGGATTTGAACAGGTGATGTTTTCCACGACTTCTCTACTATTGAACTGGTAAAATAAATTACAATTATTTAATCCTATGTATAATTTCATTTTCCAGTCGCGCGTGCCCTTCTCTAGGCGCGTCAGTGTCGCACGATCTCTTGCTGGGCAGATGGCGCCTGTCTCTAGATCTTTTCGGACGAGTATTCACGGAAGACGTGGGCTTAGAGCCCGGCTCCGTGGTCGCCGAGCTCGGCGGGTTCCCTCTCAAAGAGGTTAAGTTCCGCAGGGATATGGAGAAGCTAAGGAATTCACAGCAGAGAGACTTGACCTTACATAAGGTAGGTACTTACGATACATTCAATTGAGAAAGATATAGATAAGGAAGATGCTAATTATTTTGTGTCAAGTTTAGTAATAAAAGTCGGTTTGGTTTTATTGCGAATTTTAAACTTCTAGTGAATTGACTAAGTTCGAAAGTTGGTCGCCGTCGGATGGTGTACATAGTAAATAATATAATGTTGTACTTCAGATGGAACGCGACCGTGCGAAGTTGCTACAGCAGACGTTTGCGGAGTTGAACAGTGCGTTCGCCGGACAGAACAGACGCGCGCACAGTGCGCAGCCGCCACTGGCCGTCAACCGCGTCAAAGTGACGTTCCGCGACGAGCCGGGAGAGGGCAGCGGCGTAGCGCGCTCCTTCTACACCAGTGTCGCTGAGGTAAGAGCCCATACATTAATGATGATGCATGTAAACTAATTCGAACAATATGTTTTTCCGATGGACTGATTTTAAAATGTGTTGTTTGTGTGTAGGCGTTGCTAGCTAATGAGAAACTCCCACCGTTGGAGCCAACCACCGGTAGTGGTACAACGAGCAGCAATACCAACGGCACATCAGGTTCTGCCAATGCTAACGCCGGCGGAGCAAGCAGTAACAGCGGAGCTCGGTAAGTAAAAACGATCATTTATTAGTAAACCTAATTTTTAAACTGCATGATGCAGAAAACGAATAAGTGTGTGGACGGCATGGTTGGCGCAGTGGCTGAGGGATCGACTGCTGCGCTGCGTGTCGCAGGTTCGATTCCCGCACGGAACAAATATTTTTATGACCTGCAGATAGTTGTTTCGGGTCTGGCTGTTTGTGTATGTGAGTTTATATGTTTGTAAACGCACCCATTCTGTGCACCACTAGCAATTATTTATGTATGTTTGTTTCAGAAGTGGAGCGGGTCGCGCGCGGTCTAAAGATGCCGCGCGGCGCACGCCGGGACGGCCCGCGCCGCGCCCGCCGGCCTCGCGCGAGCCACGCCGGGTGCTCAGTGTAGACGCCAGGCCCTATTCGCCGCAGGTACGTTACTTATCTTCATATAACGTTAACAATACATATAAGACGGAAGTGTAATAATTTTTGACCTCTGAAGCCATAAGTTGTAATTTACACATTATTTTTTCTATGATTGGGTGCAGGCTGCTCCAGGTACGGAAGGTGCCGGATACAGCGGCGACCGGCCCGGTGGACACAATGAACATCTCACGCTACATCAGGCACAACTGGGCGAACGACTCTATCCCAGGGTAAGAAAATTTTATTGATTGTCTTAGCTAGACGTGAAGGAGTTACATAATATTTATTTATCATGTATCCTGAGGATGATGAATTCGCTTTTAAAGTAGTGTTGTTTTGTAGGTTCACTCTCTACACCCCACATTCGCGGGGAAGATCACCGGTATGCTGCTGGAGTTGACGCCGGCACAGTTGCTCGTGCTGCTGGCAAGCGAAGACGCGCTGCGTCAGAAAGTTCGCGAGGCCATGGATCTCATAGTCATGCATCCCTCCGAGGCGATACTAGGTACATACGTGAAGCTAACACTTATTTATTTTTTTCGTGTTGGAAATCATCAAATAACTTCCCCCGGTCTGGGCGGGAGCGTCAGACTTTTACTGACTAAAACCCATCCATGTCCCTTCTTCTTTTGCCCTTTGTGTTCCGCAGTATCTCTTTCGAACAACCCGCAATATATTGAATAGAACTTTGGAGTTCAGAAGCTAAACCAACTTAGAAAAGCTACAAAGAGCGTAAAACAAAATTATTTAAGTCCTATTTCATTACCACTATCTGACGCAAACAAACAAAATTTACAATAAAATTAAACCGATATATATTTTTATAACAAAATTTTTCGTAAAATTATTTCCAAAGACTTACACATACACAAATCACATTCACAAAAAACATACAGGTACAAAAACGTAATCTGAGGCGCGCACAAGACTTACACATACCTAGTACTAGAACAAACTATGGGAGATAAACAATTATTTATAAGGAAGAAAAACTTTAAAACTCACTACCAAAAGATATAAAAAATACACAATCGTTATTATTATTTAAAAATCAACTTAAATACTATATTTAAAGAAAGGGCCATTTAATTATTAAAATAAAGATTAAGAAATATAATATAACTACTTTGCCTCTAGTATGAAGAGCCTTAATATTTTAAGCACGTAAACGAAAAATACAATTCATAGCTATAACGCGCTGCACGGCGATAGACAACACAAAATTTTTGTCAAATACCTTCCTATTTCGAACTAATTGTGACACTACAAGCTTCTGCTACTCCTGGTCCACAAACATGTTTATGTAATAGTTTAGTATTTATTTCTGTACAAGTGATTTGTAATCTTTAGAAATAAATAAATTCAAACCGTAAATATGTTCTTAGGTTATTTTCAGTGGTCGTCGTACCCTCTCACCGGAGCCCTAGTAAATCTATCATGGGGAAGTTCGCTCTTACTGTACCTTAGACTACTATTTTACTCAAAAAATTAGAATAACTCGCAGCCTTAATCATTATTTCCTTTCCAGATTTAGACGTATTCTCTCTGTCGGAGCGCGGAGGCGGGGGCGCGGCGGCAGGCGGCGCGGCGGGCGGCGCGGCCGGCTCGTCCGCCAGCGCGGCCGCGCCCGCCGACGACGCGGCGCCGCTGTTCTACTCGCCCGGCAAGCGCGGGTACTACTCGCCGCGCCAGGGACGCGCCACGCCCGAACGGATCAACGCTTTTAGAAATGTCGGCAGGTAATAAACATAACGACATCATTACATCAAATAACGAGTGATACTATAGACTACTGAGTCAACTTGTGTGGCGTGAATTATAATGCGCAACGTTTTTGACTAACCTAAGATTTGTTTCATTTTCAGAATAATCGGTTTATGCCTCCTGCAAAACGAACTGTGCCCGATGTTCCTAAATAGACACGTCCTTAAATATATTCTGGGTAGGCCTGTAAGGTTCCACGATCTTGCGTTCTTCGACCCCGTTGTGTACGAAAGTCTCCGACAACTAGTCGTAGATGCTGAAACCGGAGACTCCCATTCCCTGTTTGCTGCTTTAGATCTCAACTTTAGGTAAGGAATAATATTGCGATATTCTTTATTTCATTCATATCTCTGTGAGATCATTTAGGCTGTGAAGATGACCAAACATATTACAACTAAGACGCGTTTTACTTTCTGCAGTTTGGAAATGTGCGAAGAGGAAGGTGGTGGATGCGTGGAGCTGGTGCCGGGAGGCCGTGATATCGAGGTGACTGCACTCAACGTGTATGATTACGTGCGCAAGTACGCACAGCATCGGATGCTGCTCTCACAGGAAAAAGCACTTGAGGTAATGTTTGCATTTGATGCATATTTAGCTCTTTCAAGCTAAAAGTAGCGTTTAAGTTCCTGAGCATAAAATATAAGTTTATAATTTTATAAATAAATAGCATGGTAATAATATTTTAACACAACCGAATTCTAAATATCCTGTAGGCTATGCGAGTCGGTGTGCTTGACGTGCTTCCCGAGTCGGCGCTCGAAGGTTTAACCGCGGAAGACTTACGGCTGCTGCTCAATGGTGTGGGTGACATCAACGTGGCCGCGCTGGTTTCCTACACTAGCTTCAACGATGAAAGCGGAGAGCCTTCCGAGCGACTCGCCCGCTTCAAGCGCTGGCTGTGGGCCATTGTCGATAAGATGACTCATTTGGAACGACAGGACTTGGTAAGTTCAGAAATATCTGTTTTGTGGATCCTTAGCTTGAATCGGTTTATACAGTTATACTAGCTGTGCCCCGGCATGCGTTGCAATGCAATTTTCTACCTTTCTATCCTACCTACCCTATCTTTTAAGTTGGATCAAACTGCACACGGTGTGCAAATTTTATATAAATCTGTTAAGTAGTTCAGGAGTTCATCGCGGACAAACAACGTGACACGTGATTTATATATATTAGGATTTACTTTATTAATGTACTTTAATGCACACGTATATCCTCTTTTGCAAAATTCCAATCAAAATTGGGTTTTGCGGATAAACCCAAAATTCTGGGTTAATCTTGCAATTATGTTATTGCAATTTGCATGTATATTTTTTATTGATGTGCAAAACTATAAGGATAAATAAAATATACCATGTGTGCTTTTCAGGTGTATTTCTGGACCGGGTCGCCTGCGCTGCCGGCGTCCGAGGAAGGCTTCCAGCCGATGCCGTCGGTGACAATCCGGCCGGCGGACGACGCGCACTTGCCCACCGCGAACACGTGCATCTCGCGCCTGTACATCCCGCTTTACTCCTCGCGACACGTGCTCAAGCATAAATTACTGCTTGCCATCAAAACCAAGAACTTCGGCTTCGTCTAGACACTCGCCACTATTTGTTATGTATATCCTTAAGTTAAGCCCAGTCATGTAAGACTGCCGCTGTATTTTGTCACGATGTAAAAATTTTAGAGAAATTTCGTGTCTTTATAAAGTACCATCTTAGAGCTTACTTTATTTAAAACCATAACTAGTATTATCTACTTCTAGTACGGACATACTGGTGTATATTTATTTATACCTTCTACTTGACGAATCTTTAACTCTCTATATGACTGGGTGTATTTGACTGAATAGTAATATTCAATATGCAGTAATTTTTGTTAGAAAAAGGCCCAAGAACGGTCCGCACAAGTACATAGTAATTTTTAAACTTTTAAGCTCATAGACCATAAGTATTTAACTGTTATTTAAAAGAACCTATAGAAATCGCAATTCTATATACATACCAATATTAGTTGGAAGTTGATTCAAATCAAAGATCAACCATTTTATACTGATTTTCTAAATTATTTTATTTATCTTTTTTTCTGGACTTATTTTGATAAAGGCCTAATATGCATTTGATTGCTCTCCTCATCTACACTATTGTACTTCTATCGCTCGATGGCAAGCAAAGGCAGCGTAAGAAAATATTCAAGAATATTTCTATTGTTTATATAGCTTTGTTATATAGTAAAAATTATATAAGATAATACAGTATGATGGGTATACTGCTATAATACTTTGGGTAAGCTTGGGAAGAGAGGCGTCGGATCCGAGCAATGGTGGTATTGTGATATCAGAGGAAGTATTTTGCGCCTCAATCTCTAAATTTAAGATTATAATTAGATTTCCCTTGATTAGTTGTATTAATACGGTTCATAATAAACAATCTCAAAACGCTTATACTGTTGTTATTATTTCACAAGAATATTCCGGCTCTTCAATTTCCCCTGTTAGGGTTGACACACATCTATAAGCAAGGAATATCATTATTCTTGTGTGTGTGTTATATGTATTTGTAGTTAACAACAAATATTTATTTAAATCAGCAAATGATGTAAATCCCAGAAACAGACGAGATCCTCATAAACTGGTATTAAGTGATTTGCCAAGACTTGCCAAATACAACAAAAACTGCCTAACAATGTGCGTACGTACTTATAACAAAATACCAAGTCGCTTTAAAATATTGAACTCTAGGAAAATTAAGATAGAATTACACAAGTGGCTTTAATGAATGTAATTTTTACAGTTTAAAAGATTTTATGGATGTGAGATGTTGATTCCTTAAGTCAAAATAGAAATATTTGCATGCTATGTTATATCTAAGCGAAACATGTTGAGCTACTGTAATAATAATTAACATCAATGTATACCATGTTTTACGCAAATAAATGATTTACTTACTACTTGAACTTCAAGATGACGGGACCGCGCCAGGTTTCCGGATATCATGTGAACAGGATTTAATACAATTTTAGTTTTAACACTTTCACTGTAAAATTACATACTTTTCATTCCATTTCAATGCTATAAAACACTCCCACTGTTTCTCGCTTTTAAGTTTTTGAGCGACAAACTAGAAGAGAAAATGCGATGGTGTTGAATTAACAAATTGAGATAAATGTATTCAGTAGATCCTTGGAAAATTCATGGTTCATTGGACCAGGCCAGTCACCCAAAAGGGTATAACAGCATAGACATCTTGACTGCAGTAACTGGATCAGGATCCTGCAAGGATCTGTCCCAAAATAGCAGCAATAAATTAAAAACAGCCTTACTAAGTAAAAAACTTTATTAAAATACTTGAACAATATTTACAGTCATAAAATCTTAATTGTACAAAATGAACACACTCGTTTACAAAGTTATTCATGTAAGACATAAAAAGCTGATTCTGTATGTAATTATGTTTAGGTGTTATGATTTAGTTGTTTCTCCTAAAACCCTTAATTAGGTTAGTTAAACACTTTGATAAATGAATCTACTAGGACCAAACACAACTCATTTTTCACCTTTTTATGCCTTACAAACTTTTAAGCACATAGGGAAAACTTATATAACTATTCTAATTTAGAAACCATTCTCAATTCAGCTGATATTTTTCTGTAAACTCCATAGAGTACAGTGACATGACATATATGTAATAAAGCACTTGTCATATAAGTGCTAGGGTATGTATTCCAACACATTTCAATAAGGGCTAGAAGCAGGAACCTGACTATAACAGAGTAATTGTTGGTCCATAGCAAGTACGGCAGACTGTGGAAGTACCATGAATAAAACTGATAGTGAAGGCTCCTGGCGCACATAACACCAATGAAGTTGACAATAAACATTGGAAGAATAAACAACTGAGATAAAATATCAAAATTGATATTATAGTGAGGGTCTTGGTCAACATCAACAGGCTTCTGAACTGCTGCTTTCTTTCCACCTTTTTGTGAAGACTTCTGCAACATTGTTTCAAATGAATTTATGAAATCTTCCTGTTCTTTGGTTAAGTTTTCCGATTCATCAGTCTTTTTGCCGAACTTTTTCTTCATTTGCTTCTTCAATTTACTTTTCCTTTTATTTTCTAAATTTTTAGCATCTATCTGAGGTTGCACCTGCTTCTGTACATACTTAAGACGACAATAACTCTTAAAATATTTGACACACATTGGAATGAATACAACCAGTAAGAGAATGTGTATTGCTAATAGGGACAAATGAAAGCATTTATTTTCAAATACTTCTATATCCAGAAATCTATAGTTTACAGTCCAAGTATGATTGAAAACACGACCAATGTCAAAACTTCCTTTTAAATAGGCTTCTGGACTGCTCAACAAAAATGGTAAACCTAATACTACTTGAATCACTCCACAAATAAACAGTTGTATTATGGTTCCTTTAAAACCTAAATTAGTCAAATAAAAAAAGAATAAAGCAGGGGCATAAAGTAGTATGTTCATTTTTACAGATACTCCTAAACTGTAGAATATGCTACCAAGGTACCATTTGGATTCAATGAAAAAATTTAAAGCAGCATACAAGAAAAGTACAGCAATGGGGTCATTGAATAGTCTCAATACATAGATTGAATGAATTCTGTATGATGTTAGTATAGTTATAACTAGAACATATGGAGGAACTTTTTTCGTTTTGATGTAAATTCTTAGAACAAGACATAATTGTAGCAAATATATACCAATAAATATGTACTGTGCAAGTTTGATGTTTTCACCTTGTCCTGTAAGGAAATAGAACAAAGAGTATATGTATACGAATCCTGCTGGATACACGAGAGGTCCAGTGTCTCCGCGGAGCTGGCTGTAGTCGAGGGTTCCATTCAGGAATCCTTCACATTCTTGCATGTACGCCTTCCAGTCAATTTCGGTATATGGCACTCGTTCCACAACCAGCACGTTAATTATTAGTTCAGCAACGATCAGGAGAAAGGCAGCGAATGGTAATTGAGCAGGGTTTACAACTAACCCCTTTATAAAAGACCACGTAAACATCTTCTTAGTCTCGTGGTAAAAATCTTGAAATTTACTCCTACTGCTCATGATGAAGGCAGTTTCTTTAACGGTACCACTTATTATATTGTCATAGATGTCCCGCAGATGTAGTAAGAGCGTAACAGACTCAGTTTATTATTTCTATTTTAGGATTAGGTCACCGCACCGGTCCCCGGCGGCTGAAGACATTTTGCGACAGCTGACGTGTTGACAATGACAACAGTTTGACAACATTGACATTGATGCAGTTGTCATTGTCATACGCCAAGCCAGAAGGACAGTTCGATGACAATATGGTTTTTGTCACAGTAAGCAATGATTATTGAATGGAAGTCCTCTATACTATTATCAAAGGATCAAAGGTTGTTAAAATTAACTTTTCCCGACTAAACTGTTAGAAATTCTTCATCGCGGTTTTCACCACTCAACGTTTTGTGGTGTAGGTCGTACCTTTGAGACCCACTCTTTTGATTAAAAGTCGCACACCAGAGAACAAATAATATTTTTTTTCCGCAGCCCAATGCTAATAGTCGTTTCTCCAAACAGCTCGTTTTTTGCTCTATTTAACATACAACACAAATCTGTTCTAGATGCAAATTGTATGTTTCAGGAAAAAAACTTTGTTAATTGAATCATAATAGGAAGTATTGAAGAGTTAACCGTTCAGCGTCTTTCGTAGGTACCTATAAGCAAACCATTTAAAATTCCCTTGGTCTACTTTTGACTGCGCATGTTCTGTTCTTGACATTAATCTGCTGGTTATAACAGGAAGGTAGTTAGGTACCTACCTACGAAAGAACTTGAACTTGAGAATAAATTGGTGTACACAGAACAGCACAATGCAGTGGTAGGGCAGGCTTATCTTGTAGTTACAACGAGAGCGCCTTGACCGAAGATATCTAATATTTGAATCACTGTTTAGATAGTCTAAGTAATTAAGAAGTGTTCTTCAGTCCTTTTATTTTATTGCCTCGTTATCAGCGATAACTTTGAAGTTGAGCAAGGCCATTCATTTTTAACGAATATCAAAAAGAAACCCACACTATAAATGTTGTGCTCCCTTTGCTGGTCGCATAGTTCTACATTAGTTTTAGAAGTTTAACAATTATGAAGTGGGTAACAAGTTTTTTATTAATAACTGCACTTGCAGCAGGATTAGGAACATTAAGTGCAGAAGTAATTCGTAAGTGGTGAAATGTTATTATCCTTACTAATATCCTTACTAATATTATAAAAGCGAAAGTGAGTTTGTTTGTTTGTTTGTTTGTTACCTCTTCACGCTTTAATGGCTAAACCGATTTTGATGAATTTTGGTACAGAGATAGTTGGGAACCAGAAGACTGACATAGGCTAATTTTTATTAAAAAAAAGTGGGATATGAGAGAGAACGAGGGAAGAAAAGGGAAAACTTAGCGTTGCTATTACAAATCCATCAGGCGCAAGAGCAAAACTGCAGGTCTGCTTGGTGTGTTATACCGAATTTAACGCGAGCGAAGCCGCGGGCGAAAGCTAGTTAAACATAATTCTGAACCCTTCAGGTAGAAATTCTAGGTCTTCTATACCCTTACGCCATGCGATATAATAATATATATTAATGCTTAGACTAGTTGTCGTATACGTATTTAAGGTAAAAAAAAACAAGTAGGTAGGTACGAACTTCTAGTATTACATTGAACACCTTAATGCCTACCCGTTCGAGTAAAAATAGGTCATAAACATGTTTTGAAGAGATCATGGTTGAGCATTAATCATTATTTTTTAATTAACAGCCAAGAACTGTGTCGAGGCGCAACTTTTAGACTCATTGACGATATGGCGGAAAGGAGATGTTTCTTCACCACTTCCACCTTTAGAAGCGATAAAGATACAACCTGTGGATGGTGTATATGAAGGCTTTGGCATAAAGTAAGTAAAGTTACCTGAATAACTATTGCAACGAAAAAAACCGAATACTTTCATCGAGGATTTAATTATACCGATTATTCGGTTCCGACAACAGACCGAAATGTCCCGAGGCTAAGTAAAGGTGTGTCGGTACTTACCATTTACGTTGTGCGTTGAATTAGTGTTCGCAAGCTCTAGTGCTGAGGTTTAGGACCTGGGTACGATTCACGGGTCGGGTAAAGTAGGTAGTAGGGGTTTTTCCATATGGAATTTCTCATTACTATTCCGAATTTTCCCCTATTTGACATGGGAATTAAACATAACTGACGAAATGTGGGTGTTATACCGGTATTTACACCTCTGCGTACCCTTTATGGATTGCAGGCGTCATGATATGCTTATGTATTGTTTGGTTTTAGAATTACGTACATGACTGGCAATATGCAACTGGCTGGTGTAAATAACTTCAGTGTTGAGGAACTGGCTGTGTCTGCAAAAGACTTAGCAGCATCCACAACTCTCCACTTCCCGCTGTTGACGTTAACTGCAGGTGCGTAAGGAGGCGTCTATTAATTACGTGGGGCTGCTTTTAAGGGCGGAGGAGGTCGAGGTCTACTTCACACAATCTTCACAAGGGAGATTGGGGATCTCGGCAAATGTGACTGAAATTTGTTTCCCGAAAGAAACTGTGTGTATAATTGCGAGAAAATTTACTCATGGATGATGATGATTTATATATTTTATTGTACAATTATCTCACTGTGATTCTAGTTTCTACATTATAAGCAATCCTAAATCTGGGTTTGCGGGTTGTTCGAATGAGATACATTTCATTTATTTATTCATTTAACAATTTGCATTGTGTTTGAATTAAGCCTACATTAATACATTACATAATTAATTTGAAAAACCTAAAAAACAATAAATAGTCAATTGAAAAAATACAAAAACAATAAATAATAATCAATAAAAATGTCACTAGAAATATTATAAATATGATGTCAATAGATTGTAAATAGTCATTGTATTAATTATTATAAATAGGTGTCAAATTATTATAAATCAATAAAGTGCAAACAGTCTAATAACGCATTGGAGTAACTCGTCTAAATGTCTTAAACTAAATGGTATATACAAAAAGGTAAATAGATGACTTAATATAAAAACTATTTATCATCATTTATCTTATACCATGGCTCCTTTTCTCTCTCTCTTTTCTTTTTTAGTCAGTACAAGTCCGATACCTACTTTCCCCCGCTCCCCAAATCCGCAAAAAAGGAATCTTAAATATAAAACAAGCAAGTTAGTTTTTTTTCAAATCTCTAACTCGAACTAGCTTCTGTACATACAGAAGCATAATACCCATTTGAAACATCTCACTAGAGTTTGGGGCACGAGATAGGGGATTGAACCAAATCACCAGGAGAGGAAGGGTGGTCGGAAAAACCCCGCACCGTAATGATATCACTCGCTATAATAAACATTCTAGTGACGGTATTGATTGGCGAGCTGTCGCTCGTTTAAAACATGTTTTATTTTCGAGCCAAGAAATAAATTCGCTGTCGTCCCAGCGGGCATCCTGAAGGTGTTATCATTGGGCACTTGGTACCTGCTTGATCCTACCTACCTCAACTAAGTCCTAAAAATGCGAATTAATAAAAGTATGAATAAATCTCCTTTTTTCTTTTCAGAGAATTATAGTTTGAAAGGGCGAGCTTACGTGATGTACACTTTAAAAGGGTCAGGACTGATGAAGTGAGTAAAGTAACACCTCAGACAATTGTGTATACACACCGATGAACGTATGTAGGTTACAGTCAAAACTGTTAAAAGGGTAAAAAAAACCGTAATAAGTTTCCAAGGTCTACTCACAAGTAGTTTTCCGTCATTTTTGTTTTTCACTGATTAACAGTTTTGAGTGTGACACGTACCGACTGAAATTCAACCCTATAAGACAATTTTATTTCAATGTTACAGGGCTACTTTCCAAAACGTTAAAGTAACAGTGGGAACAACGTTAGTTCCGAAGGGCACGGCTATACAAGTTGATGACGTTGACCTGAATTTTAGTGTCGATAGTATCCAGGTAAGATTCAAAGTATATTTAGCATTCATATTAACACCATTTCTTGAGCACTTATTCATCCTTCGGACATGCTCTAATTCTCCTCATGGCAACATGGCAGGTGCTACCTGCCTCACAGTAATCATAGGATACCTGGCTGGCAGCGGCCTTTTTTTGCGGATGGGAAATCATCAAATCATCAGCTCTGGGCGGAGCGGGGGATTGTCAGACTTGTATTGATTAAAACCCACCCATGTTCCTTCTATTGCCCTTTATGTTCCGGGGCGGCGGTCTCTTTCGAATAACTCGCAACCCCGGAATAACTCGCAACCATGGCTGGCGGCGGCCTCAAAGAAACAAGGAAGTTAAGTAAAAAAACAAAGCTTAACAGAATCTGTTGCATGAGTTCATTCCCATTACTTCGATTCATTAGTTCGATCGTGGAACTAGTGAGATTTTTTTTCTCAGTTGTTCGACCGTCGAACTAGTGAGAATTTTTTTCCTCATATGTTCGACCGTCGAATTAATTAGATTTAAAAACAGTTCTACTACATTTAAATGTTTTACTAATTTCGTAATAAAATAAAAAACGGTTGGTTCGTCAAAAAATATATATTCGTGTACTTATATTTGTACATCTATAGCATGTCTTTGATCAAATAAACAGTTGAAAAACTTATTAGTTTAGGTTAGAAGGAGGCGGCGGGGTCGTAGTGAGCGAGCGAAGCGAGCGAACAGACCCCGCCACCTATTCGTGGTTGTTTTTTTAAACCACCCAGAAGGTAGGGGACCCGCAGTCGACTACCCCGTCAACAGACTTTGGGGCACCCCGACTCGGATAGATTTAGGTTAGAAGAAGGCCACCTTCTTCGTGGTTGTTTTTTTTAAACCACCCAGAAGTAGAGGCCTTTTAAGCAATATTTGAGTGTTTTGAGTTTAGTTAACAAAACATCGTTTTTTCGGAAACGGTGAGTTACCTTGTCATGGGAGTGGTACTAGGGGGGAGGGGTCAAATATTAGATTACATTTAATATTTGATTATTACATTATTTTTTGTTAGGTAAGGAAGCCAGCTTATAATTTACTAGCGGCCCGGTACGTGCTTCGCTACGTATAAAGTGAAATAATACCATCGACTAATTTCTTAAAAATATATTACTTAATTGCTAGCTATTTAAAAACTTAATCCAAAACATTTAGATAAACAATAAATTTGTTTGTGAATAAACAAATGGCTGGGGGTACCGACTCTGGAACAGGTAACATAAACTTGGCCATGTGAAAAACGTAATTCTTCCAAATTCACACCACAAACGTGAAGTATTTGCCCTTGGGCCTTGTTGATGGACATCGCAAATGATAAACAAACAGGATAATAAGTATTGTAATCTTTTGAACTCGAATGGCATATCAGTTGGAATCATAGGGATACGCGGTATCAAACAAACTTCTCCTTTAGATTTTTACCCGTTAAGATCGTAGCTTCGATCAAATTTGGCAATAACTTTTTCACTGCCAATCTGGTGCCATTACACAGTTTTGGTGGATTAATATTTCGCAATAATATAATTAAAGAACCAACTTTCAGATTTAAGCAGTGCGGTGGCATACGCAGTTAAAAAAAAATACCAGCCGGTTCCAATGAATTTAAAAAATCAACTGGAAATTTCTTTTTTTGGGTTGGGAAATCACCAAATAACTTCCCCCGCTCTGGGCGGAGCGGGGGGGAGTGTCAGACTTTTACTGACTAAAACCCATCCATCTTCCTTCTATTGCCCTTTACGTTCCGGGGCCGCAGTATCTCTCTCGAACAACCTCGCAACCGCCCTGGCAGGCCTCTCTGCTTTGCTAAAATCTCTTTGAGGCGCGCGTGAAACACAAACGCGCCGTCAACACGGCCTGTCGTCAATAGAGGGACGGAAGATGAGCTACCCATTGCTCACCGTCCACAGGCCCGCATCTACGTTGGCCGGGAGTCGTCTCGCGACTCCCGGCCAACGTAGATGCGCGCCCGACGTCCGAAGCGTCTCTTGGATTTGAAAAGAATGTTCTTTGGTGCTAAAATGACGCGTTCTCTCAACCAATCATGATTTCTACAATTCTGAAGAATATTCGGAAAAACACATTCAATCAATTTATCTATCGATTCCACAATAGTACAAAAATTGCTCGGTATAGAGATCAATCCATTGTCCTGTCGATTTGTATTTTGCCATCACCAATTTCTAACAATTGTCTTGAAAACTCATGGATAGCTGGATCATTTTATAGGTGAATACGCATATTAATGTTTAGTGTAAATTTTTGTACATATCTCCAAAGAACTGATGACTTCAAACAGGCATTTATTTCATCAGCAGGAGTTGATCGAGGAATGACAGGCAATGTTTGACGAAGAATGATAGTAATTAATATCAAAGCGCCACTAAAAAGCTGTTGCTTTTAGTGATTTTTTATTCGCCATTGTACACTCATCCCATAAAATAATTGACGTTAATCGCAGAACTTTTGCCATAGCAGAATTTCTCGAAATATTGCAAATTGGAGTTTCAATCATCTGTACATTCAATGGCAAATTTAATGCAGACTGTGCTGTTCGATCACCATGACAATTTAATTTTTTGATTGTAACCAAATTAAATTAAAGATAACAGAGGAAATGTTGCGCCCGGCGAAGAATTTCCTCGGCGGTGTGATTTGAGCCTTAATCAGCTGTCAAAAACGATCTTTTTCTAAGAAAACTATATAGGACTACCTCCCTTTGACGTCTCAGAAAATCACGTCAAACGCTGTACTTTTAAATGGTTTTTTGTAAATAATAAATTGAAATAAGACGTATTACCTATTGAAACTGGTGGATGAGTGTACCTACTCATTTTTAATTAATTCTTACTTTTAATTTGACAGCACAATTACCCGTCTAAAAAATCTCCATAACAAAATGACCCGTCATTTATTGAATTCATTTGTTACAAAAAATGTGATAAATGAAGAACCACTTGACCGACTTTGTGCAAACTTCACATAAACCATCTACTAAATAGTCCGAATAAACCCTGAAAATTTGGTTTGGATAGGTGAGCCCGTTCTTGAGTTATAAAGTGACAACGAAAAATGCCACTTATTTTTATATATATATATAGATAAGTTTTTCAACTGTTTATTTGATCAAAGACATGCTATAGATGTACAAATATAAGAACACGAATAAGTATATATTTTTTGACGAACCAAGCGTTTTTTATTTTATTACGAAATTAGTAAAACATTTAAATGTAGTAGAACTGTTTTTAAATCTAATTAATTCGACGGTCGAACATATAAGGAAAAAAATTCTCACTAGTTCGACGGTCGAACAACTGAGAAAAACAAATCTCACTAGTTCCACGATCGAACTAATGAATCGAAGTAATGGGAATGAACGGTGGCATGTTGTGCGTGTTTGCGCACCTTTGCGGGGCTGTCGATGCGTTAATTACACGAAAGACTGACTTTTAAAGTAACGAACAAATTGCTTGTATTTTTTTCTAACCGAGAGAAAAGAGGGGTCAGGTGCAGGACGGCACCTGAAGCATTCCATATATTTAGGGTTGCCATAACTTCTGGGAACCAATACGGGACGTTTTTTCTTCCGATACCCAAAACTCAATCGAAAAGCCCCGTGTCGAACACCGACCCGGGGCTTTTCAACTACACCATACCTACATAACATAGCACGCATGTGTACCTTCCTACATAGCGAGAAGAAACAAACTAATGTGTTTTCTAACAGATTCTCTCTAATCTCAAACTTATCAAAAGTGTAAAATAAATTAAACAATTATTATTATTTAATCATACTTTTGTCTTAAGTAGACAATTTTTTAAATTAACATAAAATTACTCAGGTTTTTTTGCCCAGTCATATTTTGAAGTTGATTTTACTTTGGCAATAACTTCTTTTTCTTTTTTTATATAATCATAGAACATAGAACTGGGCGCATGTCATTTTAAAATTGTAATGACAAATCAATATAGATTCAATGGTCTCTACCGACAACCTGTTCCGTTCGTCTGTCCATTGAGCCGCCATCAATGAAAATATTCTTTCGACATTTGCATTGTGGGCTGGAATTGCAAATATATATTCACACAGCTTTGATAGGCATGATTTCTGCTCTAAATGTTCTGTTTCTCCAAAAAATGGGGAACGCGCTGTACGGGCAGCGGGCGCCCGCGCCATTCACCTCTATTTTCGTATTTTGTCGACATACGGGACAAATATGGGACAAGTAGTAATACGGGACGGGATGATCAAATACGGTGACAGTCCCGTATATACGGGACGTATGGCAACTCTACATATATTCAAAATTGTGCCAGATCTTGCACGACTTAAAAAACGACACTATTCGAATGATCGGTATACTCTCACTGATATGTGCTATAACTTATATCAGTTACCTATGTCTTAACGATTTATGTGTTCGCAATACCCGAACATTATTCTGCGAACCATTCCGAATAGAATTCAGCATTTTATTTCAGCATTCTGATTATGACCAAGAACAATATCCACATAAGCTCTCTTTCAGGTCGATTTAGCAGATAGTTCGTGGCCAATCAACAAAGTGTTAAACAGTAGCGCTATGAAGATTGTTGAGAATCATCGAAGTGAGCTAATAACGGCAGCTAAAGGCATGTTAAAGAATGTTATCAACGACTACCTAGCTACGACAACGTCCTCGCAGGTGTTGGACATCGTCGGCAAAGATTATTGTACCTCTTCATTGCCTTCCATTGTATTTTAGTAAAAACCATATTCAGATCATCTTTGGATTGTTACAACGAAAATATAGATCACTTAAAAAAGGTCTTCAATTAACAAAAAACGAGTTTTTAATAAAATTACAAAATTCAACACAATTAAACGTGTCTTTATTTGATTTATTGTAGTAATGTTATAGGCGACTAATGACTATCAATTCTTTGGGTACCACGGAATCTTGTGATACCGTTGAAATCAGGTGATTCGTAATATCTTGAGGCTTCACCTCACTTAGCAGCTCATTGTTGATTTCCTTGACAAACAATTTAAGAACAGCACCCAAAATGTCTTCTAAGGGGTTATTAAATATTTGTGATAAGACGTACCTTACTTCCTCCAAACCTTGAAGGATTTTTATTTGGAACTGAAAAAAAAGCAACGAGATTTTTAATTTCTGAGTCACAAACTAAATACGTTATATATCATGGTAGCGGTACACCCAAAATAATACTAAGACTAATATGGGAATTAGTTCAACGTAAAACGCCAGAGAATTCTGGCGTTATTCTGGTTAGCTTACAGGGGAACTTCACAAAAAACTTCTTTTAAATACGTAGTAACAGTTCCTCTAGAGCTCTTCATAGTCATCATTGGCATCAAATTGTTTTCAGACTCATTGGATCACGCTTTCTTTTTATTTTTCGTATGAGAAGTCATCAAATAACGGAGCGGGGGGGGGGTTTGTCAGACTTGTACTGACTAAAACCCACCCATGTTCGTTCTATTACCCTTTATGTTCCGGGGCCGAGGTATCTCTTTCGAATAACCCGCAACCCCGGCAGGCTTTGGCCCTGGCAGGCCCCTCTGCTTTGCTGACATCTCTTTGAGGCGCACGTGGTCAGATCCGGACCCGTCCCCACATTGGATCACGCATTTATTTACTATGCTTAAATATTTGTGGTGTATTATTTCATGAGTTATAAAATATAAGTTTAGTTACCAATACTTCTCTGGCGTTGATATCTACTTCAGCTTTGTCTATGAAAAACTCTTGTTCGGTGAGCATCGCTTTAACATTGTAGCGGACAGAAGCAAACATTTCCACATCTATGAAACGGGCGCTGTAAAAGTTACAAAAACATTCAAGGCATGTCATTTCTGTATATTTTTCGTAACTAAAGAATCTACAATACTTGTATAAAATTGCACAATAACATGGGAACATATCCTTTGTGCGTTACTACGATTGGAAGATTCATCCTGCATGGAGATAATTCCCAAACACACACTCCTTAATAACAATCGCGTTATCCGATATATCCAAGGTGTCACATGTCTCGAGTGAAAAGTGGCTTCTACTTAAATGAGCACAATAGTCGGGCACAAAACCACTTACCACTGGTAACTGAGAGTACAGGTACGTGAGACAGATTGCAGTGGCCGGCTATTTGAGAGAGAGAACCTAAACCAAACAAAAATCAAACCAACCCAGCCGTCTTGGGAGATGCTCCGGGCGTCGGGCACCGCGAGACGACTCCATGCCACCGTAGATAGTTCGAAAGAGATACCGCGGCCCCGGACATAAAGGTCAATAAAAGGAACATGGGTGGATTTTAGTCAGTACAAGTCTGACACACCCCCCATTTGATGATTTCCCATCCGCAAAAAAAAAAGATAAAATTTGTCATCGGTACTTGGACTACTCACGTTAAACGAATGCTCGTATTAAATTTTTCATATCCAAAACTTTCGTCGAGTTCTATTTCCACATTGTCAAAAGTTACTGAAATAATGAAACTATATTTTACAAACCGTTTTGGCAATGACCTTACTTACCTATTACCTTAACTATTTCCAATTTAGTTACATGTATCCTTTTATATGACGGGGCAGGATGGGATAGGTAAACAAAACTAGCGAAATATATACTTACTTAAATATGTATAAAAATGCAAATTAAACATACATAACACTGGCAGTCCAGACGGGTACCACACCTTTAAATTTGGTGTGCATGCAGAAAAAAAAATCCGTCTACTGCTTCTTGATATCGCCATCCAAAACGGTTCGGCAATACGAGACTGCCGAACTGCATCCCATCCTTTTCAGCATTTTTTACTTTAATAGCCAACCAGATGCTCTAAGAGGGGTTATTTAAGCTATGTTTAGAAATTCTACTCGTCTCACCTTCTAAAATAATGTATGGTAACGTGGCGTTACACATCACTCGGTTTGAAGCCATGCGCCACTTTAGACCATTCAATTGTAAGTCTTGTAGTCCATTAAATCTGATTTTCTTTAAGTTTATTGGACGACTGATGAAATAAAAATTAGCAAATATTTATACTTTTAAGATTATTTCGCTCGCTATCGCCCCGACTTGAGTATGAGGGCAAGTTGACAAGGGCTGAAATCTCAAAGGTAAATCGAATACCAAACTTTAAGACTCTCTTTCTGCTGGGCAAAAACCTCTCATATGGGCCACCTCAAACGAGTCTTCCTTGCCTTGGGGCCGTGCGGTATCCTTTCTATTCTGGCCTCAGCGGCGCGGCGCCTCCTCAGGCACGCGTTTGCCCAGCAGTCATTATGCATGCGGCTCAAGTAACATGCGCGATCCTATTTGAGACTCCAGATAAGTTTAACTTAAAGGATGGCTGCTAGAAAATGCATTGTGGCTTTATGTGTTCTGTATATGAAGTTTAAATTATTAAACAAGTTTGAGTTACTTACGGCAACTTAACTCCAGGTATAACCACGTTTTCGATAGGTCCATACATTTCTATGAACTGCATAGGGTATTCCGGAATGTGTTTCTTCACATACTCCTTAGCCACTTGTGACACATGCTTGTCGACCAGGTCCAAGTGTTCAGTTGGTGGATCATACTCTGGAAGACCTGCTCCAAGCTTTGCGTGCAGGTGCAGTTTTTTGAATTGCTGGCTTACTGTAAATTAGTCAACGTTTGTCACTGTATCCTATCATTATAACCTAGTTGAAACTGATTTGTCTTGTTTCGGATTAATAATATTTTTGATTAATTATGAATTATGATCTCTGGTGTGGGACGCAAACTGTGTGGACACCCTTGCGCCATCCCATGTTTCAAGCACGGTGGGCTGTGCGGGCACTGCTGCTGCGGCTGCTAAGATCCTCAAGTGGCGCAATATTGTAAATAATATTAGTAGTTTCAATTTTGAGCAATTTGGGGTGTAAACGCTCAGTTCATGGGTCCTTCTCGGCGATTGATCGACATACAGAACGCTTGCTCTTTTGGGCAAAGAATAAGCACTGTCATTTGACGTGGGAACGCCTAGTCTTCTGGGCACGTTTCTGATGACCGGTTCGACCAAGTGCCAAAACCTTCAAGTTGCAACAAATAAAAGTTTTGAGGTGAAGTAAATTGGAAGAGCGAGCTCGAAAACTTTAAGCACCTTGCGTTAAACATGTTTGAATTGTTTTAAGCCTTCAAACGGGAGTTTATTATCTAATGATGTTGAGTGAGCGTATGCAGGAGGCCTGTGAGTTGGTGGACCTGGTGAAGTACAGCGCAGAGAGGTATGAGTCACTGACAAACAACCTCACCTGTAGTTGTGCTGCCGCTCCTACAGCTCTCATGTCACAGGATGTTGTTCCTGATGCCCTACCCATTTCTAACCATACCGAAGCCTTGCAACCCACTCAAAGTAATGTCTTAATGTATACTGATAGATTAGGAACTGGTTTTGGATCATTATTAAATAACCGTTCCCAACAACCAGTAGTAAATCATTGTCACCACAACCTGCACTTTAATCAGATTATTCATAAAATTAAACATACACATTTGAATGAGGAGACCACTGTAGTAATTCTAATTGGAAATGGTCTTAGTATATCTAAAAGGGACTTAGTTAATGGTGTTGACCCCCCTACTTAAGTTAAGATTAGGCAAATTAATATTATGCGCATTGCCATATTCTGACAATCTACTTCAGCAAGAAAATAATTGTATTTCTAGTTTAAATAACTACTATACTTTTTTGATACTAACAGTTTTGTTAGAGATATTGTTTTGATTCGGGAGTACATGTTTAATCCCAAAAAAAGTCAACATTTATTAGCTTCTTTATTAGCTTATAATATACACGCTGTTATTGATGGTTTAACTGGGTTAAGTGTTGAGACAGTATTATCAAATTTTTCAAATGAAACTGTTGTAGATTCTTTAAACTATTAGAGCCGACAAAAGAGAAGCCTAACAATAGTATTTTACTTTATCACCAGAATATAAATCGCTTCTCCGGCAAAATTTTAGACGTGGGAATGTTAGTAAATAAATACCACATGGATATTTTATTTTTTTGTGAAACCTGGTTAAAACCCGATAGGATGCTATTTAATGTTAATATTTTTTCAGTTGCCAGTGCGTACAACAGATCCACAGTGGGTGGCGGTACCCTGATACTTTGTAATAGCTGTCTCAGTTATAAGGAAAGGAAGGATATTACCGCCACTCTGTTGATCGCTTTACGCTTATGTGGGGTAGCATGTGCGGAGGTTGAAGGTCATACTTTCTTATGTGTCTATAGACCACCTGCATCAAACCTGTCATTGTTCTTAATCACTATGGAAGAAATTTTAAGTAAACCTTTTAGAGAAAATAAAATAATTTTTGTTTGTGGTGACTTATATAATATTGATCTGTTAGTTAATTCACCAGAAAAAATTAAGTTTATCTCATTGTTTAAATCATTCAATTTAAAATATTTATTTAATGAAGCGACTAGAATGACAGCTACTAGCGCTTCTTGCATAGATAATTTATACAATTGTAAAGTAAAAGATTCGTTTTTGATTAGTGGTGTTAGGTCAGATCACATGGGTCAACTTGTATCTTTTGATTTAGACAAAAAGTTAGTCTTAGTTAAAACAATTCAATTAAGACGTCTTAATAAAAATAAATTAGATTCTTTTAATAATAATGTTCTTAGCAATCTTTCTAATGCTAGCTTTGATTCAGAAGACCCCAATATAAACTATGGCACATTATTTTCTACAGTTTGCCAAGAATTCAATAAAACGTGTCCTGTAAAAATGTTAAAGTAAAATCTAAGTCTAAATTTAGTGAATGGGCCACCGCGGGAATAAGAAAAAGCAGAGATATTTTATACAATTTATATCACGAAAAATCTTTGACTTTGGACCAATCTTTTCACTCTTATGTTAGGAACTATTCAAAAGAGTCTGCGCTCAAGCAAAGTCTCAAGTAATAAGTAATAAAATTAGTGTTTAAATAATAAAATAAAAACTGTTTGGCAGGTTATAAACAGAGAAACTGGAAAGACACAACGAGATCAGAATGAATGGTCCTTGAAAATAGATAATAAAACTATTTCTCACTAGAAAATTTCTTTACTAACATTCCGTTAGAGGTTACGAAATCTCTCCCCTCTTCCTCTAAATTGGCCGAAACTCTTCTTAAGGAAAACTTTACTAAGGATATACCTAACTTTAATTTTAAACCAATATGTATTGCTACAATTAAAAATGCATTCAAAAGTCTAAACATAAAAAATACTGAAGACTTATGGGGGATATCCGTCAAGGTTCTTGCTAATATTATTGACTCAATTGCTCCTGTCCTCACAGGCATATTCAATCAGTGTTTGGATAGCGGCAAGTTTCCTGACTTATTAATGAAATATAGTAAAGTAGTACCAATTTTTAAATCGGGTTGCAAGAGTGATCCCTCTAACTATAGACCTATATCTGTGCTTCCAGCATTAAGTAAAATCTATGAAAAAATCATGCTGGACCAGATGCTGTCTCACTTTAACTTAAACGGGATTCTGCATAGTCAACAGTTTGGCTTCACGAAGGGCAGGTCGATCACGGACGCGGGAGTAAAACTCATCAGTCACAGTTTGGATGCCATTGGCATTTTCTGTGATCTCACAAAAGCGTTCGACTGCGTGGACCACAACACACTGCTCTGTAAATTACACCACTACGGAATTCGTGGACGAGCTGCTGATCTTGTTTTATCATATTTATCAAACAGGCAGCAAAAAGTAAATGCTAGTCAAGATGGGCGTGCCCCAAGGTTCTATTCTCGGTCCCTTCCTATTTCTTGTTTAAATAAATGATGTTCCTTATATGATGGCTAAACTATCGGATATAATTTTATTAGCTGACGACACTTCGCTAATTTTTAAAATAAATAGAAAAAATCCGGATGTTGTTCATGTTAACAAAAGTCTAACCGTTCTATCGAAATGGTTCGCAGCTAACAATCTCTTACTGAATGCGAACAAAACCAAATGTCTAAAGTTTGCCTTACCAAATACATACCACAACGAGATCTAAATTTAAATCTTGACGGCAAAAATCTTGATGTTATAGCAGAAACTGTATTCTTGGGGATGAATATTGATTCTAAACTGCAATGGGGCGCGCACATAAGAACTCTTTCGGGTAGGCTCAGCTCAGCTGCATATGCAGTAAGGAAAATAAGGCAGTTAACTGATGTAGACACAGCTAGGTTAGTATACTATGCTTACTTTCACAGTATTAATATGTCCTATGGCATTCTCCTGTGGGGGGGGATCTGCAGCAGACGTCGCGTCGATTCAGTTTTTATATTACAAAAGAGGGCAGTCCGCGCGATCTATAAAATGGGTCCTCGCGAGTCCCTCAGAGAAAAATTTTAAGAGATCGATATACTGACTCTGCCTTCACTTTATATCTTAGAATGTATATTGTATGTCCGTAAAAATCGGGGGCTTTTCAAAATTAGGAGCGACTACCATAATATTAATACACGCAGTAAACACGAAATTGTAATTCCCAAATTTTGATTAACAAAAACTAGCAAGTCATTTCTAATTAACAGTATACGCTTTTATAACAAGTTGCCAAAATCAGTTACAGAACTGACAGATGGAAAATTTAAAAACTACATAAAACGTGTCTTTATTAAAAACGCATATTACAAAATCAAGGACTACGTTGAAGATAAAGAAGTTTGGCTATAGTTCCTTCTGCACATGCGGCTTCCCTGGTAGCTATAATCAGCACAGCACAAAGGTCATTGGGCATTTTGTTTGAACATTTGACCCACGGCGCGGCGTACACAAACGAAATAGGGCAAGGTATATAGCTAAATGTATCTGCAACCCAGTGGTATGGGTCGCATTCTTGTGGGCCATGGAAGAATGGAGAAAAAAATATTTTAATATTAAATAATATTTTTACCCTGTTTGATCAAGATCTATTGATATTCCTCCTAAAAAGGCCGCAGGTGCATCTATTACATCTTGATGCCTGGCCCATAATAAAAAGTAAACTATGCTTACAACATGCGCACAGCTTCCAACAGTATGGCGGAGTGTATACATGAGCAGTAATACTGTTTTGTGGCATTTCTTCCAATTCGTGTGGGATCTACTTATTGTACGTATAATATTGTTTCCTACGGACATGTCACGACATTTTCTTTCGATCTCTTATTATTATTTTGTTTTCAATGACTTCTTGGTGTCGGTATGTTTTGATGTGAAAAGCTCCATTCAAATGGTCGTAGCAGTATGACCTTTCGACGTTTTCCATCGAGTCGCACTAACGTTACTCTCAGCCTATTCAAATTATGCCTTATCACATAATCTAATTATATCCGATTATTGATCGATTCTCAAAATCCACGATCCCATATAAAAATGTCATCAGTTCTCAAGAACCAGGTAAGTCCCCGCTTTGAGGAGTGGTTGGAGAGGCGCCATTGCGTCCTCAGCTACCGCCTGACGCACATCCACACCGGACACGGAAGTTTCGGGAGGTACCTGCACATAATCGGGTGGGAGGAAACGCCCGGGTGTCACCATTGTGACGATCGCCCGGAAGACACAGTGGAGCACACAATGGCGTTCTCGAGAACCCTCGTAGAGGCGATCGGCAGCGGCGATTTCTCGCGTCCGGCCCTGGTTCAGTCCATGCTCCGGAGCGAGAGGAAATAGAAGCGGTCGCCTCCTTCTGCGAAGCAGTAATGCCAGCGAAGGAGGTGGCCGGGCGTTTGAGGGAGAGAACTAACCCAGCCGCCACGGGTGACGCCCCGGGCGTCAAACCCCGAGAGACGACTCCACCGTAGATGCGAGCCTGTGGACGGTGAGCAATGGGTAGCTCACTGTCCGTCCGTCTATTGAAGATAGGCCGTGTCGTCGGCGCGTAAGTGTTCCACGCGCGCTTCAAAGAGATGTAAGTTTTGTAACTAATTACAAATAAAGCAACACACAACAATGAAACAGATCAATGTCGCTATGTGCTTGAGAGTACGAATTGTACGCGTCATTGGAACCTCCTATATCACATTTGTTATCGCGCGCGGTATCGCCAGCAAGCGTGGCTGTCGATGTCGCCCCACTTAATTATCCAGAACACATAAATCTGTCTACCGTAAAATGCCTAACATAAAGGGCAATAGATGGAACATGGGTGGATTTTAGTCAGTATAAGTCTGACACTCCCCACAGCTCCTTGACCGGACAATTCCTGTGGATGCCTCGAGAGTAAGGCCCGGCAACCCCTGTTGGGTACGAGCCTCGGCTTAGGGAGGGCATCATCATCATCTGGCTCAGTATCGCGGGCTGGCGCTAGCAAGGGACGGGTGGCGCAACGTCCCGGTACGGGACGTTGCGACGGGCCTCCGAGAACGGAATGACGCAAGCCTCCGTGCTTGCGTCTGAATTTACAAATGGTGCTAGTTTCCCTTCTGCTCTCCTAAGCAGGGTTATAGCGTCGACAGGGTTGACGAGAGTATGTCTAAGACGGCGAATTGTACTAATTCGGGCGGCCGATGCGATAAGAGAGTTGCGATGTTTTATCACAGAGTCAAAGAAACGCTTGAAAAGGCGCTTCAGGAATTGAAGGACGGTGGAGATTTTTAAATCAAAGGGCTCCGTGATTTTACATAGGAATTGGTTTTGAAGGCTCTGCATCCTAAGGGCTAAGCGGGTTTAGAGTGGGAAAACACGACACAGGCGTATGCCATGTTGGGGCGTAGCGTTTTGACAGCAACCTACATCAGGGTCTTTTACGGGAGGTAGGGCAGCTCTACGTTCGACTTTGGAGTTCACCATGTCAAGGTGACGCTTGGCTACTTGTTGCAAGCTAGGGGAGCACTGAGACTCCAAACTGTCGGCTAGGCATTCTGCCTTTTCAGAGTCGTCGAATGCGACTCGTTTATCAGGACGAGTGAGCGGAGGCATCGAAGCCTCGTCGGTGCCAAGCCTACCTATCCACCTACCTGTTTTTATCTATCTGGCAAAGTGTGTGTGCGAGAGATATTTCGTAGAGCTATACAAACATTTATTGTGCTTGTACACGTTTCAACAATGCTAAAAACTTCTGTTTTATTAACTTTTAAATGTTAAATAACTTTTTTTTCCCACGGAATATTAAAAAAAATTACATATTTTAGAAGGTGGGATTGAGTTCTTCAATTTAAAACTGATTTGGTCCGTGTACGCAAACTTTTATTAGGTGGGTCAGAAACGCCCCATGACCTTTGTGGATGTCTCTAACTATTCTCAATCTTATTTATTTTTGTGATCTCTTTAATAATTTTGTTTTTTTTTTGCAATAGTTGTCAAATCACATATTTAATTTTATATCACCCTTGTTGATAGCAACATTTGTGTGACTCGTCTCTTAGTTATTATTTTGTTTTTGCAATATTTTTTTATTTATTTTTTTACTCTTGTATAGATTCTTTTCTACCAATTCGTTGTGAATGAGTGGACAGGGTTGGCCTTGTAGATTCTTAGACGCTTGTTAACTTTTGTTAACGTATTATTTTATTTTACTTTTTGTAAAGTAAGCAATGACTTATTGTCGGGCCTACGCTGTCCTCTTATACTTAAGTGCTAACGCTGTAACAACAGCATTGTAAAACTAAATGATTTTAAAAGAGTAACCATGGAGTTTCTTGCCGGTTCTTCTCCATAGGAAACGACCAACCCGAACCGTGCATCTTTTCTCGACGTTTTATAAGTGCCATGTAGGACTATGTAAAATAAAAATATTTTGATTTGATTTTGATTTTGAATGATTTCCAATCCGACAAAAAAAAGAAAACGTTTTTTTTTCGAATAATACAGGGTTATTTGTAAAACACCGACAACCTTGCAGGACTGTATTACTATCATCATAAACAACACAACTTTTGTTCTATGATTTTTTTCAAAATTTTATACATTTACCAAAAACAAATCTGCAAGATTTCGTTGTCCTATCTATGACATTTCAATTCCGTATTTTGCTGTACCTACATACCTACACCTGCCACGCAGTGTCCTCGTAGTGCTTCGCTATCGCTTAGGTACCTACGTTTGCTTCGCATTATTTGTAACATTTAGAGCGTTCAATTTAAATATTTTTATTTTTGTATGAAAATCTGATGAACTAAAATATGATAAATATTTAAATGTCACAGAACAAAAGTTGTTGATTATAATGTTAGTAACATGGTCCTGAGAGGTTGCCGGTGTTTTACAAATAACCCTGTATATAGACCATCAAATGACTTCTCCCGGTCTCTCTTATGCCCTTTGTGTTCTGGGGCTGTGTGTGCGGTTTCTCTTTCGAACAACCCGTAACGTCGGGCACACCTTAAGTGTCCTATTGTCGCCATTGTATAAACGTATTTGTAGGTAGGTACTTAGTTTTAGTCTTAATTGAGTCCTCTTTTTTCTAGTTTTTTTTGCTTATCGAACGATAAAAGTCTTGCAAAGATACGAGATGGTCGGTACTACACAGAATTGAGTAATATTGAGAAGGCTATCTTGCTAGGGCATCACTACACTACAGTCTCTTGTCTTATCATGTAGCATGCAGCAAATAAACCTAAGGGCTCATTGACGGACACGAGGCGCTTCACGTATGGGGTATAGTTTCGTGTTAAAATGAAAATGAATGGTGTTGGTAGACGCGCGGCTCGGCGCGTGCGATCCCGAATGCTCTGTCGTGAGTATCGCTGCATTTCACACGTTTCTCCTTAAACAAAGTTAGTTAGGAACCGGTGCGTTAAAAGCCGTGAGCGTCTCGGCGATATCAACTGCGGGCTCAAAAAAGATTTCAATTAAAAACGAAGCGGGCCGCGTTTAACAACGCACCGTGTTTCCGGGAATGAGCCCTACGTCCTAAACATTCCTGAAATGTTGAGAAGGTTCTCGATGGTAAAAACTTACGGGCGCTGGCTTCTGTTGCGCATACAGTGCTGAACGCCACAACAAGGAAAGCCAACATATTGTTACCAACAGCACTATACAACTGCCACCACACAACATGGAAAATAGTTGGTACTACTCGTGAAAAATTGGCTTTAATATAACACGAAACATTTTGTTTGAAAAGTTATATTATGCGTTCCTGCCTATTAATTATAATAATTTGTTTTTATTACCGCTCACAATCACATTAACATCAAGGCGTAAATGGAATAATGGATTTATAATGGTTGTAGGTGTACTTACAACCTACGAAAATACGAACTTTACATTATACCTGATTGACGTCACGCAAAACAATACATGGAATAAGCATCGCACTTGTAGAGTTATACGTAAGATTCAGATATACATACAACAATCCGCCTATACTTTGACCAGAACTAGCCTGTCTTGTCCCTTACTATCCCCCAGCGACAAAGCAGGTCGTGTCAGGAGGGGTTTATACCAACCGGCGATCGGCAGCGGCGACCTCTCGCGTCCGGATCTGGTTCAATCTATGGTCCGGAGCGAGAAGGAATCTGTAGCAGTCAACACACTCGGCGCGCGCCTGCGGACGGTGAGCAATGGTTGCTCAAGTCCATATATCAGAAAGGAGTTTTTAATATTTCCGTGCTCAGCTACCCTACCATGACGTCTTAAAGCAGAACTTATTCCACTGAGGGAAAGAGACGCAGCTATACAGGGTGTCTAGCACCATCTCTTTCCCTCAGTGAAATAAGTTCTGCTTTAAGACGTCATGGTAGGCCTACTGGTCCGTCTGTCTAGTGACGACAGGCCGCGTCGACGGCGTGTTCGTGTTTCACGTGCGCCTCAAATGTGCGCCTCAAACGCCTGATGTGCCCCTGATTTCTTCACATACATACCATGTGAAGAAATCAGGGGCACATCAGGGCCTCTGCATACCGCGGTTGCGGATTGGTTCGAAAGAGATACCGCAGCTGCGGAACAAATAGGGCAAAAAAAAGAAAATCGTCCTATACAGACCAGGGGTAATTATTTGATGCTATCCGCAAAAAAAAAAAAGAATCAAGTGATAGCTGCCTGAAGAGCGAGTGGAGCGTTTTTTTTTTAATTTTTACACCCTGCCTACCTTGGACAAGTTAGAATTGGACAAGTAAAAACTCTCGAAAAAAAAAGAAAAAATCTTGTAGATCCGTATCCTGTGTACAAGTAAGGAGGTATCTGAATGAACGGTAGAGTTTTGCCAGAGTGTTGATGATTATTGCATAACATTAGACGAACCAGAAACTAAACTTGTGTAGAGGTATTGCATACTCTTGAGTTCTAACCATTTTCAACCAGTTACCCAATCTCACACGAGGAATACAAAAAAAACAATAAACATTCATAAAATAAGTTTAATTTTAATATTTTTAAGAACGTTAGTTCACACCGTATCGATAATTTGGATGATATGACCGAAGTAGGTACGATGTGCGACGTTCGGCTTCGAGCTTCGGCTCCGTAGCCAGCGGGATCGTAGCCGAAGGCTGCGCTGGTACCAGGTAATCAATGATGGTATCCGCCGGAATCGTCACCAGGTGCTCGTTGACAAGTCTCACTGCTGACCTTGATACAGATTTAACGATGTCATCCACAGGTTTGTTCATAAACTCCATCAATGTCAACTTGAATGGCAGCAGCTTTTCGATTAGTGTACATTGAATCTGTAACATGATGAAATATAAAGGTTAAGTTATGGTATATATATATCTATGTACTACACAAATAAAGATTGACTTTGACATGTAGTCTACTCTCAAAGCTTTTCGTTAAAATGCGGTATGAGATACAAGAGGAGACCAAGATCTCTTGTAAAACCGGCCAAGAGCGTGTCGGGCCACGCTCAGTGTAGGGTTCCGTAGTTTCCCGTCCGTCACAATAAGTGATCCCACTTATGAGTTTAAAGGTGGAGGAGGAAATTATTTTGTACAACTTTTTGTCTTTTTTGTACAAAAACTGTTGTGTCAATCAAGTTCAAAATGATTTTCCTAGAAAGTCCTTATAAAGTTCTACTTTTCAGATTTTTTTCATATTTTCTAAACTTACGGTTCAAAAGTTAGAGGGGGGGACACACATTGTTTTTTACTTTTGGAGCGATTATTTCCGAAATTATAGACATTATCAAAAAATGATTTTAGTAAACCCCTATTCATTTTTAAATACCTTTCCAACAATATATCACACGTTAGGGTTGAAATTAAAAAAAAAATCACTTCCCACTTTACATATAGGGTGGCTACCCTAATAAAACATTTTTTTCCAATTTTTATTTTACCACTTTGTCGACGTGATTGATATACATATTGGTACCAAATTTCAGCTTTCTAGTGCTAACGGTCACAGAGATTAAGCGAGGACGGACGGACGGACGGACGGACAGACAGACATGGCGAAACTATAAGGGTTCCTAGTTGACTACGGAACCCTAAAAAGGGTCTGTCACCTTTTTCGTTTCATTGTAGGTAGTATGTTTTTCTATCGCATCATTTTTGCACGCAAGAACACCGCATTTAACTCTATTACTCTTAACTTATTTTTTATGGCAGTTATACATTTACAATACAATTAATTAAACTGCATAATGTCATGTCGTTTCTAGCCTGCATATGAAAATTCCATCGAAATTATTACCCGACTGCGCGCCGCAAAGGAGGGTAATGTGTTCATCAGTCTATGTATGTATGTTTGTTCCTTTGAAGCACTATACAGACTAAACGCCTGGGCCGAAATCTAGAACGGCTTCATAGTTCCAGATTACAGTAGGTACTTGTTATTCTCTTTTCAGTTTTATTTATACGCAGTCAGGTTTTTTATTTGTTTTAATAAATAGTTTTTTTTTGTACGTGATGTGATATATGTAGATTTATAATCGGCCGCCGCAAGCTGCTACCAAGAATTGTTTGTATTTAGGATACTTAGCTTAAAAAAATCCTATGAAATAATAGTACCAGTAGTTGACGTATTGTCGGAGCAGCCCTGTTTTCTCTAAGGGAGAGGAATACCTAGTACCTCTCTGGAATGCCAAAGCATCAAAAATATTTAAACCTTTGCCACGACATATTTTTGTGCCAAGTCATTATGTAAAGAAATCGTTAAAAACTATTTACCATAATATCGCTTATATCGATTTTGATATCAGCATCCGTGATTTGTAACACATGTGCCTCTGAAGGTAATTGCAGCTTTTGGATATCAAGCATTCCTGCAATTTTGATGTCATCTGCAAATGAACTGTGGATGCAAGAGAAAAATGTGTGTCCACAATATCAATAAGTTTAAATAGCAAAGTGAACAGTTTTGGTCTTATCTACGAAGAATATGAGATGTACACAATAATTTAGTTCAATTGCAGCGAACAGTATGGGTTTGGTTCATTTGGACCGCGAAAGGGTTAAAAAAATTATCCGTAAAGAACTGGAGACGTAGAAGATAATCGTGGAAACTACAAGTCGTAAGAACCATTGCATCTTGCAGAATGTTTTAAATGATAAGACCGCCCATTTTGTCACCCTATGTGGAAATTTGTACCGTGTTCATAATACATATTATTCTATGTCAATAATATCACGCCAACTAACTTTTAATTTGCTCTCAGTTTAATCAATCAAAGCTATTATATTCTTATGGAGATCCCTAGGCGAAGAACCCCAACACACCATGCCTTTGTATTAATAATTTACCTTTCTTGTAGATGTACCAAAAAAAAAATCATACAATATAATAGTAAATTGTCGAATATACCTCAAGTTAGCAACGAAAGCAAAGTCTTTTTCATTGATCATTCCGTTCACGTAAACAGAACCTGTAATAAAAACACACTGATGTTTTACTATTCGTATTTATTTAGTAACAGTAGTTAGTTACTTTTAGATACATATCATATTTTAGATACATATCATATACAATTTTTTTAAACCTTCCTAACGCCAGATCATACATAAATGCACGCGTGTGACTTCCAGGCTTTTTGTTTAATTTACCTCAATGGCGTTTAAAAAGTTAACTATAACCGTTTTTTCGCCTTTATTTATTTATAATAAGCACACCAACAGCACCCTTTTTTTTTTTCGGGTGGGAAATCATCCAATGACTTCCCCCGCTCTGGGCGGAGCGGGGGGGCATGTCAGACTTGTACTGACTAAAACCCACCTATGTTCCTTCTGTTGCCCTTTACGTTCCGGGGCCGCGGTATCTCTTTCGAACAACCCGCAACCCCGGCAGGCGGAGGCCCTGGCAAGCCCCTCTGCTTTCCTGACTCTCTTTAAGGCGCGCGTGAAACACGAACGCGCCGTCGACACGGCCTGTCGTCAATAGACAGACGGACGGTGAGCTACCCATTGCTCACCGTCCACAGGCTCGCATCTACGGTGGCCGGAAGTCGTCTCGCGGCGCCCGGCGCCCTGGGCGTCTCCCGCGGCGGTTGGGTTGGGCAGATGTTCTCTCCCTCAAACGCCCGGCCACCTCCTTTGCTAGCATTACTGCTTCGCAGAAGGTGGTGACCGCTTCCCATTCCCTCTCGCTCCGGACCATGGCCTGGACCAGGGCCGGACGCGACAGATCGCCGCCGCCGATCGCCTCCACGTGGGCACGGCGGTGCTCCGCCCAAGCTGGGCAGATCGCCACTGTGTGCTCCACCGTGTCCTCCGGGCGATCGTCACAATGGTGACACCCGGGCGCTTCCCCCCGCCCGATGATGTGCCGGAACCTCCCGAAACTTCCGTGTCCGATGAGGACCTGCGTCAGGCGGTAGGTGAGGATGCCATGACGCCTCTCCAGCCACTCCTCAAAGAGGGGACTTACCGCCACTATTGTGGCGTGCCCTGCACGGGGTTGCGACAGTCGCTCTCTCCATGCCACCATGAGATCGTACCGGAGGTCTGTCCGCTAAGCGGCAATTTGCCGCGGCCGGGGGTTTTCCCCCCGGTGTAGTGCCTCCGCGCGCCACTCAAACAGGCGCGCGAGGACTATCGCCTCCAGATCCCACGGTGGCAGTCCGGCAAGGAGGCTCGCTGCCTCGCCGGAGATCGTGCGGTAGCCCCGGATAAGCCGTATGGCCATCACCATTTGGGGCGCGTTCAGGTAGTGGGCGGCGCGCCGCCCTAAAGAACGCGCCCATACCGGGGCCCCGTAAAGGGCCATGGACCGCACGACTCCGGCATAGAGCCTACGGCAGGAGGCGTTTGGCCCCCTCAGATTGGGCAGGAGCCGCTTGAAAGCAGCCCCCGTCCGCTCGAGTTTGGGAGCCAAACGTCGGAAGTGTACCAACAGCACCCTTACATACATACACATTGAAATATACAAACATCTAAAAACTGCATTTCAGTAACCATGCAAATAACAGGTATGCATGACAAATAACATGATTTAAAACATTAGAGACAGGATGCTATAACAAAAATTGTGTCAAATAGATCCAAAACCAGTACAATAAAAAACAGAAAAAATACAAGATAAATAAACACTCATGGTTCACACTGTTTGTACCTTAAGGGAACGTCTGTATGAAGCGAAACTCATTCAGAAAACATCAATAGGGAAATCCGTCAAGTTGGACCGATCATTATTTAGCCTTGATTGAAACTTTCGCTATAGTGATAAACTTAGATTGCATTTAATGTGTTTTTTTAATTAAGGGACAATGCTACAAACTACAATATTTACATTAAACAATAACAGCCTTACCACAAAAGATTTAGACTAGGTTCTATACACTGTTTAACAAGTGTCTAAGAAAATGTCTACCACAAATCCATGTTTAGCGCTAAACGCACTTTAAAACACTGTTTAAAACATGGTCCAAGTTAAACACGCTCAACCCCTAGTTTAACTCCGTGTTTAACCTCAAAAATAATTTCGATTTTACAATTCGTGTAGCGGTTTGTGGTGAAATTGTGCTTTTGTGTGTTTAATTATTATTTTTTGTAATAAATGGATGATTTTGCAATAGATTTGTTAGACATTAACGATATGGAAGATCTAGAGGATTTATCAGAAATTAATAATTATACGCATCGAATTCCAAGATATCGCTTGAGGATGAATCCATTTATTGAATACAGTGATGACGATTTTAAAGCTAAATATAGGTTTTCAAAGAGATTTGCTTTAAAAATTGTTGACTTGGTAAAGGATGACCTTTCAAAGTCACGTCAAGGTGGATCTATCTGACCACAAATACAAGTCGCAAGTGCTTTACGTTGCTGGGCTCGGCACGAAGTAAGTTTGTATTCTATTGTATACCTAGGTACCTACTTATTGTAATAAATGTTAGTTACCTTTGCAAAACTCTCTTAAATATTCACATTTAATACAACTATTGTCAAAAACCTACACCTACATTTGTTAAAAAACCTTATGATCTTCTTCCAGATTCAGGATGATACTGCAGACCTTCATGGCATTTCTAATTCTTCTAATCTAATCACAGACTCACCTCCTGTAGCTATTAACCATGTGTCGAATTCATCATAATCATTTTGAATTACTGTTTTTCATATTTGGTATCATTTAATAATAAACATTAAAGTTAATTATTGCATTCATTGAATAAAATCAATCATTTTAAATATTTTTATTTTATATGAAATGAATGTGAGTGAATGCTTAAAACTAAAACAGTATTCTAGCTAATCCATGCCTAGCTAACCATTTGTGGTACAAAATTTTAAACACTGTTTCAAACCTTGTTTAAATTCTGAAACAGAGTTTAAGTAAACATGATTTAAAACATTGTCTAACTGATTATTTGTGGTATCACTGTAAAGGTTTACATCTTTGTTTATATACTTTATGCGTATCTGAACAAAAAAATTTTTTGAAAGTGTAGGTACTAGATTAGTATTTTAAAAGTAATCTTTACAATAATTTTATTTATATTAATATTTTATATAAATAACATTATAAAGCTGAAGAGTTTGTTTATTTGAAAGTCAGAAACTGAAAAAATATTTTTGTCTTGGATAGTCAATTTGTCGAGGAAGGCATAGATAACATTACGCTGCGATAAGGTGATCTAAAAAATGTCCGCGACAGTATGTCTTATGTTCTTCTGCCACAACAACATAAAACTTAAAATATCATTTACGTAGAAGCATTTCAAACAATATTCTTTTAAAAACTTCTTAATTGCGACCATAATAATAGAAATGACGCGGAAGATCGCGATAGTGTTTTCGACAACCACACGAACGAAGTCACGGGCACAGCTAGTTGGTTATAAAATTGATAATTAAATACAATTCCATAATTATTTTGAAAGCAAGTTAAGAAGAAGTAAAAAAAAACAGTTTTTAAAGCTCTTCTGAGATTTTTATTCAAGTGAGGAAACTTTGTAATTGTGACCGACGCGGATTTAACGCCAGAGCCGCCAGGTGCTGGTGTTGTAGAGGCGAGAACAGCAGTGACAAATTCTCACGTAAATCAAACGACGTTTTTCAATACACTTACGGAGATATTAAATAACAGAACAAAAAGTACTTTTATCATAAATTAATTTTAATTTAATTTTGTTTTTTCCTCGGGCTTTATCTGCTCAGACTGAACGAGAAACAAAGACATGAGACACTGCTAAACAGCCTAATATTTATTAAAATAAGAAATTCAAATTAATTTTGAATTTAGAAGTCTACTTGACTTCTAAATTCAAAATTAATTTGGATTTCTTTGTTATAAGCAAATGATCATGTTTATTTGTTAATATAGGTATATTTTTTTTTTAGAGTAAGGAGACGCATGTTTTGTAGACATTCATATTTATAACAAAGAAATTCAAATTAATTTTGAATTTAGAAGTCTACTTGACTTCTAAATTCAAAATTAATTTGGATTTCTTTGTTATAAGCAAATGATCATGTTTATTTGTTAATATAGGTATATTTTTTTTTAGAGTAAGGAGACGCATGTTTTGTAGACATTCATAGTCCAAAAAATGTGTTTAACAACAGAATATCTCAAATAAACATGGTCATTTATAAAATGACTAGCTTTTGTCCGCGGCTTCGCTCGCGTTAAATTCGGGGTAAAAAGTTCCCCTTTCCTGATATACACCACCACCTGTGCCACCTGTAGTTTTTGCTCTAGCGCCTTATTTATTGTAATAGCAATGCTAAGTTTTCCCTTTTCTTCCCTCTTTCTCCCTCAAATCTCAATCTTTAAAAAAAATAGCCTATGTCTGTCTCCAGGGTCCCAAATATATCTGTACCAAAATTCATCAAAATCGGTTTAGACATAAACGTTCACACAACAAGTAAACAAACTCACTTTCGCTTTTATAATGTTAGTAAGGATTTACTTAAAACAAATTGTATTTTTTTTTATTTGAGTTCTAAATTGAAAATTATTTGCTCCTTCAGGAACTTACCCCCGGCAGATAAGAAAGGAATGCTAGCGTTAAAGTCAACCCTTGACTTGCTCAAGCGAACTTCTAAATTATCCAGAGAAGCGTGCCGGAAACCCTTCACCACGAAATTGTATAAAGCTAGCGTAAATCTGAAAAAAAAAAACCAAAATTATAATTTAGTAACGTTGAAGAGTTGCAACGTTTTATTTTTAGAAAGTTTATGAGAGCAACCTACTAGCTCTTTGAATGTATGCTATTGGATAAGGGTTTTCCGCTGGTTCCTCCTGAATATAACACGCATAAAATCTACACTTACACGGCATTGAGCTCATATAGAATGATACTGTTTACACTTTTTTCTATTTTCGTGTCCAATTTAGGCAGTAAGTCTTTAAGGAAAGCCTTGGCTGTTTTGGTAGCTTCCACATCGACCGGCTGCAGCGGGATCTTTTCAAGAGGGAGAGCATTGGACTTCCTGTGGATGTGGATGGGGCCAGTGTCTTGATGTACTGTATAGTTCAAAATAGGTTACAAAAATATAAGGCGAAAGTTATTTAGATTAAAAAGCAAGTCTCAACGGGAAAGCCTATGAGCAAAGTGACTAAAAGTTTGTAAATGTTGGCTGAAAAATAAGACCTCTTGTCAAGTGAAGAATCCACGAATCATTTTAGAGATGTCGCTGTGATAAACTGTATTTTAATGCTTAGCAATCGTCAATGGCAAAATGGACAATCCTAAGGTATGCGAAGCGAACACACCTGTGAAAAATGACAGTCGATGACACCAGTCGGGGGTAAGCGCAAACAGTCAGCAAAAGAGGTAAGTGAAACCGATGGACGTGTTCAACTTAAAATAATTAATTTCATGAACTGAAAATCAAATATTGTTATTCGAAAACGTTCATAGATTTTTAAGAAAATTTCAACTGTATCTGACAAGTCTGGTTACTTTACTTAATTAAAATAAAAAACGAACTTACAGATGATGGTTTGTGCCGGATACACCGCGCAGAATACCAGCGTCACGACGGTCCACATGTTCGCTCTAATAGCTCAAGACTGCGTGTCAAATACAGCATTCTCGAACATAGGTATGTAGACGACAAAACGAGTTAGCTTTTTAGTATTGTTGACATCGATAAAAATAAATTCATTTACATTACTATTAAGTGTTACATGCACGATATCCCCATATCGAATACTTTATTGATTTCTATAATTAACACATAATTTGCATTGAAGTGATCTTACCACATTTAAAAAACGTCACTGAGTTGATTGCAAAATCCTCGAGTGGAAATATGACATGGAATAGAAGCTTCAATAAATGCATAAGCTAGATAATACATATCGGACAAAATCAATGTGTTTGGTAAAAAGTATTTCCACAAACTGCTTATCTATACATAGTTTCTTTATCTTTTGTGGTTCGGAATTGCCCATTTATCCAGCTTTAGAGGTTTCAAAATTTTTATACTGACCTATATCAATAAATGTCATGAAAATGCCATATGAATAATTCCTGTTAATTACAACACCATTTACAGTAACAATCATTTAATTTACGTTGTTATGTTTCCGTCCAGACCTCCTATCTATTCTCTGGGCTAAACTGCGTGAGATTTGGTTGAGCAGTACCTAACAAGTACATCACTATCTTCTTCGCTGGTATTTTCGCAAGGTCTTGGTTAATTGCTTTCAGAATCATGTCCAAAACATTATTGTCAACAATAATATCTTCCGTTTTTTCGAGAAACTCATCTAATATTAACTTAATTTCTTCAGCATACATCGTGTCCATTTGGAGCTAGAAAAAAAAATTGGATATAATTTTTGAGAAACAGCAGCTTTAACATGATCCTACGTAGTTGTTACCAACAGTAGAATACTTGACACCAACAATCAATTGATTACAGTACGGTACTTTTTATGAGCTTTCAAAACGCGGTTCGGCCACATATATTGTACTAGCTTTTGCTCGCGGCTTCGCTCGCGTTTAATTCGGGGTAACACACGGGTTCCCCTTTCCTGATTTGCAGGTACCTGCTACCTGTAGTTTTTGCTCTAGCGCCTTATATATTGTAATAGCAAAGCTAAGTTTTCCCTTTTCTTCCCTCTTTCTCCCTCATTTATCATTTTAAAAAAAATGCTTATGTCCGTCTCCAGGGTCCCAACTATCTCTGTACCAAAATGCATCAAAATCGGTTTGGCCATTTAGGCGTGAAGACGTAATTTTTTTTTTAAAAGTGGGATGTTAGGGAGAAAGTGGGAAGAAAAGGGAAAACTTAGCGTTGCTATTACAAAGCAATAAGGCGCTAGAGCAAAAACTACAGGTAGCAGGTACCTGCAAATCAGGAAAGGGGAACCCGTGTGTTACCCCGAATTTAACGCGAGCGAAGCCGCGGGCAAAAGTTAGTTTATAATATTAGTAAGGATGACAATACCAATTTGAGACGACACTGATGTGCCAACTCAATAAATCAACTATTTATTGATTTTACTGTTAATTATAATTAATTGGGTTTTCAGGCCTTTAATAAAGTATTTTTGTAGAAGTTTCGTTTTGTGGACTTCTTGGTTAATGGTGTGAAATACCTAATTTGAAGGACTTACTTGAACATCCTTTAAGTCTATGTCAATAACAGTTGTTTCCAGTTGGTATGCGTTACCGGTATGGAACTGCACAGATTGAGGGCCGGCCACTGCAGTAAGAACCATGTCCGACCATGACACTCTGTGTAAAGATTTCGCGAATAATAAGTTTTATTTATTAATTATTGATTTCTGCTTTCTCTCTGAACGCTTTTAATGTGCACGTTCATTATGTGTGAGAACGATGTACTTATCGTTCTCACACATTTGTGTAACCTCGACATGAATGATGTATCCATCCTGATCTTGTAAAAATATTATGATTAAAAAGAGTGTCCATGGAGTTTCTTGCCCATTCTTCTCCATAGCTCAGAGATCTACGTTTTGGAATGGTCAACTACTTTACTTTCACAAGTTATTATGCTTTGTGATTGGGACTGTAGCTTCATCTTTTTGACATTCAGAAGTGCCCGTTACGGTGTGATTGAAATAAATGATTTGAGTTTGAATATTACTTACTTAAAATGACCCCTGTCTCGTATTGGTAAATTATTATCGAAAAGGGTGTTCAAATCAAAGTCGGCTGAAAATATAGAAAAGTTATTAAGTGTTATTGATTGTTAGTTGTTTGTATTGTGTCGTTCATTGGAAAGTTATTTATAGATGAAGCAAATAAAATTTAAGCGTATTAAAATTTTTACCTTCTATAGTGATGTTAGGTATGCTAGCATTCAAGTCAATCCTAGTGGGCGATAGCTGCATTTTGATGTTTTGTAAACTTATCTCCTTGATTCCAGTTACACTAACATTCTCGAAAGTAAGATTTCCTCTGAAAATACCAAAGTTAAAGTAATCATCTGCCTAGCATTTTTCCCAAACTATGTAGTAACTATGTTGAAGGCGGCTTCCAGTATAATCGGAAAATTTCAACAGTTAATAATGGTTTTTAAATGCTTTAGTAGTAAACTAGCAGGCTGTCTACCTATCTGATAGTGGTCATTTAAGTCATTCTACTTGTAAACTAGGCAAAAAATGATCTATTTTCTCAAACTAACAGAGACATCTAAGATAACTTTCCTGAGGTAGTAGGTACATAATTAGGTATGTTTTAAACATCCAGCCCTTCAAATCAAAATTTAAAAATCCGACTTCCAACAAAAAACACAAAAAACTTTGTTTCCTATTTAGTTACTTATTTACAACTAACTAAATTAGGAAACAAAATCCTTACTAAATATTATAAAAGCGAAAGTGAGTTTGTTTGTTACGTCTTCACGCCTAAATGGCTATACCGATTTTGATGAATTTTTGGTACAGAGATAGCGGGACCCTGGAGACGGACATAGACTATTTTTTTTTAAAAAAAGATTGAGATATAAGGGAGATAGATGGAAGAAAAGTGAAAACTTAGCATTGCTATTACAATCAATAAGGCGCTAGGGCAAAAACTACAGGTAGTGGGTACCTGTAAATCAGGAAAGGCAAACTGTGTTACTCCGAATATAACGCGAGCAAAGCCGCGGGCAAAAGCTAGTATTAAATAAAACAGTACTTACTTATTAAAGCCTTTTAAAAGTTATAAATTACATAAAAGTTTTCATCATCATTTCATCAATCCCCTCAAAGATACATCTTATGTTGCAAGTTGCTTTTATGCAGTTACCTCTTGTCGATAATATCAGTTACTTTTCAAAGAGTTGTACCTACTTGCGCTAACGCACCACTACGATGGAGAGTGAAATAGAAAAAAGTAGAAAGTGAAATAGTGAGCTTGTAACGTACCTACTTAATCGACATTGGCACTTAGTAGCAATCCCAAACCTGAAACTTACCTATCAAAGTGAAAGTCTGGTAAACTAGCGTCATAGGGCCCAAAAATCTGTCCATTGAACGGGTTTAGTTCGGGCAGAGCCTTCACAAAATTGACGAGGGTAGTCACTTTCTGCGTAGCGTGCCTGTCGTCCCATCTCATGGGGTGAGATTCAGCTGGGAGCTTTGTAGTATTCACGTGGATAAGGAGAGGGCCGAGCTCTATTTCAACTAAAAATTGGTAATATAATAATATTATTATATAACGATAATTTAAAGGGAAAATAAAATCACATAATATCAAATTACTCTTATTTGTTTAGCGTAGCGGAATATTGCATCAACTTGGACCAATCCATGTTGACGAAATATTGTCTATGAAAACACTAAAATAAACACTTACAATGTTCTTTAGTACGATTGGTTTCCGTAAATTGAGCGAAAACCACAAATGTAATCGATTGAGTTAAAAACACAGCATAAAATGTTACAACAAGAGGACTCCGCATATTGGTCCCTATAGTTGTGAGCAACTACGGAACAATGGCTTGTTCTAAAAATCTAAAACATAATAATGTGCATCCATTTGTAAAATTTTGTTTGTAATAATAAATTGGTACACTGGTTTAATAAATGATTACCTACCTAAGCATGTTTATATTTTATCTTGATTCAATAACACTTTCAAATTCGAACATTGAATCGTCTTGTAAATGACAAAATCTTCTCTTGGAGTAGACTTGTGTTATAAATGTAGTAATTATGGTATGGAAACTGCAAAGCAGTCATTGTAACCACCCAGCAACAGTACAATATACCATAACCTTGGGAATATTCTGTTTTTCATTCGAAATCTAAGTAGGTACAAAAATGCATTTTTTAAATATATTTCCAAAGATTTTTTTCTAGTTAGTTTTAATGAAGTAATATAAATATAGACTCAATGTCTGCAGCCTGTCCCCTTAGCAAAATACCGTATGACAATATACTATAAATAAAATAAATAAATAATAAATATCTTGGGACAACTCACACACGGCTATCTGATCCCAAGCTAAGCAGAGCTTGTGTTATGGTAACCAGACAACTGATATACATACTTATATAATTTATAAATACATACATATTATAGATAAATCACACCCAGACACAGAACAAACAATCATGCTCATCACACAAAGTTTGTCCTGGGTGGGAATCGAACCCACGACCTCCGGCTCAGCAGTCAGGGCCACTAACCACTAGACCAACAGGCCCGTCAAAATGAAAATAACTAAAATAGACTAGTCGTGCGGTATCTACGTCAGTAAATTGACGGACTTTTCTTACAGCATATGCTGCTGAACTTAACCGTCCTGCAAGAGATGTTAAATGAGGACCCCTTTGTAGCCTCGAGTCGAACGTGATGCCTAAGAAAACAGTTTTATCGACGATTTCTAGTTTCTCTTGATTCGTTACTATGTATGTCACATTCACTACTTTTGACGTTTGGCAGGGCAAACCTTATGCACTTTGTTTTTTCCCATTTAGCAGTAAACCAATTATGCATCTGCAATTGGGGGTTATTTAGGTCGTCAAGATTTGTGGCACGTCTGTTTATCTTAAATATTAAGGAAGTATCGTCAGCAAACAACTCCATTTCAGGTTGGTTTTTAAATAAAATGGGGTAGATCATTAAAAAAACTTTTTTGTTGAAAAATAAAACCAACTTCCATAAAAAAGTGGAAAATAACTTTATTTCCGGAAGTCTGTGGCTTTTGTTGGTTTCGTTGACTTTTTTGCCACCGACTTCCGGAAATAAAGTTAAGTTTTTTATTTCAGCATTTTTAATTATAGTATTATGGTAGAATACGCAAACACATTTAAATTAAGTTAAAATGTTTTTACGCTATAGTACTAAATACTATCCATATTATGCATTAGTATAAAACCAATTCAGAAATCATATGCAGCATCGCCTAGGCCCTAGGGGATACAGACATACAGGTGATACTTGATCTGATAATTATGTTTCTTAATGACTAGAGGGGTGGGGAGGTCTCATGGTGGCATGGAGAGAGCGACTGTCGCAACCCCGTGCAGGGCACGCCACAATAGTGGCGGTAAGTCCCCTCTTTGAGGAGTGGCTGGAGAGCCGTCATGGCGTCCTCACCTACCGCCTGACGCAGGTCCTCACTGGACACGGAAGTTTCGGGAGGTTCCTGCACATAATCGGGCGGGAGGAAACGCCCGGGTGTCACCATTGTGACGATCACCCGGAGGACACGGTGGAGCACACAGTGGCGGTCTGCCCAGCTTGGGCGGAGCACCGCCGTGCCCTCGTCGAGGCGATCGGCGGCGGCGATCTCTCGCGTCTGGCCCTGATTCAGTCCATGGTCCGGATCGAGAGGGAATGGGAAGCGGTCACCTCCTTCTGCGAAGCAGTCATGCTAGCGAAGGAGGTGGCTGGGCGTTTGAGAGAGAAAACCTCAACCCAACCCAGCCGCCGCGGGAGATACCCCGGGCGTCGGGCGCCGCGAGACGACTCCCGGCCACCGTAGATGTGGGCCTGTGGACGGTGAGCTATGGGTAGCTCATCGTCCGTCCGTTTATTGACGACACGCCGTGTCGACGGAGCGTTTTTGTTTCACGCGCGCCTCAAAGATATGTCAGCAAAGCAGAGGGGCTTGCCAGGGCCTCCGCCTTCCGGGGTTGCGGGTTGTTCGAAAGAGATACCGCGGCCCCGGAACGCATAGGGCAAAAAAATACATGAGTGGGTTTTAGTCAGTAAAAGTCTGACACTCCCCCCCGCTCCGCCCATAGCGGGAGAAGTTATAGTAGTTGATGATTTTTCACCCCAAAAAAAAGGGCGTTGTTAGCTGCGCTACAGTTTATACATCGTTTACTTGTTGTACTATACTCTTTTGTTTTTGTTCCGAAATAAACTAAAATAATTATTATTTTAAAAACATTGTAACTCGAACTTAATTGACAAAAACAACAGTCTTTTATTCATTCATTTCAATCCTATTCATCGAACACGTCAATCCACTCGGACTTATGGTAGACAAGGGGGCATCAGGAGTTTCATCAGGGTTGATTATTTTCTCCTCATCTACGGACTTAACGTCTTTTTCGATTATGCGCGAGATTTCCTGGAAGACATTTTAACTACGTGACGTGACCAAAACTCCTCCCCCGCCTCTACAACATAAGTATTTTGAATACCACCCTTTCCTCCTGAACGGATCACGTAGTATTAGTACGTTTCCGAACGTTAGTAATAGGTATGTACTATCCAATAAGATTATTGTTGAAGCCGCAGGAAAATTAAAACAACACTCACAATAATTTAACATCATGATTTAATATTTTATTCGTAGATGACTAATACAGTTCTATCCACTTTATAGTTTAGCCAATATTCAGGGAAGGTCTCGCGGACCCCAGCAGATACTGCAGGATATCCTTGGCGGTGATCTGCGAGAGCTCTTTGTTGATACCCTTAAGAACAGCTCGCACCAGGTCTTCCACGATGCCGGGGTATTGATCCACATTCTGCAGGAACTGAAGTGCAATTTGCCTGAACTCCTCGGAATATTGGCTCATGCTCACCTGGGCCTGTTATGATTGGAGGAAAATCGAATTAATATTTTACGCGTGGGTGTAAAAGAATGTTCCTCAGTGTCTGTACACTGACGTGACTGAGAGCACAGTGCATTCCCCAGCGCGTCGAGATTGTGTGTGAGGCTGTGACATAGCCAGGTATAATGTTAATGACTGACACAGTCGACGATGCTACAAACGTGGTTAAACTCGGTGTACCACATTTATGGCTGATAATAAGTTTTGACTATTTACCTGAAGTTCACCCAGGTTTATGACGACGTAAGTTGAGTCCACTTGGTACACCGGATTTGGTATTATTTGTGCTACCTTGGGACCAACCTCCGCCTTAACCGCCAGGTTCAGGAGCGTAGCACTGTGCACACAAAATATCACATTTCAGAAACAGTGTTACGAAGTGAAATAAATACTTTTAAATGAAATAAATTCTTTATTTCAGTACAGTGAACATTGTCACAGACGTATTACATTCATCATACAGACATTGTGAACGGCTATGTCCCCTGGCTCCCAAACTAGGTGACCTGTGACTTGGGAGACGTATAAATTCTACATTGAAAACACATTATGTCATCACATTATCCTCAAAGGTAACCAAAAATGTGTGTATGTGATGACAAAAGAAGAAAAGAAAAAAAAATTTTTTTCTTTTCTTCTTTTGTCATCACATTTTTGAAAAATAAAAATCTTGAACAACTTTATTTAAAAATATAATTAAAAATAAGTTCTTACCTAATTTGGCCATTAATGTTCAACGGTTCGTTATCCAAAACAGCTTGCAACTCAAAACCAACTAAAACAAGCATATTAATAAACGATTTTAATATGGTTTGTACACAGGGAAGTTAGTTCAGGGAAGTTCAAAATTCCATGCTTCTTAGCATGGAATTTTGTACTTCTCGGTAGCAAACATGGAGTCTCGATATGTGCCCGGTTGATGGCAATGGGCTCCTCAGTATATTACAGGGGACTTAAACATAACTGGTCTTATGTAGGTGTACCGTTCAAGAAAGGAACTTAAGAAACGGGGAACAGACGAAAATACAAGACGGAGTAAAGGGAGTGTCAGACTTTTCTTAACAAAAACCCATCCATGTTCCTTCTTCTGCTTTTTTGTATTCCGGGGCCGCGATATCTCTTTCGAACAACCCGGACTAACCTACAATATATTTTCAATTTAGCCTACTCAGTGTTATGAGTCCGTTAAGTAGGGTATAGTTACATGGTTTTAACGATTATAATGATCATGATTTGTAGTACAGTTCTCTAATGAGCTATCGCCAGGTTAATTTATGTAAATACTTACAATCGGCGCTAACTTGTGGAACACTGACGTTGAAATCGAGTCGAGAAGGGGCCATTCGCACTTCCAAACCAGACACTGATGCGGTCTTGATTCCCTGTACTACAACGTTTTTCAAAAGAATGTCTCCCCTGAAATGAACATAGACAATAGTATAATATTAAAAAAAAACACATTTTACCTTTAGATACCTATCTCAACTACTGCTTGTATAGATAGATATTCAACTAGACTAAATCATGCTCACGGCGTTGCCCGCGTGAAGTACAGCAATTGTCCTACGAAATCGGTCTACCGGGATTCAATGTATGTATGTATTAATGCTGGTTATTAACTGTGTGCGAAATTTCATCCAAATTCCATCAATAGCTTCAGAGTGTAAGAGAAACATACATCCATCTACACAATACACATCGTCATAAACTTTCGCATTTATAATATTAGAAGGCAGTGGGATATAAATCTATAAGCTGTAAAGATTTAAATGAAGGACATTTTTCATTTTAATTTTTAGAGGCACCAGATTATTGGCTGCCAGATTATTTTTAGTGGTCACTTGTTCGCAGAATGGTCGATTCCTACAATAGGACATTTGAACAAGACATTTTACCCTATAGGTTCAAAAGTCTTATACTCAAGGATGAATGAATGATCTGACCTGAATGTTTAATCCGAATTTTCTTTTTGAGTATTTATAGGTACAACATTACTCTACTATAGTCTTATACAAGAAAGGTAATTTAATATTAAGTATTATAAGTATAGGTACATATATTTAAATTCAAACATTTATCCCCTAGCGATAAATTAATAAATTTCCTTTTTTACTGTAATGTATCCAATAGTTAATCTAATCTGTGTACAGCGTTGCTGAAACATTGTCTATTGAATAAGTTTTGTGTATTTCTTGTTCCTGTTTTATGTTGTAGCTGTTTATGGTACCTCTTGAATAAAAATAAAATTCTAAAGTGGTAAAGTGCACTTTAGAATTTTATTTTTTTACTGTGACTTTACTAAAAAATAAAGAAAATAATAATCAACCATAGAATGTCACACAAAAGTTTTTAGTTTCAGCTTTTTTAGTTGTGGTGTCATGGTATCTCATACAAATTCATATCGAGTATTCATTTTCCTTTGCTACTTAAAGATATTTTATTTTTTTACTGTGACTTTACTAAAAAATAAAGAAAATAATAATCAACCATAGAATGTCACACAAAAGTTTTTTGTTTCAGCTTTTTTAGTTGTGGTGTCATGGTATCTCATACAAATTCATATCGAGTATTCATTTTCCTTTGCTACTTAAAGATATTTAAAAGCATTTTATCCACATTTTTACATTAAAAGAAAAAAATGTATTATAAAACATAACGCAAAAATTACCACTACAAATACCAATACAGATATGATTGAAATCATACAAATTAAATTAAATATACAGTCGAATTGAGAACCTTCTCCTTTTTTACAGTCGGTTAAAAAAATACAACTGTTGTTTTGAGGTATTCGTTCCGTTAGGGCTTTTACAAAAAACTGCGAAACGTTACGATGCGAATCGCAACGCAGAAGACTGCGACAAGAATGACTGCGATGCGAATTCTTGCGGCAAGGCGGCTGCTTTCTACGATTCGGGTTGCCATTCCTTGGACAACCGTATTGAACGTATTTTGTAAACTAGGTTGTGAGTGTTGTTACATGGAACGTAAAAAGGAGTGCGCACTTCTGTTTTTGCTAAGAATATATGGGAAAATGAAAATGCGAATCAATTTGCCCGTTCTTAAGTCGTGCGAGATCGTAGATTTTTACGATGCGACGCAACTCAGTTTAGTGTACCCTTAAAATTCATCGCTCATTTTTACTTAACTGCCAAAATCAAAATGTTTTTATTTCACATAGACCTCGATTCCTATAAAGATGAATCGGCAAGAAACTCCATGGTTACTCTTTAAATCATTTGGTTTTACAATGTTGTTTTACAGCGTTAATACTTAAGTATGAGAAGACAGCGTGAACCCGACAATAAGTCATTGCTTACTTTACAAAATTGAAAATAAGATAAAAAGTTAACAAGCGTCTCACAAGGCCAACAATGTGCACTCATTCAAAAGAATTGGTAATTTTGTACGTTGATTTTGATTTTGTACGTGTAAGTGTATGTCATACACTCTGCATACTTACTCGAAGTTGACATCGGCCAGAGCTACATGGTAGGGTCCCAGGGAAGGCAACTGGAGGGGGTTGACTTGAGGTACGGTCTTGATGAAGCTCACTAAAGCACCAGCTTTGCGGGTGGCATGCCTGTCATCGTCAGTCAACGGACTGTATTTAACTGGCAGAGATCCCGTTCCGGCTCTTATGAACAAATTGCTGAGCTGTTCGTTCCCTTTAAATAAGTAAAGGCAAGTATAGTACCGCATAGTTTTTTTTAAACGAAGACTGAATCGAACTGTAACCTCCTTGCTAACCCTAAGTATTCCTAATCCAAAAGGCGATTATTAAAAACGGTTCAAATAATTATTTAAACCAATATATGGTCTACAATGGCTAATACTTACAGCCACAGAGTACGGATTTGTCCCCGGTTGATACTAATAGGGTCGTTTTTAAAATAAATATACACTATCTGACTAGTCTTATTTTATTTTAGTCTTTGGGATTGAGAAGTTGTTCATCGGGATTCGGGGTCTTAGCGATGGTGGGCGCCAGTCCGTTGTTGTACTGGTTATAAAGCTTATAGTTTCAGAGGAAATCTTTTTACATGGAAAACAGTGAGTTTAAAATAAGTAATTCTTATGAATCCTGTTTTGACTATCCTGCAAAATTTCATTATCTAATTGAAAGTTTGAATTGAATATTGCACATTATAATTCAGTTTAGAGGTATTTTTTATCGAGAAAATTAAAGTCCTCCTTTTATCGGGATCATTATTGGAGCTTAATACGCTAAAGATCTACGAATATCTGCTACGACGTAGCTTTACAGGTCTACGCCGTAGCAACCCATTATTGTAACAAGGCGCTTGGGGCCCTAAGCCACGTGCGCGCGGTGTTTATTCGTTGATTTTGAATCGAAAATACTATTATCCAATAGCATTTAGTTTGCAATAAGCACAATCAGTACCATACGTAGATGAATGAAAAAAAAATGATGCTGAATATAATTCTTAATATTATAAAAACATTGATGAATTAATTGGAAAAGAGTGTTTTTAAATTTATAATCGACGTATTTACGTTACGTTTAAATCTCGCGCTGGTGCTAGGGCTAGCCTGAATGAAATAAAAATATGGCCGTCGACAAGTATTAACTAGTAAAGTAGTAATTTAAAAAAAAAGTTATTACATTATATTAGTTTATTAAAATAAATTCGGAATCACCAGAATACCGGGTCCCTGCAATGGGACCCTTGGACTGGGTGCGGTTAAACAACGTACGGACAGATTTCAGGCCAGCTACAGTTTGACCGAATCTTTACTAAGAATAATATTACTCACATGCTTGAACCGAGTACACGGCGCTAAGTACTACAATCAGAAGTCCTCTCATGTTTGCCCAGTGTGAATAATACTATACGACTGCGTGACAAAAAAACAAGTTGCAACTATATAACATTAAATGCAATCAATGCGTTAATTATTTCCTTGCTGGGAGCATTAGTCACAAGAAATCGATTCAACGGTATTTAAGAATAACTAGACATTATTGACTCCGTATCTAATGTTTTCTTGTTTTCTGGATATTGATACAGCGATCATGAATTGACTTTCATTATTTTGTACATCGGATTTAATCTTTGAAATATGCGTCGTTTTTGGGATCATCTGGTCTTTCTCATAAAAAAAAAACTGTATAATAAATATTCTTTGACTAAAAGGTTTTCTTGGAAAGTACTTCTCGCAAAGCAAAATAGTAAACAAAATTAAGAGAATCTAACATTAACAAGTGCATTAATTAAAAAAAAAATAGGCTCAAATCAAACATTTTGCACAATTCTCATCAGAAATATAGAATATGAAATTAATTATCATAATTTTAGCTTTAGACATTGTTACCGTACCCACCGTTAGGTTGAGTTAATCGGTCAAATATATTTCCTAGTTTTTATACTGAATAATCTAAAACTTTAACAAACCATGACAATACCGCGATTACCATGTGAACCTTAATATATTTATTACTAGCTTTTGCCCGCGGATTCGCTCGCGTTAAATTAGGGGTTGCCCTTTCCTGATTTACAGGTACCTACGTGTAGTTTTTCAAATCAAATCAAAATCTTTATTTCAGACCAAGCGATCCATATAGTGTTAGTATATGTATAACATTTTATTTTTTTTTCGGATGGGAAATCATCTAATGACTTCCCCTTCTCTGGGCGGAGCGGGGGGGCATGTCAGACTTGTACTGAATAAAACCCACCCATGTTTCTTTTGTTGCCCTTTATGTTCCGGGGCCGCGGTATCTCTTTCGAACAACCCGCAACCCCGGCAGGCAGAGGCCCTGGCAAGCCCCTCTGCTTTGCTGACTCTCTTTGAGGCGCGCGTGAAACACGAACGCGCCGTCGACACGGCCTGTCGTCAATAGACGGACGGACGGTGAGCTACCCATTGCTCACCGTCCACAGGCCCGCATCTACGGTGGCCGGGAGTCGTCTCGCGGCGCCCGGCGCCCTGGGCGTCTCCCGCGGCGGCTGGGTTGGGCAGATGTTCTTTCCCTCGAACGCCCGGCCACCTCCTTTGCTAGCATTACTGCTTCGCAGAAGGTGGTGACCGCTTCCCATTCCCTCTCGCTCCGGACCATGGCCTGGACCAGGGCCGGACGCGAGAGATCGCTGCCGCCGATCGCCTCTACGAGGGCACGGCGGTGCTCCGCCCAAGCTGGGCAGACCGCCACTGTGTGCTCCACCGTGTCCTCCGGGCGATCGTCACAATGGTGACACCCGGGCGCTTCTTCCCGCCCGATGATGTGCAGGAACCTCCCGAAACTTCCGTGTCCGGTGAGGACCTGCGTCAGGCGGTAGGTGAGGACGCCATGACGCCTCTCCAGCCACTCCTCAAAGAGGGGACTTACCGCCACTATTGTGGCGTGCCCTGCACGGGGTTGCGACAGTCGCTCTCTCCATGCCACCATGAGATCGCACCGGAGGTCTGTCCGCCGGTTTTCCCCCCGGTGTAGTGCCTCCGCGCGCCACTCAAACAAGCGCGCGAGGACTATCGCCTCCAGATCCCACGGTGGCAGTCCGGCAAGGAGGCTCGCTGCCTCGCCGGAGATCGTGCGGTAGCACCGGATAAGCCGTATGGCCACCACCTTTTGGGGCGCGTTCAGGAAGTGGGCGGCGCGCCGCCCTAAAGAACGCGCCCATACCGGGGCCCCGTAAAGGGCCATGGACCGCACGACTCCGGCATAGAGCCTACGGCAGGAGGCGTTTGGCCCCCTCAGATTTAGTATATAACTTAGCCTTTGTTAGTTAAATCAATAATTAAAATAAACAAAACACATTAATTGGCTGCATGAACATGAGCACGCACATGTCTGCCAGCCCAGAGCCTGATAAATGGTCCGTCGACCTTGTCCGCCAGTGTAGCTAAAATGCTGTTAGGGCTACCCCTGAATCGCCGCAACAACGATGCACATCGTTTGCGCATAATGGCATGAAAGTCATCTATTCGCGCGTCCGCAAACATGCCCCAAGCGCTGCAAAACCGAGGCAGCCCCACCAACATCCTAAGCGCATTGTTATACTGCACGCGCAGAGCGTTGTAAGCCTTCTGCGTATACCTAACCCACAAGCTGCACGTGTAAAACGACTGACAGTAGGCTTTGAAGAGCGTCAGTTTTACCAGACCATTTTTGCCCTAGCGCCTTATTTATTGTAATAGCAATGCTAAGTTTTCCCTTTTCTTTCCTCTTTCTCCCTCTCAATATTTTTTTTAAAAAAAAGCCTATGCCAGTTTCCAGGATCCCAACTATCTCTGTACTAAAATTCATTAAAATCGTTTTAGCCATTTAGGCGTGAAGACGTAACAAACAAACTCACTTTCGCTTTTATAATATTAGTAAGGAAGTAAGGATTGTCATACGAGCGAGCGATTACTATTTGGATTGATTACATGCTAAAACAAGTGAAGCACTTAGTTTTGGATGTTTTAATTTTCTTTAAACAAATGTACGAATTAAGAACCTCCACATTTTTAACAAATCGGCTTAAAATAATACATTGCCTACAGTTACGATAAATTTTCAAAGAACACAAAATATGTACCTACCTACTTAAATGATAAAATCTACTTTTGGTACTGTTCTGAGTAAGTTGTAAGTAGTAGTAAGTTGTAAGGAAATTGGATGATGATATTACTTTATGGTAGGTACCTACTCTATATTTCTCAGACTTTGTTCGGTAGCTTTTTTATTTGTCTTTTTTACAGGAATACTAAGAAAAACTAAAATTAACCATAACAAGGTAAGGCATATTGTAGGGGAAGCTATTTGATGATTTCCCACCCCAAAAAAAAAGGAATGTTGAATGAATTGTACAGTGTTTATTTACCAAACACATGAACGCGCAGTGACATAGTGCAGTGAAGTGCTACTAACATAGTTGTTAGGATTTATTTGCTAACACGAATTGTATTAGCTATATTATATATATATGATTGTCTGTAAGGTATTTATCTATGGGCCTAGGATGCCTGAAATAAATGTTTTATTTATTTATTTAATATATCTATAATTGCTTTTAACGATAACACTGCCCACTGTATCACCCTATTTAAATGCGATGGTTGATCACGCTGAGATTAGCCGCTGAGACCGACCTACAGATAGTAAGCGCTCTCAATGTTACACGCCGTGTCCAGAAGTAGAATGATTCCAGTACAATTTGAAATTGCCATGTTCGCGACCTGGGTCGAGCACATGTCTATAGTACGGCCCTCTTTCAATTATACGAAGTTGTATTTTAGAGCAAGTTGCTGATGGATAATCCTGGCTACAAGGTTCTTACTTGCATACTATACCTACGATACTTGCATCTATGCAAGTACTCTCCGTTAGCTACACGAGAACAACCAAAGATAATAATGTGTCGAATTGATTAACCCGAACGGTGGCATGCCCGACATATGTTAACCGTGCTGTCTTTCATAATAATTCCCCGGTAGTTATTCTTCACATCATAACTGCATCCATGACTGCACAATCAAAACCTTCAGTTTCTCCAAAGAGATCACCGGAAGGTAGCTAAGCTACGGACTCTAATAGGTCTACATCGGACCCATGCTGGTCCCGGAAAAAGTGTCCGTGAAGTTCTTTACTCTGCTACACCTCCCTGCGGTCTTTACTGTCAAGCACTCCAGGTTTACACTAGTTGTCTTTAGCTCAAGAGAGCGGGGTAAGGCCCTTTTCCACCGCAACCACAGCTCGATGCATCTCCACGTCGGGTTCTAGGAAAAATTCCCGGAGACTGCATATCTCGCGATTGTGGAAAGTCTTAAAAGCCTAGACCTCCACGACTCCGCAGGATATACAGTCTCATAACCGAAGAACGTAGGTGTTGCATTCAATATGCCGTCAACAACTCCCAGTAGATAGTATACCCAGCATCCCGGTAGATACTATATACACAGACTTTAGTAAGGCGTTTGATAAGGTCGACCACAACCTTTTATTTAACAAACTTAATCGAGTGGGGATAGGAGGGTCATTACTCAAGTGGTTCCTTTCTTACCTCGTCGGTAGGAACTCGACAGTTGTCATTAATGGTCACCACTCTTACGTTTTTGCAGTGACCTCGGGAGTGCCACAAAAGTCCCATTTGCCCTATTCTTTTCAATATCTTTATAAACGATATCACGTCATGTTTCAGACACTCAAAAATCTACCTTTTTGCAAATGACGTAACAATTATGACCAAATGTGTCTCATTTGGACTAAACACTTTTACAGGCTGATCTCGATAGATTGGCGGACTGGTGTAGTACAAATGAAATGCATTTAAATGTGTCTAAATATCATTGTGTGCATTTTCCCCGTAAAAGAAACACGCAGATTAATAATTACATATTACATCAGTAAACATTACAACACGTGGAGGAAGTTCGGGACTTGGGAATTGTTTTCGATAAACAACTAAAATTTGATAGACACATAACAAATATATCTTCAAGGGCATTCAAAATGCTCGGTTTTTTCCTGCGTAATAGCAAAGAACTTTACAAAGCCTTAACTAGAATAAAATTGTATATCCTTAGTTCGCCCATTGCTTGAATACAATAAGTACCTTATGGAATCCCCACTACGAAATTTACATTAAACGTCTCGAAAGCGTATAGAGACGTTTTCTACACCATCTCTGCTACAAAGATCGTCTGGCAAGAAAAATCAGAAACTACAGCCTAAGACTACAACACTACAAAATGTCTGCTCTCGTAGATAGAAGGAAAGCTTTAGATCTCACATTCCTCCACAAATTGTTTCACGGGGCTGTAGACTGTGCTGAACTTCATAGTAAGCTGCAGATAAACGCACCATCTCGTCTACCGAGGTAGTTTATAAGTGTAGCTATAATCTCTTCAACGTGCCAGGTTCTAAAACCAACCTCGGTCACTTCGCCGTTCTACCAAGGCTCTGTAGAAACTATAATGAAATGTCGAAGCACCACAGTCTTGATATTACGTGTAACATGTCAGTATATAAAAAGAATCTACGACTCATATATTGTCAAAACTATAATTTCCCCAGCTGTTTTTGGTCAGATTCAGTTCAGTTCAGTTATGTACACACTAATTAGTTACTCTTTTGCAAAAAAAACGGGCACCTAATGAAATTTACGTTCTAAGGTCGATTTGAGTTAATTAAATGAAATTTATTTCTTTGACGTAGTCTGTATACTTATAATCGTGTAAATTAATGCGCGTGAATGCGAGTGGATTCTTTAAAACCGATGTGCACGCCCAAACAATAAGAAGTGGTCGGCAATAAAGACAAGATTTTTTTTTTACTTTATTTAATTAAATAAAGTTACAAATGTAAAAACCTAATAACGAGTGTGACCTCCTCTTGCCAAAATTACAGCTTGAATCCTTCTGGGCATGCTTTCCACGATGTTTTTAATAACGTTTTACGTTCCCACTCTTCTGCAATGACTCTTTTTAGCTCCCTGATGTTTTGTGGAGCAGGTTGCACTGATCTTACCCGTCTCTTTAGAACATCCCAGACATGCTCAATTGGATTGAGGTCAGGACTTCCAGCTGGCCAATCTAAACGACGGATCCCAACTTCTTGCATGTACGCTTCCACGTCGCCAGAACGGTGCGGGCGAGCATTGTCGTCCATAAAAATGGAATCTTCCCCAAGTGCAGTCAATGTGGGTTGTGCATATGGAATTAGGACTTCCATTATGTACCGGTGTGCATTTAATGTTCCATTTTCTATGAAAACTAACTCCGTACGCTCCGTCAAATTAATTGCTGCCCAAAACATAACGGAGCCTCCACCATAAGGAGTGATATCTTCGAAACACACTTCCGCATAGCGTTCCCGTGGTCTTCGCAGCACTCGCCGGCGTCGGTCCTCTCCACACAAAGAGATTCTAGCTTCATCAGAAAACAATACTTTATTCCAGTCCTCCAGAGTCCATGAAGCACAGTTCCGAGCAAACTGAAGTCGAGCAACACGGTGCTCACGGAGTAATTTAGGGCCCCGAGCTGGGCGGTAACTCCTGATATTGGCAGCCAAAAGCCTCCTCCTGACCGTCCACAAGCTAACTTCTACTCCTCTTACTTCTTCAAGGCTCTTCTTCAGGTCCACACTTGACGCCCTAACGATTCCGCAACGCCTGACTCACCAAAAAGCGGCCATCTCTTGGTTCTGTGCATCGTTTTCTTCCCGAACCGGGTCTTCTTTTGACCGAACCAGTCTCTTGATACCGTTGCCAAGTCCTCTGGACAGTTGAACGACTCACATTTAGCCGCTGGGACACGTAAGTTTGCGAACAACCTTCTTCAAGTAGGGCTATAATTTTACCGGCCCTTATCACTTTATCACTCATATCAAAAAGTGGTATTTAATGTAAAAAGAAAGATTAAATTGTTTAATTTGCAGAAAATATCCAAAAAGTTTTAAAATATCGTAATCAGTTAAAAATCGTTTCAGCAATTCGCGCCATTAGTAAAGCAATTTTAGAATAATCCACAATAATCATTATTTTTCTTTTATTAATTTCAAATTTTAAATTTGGAACGTAAAGAATCATGCCAGGATGCTTCAAATAACATGCCAATATAATTATCGTCAAATTAATAAAACCTATTTCATGTTCTTCTTCATTGAAGTAGAGAAAAAATCTAAAGTGCCCGTTTTTTTTGCAAAAGAGTTTAGATACCCACCCGCTTCTACCACACCCAAATACTTGTAGGTTTCGGTTGCTGTGAGAGATCTAAGATCTATGGAATCAAAGAGCTGGGTTCCCACAGATTTTGCTCTCGCTTTACATGCATAACCGCACATTTCTACTCATCAAATTCCATCCTGTTTGTGGTTCTGAAAGTAGTAGAATTAAGTCCATCAGTTGCAAATTGTTGGGAGCAAAGAGTTTTAGGTAATTTATCATTCTTTTTTTTTAAACGTTGCCCCACTCTAGGAATTTCTCTTCTATCGTGGGTGCGTTTACAAACATTTAAACTCACAGACACAAACAGCCAGATCCGAAACAACTACCTGTAGATCATAAATATTTGTCGTCTACCGTACACTTTAACCGTTCTTTTCGGGAAAGGCAAACCATGGCCATATCCATGAGGAGCAGCTCCCTAGTTCCGCGGGTCCCGTCCCTACATCCATTTTGAGAAGCAGACATGATAAAATATTCATGAATGTGTTTAGAGATAGTAGCTCTCAAAATGGATGACAGGTCTATTATTTTTGGGTTCAGACGTACTTAACGGTTTATGGAGCAGGAAATACCCTTCCAGCCATCAGGAACTCGAGCAGCGACCCTGAATCTAAGGCTGACTGGAATAGGATTGCCAAACGAACGTGCAGTCCGGCTGGCTATGGAGATTTCCAATTAGGCAACGGGCGCACGGCTCGAGCTACATCTTGGGGGCGAATTTTATTGAAAGAGTTACATACAAATAAAATACGTGTTTTTGTAATTGCATATGTGTATATTTACAAAATACTTTTTTATTCGTTTTTTTTCCGTTATATGATATTTTTTTGCAGTTTTGAACAGGTTCTGTCAGTGATTACAATGTAATACCAAACATTAGTTTCCTCTGATTTAGTATGGCTAATATCTAAATGGTTTACCTCCATTTCAAACGACCCCATATCGTGTTAAGCCAAGATTACATAAACGAACCATTTTATTTTTGATTTCTGTATTTGTTCTATCTGATTAATAAGTATCAGACAACAGGTAGTCCTCAAACACGTCCATGGAAATCTTGAAAAGTTCTTTATTGACCATGTCAAGTGCTGTTTTGAGGAAATCATTTAACATATTATAACTGTCTTTTTTACCCCCAAATTTTCTAGAACTGTAGTGCTGTGTAAAGTGGCTGTATCCACCTGCATAATCGTAGTCTGCTAGTTCCTCGCCTATAACCGTTTTTGTTAAGTTGAACTGAAACAAAAGGCAACTATAACGAAACTGTGGTGTTGGGCAAAGGATTAAAATCTCAACGAACGGCTGCAGTAAATTGTAACTGCACGTGTCGAAGAAGTTTTTGGCACCCCCTCTATGGGGCCATTTAATTATTACGTCGTCACCAAAGCACACCCCCCCCCGGGGGGGGGGGGGGGGCGTGGTGCCTGGATGGTGATTATGTCAGCATTATTATTTTGTTGACCTTTTCTGTAAAAAAAATGTAGTTTCGGATTTGAACGAATTTAATGTGGCAACCCTACTTGCCTGTGCTCGGAAACTAAATGAATGTTAAAATGCAAATACGTAACTCAGAACATAATTATTATTAAACATATATCTATGTACTTAAGAGCAGCGCGCGACGGCACTCTCACCTGCTGTGTACCGGCACAGCAACACACATAGGAACAGTTGGTTGCACGCATTACACGCGCTATAGGTAAGAGCTTAATTTCCTTACTTTGTTGACAAGAGGGAAGGGGGTTAGTTTCACTACGTAGGTAATTCTTGAATGGCCTCTAAGATTCTCGTCTTTGATTTGATTTGATTTGCCTCTAAGTCACCTCACCATTTGATAGAAATGTTTTCTGATGTTCATGCAAAGTGAATGAACGCTGTTGTGCATATTAATCAAGCATCAAATATGACCTTCATCAAAGAGTACAAGGCCAGCGCGAACTGTAGCCCTATTAATTTAGAACGTAATGTAAGATTATTAATTATTATACATTTACCACAACACTCCTGATGTCTACTTTGACAGCTGCACTGTCGATCTGTAGCACCGGTCCTACTGGGGGAGCAGACACCTTGTGGCCGCCCGACGACACCGCGACAGCCACGTCGTACAAGTTGGCACTGATAGCGGGACATTAAGGAATTGTGAACCATTATTTGATTTTTGGTATTCATGGCATGTAGGGCGGCAATTAATCTTACTAATAATTAATATTATAAAAGCGAAAGTGAGTTTGTTTGTTACTTCTTCACGCCTAAATGGCCAAACCGATTTGAATTTTGGTACAGAGATAGTTGGGACCCTGGAGACGGATATAGGCTTAAAAAATAGTGAGAAGAGGGGGAGTAAGAGGGAAGAAAAGGGGAGAGAAAGATATTTTTTTTTATCATCAGTCGGGTTAAAGTTAGCGTTAGCCCAAAGTAACTATGCCACGCGGACGAAGTCATAATTTTATATGATAACCTAAATTTGAACAACAACTTTAAGTTCAAAACTTGTGAGTGACAGATGACAAACGATGAGCGAACAGAGTTGGTACAACAACTGACAGAAAACTTTCAACAAATCGTGCAATTAATAGTCTACAATAGGTGTAAAGCTAACAATGATTGCCGGATTGCAAAATTATCTCTTCTGGCTTGTATCTGCATACAAAAATATGTCAGTTTAAATCCCCAAATGTGGACCATTTACATACCTTTGTCACGAGTAGATAATATATCTATAACTAGGGACGTACTTACCTTATGTGACATTTGAACTTAATAGGAAAGAAGCTTATAGCAGCTTGCAGATGGAGGTCACCTAAAACGTAAAAAATAAATAGATGATGGGAGTGATTTATGCAAAACAAGGAAATAGATGAGGTAGTGAACATTAGTACAGTATCTATAAACATACTTTTTTTAATCCTTACTAAAATGATAAAAGCGAAAGTGAGTTTGTTTGCTTGTTTGTTTTGTCTTCACGCCTAAATGGCTAAACCGATTTTGATGAATTTTTGGTACAGAGATAGTTGGGAGTTTGGGACCCTGGAGACGGACATAGGCTATTTTTTTTTTTAAAAAGATTGAGACATAAGGGAGAAATAAGGAAGAAAAGGGAAAACTTAGCATTGCTATTACAATAAATAAGGCGCAAGTGCAAAAACTACAGGTAGCGAGTATCTGTTAATCAGGAAAGGGGAACTGTGTTACCCCGAATTAAACGCGAGCGAAACCGCGGGCAAAAGCTAGTAAAGATATATTCGGAAAACAGATTCATATTCATTTAAAAATAATTCAGTGAAACTAATCCAAGACTCCAAGAAGCTACATGGACAATCCATCGGCATTAGTTTGTTCACAAATCCGAGTGTGTTTGGGCCACTTGCTGAGTGTTCAGTGAAATTCGGGAATCTGCTCAGTTTTACCTTCGAAATATAACTGCGGTATGGTGATATTCAAGTCCGACCTAAGATTAATGAGGCGCAGCTCGAGGCCGTGTAGCTGTAACTGCTTGACGCCAGCCAGGACGAAGTTCTCCAGATAAACTTTACCTCTATAATAAATAATAAAAGTATTTTTAATATTCTGAAGACATTCATAAATATATTTATGAATGTCATATTTGTAAATTTATTTATGAATGTCTTCAGAATATTACACAATATATTGTGTGGGAAAAACCCGCTCTTTCTACACCTATGACAGACGTACGCTTAAATAATGCAAACTTGCAATTTTATTGATTGGGAATTAAAATTCCCTATAAAGTTTTTTTTAGCATTCCGCCTATTCTGACAATGGAACGTAACTATTTAGTCACCATAGCTTACTTTAGCCAAAGAAAAGGAACATTAAAGCTAAACGGTGGAATCGCTGGCACTTCCATGGGGTCGATCTTAGGCACTAGGGCTATGAAGTCGACGACATCAGCAGCTTTTTCGCTGGCCTTTTGATCCTGTTCAGACAGTGGCAAGTACTTTATTGGAAGTTTTCCGACTTTGGCGCTGAGGTGGAAGTCGCCGATGTCTTCGTTTACTGCAATAAAATACACGGTTAGTATTTCAGAGGAAAGAGGCGGAAGCGAATCGAAATGTACCTACATAATGTCAGACTTTTATCTAACAGTGCAGGACGTGCAGGTGTTTGATTCTAATGCATAATAAAGTAACTAATGCGCTTTTGTAAAGATTTCTCGAGAGATAAGTTGATACCTATTTAGACTTAGAAGACTTTACTAGAGTAGTATCTCTATCAAGAGCACATGAGTTCTATTGACATGTGTGCAGCGGAGGTCCAATTAACAAGAGTTATACCAAGAGGTCGAAGGCACGGAGAGCAGAAATGGCTAAGTAGATAGAGCCATAATAACCTGGAATTTGGTTTTAATTCAATTGTAAATTATCAGTATTCAAGAGCCAGTGTACCGAGATGGAAGGTTGAGAGAACCCATCTCAAATTAGATGGTTTTTTCGTGTATTTATACATAAAATGGATTTGTTTTATGCCAATTTATAAAGAATACTTCTGATTTAAAAAAAATAAACTATTTCTCTGACATCTCTTTGAGGCGCGCGTGAAACACAAACGCGCCGTCGACACGGCCTGTCGTCAATAGACGGACGGACGATGAGCTACCCATAGCTCACCGTCCACAGGCCCACATTTACGGTGGCCAGGAGACCTTGGTTTGAGGTTCTCTCCCTCAAACGCCCAGCCACCTCCTTTGCTAGCATGACTGCTTCGCAGAAGGAGGTGACCGCTTCCCATTCCCTCTCGCTCCGGACCATGGACTGAACCAGGGCCGGGCGCGAGAGATCGCCGCCGCCGATCGCCTCTACGAGAGCACGACGGTGCTCCGCTCAAACTGGGCAGACCGCCACTGTGTGCTCTATCGTGTCCTCCGTGCGATCGTCACAATGGTGACACCCGAGCGTTTCCTCCCGCCCGATTATGTGCAGGAACCTCCCGAAACTTCCGTGTCCGGTGAGGACCTGCTTCAGGCGGCAGGTGAGGACGCCATGGCGCCTCTCCAGCCACTCCTCAAAGAGGGGGCTTACCGCCACTAATGTGGCGTGTCCTGCACGGGGTTGCGACCTTGCGACAGTCGCTCTCTCCATGCCACCATGAGATCGCACCGGAGGCCTGTCCGCTGAGCGGCAATTTGCCGCGGTGGCGGAGTTTCCCCCCGGCGCGGCGTAGTGCCTCCGCGCGCCACTCATACAGGCGCGCGAGGACTATTGCCTCCAGATCCCACGGTGGCAATCCGGCAAGGAGGCTCGCTGCCTTTCCGGAGATCATGCGGTAGCCGGATCAGCCTGATGACTACCACCTTTTGGGGCGCGTTCAGGTAGTGGGCGGCGCGTCGCCCTAAAGGACGCGCCCATACCGGGGCCCCATAAAGGGTCATGGACCGCATGACTCCGGCATAGAGTCTACGGCAGGAGGCGTTTGGCCCTTCATATTGGGCAGGAGCCGCCTGAAAGCAGACCCGGCCCGCTCGAGTTTGGGTGCCAAACGTCGGTAATTCTCCACGAAATTCCACCGGCTGTTGAGGACGATTCCCAGGTACTTCATCGTCGACCCTACGCCGATGTGAACCAGGAGACGTTCATCGGCGTCACCGTCAGCTGCAATCCCGAAGGTGGCGTATTCCCGCGGCCATGAATGGCCATGGCCTCGGATTTGTGTAATGCCACCTCGAGACCCAGTAGCCGGATCCTCTCCACGACTATCGCAACCCCGCGTGTCATTATGTCGGCCGCCACCTGGTGCGACCCCCCCTGTGGCAAAACGAGCGTGTCGTCAGCGTAGCAAACTACGCTGACGCCCGCTGGGGAGGTCGGCGCGCAGAACCCAGTCGTAACCAATGTCCCACAGGAGCGGCCCCAAGACCGATCCCTGTGGGACACATTACAGCATTATCGCGTTGGATGACAATGCTTATTTTTTGCGCAAAAAAAACTGGCCAGCCAGTCGCGAGTAATCTTATAAATGGAATTTACATAGTATATCATAGTAATTCTACTTAACCAATGTAATCATAAATCAGTAAAAAAAAAGGTGTAAAGACTAACAGTGAGTTGCGCACGTAGGCTGCAGGAAATGATTTAAATAAATAAATAATAAATAAAATCTTTATTCACATAAAAAGGTTACAAATTGATTTAAAGTCTCTGATTTCTGAGCTAGGTTCAAAGACATGTATTACAGAAATCAGTGGCCTTTCTCATGTTTTGGTGACAAACAATTATGTAAATAAATGCAGTTTGCAGATTATCTGCCAAATCTATTTTAAAACTATATATTTTTTTTATATAACAAAGGTAGGTGAGTAATTACAATTGTGTCATGTGTGTGTGTACGTATGTGATGTGTGTGTGTGTGTGTGTGGGTGTGTGTGGTGTGTGTGAGAGAGAGAGCTAAGTCAGACTGTGTGCTTAATGATTCGATATTTGCGTAGTGCAGAAAATTAGCAGCACAGTTATCTTATAAATGTGGCTAGATCATAAAGTCGAGAAGGAACCACACTTTCTTAGGATAAAGAAAGAGAGAATAAACATAATAGCATTGTAAATGGAAGAAGCTACCAGAAGCTTGATTAATACCAAAACGAGATACGACAGTAAGCGAAAAGAAAAATAAGTGAAATAGACAAGTAAGTGGAATAGGTATAATCACCAACACGATTGAAAGTCAGACAAGCTCATGCTTCGATATTGATAGAACATAGACCTACCGTAGATAGCAGTGATTACAAATACGTTTGCTCTCAGTGCATACCTGGGAATTAGACGACTACCACCACTTTTCAATTTGTTATAAACTGTGGCTAATTTAGTTTTTATGTACACTAACGTAGCAATCATAACTTTTCTGTCTAAGAACATTACTTTTTATGTAAATTACATCATTACTTACTCACTTATATTAATATGTGCTAGTGTTACACTTAGTATGTTGTACAATATGACTATCAAAAGCGACCGCATTTTTGCACCAAATCCTTTGCCCGACTGCGTCACATAAACAACAAATTCAAATATATAACACTCACAATTATCTTCTGAATCCAATGCCTGGTGTAGTAGTGAAGCCTAACTGCTTGTCCACATTAGTCACATTAAATTGATTTTCGATTTGCACATTGCATTACATGCCATACAATTTCCACATCCATTACTAGTTTGTTAAAGGAAACACTAAAGTTGAAAATCGGTTTTACCAACAGCTTTGTTATATCAGGAACTCGTAACAAGACAAATATCCCGGTTTTAATTTTAATGATAGGTTGCCATCAATGATAGGTGTCTAAAGGTGTTACTAGCAGGTTGCCTTGAAAAGATTACTTTTAGCGATAAGACGATAGACACCCTACGTGAAATGTTTTTCTTTTATGAATTGAAATTTGTATGGTGTACATAATATCTCTATCAGAGTACTACTCTATCCTCCATCTCCCTGTTATTGATTGCAATATTTTTCAATTAGGTATGTGAAGGGTTTAAAACATGTAACATATCTGTATTAACGTTTTCTAACTGCTTCTCCTGACCTAAGATGATAACCTAACAAGACAAATAATCACGAGTTCGAACAACCATCTGCATTGAACAAAGTAATCTGGTCAATCATAAATTTAGTCTTGTAAAGCATAACTTAAAAGTTGTAATAGCTAAATACTTCAAAGAGTTTAAGGATAACCCGCATTTAGGTATAAAGTAGTGTAATAACTTAAAATATCCAATACTTTTAACTCAATACAGAAGGGATGCCGCAAGGTAGTGTATTGGACTTCTTCTGTTTCTACATCTACTCATACTGTTTTAAGGTTGTCAAATGAGTCCAGCAGCAAGTAGTGTAGTACTTGATGAAGATATCAGGAGTTCAGGGACCACAATTTGGTAAACAAATTAGTTATAATTTGTTTAACAGTTGTTCCAGTAACGACTTGCATTAATAGAAAATGGATACAGATATAACACTTTTTTATTGTAGTGCGCTGATGCTCGTTATGACATATTTTAATTAACATATTTTGGTGCACATTCAGTATATTTGGTGGAACACAGGCAAAATTAGGTAAACGAAATGGGAATAAATTGAAGTACTTTTAAATACCATCCTTTATCTAAGACTTTTGTAATCTATTTATATCATGGTATTTCCCTTCCCATAATAAAGAGTTAAACAATCAAAATGGCTGATTTGCAAAAAAGTACCAAATATGATATGGCTATTTGAAGTGTGCTGTTCCTCAAAACAAATAATAGATATACTAACTGAATTCGATTCTAGTGATTGGTCACTACTTCTTCTTTTATATTTGTTTCGTTATTATTCTATTAACAGTTTATTTTTTCTTATAAATATCTACCACATTCCACGAATTTAATTACGTTTTAAATTAATATAAGATCAATTAAATATTAATTGCTATGTACTTAGATGTGTGCATTATGAAAACATTACAAAATCCACTCGATTTGTCTGCATATGATATTGAACGACTATACTGGATGATCCAATCACTTATTGGTTCCAGTGGGTCTGATGGGCACATCTGAAATATAAATAAATGATACGTTCCATAGAACCTATAATAGTTTTATACTCCTCCATGGCCGACCTAACACGATTGAGATCAACATGTTATTTCAACAAAAATATTTTTAGTTATTCCATTAAACAGCTTTAGGTATTTCTGTTTGACTAATAAAGGATTATGCAATGTAATCCCAAGTAGATTTATTAAATGATTGTGTCAAAAGTATTGTTGAGGTTTTTATCAACTTGGTAACAGTTACCCTTATGTTTTAATAGTAATAAGTACTATTTTTGCAATATTTAATTACTTAAGTGTCCATAGTAGTCTCCGAATGGTTAAACAGAGGTGTACCGGCTAGTAGTAAATCCGCTTTTAACCAGTTATATTAAAGTCGCAAACAGGTAATTTCTGTTGGAAAAATCCAATAACACAAAAACGGGATATTTACCATGTTTACTATTAATTTTCCAATATTTCGGCGCAGTTGCACACGTCATGATCACTGATATACAAAAGTTATTGCGACTTTTAATAAAGGTATCTGATGAGCCTGGCTACTTATATATTTTGCTGTCTGTACATCTTTGGCAGTGACCCGAAAGTCTGACAACCAGTCTTACCTTAGGAATATCGTATTACCCAGTACCATCTTGGTTGTGAAGGGCTGAAAGGCTTTTTTTTAATCCTTGTAAACTGAAACTGGAATTTAGCTACACCCAAGAGACTGACCGACCGACCCCCACATACCTAGTTGAAAGAAGGGTCGACAGATAATGACAATAGTTCGTCACACTGTTGTGTGTTTATTGTAGCAGTTTACAGACTTAATGTAAACACATTGTTTACCCTTGCAGCATAAAATAATAAATGACGACAATAGACAGAAAAATACAAAGTACGTTTACCTCAATCAATCTTATTAATGAAAACGTCAGGTATTTTGATCATTAATTACTTGATAATGTAATCTTATTAACAAATAGATATAGAGCACCTGCGAAACAAATCACGGGCTGATGACAACAAGATTAATCCATTTTAATCTACAAATACTGGAATTAGCAGATAATTATGATGGATGAAGATAATCGTAGATGTTATATAAAAGTGTGAACAACCCAGACTGATCAAATTGAAAAAAGGGCACCGTTAGTATAGTTACCGGCACGGTTCTTGAGCGCTGACCTTCACTTGCGCAGAAGTGAGTTATTGGGTCCCTTTGGTGGTATGAAGTGAGGCGCGGGGGCGGGGAAAGTGCAGTGATTGGCCCGTAGCGCATCGCGTCATAGACGTCACTCGGGATTCGTTCTTTTCCTGCTGCATGTACCTCACGACGACGAGTACAATTCCGGCCAATTTAATAGACAACATTTTTAAATTATGTTATTCAAATATTTTATGTGATTTTTTATTAAATATACCGTTGGAATTATAATCAAAGGTGATATTTATCAAAAGCAAAACGGGGAAAAAAAATAATGTCAGTTTGTATTAGCAAAACTATTTTTCATTCATTTGTTTTGTACTTGTATCGAAATGTACTATAATTATATTCAATAGATAAAGTTTTTATATACAACAAATAAAATTCGAAGTCAAAAATGCTAACAAAAAAAAAACGTAGTAGTTTTTTTTAGTAATTTTTGACAAACTACAAGAACTAAGTTATAACTTTAAATTAGAAACACTTGTTAATTACCTACTTCTTTGATCTCAATTTAATGAATCATTATTTAATCTTTCTTTCAACCATAGAACCAGTTAGAAATTACGTAGGTAACCTAGAAAACATAAATAATCAACGTGCGTGCGTTTTATTTGCCATTATGTGTACGATGCGCAAAGCGATCCCCACTCCTCCGCCGAGCGCTCAAGAACCGTGCCGGTATCTTGTAACTTGTTGTTTTTAAGTTGAACGTTATATTTGTTAATTATTAAATTAACATTTTTAATTTTATATATTTTATTACAGAAAATGAAACTATTGTGCCTTGTGACATTACTTGTGTGCGCATTTGCTCAAGGCGCTAATGTGGACTATGAAGAGCTGCCTCTAGGTAAGCTAAACCACTTAAAAATTACCACAATAACTCATTCAACATTATTTTGTTTAAATGGTAATGTTACAAAAGTCGGATTTATTAAAAAGACAAAGGTACCTAGAATTGAACGCTGTTGTTCTCCCACGTGATGAGCCATCCTCGATAACTTACCGTTAAAAACGAGAGGCAAATGAGCTGGACTTACCAAGTTGAATATACGCATTTTAGCGACTGAACTGAAATTAATTTTTCATGGCAGATTTAGAAGCACTTTTATTGTAGATAATTAAATTTTTTTACGCAGGCAGACAGCATTTGAAAGTGCCTTTCTGATATTATTGTTTCTTTTTAGTGGAAAGTGCGGAAAATCATTTGCAAGACCTCCATTTGGAACTTGATCTTTTATCAAGGGACCATGCGGTAACTGAAGATGACAAGCTGCTTATATCAGAAATCCAGACCTTAGATGCACAAGGCCGCAGTGTGGTCGCTGACGCCATCGCAGAGTTGATTGAAGACTTCAGAGATGTGGTCATTCATGGAAACGATGAATTACCTCCGCTCGACCCTCTACAGATACCCCTCATCGGACCCTTTGAATATAAAACTCCTGCGTATGTTAATTTTTGAATAATTGTCTCGATTATCTTTCAGAGTTTGCTCTTGCATACACATTTACAATGGAACATTCATTAACAATACAAAGACATGAAGTTTTTGAAGTGAATTTCAAAGAACTTTATTGAAATAATGTACGAACTTGTATTAAGTAATTCATTTAATCCAAATGCAATCTAGTTATTCTTTCAGTCTCTATGAATTCTGTACGCTCCTGTTCCCAGAGTACTCTATAAGTTATACTTATACTATTGTGTAACAAAAAAAAATGTGTATGTGCAGTACGACCGCTACGGTATCGATCAACGACTTCGAAATGGAAGGTCTGCGCTGGTACGTGCTGGACTCCCTCACCTTCAACTCGATCCGACTTGCTTTCGCAGCGCACATCACTATTCCTCGGATTACCATCACTGGTAAGTTATATTCTGTGGTAAGCTTATTGCAAGTTTTTCACTTAAGTACGTACGTGTACGTGGTTAAAGTAATTTGTTGCGTCCACGTTCGACTGAAGAATCACTGATCGCTGTTTTCTATACGATTAAGATTATAGAACTAATCGTTTCACCCGCATTCGGAAAAATGAAACCTGCGTCTTCGCATATTCATCGTTTCCGTACGTTTATTCTGGAAATCATTACCTACGTACCCACGAACTCAATAGTGGATGTTTACAATGACCACGGTAAAATTTTCTTGACGTAAACTATTGTACGTCATACCACGACAAACATTTTTTTTTTTAAATTAATAGTTTGATAAAAGATACTTAATCTGCGATAATATGTGCCTAATTATATAATCCTATTAAATCAACATTTTAATCCGCAATAGGGTATTAAAAGATGTAACAGGTGATTGTCATTTATCAGGTGGGTATGACGCCCGCGCAAGAATTGGTCTTCTAAGCCACAGAGCCGGCGGTGGATTCAGGTACTTACCGTGATATTTTCTTCATAGCATACAGCATAAGATTGTTAAATTATCTTTATTTCTGAAAATAAGAACCGAAAATAACTTTAATACTTTTGTTAATAATAAATTATGTATTGAAATTTAATTGGAGAAGGATGTTTGCGGTTCGAAGCGGTAATCTAAGAACTACTAGATTACCAAAACAATTCGTCATAGTCTCTTTTATGGTCCAGACATAGTATTAGTTAAGTCATGACCCACACTATGCAGATTTGTGTCTGAGCAAGGAAAAGAACCGATCGAAAAAGATCTATTGTTTTTGAAAGATTAACACGTACCTACTAACGAAGCACAACGATTCAGTCTATAAAACTGTGGTACTCGTATTGGAACTCATTTTTTTCTATCCTTATTCTTATTTATTTGGGTTCGGCGCAGCATGCCATTTTCGTCCATATTACTCGTCATTTCAGCTTTCACCTCCTTTCTAGTCATATTATCCTTCACACGTATGCCAGGAATATCAACCTGTATTAATTTTATATTTTCCTCTAGAATCTTCGCCAATCGCATTGAGGTCGGTATGGACATGAGGCTGGGCACTAACCTCTTCGGAGGACATCTTATTCTTCGTGAATTGAACATCAAAATCGACATCCACGACACCCATGTAAGTCAGAATATTAATTTATACTTTTAATTTTTATAAATGTTTTTCTTGTTTTTGACTAATCGCTTCTCAGTCAGATTCAGTCAGTTATCCGGACATTTCCTTGTCACCCAACCACCCGCACCTTTATCACATCAGGTCCCGGGTTTTTCTTGGCACCGTTCAAATCTGTCCATGGGTTGTCTTAATGCCAGTGTCTGAACTAAAATGAAAAGAGTCTCTCTGGTCAGGCGAAGTGTCGACCAAGCGGCGAGAAATTTCCTTGAAAAGAAGATTCGCACTGGGCGAGTAAAAAATCTTGTCTATTGCATAAAAATATTTGCATACGTTACTACCTACTTAAGATCAAGTTATTACTTTAACTTGACTATAGATACGGGTGTTAGTGCCATCACTTATTTATTCATTTAATCAAAATTAAATACAAAAACTGACAAGGAACTTAATCGATCAATATAATTAATAATGTTGTTGTTTTTGTTATTCTCTAGATCCAATTCCACGGCATGACTGGCTCCAGCATTATCAACGCCTTCATCAACAACTATGTTCAGAACCTAACTCAGGCCGTGATTCAGGCTGAGCTAGAGAACGTCAGCCGAATTCTCAGCGAAGAGCTCTTTGACGTCATCAATGATGTTCTCAAAGATTACACCATCAATGACATCTTAGGATTGTAAGGAGAATGATACACAGGGAACAAGGACCGAATTTCAATACCTACTCAACATTTTTATTTTTTTTGTAAGAAATAAAATAATTAAGAAATGGTATAAAAACACTTTTCTTATTTTGTATTCCAGATGTTGCCTTTACACAGCTGTGGTTTTCTTGTAAGAGCGATGTCCTATCTAACAGTTATCGTTGTGCCCAGCCCAAATTTATTTCACGACTTTCCAACAGAAGACGGTTTTTACTTTTGTTTTTTATATTGTACTAGCTTTTGCCCGCGGCTTCGCTCGCGTTAACTTCGGTAGCGCCTTATTGATTTGTAATAGCAACGCTAAGTTTTCCCGTTTCGTCCCTCTTTCTCCCTCATATCCCACTCTTTTTTAAAAAAAAATAGCCTATGTCCGTCTCCTGGTTCCCAACTATCTCTGTACCAAAATTCATCAAAATCGGTTTAGCCATTAAAGCGTGAAGAGGTAACAAACAAACAAACAAACAAACAAACAAACTCACTTTCGCTTTTATAATATTAGTAAGGATTCACACAAATACTTATCGAGTATTCGTTATCCCTTGCTACTAAACTAAGAGATATTAGCATATCGTAAATAGGTACCTACACATTAAAAGAAAAATTTAAGACATTGTGCCATTGCCAGAACTGAACTGAATTGGGACAAAGCTAGTGCAGCTTTCAAACAAAATAGAAAAAACTTTTTTGCAAAAAATAAAACCGACTTCCAAAAAAAAAAGTGGAAAATAACTTTATTTCCGGAAGTCGGTGGCTTTTGTTGGTTTCGTTGACTTTTTTGCCACCGACTTCCGGAAATAAAGTTATTTTCCACTTTTTTTTTTGGAAGTCGGTTTTATTTTTTGCAAAAAAGTTTTTTATTTCAGCATTTTTAGTTATAGCATTAGGATATAATTCGCAAACACGGTTATTTTTAGCTTTTTAGTGCGTAGGTCCCGTCTTAAATACAAGCTTTAGGCAGTTGTCTCACCAACGACGAGAAAACGACTAACTATCGGCTATTTTCTCGCTCAAGAAACGTACAATAGAATACTTTCCGTGTGAATAAAAGAGATGCATATACAAACAGTTGATCGCTGACTGTTCACACTGCCGGCGAGCACTCGCTTCACTAGTTTGTCGCTGAGCGACAAGAGCTATGAAAGATAACACTCACTCGGCGATACTCGCCAAGCGATTAGAAATCACGCCGAGAGAGCAACCAGTGGTCATGTCATTTGGTCGCGTATGAGTACCCTCTATACTATTGTAGTCTTTGCGTATGAGGCCGCAAGACTGACTGTACGCTTGACTGCCACGAGCGAGTGATGCGAGTAATCGCCCGCCTCACTCGCACACTCGCTTATAGCCGAGCTACACAAATATCGGAACTACGCACTTGCTCCCCACGTCTCGCTAACTCGTTTCTAGTTCTAGCTCTACTCGTTACTCGTTAATCGTTGCCGGTGAGACAAGTGCCTTAGTTCCACATCACGCTATAGTATTTAATACTATCTAAATTATGCTTTAGTTTAAAACCAATTCAGAAATCATATGCATCATCGCCTAGGGGATACAGCTGATACTTGATCTAATGATTGATTATGTTTCTTAATGACTGGGTGAGGGGAGGGGAGGGGGTACGGGCACCCTGCTCCCACTCGCCTGCCTACCCTGGCGAAACCCATACTTATACATGTGATTGCAGCAATCACGGCAGATTTGCGGTCATTTATTGAAGAGTTCCGTTGTATATCACTGAAGATCTATCACCAAATTAAAATACAATCACCTCAAAAAACTGCGATGACCTTCCAAATCATAGTGCATAGCGTTTTTTTTCATTTGTCTTCGACAACCTCTAAAATTATATCATCAACGTAGACGAAGTCAATCTAATACGCATTATTAAAGATAACTCAAAAACTACTGGCCGGATCTTGATATTTTTTTTATGGGACCAAACGACAACCACCAGCTTTCGAATAAAAAAAGAATCATCAAAATCTGTTCACCCAGACCAGAGTTATGAGGTAACAAACACAAAAAAAAAAAAAAAAAAAAAAAAAAAAAACATACACTCGAATTGAGAACCTCCTCCTTTTTTGAAGTCGGTTAATAAAAGAATAGATTCATTCAGTCGAAAGTACTGAGGTAACAGACATAAAAAAAACAGTCAAATTAAGAACCTCATTTTTTGAAGTCAATTAAAAATGAATTCGCTTCCGTTGTCTATCGCTTAGATCTTTTAAACACCTCAATATTTAAATGTTAGAGTCAGTTTTCAGCAATAGATAGTGATTCAAGGGGAAGGTTTACATTGCACTCGTGCGAAACCGGGGGGGCGCTAAGCAAACGTCTATTTTGACTTAGAGATTCTTACGTCATCATCTACCTAGCCTTTTGCCAACTATGTTGGGGTTGCCTTCTAGTCTAACCAGATGCAGCTGAATACCAGTATTTTACTTGGAGCGAGTATTTTAATAAATAATAATAATAATAACCATTTATTTCGGACAGAATCCATATAAGTGTTAGTAACAATGTATCTTAAGATCTATGTTAGTAGGTACATAATAATTATAAGTGTTAGTAACAATTTTCTTACGATCTATGTTAGTAGGTACACAATACACAACATCACAATTTTCCCGTGACTATTCCCACCCAGTGAGCCTGAATGGGACAGTCGTAGCGGGATGCAATCATTTGCAAAATGCTGTTGGTGCTACCGCGTAGTCTTTGCAATAACGACGCCGCTTTCTTACGCATTAAGGCGTGGAAACCGTCAACGCGCGCGTCTGCGAACATTTGCGATGCACTACAGTAGCGCGGCAACCCCAACAGCATTCTGAAAGCATTATTATATTGAACGCGTAGGACGTTGTAGGCTCGTTGCGTATACCGAACCCACAGGCCGCTCGAGTAAAAGGATTGGCAATACGCCCTAAAAAGCGTTATTTTTACTTCCCTTGTACATCGAGCGAACCTACGGGCCAGCATATTGCTCCTTACCGCCAACGCCCTACGCTCTCTTTCAATATCCGCGTCATCCTTTAAGTCCTCCGTGACCAGATGACCGAGATATTTAAAAGTATTTACAATTTTCAAGGCCGTTCCATCGACCATGATCGGAGGCACTTCACTAGGTCTCTGTTTACCGGCTCTAAATATCAGGACCTCACTTTTTTGTGTGTTGTACCTGAGACCATGCTCGTTAGCGTAGCGCTCGCAAATGTCAACCAACGTCCGCAGGGCGTTGACCGAGGGGGCCAGCAGAACCATATCATCAGCATAGCTTATGTTGTTGACACAGGTTCCGTCAATGTAGCATCCGACATGTGTACTGCTGAGCTCCTCGATCAACTGGTTGACATACAGGCTAAAAAGGCCGGTCGACGTGAGGCCGCCCTGCCTCACACCGCATTCCAACGTGTACTCGTCAGATAGTGTATCCACCCATCTCACCTGGTTAGTCTGGTTTTTATACCAGAATTGGAGAATTCTGGTATATTCCGTTGGCATGCCCGTTTCCTCAAGCTTTCGCCACAGCATGCCATAAGCAACTGTGTCAAAAGCCTTTGACAGATCTAGGAAACAGGCATATATCGGTGTCTTTCTCTCCGTGTAATACTTGACAGTATGCTTAAGGCATAAAATAGCACTCTCAGTGGATAGCCCCGCCCTGAAACCAAATTGTGCGTCATGTAAATGTAAGTACCCACTGAGACTCTGATTAAGCAAACCGTCAAGTATCTTAGCTGTTGTTGTAGCAAGTGAGATGGGTCGATAGTTTGACCTATCCGATACATCCCCAGTCCTGTTCTTAAGAACGGGCACAACCACGGTTTTCATCAGCGATTGGGGCAAGTGTGAGTGACCGATACACAGCGTAAAAAACATAGCCAGTACACGCGGCAGATGGACACCAGCATGCCTAAAGTGCTCGATGCTGAGCCCGTCGTACCCTGGAGACTTCCCACCCTTCATCCTACGAATTGCAGCGACAACTTCTTTAGCGGAAAAGCGTGTTGTTCTCCCGGACACGACAGGCCCAGCGCCGCCCGTATCGGCCATCGCTGGCCCAAGGGAAGATCTTACCGTAAAGTGATCTCTAAAATTATTGGCAATACTTTTAGGATCACTGATGCCACCGACACTCACAGGAACATTTGGCCTGGGGTTCAGCTTGTTGGTATTCTTCCAAAAGGCTGAAAAATTCCCCTCAGAATGATTGGAGGCAAGAATATCCATCTTAATTTGTTCCTGCCTGCTCTGACACCATTTCAGCTTGGACTTAAAAACCCTCCGACTATCACACATTTGTTTATAAACATTCCCATTTGATGGTCTACCAGCTAACACCCATAGCTGAAACCCCAGCCTAGCCCTCCTGTGAGCGTCCGCGACATACTTGTTCCACCCGGTAATGTACCCACCCCTTCTGAAACATGCACGGCCGTAGGATCTCATAGACGCCTGCGTTAAAATATTTGTTATTCTAGTGTACATATTATCTAACAAAACCGTATGAGCCGGGTCAGAACAGCATGTATCAGCGCATGAACTGAGTTCCATTGGGAAATCCAGCTCTTTGAGCTCCTGATGGCATAGGCTCTGATATAGCTCAACCTGCTCAACATCTCTTCTGCCCCAGCTCACACCGTTACAGACAGGCTTATTATCAATAGCACACTTAACAACAATCTTGTCAATATTACATTCCACATAAAGTGGAGAGTGGTCAGACCAATACACGTCATGCTGCACCCACACGTTATGAATAGTCTCCTGAGCCGCTTTCGTGACAATACAGTGGTCCAACCATCTCCTACATCCATGCGCCTCACTCGTAAAAGTGTAAGTACTAGACTGCATACCTAACATCTCCATATCAACACAGCACCAGTCTTGTTCTACACAGAAACTCAACAGTTCATTACAAAATAGCTCGTTTGGATGAGCATTAAAATCCCCTAAAATATAAGCTGCCTCACTATCAGTGTTAACTTCTATCACAGACTTTATTACACTCAGGCAGTCCGTAAATACCGTTAAATTCTCGATACCGTTAACCGGCATGTAAACACTAAAAATTATCACTGACCCGTTTTGGGTCATCACTTTTATCGCACAAATACGCGCACTATTACAATCTATTACTGAGACTGACTCAAACGCACTCTTTCGCCACAAAATCGCCACCCCGCCGTATGGCCTGCCGCTTAGGAGGCCTAACGACGTGTCCACCGCCGATGTACCCGTGCATCCGAAGTCTTCGTCTATTGTGCTAAGTAATGGCAAATCATGGGGCAGCAGCCACGTTTCCTGTAGCGCTACTACGTCAGCAGCCTTACACAGTGTCCGTATCCCCTCCATTGATCTCTTCATCGCTTTACAATTGAAGCTGACTAATGTACTACGCATTTGTGTATTTTCCATTTAGTTATTTTAAAGTACCCGTTGACTATTCTCGCCTTTTACAAGAGTATTATCTCTAATATTAACAAAGCGTCTAAACGTAATACCAGAAGGCCACAAATTATCGTCTAGAAAAATGTCAATACTATTTTCAGTTACATAAATCTTATAAGAATTGTAGTCCCTTGGTTTCTTCATTTTAATTTTCAATAACGATACCTTCTCCTTTGTCTTATCATAAATATAACTCACGATGTCAGACTCAATTACATCTTTATGCACATTAGACACAAATAGCGGTATCCTCGTATCAGCCGCCTTAAATTTACTGCAACTTGAAACGGCTTTTCCCTTACTCCCTATAAACTTATTTTGTAATCGCCTTCTCTGCGATTCTATCCAATTATCATCATCTTTCGGCTTTTTCCATTTCCCACCATTATTAACAGTCTCCGCAAAAGATAACTTCCGTACTGCCATCGCCGCATCAGCTGTGTTGTCGGTCACCGCGCTTTGTTTACATAAATCAGCCGGCGACGACGTGTTAACTCCGCTCGCTGCCAGAACCGGTTTGTCGTTCACACACCTATTGCTTGATGGGCGCTCCATCTCGCTCGCAAAACATTCCGCCGTCGACGTCAGATTCATGCCAACCGGCGCGCGAGGTGACAGCGTGGGGAGCTGCGCGCTTTCATGCACCGTTATCTCAGCTGGCTCGAGAGAACTAGACGGGCAGATGCGCGCTCCACCGCTGCAGTTATCCGCCACCGTTTGTTCGTCAATTGGATATGACACATCCTTACCGCCGACAGGTGAATGCAACAGATAGTCTTGACTTTGACAGGTGTCAACTACTCGCCCGGTCATTGACCCTTCTCTCGGCGTTTGAATTGCCATCGGTCCGCTTTCGACTGAGTACCCACCACGCCTCATATTTATTCGGTAGTCAGAACTATACCGACACTTTGACCATTTATTCTCTAAATTTTCTATTTGCTTCGCAGTAACATATGTTTCTTTAATATTACTAACCTCTGACTTTAGCCGAACTATATCTTTCAATAAAGCCGTCACGTCCACATGATCAAACGTGACGGGTGGTAATTTATTTAGCTCTCTGGCCACAAACACAGGCATTACCTCAGGATCCGTCTCCTTGAACACGGCAATGATATCCTCGAGATCACGCTGGATTTTGCCGTCTTTCCTTCTTGAAACATTCCGCTTGTTTGTTTTGATTGAGTCAAATAACAAACTTTTTGCATTTTCAACTTCCGTTACAGAAAACGCCGAAGCACAGATCCGCACCATGCTCTCATTGTCCATTGTGTCCACTTTATTTTGCAAATAAGCAAGGATCTCGCTGATAACAATGTTGCAACTCGCACACTTCACTGTTTTTGAAACTACGTTCGATTTAGACATTTTTACTAATATCGCTTACGCGCACACACACGATCGAGACCGCGGTCGAGCGCAGACTGAAGACTAAAGTAGGTTCTGGGTAATACTATACTTGGTAAGACTCATTGTCAGATTTTCGGGACTCTTTCTTGTAGATTGAAATAATCTACTCTTAATTAAATGAATACAGTCTTATTATCAGGGTCGAACCTCTGATTTTTCGGGATTATGTGCGTAATTTATAATTAATTACCTACTGCAAGCTTCTTGTTCAATTCCTTCTCATTTAATAAACAACTTGCAAGCCAGTTCGAAATTTAATTAAACCTTTAATAAGTTACCTCCTTGGTTTCCAAGTTAAAGATCGTTCCATTTTTAAATTACACGGTAGTTATGAGTATAGATAGTAATTTATTCGTCCGTTAAAACAAGCTAAATATGGATTTGAGCACAACTTTTGCCGCCCGCTGCTCGCATGTATTTGGCCATTACAGCAATTTCGTTTTTTCTCGAAAAAGGTTGCCAAAATAATGTTCTTTCCAGGTATTTTTGTTTTTTGAAAAAAACCGGCCAAGAGCGTGTCGGGCCACGCTCAGTGTAGGGTTCCGTAGTTTCCCGTCCGTCACAATAAGTGTTCCCACTTATGAGTTTAAAGGTGGAGGAGGAAATTATTTTGTACAACTTTTTGTCTCTTTTGTACAAAAACTGTTGTGTCAATCAAGTTCAAAATGATTTTCCTAGAAAGTCCTTATAAAGTTCTACTTTTCAGATTTTTTTCATATTTTCTAAACTTATGGTTCAAAAGTTAGAGGGGGGGGGACACATTGTTTTTTACTTTTGGAGCGATTATTTCCGAAATTATAGACATTATCAAAAAATGATTTTAGTAAACCCCTATTCATTTTTAAATACCTTTCCAACAATATATCACACGTTAGGGTTGAAATTAAAAAAAAAAAACTTCCCACTTTACATATAGGGTGGCTACCCTAATAAAACATTTTTTTCCAATTTTTATTTTACCACTTTGTCGGCGTGATTGATATATGTACATATTGGTACCAAATTTCAGCTTTCTAGTGCTAACGGTCACAGAGATTAAGCGAGGACGGACGGACGGACGGACGGACAGACAGACATGGCGAAACTATAAGGGTTCCTAGTTGACTACGGAACCCTAAAAAGACATTATCAGGGTGGAAGGGACACAGGCGTGATTTTGACCCTTTACTGTAGGCATCTATATTTCGCAGTTGTGTATGAAACGTAATGCCGGATTAGCCCACAAGCAAATTAAGCAATTGCTTAGGGCATCAGGTCCTGAGGGTCATCAGAAACAGCACCAAAGAAAAGAAAGGCTATTTGACAACAAGTAACTCTTGTAATAAGGTCCAAAACAAAACTTTCCAATTTGTCTTGTTCGGTTCGTAAATCTTCTGCTTATTTACAATTGACTGATTTTTGGTTTGTACTTTACACGTTTATTATTTTTTACACATATTTTTTATATTTTTATATTTCTTATTAAAAAATAAATACAACAAAAAACATTTAAAAACTAAAAGGAGAGAAAGGAATCTCCTAACAATACGAACCGTGGCCAAGAGTAGCACTCTGTGTCAAGCCCTTGACCCAGCTGCCTAACGAGAACCTCCTTAGGTATTGGTGGAGGCTGTTGGCAATTAAGCCATTGGCAGGTACCACTATCGGTACAATGATCGCTGAATCCACATCTCACATGTCGACAACCTCGCAAGCCAAGTTCATATACTTGATTGGCTTATCTTTCTCGGTTTTCACGAGGTTCTCGTCATGCGTTTGGTATGTCACTCCTGTCAGTAATGATGGATTGATCCTAGTATGTATTGTACATAGGTACATACTAGGATCAATCAAAATGTGATATTGCGATGTTCGAGAACTGGGTTGGGCACATATCTATAGTACGGCACTCCCGATTCTACAAGGCTTTATATTAGAGAAAGTTGCGGATGGATAATCCTGGCTACAAAGGGTGTGTGGATTGCTTAGGGCATCAAGTAGTCTAACGCCTGGTTCCTGTTAACCAAAAACGACGTTTTGCTTACGGATAGTAGTATTTTCTACGAGACGTATGCCAAAACCGTTCCTATAAAAACGTTTCGTAAGTAAAGTTACCGATAGTTAATCCGGCAAGGAGTAAAAAAAATGAGCTGCATGGCCCTCTTAGGAGCTATTGCTGCCATCCTTTATTTAAAATATTCATGAAACGCTTTCTCTACACATAAAATGTTTAACAACAGCGCCCCACTGCAAATGTCATATAAGCATCAAAAGATCCATGTAGAAAAGCTATCATTTATAAATGACTTAATTGAAGAGTATTTATTACGGACAGAGCAATCAAATTTGCCTTTTTTTTATTACGTCGGTGCGCAAACTCTCTTGCACTACTGATTGCATTAAAAGAGGACGGCATTACCATTATTTAAAGTAGAAAATTATAACTGTTGATGTCCGCGTCAATGTTAAATTGAATTGTAATATTGACGCGAACATCATGATGGATGCGATTAGCTTCAGCACCCTCGTGCATGCTCGGGTCTCATAAAGGAATCCCAAAAAACGTGCGAGCAAGTTTTGGTTTGTTCAGGCTTTCATTAACAGGTGCGTTTTCGCGTGGTTTTGAATTTCCTTTCTAATGACGTATTATTTTGAATCGCGTTTCTGCTCTTGGTGTGAATTGCGACCGACGGAGACTCGACCCTGTACGATGATTTTCCATTCTCTTACAATACCTTTGTCTTTTTTTTTTATTTGCCGGCTACCTCGGGCGGGGCTATCATCTTAACTTTTCACTCTTGGCAGCACTGCATTCAATCAATGAAAAATGGCTCAAAAGATTCGACAACCAACGGTGTAAAAAAAACTTTAACAGAAATGTCGTTGTCTATGACCGTGTGACGTATGTTTGACGTATGTCAATGTTTGACAGTCGGTTACAGAATATTTGTTTAGATTTTTAAAACTTATTTTACCAATATTATAATGGCAGGTAATTTCTGGCAAAGTTCTCATCACCAACAGTGGATATTAGATAAACAGGACCTTATAAGAGATCGTCAACATGATTTGGGAATATTGTCTGAAGAAGAGTACCAAAAATTATTCAATTTCTTCGCAAGCATAATTCAAGTTTTAGGAGAACAGCTAAAACTTCGTCAGCAAGTTATAGCCACAGCTACAGTATACTTCAAGAGGTTTTACGCAAGAAACTCACTAAAATGTATTGACCCGTTGCTTTTAGCACCCACATGCGTGTTCCTTGCGTCTAAGGTTGAAGAGTTTGGTGTGATCTCGAACTCTCGTCTAATAACCACTTGTCAGACAGTGATCAAGAATAAGTTTAGCTATGCGTACGGACAGCAAGAGTTTCCGTACAGAACTAATCATATATTAGAGTGTGAGTTCTACTTGTTGGAGAATTTAGACTGCTGTTTGATAGTGTACCAGCCTTACAGACCATTACTGTTGTTTGTACAAGATATTGGACAAGATGATCAATTGTTAACTTATGCATGGAGAATAGTTAATGATTCTTTGAGAACTGATGTCAGTTTACTGTACCCTCCATATCAGGTAATTTTAGAAATAAGTATTTTCTATTGTAAAATGGGATGACTTCAAAGTTTTGAACGAATTTGAATTGGAATTTTGAATTGTATTTCAGATAGCAATAGCTGCTCTTCACATAGCATGTGTGATGCTTGGGAAAGAAAGCCACAAGCCTTGGTTTGCAGAACTCAATGTTGACATGGACAAGGTGAGGACCTCATTAAGTTAATTAAATACTTATCACAGCTTTGGATTTTAATACAAAGACTGAAACAGGCATCATGATGCCTCTCCTCACAGTCTTAGCTGAAATATTGTATGCTTTACTTTGACCCATATTTTGACTACATACTTTTTCTTTTACCTCCTTTTCCTCTCATGTAAAATTCAATAATAAAATTAATTCAGGTTTTATCAACGAGACTCAACCAATGAGGTTAACATAATATTATCATAACATTAATAATAATTATTTGTTTTTAATTTCAGATCCAAGAGATTGTGAGATCCATAATAAACTTATATGAAATGTGGAAGAGTTATGATGAGAAGAAGGAGATTCAACCTTTGTTAGTGAAAATGCCTAAACCAAAGCCGGCACCCCAAAGATAATAGTTAATAATAATACTTTGTTTATTATTATAGTGCAGGTTCTAATACCATAAGAGACAGTTGACTTTGTATTGGACAGAAACCTAGTTGGGGCAAGCAGAGATAGAATTAGTTAGTATGAAAGTGCTTAAGAGCCCAAAAAATTCAAATCTTGTTTTCGTAATGCAGGTCAGTGACAGATTGCATGTTCATTAAAATATGTTTCACAACCTTGACAAAAGTGGCTTAAAAGAGCTATATACTTATAATTATTGTAAAAAATAAAAATCATGAATTTAAAAAGCTTTTCATGAATTTATCAAATTAAACAAACTTAGTGGGTTGTTTAATAGTCAGATTAAACAAACTTAGAGTGTTGTATTGTGGATTTTAATTCTATAAATATATATGTGTTGCAGTTTGTGATGCACACTGATCTTTAAGTTGCAAAATATATTCGAATTTCGAAGGCTACCATGGCAATGGCTAACCCTTTTAGCTGCAACGGACTTTAATAGAAGTTAAATTATAAGTGATATTGACCTCCTGGCAGTAAAAAGGTTAATAATGTGAATAAAAAAGTAGAATAGGAAGATAACCTGTAATCTGAAAGCCTGTATCAGTTCACTGATATTTAATCCACTGCCAAATCACAAGTTGTGCTTGGATAAGTCATAACAACAGCCAAGAAGTGAAATAATATCAAATTGATTCAGCTTTCAGAAACCAGAAGTTAGTCATACAATAATTGAAAGTACACATTTTTTATAAGCTGGCACTTCCATCATCAAAACATTCAGTTTTCTAAAATAATAATAATTAATAAAACAATGTAAGAAAAATATTTTTTAAAAGTACAATAATTGTATTCATACAAAAGTTTGCCTTTGTCAGGCTCGTGCATTGTAGTAGCTGCCTACTTGCCTACCTCACAAGATCCAAACTATCTTACTCACTTTAGTAAGAATTATGAGTGATAGCTAAAGATGACTCTTGTTGGTGTAGTGAGTGACCGCAAGCGCGACTTCTGAGCACGAGGTCCTAGGTTCGATTTCAAGCAAAGTGTTATTAGGTTTTCCCATCAGGAAAAACTGTAGCATACGGATTCTGAATTAGACCTTGGTTGATAGCAAGAGGCTTGCCCAATATAACCTGGAAGTTAAACATAACTGGCGAAACAGGGGGACATTCACATTAGGTACACCTTCAAGAATTACAGGCATTTTCTTTTTTTTTTGCGGATTGGAAATCATGAAATAACTTCCCCCGCTCTGGGCAGAGCGGCTAAAACCCACCCATGTTCCATCTGTTGTATATATGTTCCGGGGTCGCGGTTCTCTTTCGAACAACCCGCAAACCCCGGCAGGCGGTGGCCCTGGCAGGCCCCTCTGCAGGATTACAGGCGTGATGTGACGTTTTGTAGCCAAAATTGTCCTATCCTATGAGGTCGACAAGTAGACAGTGCCGTCTTGCAATGCACGCGCATAGCGTTCATAATAAAATTAGAACTAATTTTCCTAGTTCGTAATTGTTTCCTACCAGTATTTGTAAAAATTTGTTACTCAGTACATTATTGAATCTTGACAATCAATTAATAATAATAACTTAATTGTAAGCTGAGAGTATGTTTAATTTAATTTAACTCATTAATGTTTATTGTTTAAGTTTGGCACTGTATGGAGGAAATTATGTATTTTATGTAATGCACATATGTGGAGTAAATGTATCACAATTATTAAACTGATATTACGTGCGAGAAATAATACATATTTGTGTTGCCAACATATTTCTCGGTGGTAGAGTAAGAAATAAATGAATACGACTTATTACATTGATGATTTGTATTTTAAAGTGGACGGAGGCCTTCACGAATACGTGTATTATTTTACAGAAATAAATATTTTTCAATCTTGGAATAGCTTTTTGTTTATTTTCATAGCTCTCCTTCCGATTTCAACAATACCTAAAAGATACTTCTTTTATCTAGATTCCCGCGCTCGTAAATGAGGTTCGCTCTAGGTACACAACTTCTAAATATTGAAAATAATAAAGCGAAAATTATAATTTTCTCTCAGTAATAAAATCATAAGACTTATTATAGTACCTACACATTTCATTTCCTTTTTACAGAGTCATGCAGATAGTAACGACTTTGAAAGAAATACAATCGTAACAAAATCCTACAGAGTAACTTCTTGACATAATCTACCAAGAACAAAATTACAAAATAATAGTTCGCTGCAAATGTTGAATGAATAAAATTACAAAATTGGAATGGCTGCAGCGCGCGACAGACTGTTTTTTTAATCGGCAAAAGTGAGAAGGAAAGGATTGGGCCCAAATAGCAAATGACAGAAAACTATGGAAGGAATGAAGGGAGGCCTTTGCCCTGTAGTGGGACAATTCTGGCTCATAATAATATTTCCTTACTAATATTATAAAAGCGAAAGTGTTTGTTACGTCTTCACGCCTTAATTAATAGCTTAACCGATTTTGATGAATTTTGGTACAGAGATAGTTGGGAACCTGGAAACGGACATAGGTTAATTTAAAAAAAAAAGAGAAATGAGGGAGAAAGAGCGAAGTAAAGGGAAAATTTAGATTTGCTATTACAATCAATAAGGCGCCAGGGCAAAAACTACAGGTAGCAGGTACCTACAAATAAGGAAAAGGGAACTGTGTTACCTACCCCGAATTTAACGCGAGCGAAGCCGCGGGCAAAACCTATTAAATAAATAAAAGTGAGAAGACCGTTGCGCTATTAAGTTAGGTACATAGGTACCTATTCAATACAAGTGTAAGAGAATGAGTTGTTGGTCTCTATGCCATTTTATTATTTTTTTTGTCGTTGTATAATAATAAGGATGCATTGCTAAGCTATCAAAACAATGTTTTACTAATTGGTTAACACAAGGATATCCTTCATTCAACGTACCAGGAAAATATTAGCGACAATAGCCACCTTCAATTAAGAGCTATGTAGGTACATAGTAGGTAGGTATAGGTAAATGCTAATGCGAAATAATGCTTTCCGTTAGAACTTGTGGTGTCAAATGATGATACCCGGGATAATTACAAAACCAAGCAACAAGTAACGGCTTATTGTATATGACTGTAATCATAACAAATCCGATCTTCACATATCAAAACATAAGGCACTCGTGTTACTGCAGTGTCCACGCTGCACGGAGATTTCACGGAGATGTCATATCTATTACTTATATAGATTTAAAGACAATGGTTCTGATTTTTATATTGAACCCAAGTTGTTTCATAATTAGTGGTACCTACCCACTGTTTTGTATTCGACTAGTTAGAACCTAAGCACTTATCATATTAACATTATATTATTACTAGCTTTTGCCCGCGGCTTCGCTCGCGTTAAATTCGGGGTAACACAGCTCCCCTTTTCTGATTTGCAGGTAGGTACCTACCTGCTACCCGACTTATTTATTGTTATAGTAATGCAAAGTTTTCCCTTTTCTTCCCTCTTTCTCCCTCATTTTTAACTTTTAATAATAAAAGTTAGCCTATGTCCGTCTCCAGGGTCCCAACTATCTCCGTACTAAAATTCATCAAAATCGGTTTAGCCATTAAGGCGTGAAGCCGTAACAAACAAACTCACTTTTGCTTTTATATTAGTAAGGATTAATATAGTACAAAGGCACTGATGTTTGTTCGGAATCAACCCCATGACCCCCTCACTGACCTCAGCTATCGTGCCGACTTATACCAAATGAGCCCTCAAAAAAACATCATGTCCCGTAATTTAAATCAGAAAGTGTGCTTAATGCATAAATTGGTGCAGTCTTGTAAATTCCCTCCACTATATAAATGTTGCGGAACTGATGCCTTCCGTCAGTAAGTCGTTTCAGCTGCAGTCGACATGTCTTCCAGGGTTCTATTGTGTGACCTGTGTATCATCCTGCTGTGCGGACTGAGCTTCATACTGGCCGAGGAGAAAACTATTATGTATGTCACAGGTCATACATACTAGTCTGACCATCAACCTACTTAGGGACAACAGATCAGCAAAAGCGCGGTTAAAGGAATGGCAACGGAGTTCACCTATTCTATAATTAATATTTTTATGGAACATTAACTTGGTCCCAATCGATATGTTTGTCATAACGTTGGTCCCATTATAAGAATGTACATAAATATTTGAAGTTTGAATACATAACATTTTCATTGTTCTTTTTCCACAGCACACCAGCGGCGGATAATGTACCAAAAGGCAACTGTTCATGCGGCGGCTTCCCGACGAATACGATAGAGGCGGGCGCCCTGCCCCTCCTCTCACAGAACCCTGGCCTCATCGTCAAGTGCGACGACGAGGGCGCTGGCACATGCAAGAGCCTTTGCAACGCCTTAGCCACCGCAACTAAGGCTAAGGGACCAGAAGTGTTATGCATTAGGCTTAAGAACGCAATGGAATTAAAGGTAAATAACTGGTGATTTGCGTAAACTGACAATGTTAGTCATGGTGCAAGTAAAACCCTTCAACATAGCGCCATGCTAGGCTTCGTTTACTTTTGTTCGCAATTATTTAGAATTCCCGTGTCGGTCGTATGTTAGAGAACGAGATGAGATGATCCCTGGTTCTAAAAATATATGAAAACCCATATTTTGTTGCAGTTGTCAGCATTCTACCAAGTGTGCGACAAGCCGTGGACGTACGCCGACATTACCGCAGATGTGGCGCTTTGCTGCGTAGAATCCAAGGTAAAGACCTGTCCCTCCGCGGAGAAGAACAACGCCACAGCCACCGTCGACGCAAAGTTAGCCGTGTAATGCAGTCGTGTGTTAGTTTAGTCTTGCATTTATTATAGTAAAAGATTTATATTTATAAGAAAACTGTTGTTTCGCTTTTATATATCTTATATACCTATATGTTACTGTAAAAGCCCGAACTACGGTAAATCTTAAGATTTCCAGTAAAACCTAAGATTTACCGATTATGAATGGTAAATGTCCATAATTATAAGTTTGGGATTCGAACTTTTACCATCATGAACACATCAGGAACGGTACCTAAATGTCGAATAAAATCGGGTCCACCCTTTATAGCAGAACTTTTTATGTCATAATTTTATTTTGCATAACAACGGATAGCATTATCTTCATTTCGCAGAAAGTTGTTTGGCAGACACTCATATAACATACATTCAAAACTCATAATTTTGTAAGTCAGAATTATTTCCAGACCATATCCATAATATTTAAAAGTAGTCTAAACATCATAGCGCAGAAAGTTCAGTCAGAATCGTCTTTTGGCATATATTTCATACCAATAATCATTAAACGGCAGAATTGTCATATCGCAGAAAGTTATAGTTAGAATCATCTTTGTCATTATTTGTTGTCATTTATTTTAATTATTTATTTCTTGGAAATAATGTCATTTAATTCAATAAGTAATTATCCTAATCTAAATAGTTCAGTTCTGAGTAACCTACTCAATCTCTTTTTTCTATTACTGCAACAAGTCGTTTCTGCCACTCGCCGGCCGCTACCGCGGCGGCACAGCACAGCTTGCTACGCTCGCTCGGTTCGTGCGTAGGGGAGTCACAGTTTTAACCTAACATAACCTACCCATTTCTTTTTTTTATAGGAATTAACCTAACCTAAATAGTTGAGTTCCGGGTAACATACTAAAACAATATCTTTTTTTCTATATTATTCACAAAAAATCTTATTTTTGCCTTAATATTTTTTGTATTTTTGTAACTCACTGTACATATCTAAATCATTTATCATAATCTGTATCTGTGTAAATATTGGAAACTCAAAATAAATAACAAACATGGTAAATACCCCGTTTTAACCGTTAATAATAATGTTAGTGACCATGTCAGTTTAAAGACTTATATGCCTTTTAAAATTATTCTTAATGAAATTCTGCCATCTGTATAATATGAAAAGTGAAATTATACCAAATAATCATCGCTCTAAATCAGCGGTCGGCAACCTCTTGGCACAAGGGCCACAAGGTGACAAATTAAAACTAAAGGCGGGCCGCAGTCATTTTACTCGCATTAACCCAAGAAGCCCAATATACCTGCTCATAATAATTTTTCATATTCCATAAAATAAATAAAAATGCCATTGAAAATTGTTAAAACACAGGGAATTTAATTCGTACACGTAAAACTTACATTATGTTTATATGTTTGGACTTTAAAGCTTTTAAAAACAAGAGAAAAATGATATAGAAAGGAATTTTACTATGTAATTGTCTTTGGTAAAAAGAAGAAATGTATTTCAAATGCAGAATGTTTGATTGGCAAGAGCCTTTTGATAAAAAGCGGTCCCTAGACGGTAATGCAGCATGACATGCGTTACGTGCTGTCATGCATGCATGATCGTTTAATTGTATTGATTGATGCGAATGACATTCAAACTACGTGCTGTACATTGATTGACAATACGTTTTATTTTTCGTCCTGCAATACATGCATGATATGCGCGCATGATCGTGTTGCGATCGGCATGTCATGCAACAACTCATTTCGATAGCAAACGGCAACCAAGATGGACACGGTCAACGAGGCACCGCACGAGGTTCCTGACGATAATGACGAAAACAACGCGAGCGCAGATTCAAATTAATTTGTTTTATTACTAATATCCATGTTAAAAGACTGCCCAGAGTTATTAGCTATTGCACAAGTAAATTTTAAATTCTCTAGATCCATACCAGAAACTAGATATCTTAATGTTACACTAAGTCTTTGGTTTGCAGGTATTATTATTATTCATTTATTTACAGACTACAAGGTGGTCCAGTGTGTTAGTAACAATATGACTTAGCCTATGTTAGTACTTAATAACTAGAACAGATCGAGTGCGGTATTGCCTGTCGCATGACAGTATCCTGTTTCTCAATTCTAGGTCTTATTAAATATAACAAATGCTCGTACGTAGTTTCATCCATTCTTAAGACTTTTTTAAAATCATCAGGTTCTGTATCAGCAAGTACTCATGCGTAAATCGGTGCCTTAACAAGTACCACTCTTTTGACCATCGTCTTTTACGCAGCATAGCAGCTATCATCACAAGAAAAAATGAATCTGCCTTTGACAAATAATATTGATCCATAGCATCAAAGAAGACCTTCTCACCGTATTACATAGAAATGACTGATAAAAATGATTGATAATGCTGCATGATGAAACATGGGCGTTCATGCAGCAGCACGTAACGCATGTCATGCTGCATTACCGTCTATGGACCGCTATTGGGGTTCAGTTGTTAGTAGAGTTTTACAAGAACCGGTTCAAAGATGTGTATTTTTATATTTTAACAGTTGTTTTTACTATTACCTTTTACATTAAAATGAAGTGAATTAAAATCAGTGTTTCCATAAATCTACTCCAGAAGTTATAACATCCTGTAAAAATGCGAAGATTTTAACAAAAAATAAAGAAATGCAAACTACAAGCTACCTACCTAAATAGGAAACCGATTTTACACAAAGGGGAATGCCCACGCTCCATGGTGTCCTAGGCCCAAGGTGGACATCAAATATTACAATAAAAGTTGATTGTTTTAAAATCTTAACTGTATTAGATATCTAAAAAATATATTCAAATTGACGCCACTATTTTAGAAATATTAAAAACAAATAACATTTTGGGGTTTATTTTCCATATAATAATGTCTTTGAGTGTGAGATAATAAGAAAACTTCTCTTTGTCAATACTTGGTAATTAAATTATAATAGGAGGGATGATCCTAATATATTTTCATCAAAATATAGTTCAGAGAAAAGATAGCAGTTCGCATTAAGTAATTCACTTGGTAGGTTGCTATTTTGTTCACAAATCAAAACATCCACATTTGGCAGAAGCAACAAGCAAACTGTCAGTGTCAGAATCAAATTCAGTTCAGTGTTGTCACTACCACGAAAAAAAAACATTTAATCGATTATTTTTTTCTAAACCGATTATTGATTTATTATTCTCATTCTCTTTTTTTGAGGGTACAAACTGGTTTTTTATATTTCCTTAAGTTGGTTTTATGAAAGCAAGTAATTACAATACCTGTAAAGTCTCGTGGGTATGATATTGGGGTTATAGTATTTTTTCATAAATCAATTCAAATCGATTCATTAGTCGTAATACTCAAAATATTTTTTGCTGCTTACAATATTTGCTAGCGTTAAATAGGAAAATACAGTTTATTTTATCAGTAAACTTACTTTTTTAAAAGAATTGTTGTGGATTGTAGTGGCGCACAAATGGAAGAAAGTAAAAACATATTTTAATAAGCTAAAATTTATGCATAAATTATTTTTTCTCTAGTCTGTTGTCCACTGTGGGCCTCGAATGGGCATTCCCCTTTTAGTGTGATGTCTGAGGTTGCATTTGAGAGGCGGTAGGGCAGAGAAGGTATTTCTTGTATGTTAGCAGTCATATTTGTCGTGGGAAATCGTAGAATAACTTTTTTTTTTTGCAGATGAGAAATCATCAAACAACTGCCCCCGCTCTGGGTGGAGCTGGGGGGAGTGTCAGACTTGTACTGACTAAAACACCCCCATGTTCCTTCTATTGCCCTTTACGTTCCGGGGCCGCGGTATCTCTTTCGAACAACCCGCAACCCCGGCAGGCGGTGGCCCTGGCAGGTCCATCTGCTTTGCATACATCTCTTTGAGGCACGCGTGGAAAACTAACGCGCCGTCGACACGGCCTGTCGTCAATAGATGGACGGACGGTGAGCTACCCATTGCTCACCGTCCACAGGCCCGCATCTACGGTGGCCGGGAGTCGTCTCGCGGCACCCGACGTTCGGAGTGTCTCCCGCGGTGGCTGGGTAGGTTTGAGGTTCTCTCCCTCAAACACCCGGGCACCTCCTTCGCTAGCATGACTGCTTCGGAGAAGGAGGTGACCGCTTCCCATTCCGCTCCGCTCCGGACCATAGACAGAACCAGGGCCGAACGCGAGAGATCGCCGCCACCGATCGAGGGCACGACGGTATTTCGCTCCGCGCTGGGCAGACCGCCACTGCGTTCTCCACCGTGTCCTCTGGGCGATCATCACAATGGTGACACCCGGGTGATTTGTGCAATGCCAAAACCCAGTAGCCGGATCCCCTCCGCGACTATCGCAACCCCGCGTGTCATTGTTTCGGCCGCTGCCTGGTGCGCCCCCTGTGCCAGGACGAGTGTGTCGTCAGCGTAGCAAACTACGCTGACGCCGCTAGGGAGATAGGCGCGCAGCACCCAGTCGTAACCGATGAGGAGGAGAGGAGGAGCGGCCCTAAGGCCGATCCCTGTGGGACACCGCACGACATGTCTCGCCGGTGCCACTCTCCAGAGAGACCGGGGTAGATGACGGCCCTGTCCGTCAGATATGCCCCGACCACACGACGAAGGTAGGTTGGCATCCGGTGGTACCGGAGTGCCTCGCTGATGCAGCCCCAAGGCATGGTGTTGAACGCGTTGGCAATGTCGAGAGACACTGCCACGACGACCTCACCCCTAGACACTGCAGCCCCCGTCGTGAGGGCTCTTACGCGCATGATGGCGTCCAACGTCGAGCGCCCCCCGCGGAAACTATACTGATGCCCCGCAAGATCCGGCCCCGTCGCCACAAGGTGCCCGACGAGGCGGTTTGCAATTACTCTTTCAAAGAGCTTGCCCACCTCGTCGAGCAGAATGATGGGCCGGAATGCGGACGGAGAGTCCGCAGGGCGCCCCGGCTTCTGAATGAGGACCAGCTTCCCCGTCTTCCAACGAAGTGGGAGCTGGCCCCACTCCAAGCATGCAAGCATCTTAGGAGCCGTAGGAGGCTTTGCCGTGTAAGCCATTGGGTCCCGGGGTGGTATTTTTGGCTGTAGAATAGTGCTCAAATGCTCATCTGTAAGACGAGAAGCATTTTTATTTTTTCTATAATTGACAATTGAAAAATTGTAATGAACTGCTTAGCAAACTTTTTCAACTCGTCAAAATCAGATGGCATTTAACAAGATCATTGGATTCATAGATGGAGCTTTGAGAATATCAGCTAGTATGACATATTTCAAAGTTTTGCCGAGCAGAGGGGTTAAAAGGCGTGCTTACTTTGATTTTGATTTTAACATTATAACATTTTCCGACTGCTTTTTGCCTAAGCTATCTGAATTGTATATTATTAGAATTTCTTTCATATAGAGTAAAATACCCTATTAGAACTTATTTACAAAACATTCACGGGCGGCAAGGAAGACGTCCGCGCCGCGGGTTGCCGACCCCTGCTCTAAATAAACATTATGCTAAACGATATAATGCTAAATTTGAACTCAGCCAATCGTAATTATACTAAATTTCATTCTGCCATCTTAAAAATACCTATGCCATTGTAAATTCGGTTTTAAACAACCAAACGATAATTATAATAATTTTTACGCCTTATTATTCCTAAAACCAACATTTACCAGCCCACATTGGTAAAACCTAGCATGTACTGAATTGGAATGGCAAAAGTCCGAAAAAGTCGTCCCTTTATAATAAATACTTACATTATCAACTCATGTCGGTAAATCTTAGGTTTTACTGGAAAATCTTAAGATTTACCGTAGTTCGAGCTTTTACAGTAACATATACTACAAGATAGACTGATATTGAGCACTGCTGAGCACCATACGAATATTCGAAATGTTTACTTTTTCTCAATTATTTAGGTTCAAAATCAACAAACTAGAACAATTTGAACTTTGAATAAGCATCTTCAATAAGAGGAAAATATTTTGGTTATTAATTTTTACACATTTTTTGTTAAAAACTCATCCTTACTATAATATTATAAAAGCGAAACTGAGTTTGTTTGTTTGTTACCTCTTCACGCTTTAATGGCTAAACCGATTTTAATGAATTTTGGTACAGAGATAGTTGGGAACCAGGAGACGGAGATAGGCTAACTTTTTTGAAAAAAATAGTGGGATGTGAGGGAGAAAGGGAGAAAATTTAGCGTTGCTATTACAAATCAATAAGGCGCAAGGGGAACTGTGTTACCCCGAATTTAACGCGAGCGAAGCCGCGGGCAAAAGCTAGTAAGTATAAAATTAAAATAGTACTTCACCATCTTCGGGAACTGGGTCGGGCACATACTCATAGTATGGCACTTCTGATTCCACAAGGTTATGCTTCAAAACCAGTTGATGGTGGATAATCCTGACAACGAGGTTGTCTTGAGGCAAGTGGTGAATCGATTCTCCCGGTCGTTGGTATGCCCGACATAATGTCAATAGTGTCAACAATCATAATGTATTTCGGTAGTTATTCGTCATCATATTATGATGAAGTTAAACTTCGTTCATTATTGCGCAGATAATACCTTCGGTTTCCCCAAAGACGTCACTAAAGCGTGGCCAGGATACGGACGCTAAGAAATCTACATCGGGCCCGGTAAAAGCATCTATGAAGATCTTTGCTCTGCCATACCTCCTTGCGAACATTGGTGTCTAATACTTTAGGCTTGCGCCTGTTCTCGTTAGCCAGGGAGAGCCGAGTAAGGTCCTTGCCCAATGAGACCACAAATCGGTGCATCTCCACATCGGCTTTTAAGAAGTATTCCCTGCGACTGACCTCGCGGTTGTGCAGGGTTAGCGTTTAAGAAGCCACGACCGCCGCACTCCCGTGGGATATGGTCTCAATACCGGCGACCGTGGGTGATACATCCGATTTGCGGTCAGCAGTGTGCGGACCCTCCTATCCAGTGCATCAAGTTCCGTCAGTCCATTTAAGAATGCCGAAAGTATACATCAAAACCGGCATGACCCAACCGTTGAGGCGCGCACTTTGTTTTCGTCTGACAAAACACTGCTTTGCAACTTTTTCAGACAGCCAAAGAAGCGGTCCTTCGGCGATTGTTTCATGTCGGCTGTGTACCCTAAATACTTGTAGGTAGGTAACTGATGAGGAGAGGGATCTATGGAATCCGAGAGTTGACACACATTTGTCAACACCAAATTACATCCTGATGGAGCTACTGAAAGTTTCTGTTACCTTCAGTTACTTCATCAGTTGCAAATCATCCATGGAAAGCAGGTAAGATATGACCCGACCACGTCTTCTCAACAGATAGCTAAGACCTGAACCTTGTAGCAGTGTTCTGGGAGGTTTCAAGGCTAAACAAAACCAGAATGGACTCAGACTATCACCCTGGAATATATATGCCACGCTCAATCCTTATCGATATATTATTATTAATATCCTTATTCACATGAGGTATATTACAATAAATAGACGATCAATTATTTCAATTGAAACAAGAAAATAAGGGGTAAAAGTAAAACCGTATATTTATAACTAGTTTCTGCTATGTCTGTGTAGTAAACTTTGTACATTGTTCCAATTGAACCAGTAAAATCATGTTTTACGATCAGCAGCGATCGAAGCAGGCGAATTACAAAAGTAACATAATAATATCAGATACTAACCGTGATTTTGATGTAAATGACCGCACTTACGTGGCCAGAGAATGGGGTGACCAAGTCAATCCCTAGAGAGGTTTTTTAACTATCATTAAAACTAGAGATGTGACAAGATGGAACGCTGTCTGTAAATGACTACATAGACATGATCAGCACAGATATATTACAGAGGGAATGATAAAATATCATGCATCCAAACCAACGAATTACTTAAGCCCCGTTCCAATAAACAAAAACGACTCGTTTTACTTATGGATGGTAGTATTTTGACATTAGTTCTATGAGACTTATGTCAAAATCCTACTATCCGTAAGCAAAACGACTCGTTTTTGTTTATTGGAACGGGGCTTTAGTGAAAACGGCAACATTTACCCAGCGCATGTTATTGTAAACATTCAACCGGCCACGCAGGTGAGATCCAAGCGTAAGAGTAAATACACAACATATCCCGTATACACTTAATATTTTATGAGAACCAACATGTTGGTCTTTGATGACATAGACTATTCTAGAACAGTCGTGCTTTGATTACTATTTGACCACAATACACCAACTATAACATTGCAACCGAACTTAAATGCATTCTTTTGTAAACTCATTGAACTAAGTAAAATAAGCATAGCTAATTAAAATTCTTTACTAATTTCATTCCTTGCTAAGGACACGTGGTTAAATACTATACAATTGCTAATACAACAGTAAAACATACACATAATTTACTATAATTATTAAAGTGCCATGTTCATAGACAAAAATATATTTATTCTTTCAAGTGGTTGTCACTAACCATGTCCCTACGATTGTTAGCTATTCAGGGGTTTTTACAAAGTGATTCTACAGCTTTTGAAACCACATTCGATATTCCTTTTATCATTTGGTAGGTATTGCTTCTTAGAGGATTTTCAAGACTTACCTACATAAAATGAAATGTGAAAGTTTCACTTGCACAATGTGCCTTTGGAAGTTCCAATAGATACTCAAAATACATGTTGAATATGCAAATTAACTAAAAACAGGACATTCATAGCAACTACGGGGCTTCAGTAAAATAAGGCTTTATTGCACAAACACAGATTATAAATAATAATTATTGTTTAACATTGATAAAATAATTCACTGACAGCATATAGTTGTTGCAGAAAAATTCCATTAAAATGACATCTCCATATTTTTGTAGGTAACATTTAGTTGGTGGGATCATGTATGATAAATCAAATTTAGTTCATTTTTATCCTTACAAGTAGACATGTGCTTGCTTGGGACAGTTTAGTGGGCTCACAAACTCACAACCTCTTTATTGTCAGGCTATCGCCTTAACCTGGGCTTTTTACTGCCTACTAGTAAGGATAGCAGAAACAAGTTAACATACATATTTTATTATCATATTGTGGCATAGTAAATAGAACCATGATAAAATAAGTGCTTAAATCACTATTTTTTTTACCTCTACGTTCTAAAACCCATGATCCTGACTCCTGGCATTCTTTTATAAAAATTTAGCTTCTCCTCGGGAAAATCGACCATCTAAGTCTTGGGCTTTCTTGATTATGGACTTCTTCTGCGCTTCGTCGAAACGGTTCACCTGGAGATCTACGTCTCGACTGAATGGGCGCCGCTCCTTTTTGCCACCATCTTCTTTTTCCTCCTTCTGTTGATAAAAGAAAAACAGAAATTTTAATTTTTATTCGATGGCACAGGGCTCAGCAACCTGCGGCTCTTACGATGTTAAGTTGTGGCCCTTCAGTTCCATCCGCAAAAAGTATTCTATTAGTATCAATACCCTTAAAAATCCTACAATGATACACGAGTCCACCCGAAAATTGCTCTAAGCCACTCGACCACGGAGGTCGTCAAATATTAAAATGCATTTTTGGTGGCTCTCTCAAAACTGGAAAAAAATGTAATTTGTTACTCTTGGCTCTTCCATCTCAAAAGCTTGCCGACACCTGGTTCCCTGGTAGACTGGTAACATACGTAACTAACCTATTGTCACTAGCCTATTGGCAGTTGCCTCTATATCAAAAGGGTCGCTTACATGGGACATCACACTGAATTGTTAAATAAAAAGATGCGTCTAGGTTTAGTGTTTTTAGGGTTCCGTATCTCAAAAGGAAAGGAACCCTTATTGGATCATATTGTTGTCCGTCTGTCTGGACCCTTTATCTTGGGAACGCGTGAGGGTATCGAGTTGAAATTAAAAACCATATACTCAACTCTGTGGTCCCTTTGCGCTGTGAACAAAATCAACCGTGGTAAGTATATGCAGTCAAAAGATATGGCTGTTTATATTGCTAGTTTCTACGGAACCCTCAGTGCGCGAGCCTGACTCGCTCTTGGCCTGTTTTTTAAGTAATTGCCAACTCATTACCTTTTTCTTCTTTTTCAACTTCTTTTGATGCATATCTAGGAGGCTTTCTTCTCTCTTATGTTTCTTTTTATGTTTTCTGCAAAAAAATAAAATAAGAAAGGCATTTCTTTAGACATACTTAGATTCGATTTTTTTAGTACAACATTATAATTTGAAACCTGGGTGTAATTGTACACCGCCCCTAACTTTGAGACCTATCTCAATAGTTGGAATAATATTACCATGTTCACTAATATTGCTGTTTATTTAAAAAAAAAACGTGGTGTATTAAGGGCTTTGCCAAGAGCATGATACCTGAGAAACAGTGAATTTTTAGTGAGTACAAGAGCTCTGAAGCCTACACATTAGAAGCAGCCCTAATAGGCTATCACACATATCAATACAGATACTCACTTGACAGCCGACTCTTGTTCTTCATCCCTGTTGATGATGTGGCGCATCCTTGCTTCTTGCTTTAAGCTCAGCTCCATGTCTTCTTCCTTCGCGAGTCCGACTGCTTTCCTTGCCTTCTCCTCTGGAGTGTCTGTCCAACTCGATCTGTGGATATAAACATGACGAGGTAATTTATATGTACTCCAATTCAATACGCTAGATAATTTTTTTCAATCAGCGGGTCGCGACCCTAAGCAAGCGTTATTCGGGGGTTCGCCGACAAAAGGAAAAAAGCAAGAATAGGTTATACATAAGTAGGTGGTAGTAGGTTTACATAGGTTCTGCCATATTTCACCATTCGGCATGCAAACATTTTCATTACCATTTACATTACATAAATTGTTAAAATTTAAATTCTTATATGTTAAATGAATAAATTAATAAAATAAAAGTAATTCTCATTAAAAAAAATTATTAAAATTCAAGGTTCTTCACTTCAAATCAAATCAAAAATCAAAATATTTTTATTTTACATAGGCCTACATGGGCACTTTTAAAACGTCGAGAAAAGATGCACGGTTCGGGTTGGTCGTTTCCTATGGAGAAGAACCGGCAAGAAACTCCATGGTTACTCTTTTTTTAAATTATTTAGTTTTACAATGTTGTTGTTGTTACAGCGTTAGTACATAAGTATGAGAGGACAGTGTAGGCCCGACAATAAGTCATTGCTTACTTTACAAAAAGTAAAATAAAATAATACGTTAACAAAAGTTAACAAGCGTCTAAGAATCTACAAGGCCAACCATGTCGACTCATTCACAACGAATTGGTAGAAAAGAATCAAGAGTAATAAATCAATACAAGAGTCAATTTCAATATATATCAATATACAAGAGTAAAAAAAAAAATATTGCAAAAACAAAATAATAACTAAGAGACGAGTCACACAGATGTTGCTATCAGTACTGTAACTATTCAGAACAAGGGTGATATAAATATGTGATTTGACAACTATTGCAAAAAAAACAAAATGATTAAAGAGATCACAAAAATAAATATAAGATTGAGAATAGTTAGAGACATCCACAAATTTGTGCTGATTATAGCTACCAGGGAAGCCGCATGCGCAGAAGGAACTATAGCCAAACTTCTTTATCTTCAACATAGTCCTTGATTTTGTAATATGCGTTTTTAATAAGGACACGTTTTATGTAGTTTTTAAACTTTCCATCTGTCAGTTCTATAACTGATTTTGGCAACTTATTTATTACATTTGGGAAAACAAACAGTACTTAGTACATTAAACATAAAAAAAAGTGTTGACTTAACATTAAAATTAACAAATATACTACCCACAACATTTTCCACAGATTACTCTATGACATATTGCAAACTGTTAGCAAACGTTAAGCTGTAACAGGGCTAAATTAATGTTAACAAATTAAAAGAAAGCATAACCAATATTCACAGAAATAACAAACAAAAAGAAAGAAACTAAACAATATTTGTACCTACGTAATGTATCATGTAAATCTTGCCTATACATTCAAAAAAGCATGCAAAACCTATAGAATCTACTGCCGATCCTTTAGAATTTTAATTAAATCATTTTTAAATTTACATCTGTTCACGAACAATATGTCTATTTCACTGAAACGAGTATTGTAAGTGTCGACTAGACGGTATAAGGGTGAGCGCAAACCAGCCTTGGATTTGCAAAAGCCCGTAGCAAACAGTCGCCTCGTGCGCACTTCCCGTCCATGCACTGTTCGAGGAACCAGGTAACACAAACCAGTCACTAAGTCAGGGCAATCAAACTTGTTTCGGCATACACTGAATAAAGTCATTGTCTCAAGGAGGAGGCGTCTTGACTGTAATGTAAGCAGGTCGTACTGTTTAAGGAGCGATTGGTATGATTTTTTCTTCCGGTAACATCTAACTTATTATAAAACCAAATTAACTTATTATAAAACTAAATTAACTTGTTATAAAAGCGTATACTGTTTATTAGAAATGACTTGCTAGTTTTTGTTAATCTAAATTTAGGAATTACAATTTCGTGTTTACTGCGTCATGCGTGTATTAATATTGTGGTAGTCGCTCCTAATTTTGAAAAGCCCCCGATTTTTACGGACATACAATATACATTCTAAGATATAAAGTGAAGGCAGAGTCAGTATATCGATCTCTTTAATTTTTTCTCTGAGGGACTCGCGAGGACCCATTTTATAGATCGCGCGGACTGCCCTCTTTTGTAATATAAAAATGAATCGACGTCTGCTGCTGATCCCCACAGAATCCCGTTTAAGTTAAAGTGAGACAGCATCTGGTCCAGCATGATTTTTTCATAGATTTTACTTAATGCTGGAAGCACAGATATAGGTCTATAGTTAGAGGGATCACTCTTGCAACCCGATTTGAAAATTGGTACTACTTTACTATATTTCATTAAGTCAGGAAACTTGCCGCTATCCAAACACTGATTGAATATGCCTGTGAGGACAGGAGCAATTGAGTCAATAATATTAGCAAGAACCTTGACGGATATCCCCCATAAGTCTTCAGTATTTTTTATGTTTAGACTTTTGAATGCATTTTTAATTGTAGCAATACATATTGGTTTAAAATTAAAGTTAGGTATATCCTTAGTAAAGTTTTCCTTAAGAAGAGTTTCGGCTAATTTAGAGGAAGAGGGGATAGATTTCGTAACCTCTAACGGAATGTTAGTAAAGAAATTTTCTAGTGTCTCAGCGACTTCTAGCTTATCAGAAATAGTTTTATTATCTATTTTCAAGGACCATTCATTCTGATCTCGTTGTGTCTTTCCAGTTTCTCTGTTTATAACCTGCCAAACAGTTTTTCTTTTATTATTAGAAACACTAATTTTATTACTTGAGACTTTGCTTGAGCGCAGACTCTTTTGAATATTTTTGAATAGTTCCTAACATAAGAGTGAAAAGATTGGTCCAAAGTCAAAGATTTTTCGTGATATAAATTATATAAAATATCTCTGCTTTTTCTTATTCCCGCGGTGGCCCATTCACTAAATTTAGACTTAGATTTTACTTTAACATTTTTAACAGGACACGTATTATTAAATTCTTGGCAAACTGTAGAAAATAATGTGCCATAGTTTATATTGGGGTCTTCTGAATCAAAGCTAGCATTAGAAAGATTGCTAAGAACATTATTATTAAAAGAATCTAATTTATTTTTATTAAGACGTCTTAATTGAATTGTTTTAACTAAGTCTAACTTTTTGTCTAAATCAAAAGATACAAGTTGACCCATGTGATCTGACCACTAATTGATAAAAACCTTCGATAAAAAAACACAATTTTAATGAGGATGGGCTTGTTACTTTAAAAAACAAATTATGGTGCTGTTTTATTTACAAATGTTAATAAACAAATAATTTTCTAATTGAAGTCTATTTGTCATTTTAGTTTTAATGTCTATCATTGAAGAGCATGTCATTTCACATAGGTATAAAGTGGCGAATACTAATAATTTTAAAGCTTCCCTTGTCAGATCTGGATATTCTCCTTCTTCTTTTCATTTTAATAATGAATATAGATACCAAGATGGAGAAAATTGTTAACATAGCCTTTTAAATTCTTTTTTTGTCTGTCTCTTTGCAAATGGGCACCACAATTTTTGAGCCTTTTAAGAGGTCGCGAAATCAAACACATTGATAAACACTGCACTAGATCATACTAGGAAAATATCTAATAGTTCTTTAGAGTTGTAAAGTTTAGACTTAAGTATAGTACTTCCTTAACTATTGTTTATACACACAAGATTGTTTGTATAATTATGCATGAGTCATGGATATGCATTCCATGACAATTTAATAATATTATGGCTTAAGTATACAAGGAAAATAAATACAACTCACCTATCTGACATATCTGGGCCCTCCTTAGCTCTGAAGCTCCTTGCTTCCAAACCAATGATTTTGGCTTTACCCTCAGGCAATTCCAACATCCACTGCTCTCTGGATTTTACATTGCTTGTATCTGAATGTCCATCTAATTTCTTGATTTTGATATCTAGAGCTCTCTCCTCAAGCCGCCGGTGAGCATCAGACCATTTTTCTTCAGCGCCGGCCGGCAGAGGCCCGATGCCCAAGTCTTCATCTGAACTTTCGTATTTGATAACTTCTCTTTCCTTCTCAGCCAATACTTTGCGCATATCATCAGGTATAGATGGACCTTAGGTACAAAAATATTGTTAAAAATTAATATGATGTAATATAAAGTTGAAAGGTAATTGCTATCAATGCTATGTATAACAAAAATTAAAAAAGAGAAACTTTGTATAATTTCTACTTTACCTATATTTTTCGGATTTCTTTTTAAATGTGCTGGTATAGCAGGTCCCTCAATATCTGGAGAAGCACTTCGCTCGTACCGCTTCTCGAGATGCGGCGGCAGCGCCGGTCCACACACATCAGGAGCTGACTTGTCATCACCCCTTGGGGCCGTGCGCCTTAATTTGTGTCTTAAGTCTGTTGGATCTATTTCAATCTCACTCTGAGAATCATCACTGGATATCTCGCCTTCTTCGCAACTTTCTTTTTGAGCATTCTTCTGTGTGGAAGACACCTCTTCCACAACCTCAGCCTCGTTTTTTGTCAGATCACCTTTTACATCAATGTCAGTTGTGCTACTTACTTCTACTGCTGCTGTTGCATCTCTGTCCCTATCTTTGCTGGATTTGGAACTTTTTCTTTTGCTTTTCTTTTTATGCTTCTTCTTTTTTGTCTTTTGGAGTTCTTTCTCTAAATTCAATAGTTTCGCCCGTAGTCTCTCGTCATCTGAAGAATCAATCTCACTGGACTCATCAGTTTTCTCTTTCACAACAGCTGGTATCATGCTATAGTAAGAACCAGGTTGCACTTCTTCTGAAGCATCACTATTGTCATGCTCTTCAATGACTATTGGACTGTCACTTTTTCTTTTTGGTGCTATCATTGGAGGAGGTATGTATATTTCAGATCTTTTAGATTTATGATCAGGAGATGGCGATTTCTCTTTTGCTTTCTTTATGGGTCTCTCAGGACTTCTAATACGTTCAGTTTTACGCCGAGTATCTTCCTTAACTTCTTTTTCTTTTCGGAAATCATGAGTTATATAGGATCTAGAAGTAGATCCAGAATGTTTATGTCTATCTCTACTACTACTCCTATGTTCTTTGACTTTTGATTTGTCACTAGAATCTCTGTGCCTGATCCTCTCATGTGATTTCCTGCTTGGACTTCTATCTCTTGAATGTCTCCTCCTATTTACAGGTGAGTGTCTAGAATACCTGTGTCTATCCCTCTCTCTGTCTCTAGAATGTCTATCAGAGCGTGGTCTTTCATCTCTTTTTCTGTCAAAATTTCTATTAAATTTGTCAGGTCCAGATGGTTTACTTCTTCCTAAATCTCTGACATTTGCAGCTCTTTGATTAGAAGATTTGTCTTCTTGAGTTTTAGCTCGACCTTTGAATCTACCTGTTTCTGAATCACTGCTTGACTCATCTGAAATCATAGCTACCTGGTACCTGGTACCTAAAAACAAAAAAGAGGTTTTAAAATCAGGAATAATACAAAATCTAGTTTACTTACGATGTTTATTATACACATAAATATATACATCTTGAGTTACAATTAAAACATTTTCGCTATTTTCTTAGCACTGTAACGAACAGACTTCAGAAAACCAGCAGTAAGAATGCCCTTTAAAGATTGCCTCACACTAGACTGCCACACTATATCCTTCAGTATTTGTCTTAATATGACAGCACAATCAATGTCGTAAGCCACTGCTCGCAGGACATCTTCCATGTCTTGTTGAAGACCACCATGGTTCCAAAATTTCACAATTTTTCGTTGTGGCACCATCGGCAGCTGCATCAAGTGATGCAGTTTAGTCTCTGGACTTATATCCTGATGGCAATGTGAGTCTCCAGTTGGAATGTCAACATAGGAGTGAAACTGTTGCAAGATTGGTCGGTATAATTCACGAAAGCTTAGCAGCTGCGGCTGTACAATGTTTCTCACTTTGTTTTTATTTTCCCCAAATGTCATTCTAAAGTCACCAGCATAACTTAAATTAGATATAGCAAAGTAGAATTCATATTCAGAAAATGTTTCTGGCAAAGTGAGAAGAGCTGTGTGGACCGCAGAGCGTAGATTGGCCTGCAGAGCGCCCTGTAATTGAGAACTGTTGGTCTGCTTTATAATCTCTACTGGTTTGTGAAGTCTGCCAGCCACATATAGATCATTCCAATCTAGTAAATCAGCAATTAAATCTTTCTGTGCCACAACCCCATACTTGATGAGAATGTTCTCTTCTTTCATTTCAACAAGGGTGTTGAAGTATACTTTGGCACCCCAGTTCTCCTGAAACTTTGCAACAAACCCTTTGCCCAGGAATCGAAGCGCGGAGTAGTGTGATGGATTCATTTCGATATTGGCTGCGTGAAATCTATAAGAGTTGTCCACGCAGTATATTAGATCGATCATGTTTTCCTTTTTATTGTTCCCCGCCTGTGGTTTCACAGCAGATCCATAGGCGAAACAGAAAGTAAAATTCTGTGGAAATTTCGACAATATCCTGTAGTATATGGGCGATATGTCTTTGACCACGCCTGCCATAGATTTTATTGCTGTTACCGTTGCCATTTTTATATTAGTGTAGAGAAAGAGATATCTGCTGACCTGAGAACAGCAGCTATCCGCGCTGAAGACACGATGACAGGTGGAAGAAAAGTTAAGTGTTAATCTTGAATTTCGGATGGTAAATTAAAAACAGCTTTCATTTGCAATGCAACTAGCTGTTTGTTGCGAGCAAATTGGTTGTCGAGTACAATATTATGTAGCCAGTTGTTGTTCATATCACAAATATAACCAAATAATCATAAACATAGCCAATCCAATCTAACTCCAATCCAAAGAGTAAAGTAAGTATCTCCAATCCAACATAATCATGCTAGTTTGTCTTCTTAGGATATGTCAATTTTTAACGTCCGCAGCGCCATCTAGCTCCCTGACCCCGTACTTTTTCAAATGAAAAATGCGTTCCAAATTAATATTATTATATTCATGTTGTTTTAAATTACTGCAGAAAATAACAATAATTAATGCGTTTTCTTACATTATTAATATACATAATATTTCTACAAACAAGACAAGTAACAATTTAATAATTTAATATGAAACGAACGCATCCGTAAAAATGCACTGTTTGCTGTCATGGCAGCCGTTAAGTTCGAGACTGAAGTTTGAGACCAAGTGGATGCGTATGCGCAATTTTCTTGTTTTCTATTCAGTTTCATCGAATGTCTAAGCATCTTTATATTTTCTGATTACTGAGTACGTCGAGTCGAGTGTGTTAACCTCCTCCGTCTTAGCCTTCGCAGATTAAAGATTTCGCTGGTGACTTGTGAGCGTGTTGAGATAGTGACTCTGTTTTTGTTGTTTTTGTGATATTGACACTATAAAATGCCTCAAAAAACGTGTTGTGTTCCTACCTGCGCTTCGTCACTCGTTGCAGGTTAGTACCATTAACTTATATACATTACCCGATACTTAAAATTTGGCTTGCCGGTTTCCGGCCGGTGATAGCTAAGTACAGACGCCAGCACATCGACTTACTACAATCTGTCAATTTCGTTAATAAATTTTTAACTTGATCTCTAAAGCTTTCGGTTCAAGGTTAGTTGTGGAAAGCTGACAGTTTTGGGTACCCGGCCATGCTGGCGGGTTAAAATTTCCTTTACGGGCCGTCGATTTAAGGGTCGCGGGGGCGTGGGGGGGGTGAGGGGGGGAGGGGGCTACCCCCCTGTCCCACCCCCAACCCGCGGAGCCCCATGGTTATGGAGATATCCATGGTTAAAGTTTTTGAGGTTATGTTACTTTCAAACACTAATATCTATCAATTTGTACTCTAATTTCAATAGATTTATGGGGCGGGGAGGGCGAGGGTGCTAGGGGCCTACCCCCTGTACCATCCTCATCCCGCGGAACCCCATGGTTATGGAGATATCCATGGTTAAACTTTTGAGGTTATGTTACTTTCAAATTTCTATCAATTTGTACTCTAATTTCAATATATTTATGGGGCGGGGAGGGCGAAGGTGCTAGAGGCCTACCCCAGTACCATCCTCATCCCGCGAAACCCCATGGTTACGGAGATATCTGGGGTGAAAATGTTGAGATTGGGTTAGGGTGTTTTTAGGATAGTTAGAATAAAACACAAGGAATATTATTAATCATTTATTGATCATATTTATACACATGTTTAATAGCATTTATTAATTCCTCATATGGATTTCAGTTGATAGTGACATCGGTGACCGATGATAAGAGCATAGTTTTACTCTTGGGATGAGTCCTCTCTCCTCTGCAAACTGGACACACTGATTGTAGGTTCCCAGCTTAGAGAAAATCTTCCAGTTCCACATAGATCTGAAACAAATAAAAAAATGATTTAAATTAAAAGATAGCTTTTCGCGGAGCTCCTACTTCTGGGTGGTTTAAAAAAAAAATAACCACGAAGGAGGTGGCAGGGTCTGTTCGCTCGCTTCGCTCGCTCACTACGACCCCGCCACCTCCTTCTAACCTAACCTGTCCGAGTCGGGGTGCCCTAAAATTCTGAGCTCGCTTCGCTCGCTCTTAGACTAACGGTCCTAACCTGTTATGAGTGTACTTTAACAGACTCAATCAGAAAAGCTACAGGTTAACAACTCACATTAGCAACAACATGGTTGGCCTTGTAGATTCTTAGACGCTTGTTAACTTTTGTTAACGTATTATTTTATTTTACTTTTTGTAAAGTAAGCAATGACTTATTGTCGGGCCTACGCTGTCCTCTCATACTTAAGTGCTAACGCTGTAACAACAACAACATTGTAAAACTAAATGATTTTAAAAGAGTAACCATGGAGTTTCTTGCCGGTTCTTCTCCATAGGAAACGACCAACCCGAACCGTGCATCTTTTCTCGACGTTTTATAAGTGCCCATGTAGGCCTATGTAAAATAAAAACATTTTGATTTTGATTTTTGAACATATCAATAATTCAAAACTTACTTTAACTCATCCGAGTAAGGATTGATCCTTCTGCCAGAAGACCCAGTAGGCCTGGGCATCGCAGGAGCAATGTCCTCATCCTCGTCCTCCGAAGAACTAGCGACAGCTGGTAAGCTACCACTAGATCCCGCTGCTACTCCACTGGGACCAGCAACCGGTTCGTCGAGGACCGACGACGACACACACGGGAGCACAAGTGGCTCTATTGAGTCCAACACTTGTACTCGCGCAGTAGGCGCAAGCGGCTCTATTGAGTCCATCACTCGCGCACTACTAGAAGGCACAGGCACTCAAGAGGAGGCCGTGACAAGCGGCTCATTTGAGTCCAACACTTGCACATCACTCGACTCTTCAGACACAGAAGCAAAGGGCTTCGGAGACGCCATGGTAGTCACTAGTCAAACGAACGTAACTTGCAAGGGCAACAAACCTGACACTATCATAACAACAAAATAGCATCACTAAACGTTCCGTTCCACAGTGTAAACAAATATTCATAAATATTTTTTTTGTAAAAAGTCCATTTGCGTTATTTTTATGTAAAAAAGTAAATGTAATTGCATAATACAACGCATTATTAGTGCACATTAATTATATATCAAATTTACTATATGAAATACATAATTATATTAAAAACATAATATGATAAAATTTAATGAATAACACGTCCGCCATAAACGGAACGTAAAACGTCATTTTTGACATTACTTTGACATTTTAAGTAACCTAAATTGCGTATTATTTTGGAAACTTTAAAAAATTATATCTCGTAAACCGTGCGTCTCCGCAACTTAAAACTTTGTAAAAAGCCTTCTGTTAATGAGTACTATCTACAAAAAAAAAATGAACTTCCAACTCGACGGCCCGTAAAGGAAAGTTTAGCCATGCCCTATCTCACCAAGACACTGCGGTAGGGCAATCAGTTGCTCCACCAACAAAATATTTAGAGCCGTACCTCTTCTGGTGTGCCCCTATTCAACCAAAAAATTAGATGACAGCAACCAAATCAACTGCTGGTGGCTTGACTACTAATATCTATAGAGCTCTTGCATGTCTCACTCACTTGGCTGTTTTGCAAGGTATCTTGTATACAAACAATAACAAACAATATTTAATGCCTTTTAAAATATTTTTCCATCTTAATGTCTGCAATTTAGCTTTTGGTTTATAATTTAATTTCCTATTTTATTTATAGGTGCAGTGCTACATGCTTTCCCAAATCCTTCAACTGATAGTGACAAGTTTCATACATGGGTTGTCAATGCTGGTCTTGTGGAAGAATATGATGATTATATATTTAGAAACAGAAGAATCTGTCGTCTCCATTTTGAAGAAATATATCATTATCCGAAGAATAGATTAAGTAAATTAGCTGTACCAACGCTGCATCTTCCAGGTATTGAGTATATTTTTTTCTAATCTTATATATTTTTTTAAGTTATTGTTTACTGACAATAGCTTTTAGTGGCCTGTCGTTACAAGTAGTCAGAAGCCAGAAAGTCTGACTAGTCTAAGCAAGGGGTATTGTGAAGTCCAGTAACTGGGTTGTGGAGGTCTGGTAGGCAGTCATTTCATGTAAAACACTGATCTTCTCCTAAATCCGGTTGAATTGGAAGACCCCAACATTATTGGGAAAAGGCTAGGGAGATGATGTTTACTGAGAATAGCTTTTGTCATATAAATATGCATATCTCCTCAATGTTTAAATATATGTGTCAACAATTAACAGTTCTAGTTTTTCTACATATAGTCAGTTTATACATATATAGGTCCTATGTATCGTAAAGTATGTTGGTACCGGCCCCATCGTTCGCTTAAAATAATAAAAATTAAAATATTGACATGTAAAAGAGTTAAATAAGCTATTTACAAAAAAAAAAAAACAGTTGGTGACAGCAAATACTCTGAGTGAACTTCTCAATATTCCATGTATGACATTTTTTTCATTTACACTGTAAAATGACTATAGTAACTCTCCTGATAAACTAAATTATTATTTTATTAACATAGATTTTTTTTGATAAGGTTATGATTCTTTTTGTGTTAACAATGTTTTCTAATCTAATGTATTTGTAATCTTTTGTAGGTGCACCACTGGATACTGCCTCCAATAGACCTGAGCCCATAGTTATTGATAATATACAGCCCACCACAAGTACCAGTAGCTACAGTGACATGGTTTTAAGTAAGTAATTATGACATTGAATAATATTAATTTATTAAAGACATATTGTTTGTGTGTCTAAACAGGATAATATGAGGAAGGATCAGTCTGACTTATATTGTGAGATACAAGATAGATACAAGATACAATAGAGACAAGATATTATTATTCATATAAAAATGAATATCTTAATCTCCTCAATATTTAAATAAAGTCACCAATTGACAGTTTTAATGATTCTACAGTCAGTTTAAACATATAAGTACTATGTGTTGTACGGTTGGTATCATCTGGTGACAACAAAATACTCGGGGAGAATTTCTTAATGTTCCCTGTAATATGACAACTATGTGACGTGGGAACTTGATGTATAAAATTATTTAGAAGCTCTCCTGACAAACAATACTATTAAAGAAATTTCAAAACAATTCTGTTTAATTTAATTTGGATGGAAGTAACAGCTTGTATCAACATAGAGTTTTTGATAACTAATGTATTTATCAATCTTTTGTAGGTGCACCACTGGATTCTACCTCCAATAGACCGGAGCCCATTGTTGTTGATGATTTACAGCCCACTACAAGTACCCATAGCTACAGTGACCATATTAAAAGTAAGTAAATCTATATATTGATTACATTTTGCCTACGACATCGTTCGTGTGGAATTTTCCTACATTTACCGCAGACTTCCAGACTTCTTGCAACTTTTGTTAAAACAGCTTAATCAGTTAAGCCGTTTTTAAATGATACTCAGTCATACATTCGGCAATTATTGATTTTTGTAATTATAGTTAATTATACAAACACAAAAATATTTATATATATATTTATTAAAGTTTTATTTGCAGGCATTGCGGGAAAACCTTCATTAATACCAGCTCCATATAAACTACACTCCGCTACAACTAGAATGTACAAAACTGATGCTTTTAAGAGTAAGTAATTTATCAGCTCCTTTACACTAATTACATATTATAATAATTATGTAAGTAACTGTCTGTAAATCTCATCATAAATAAGCAGGCGCGGATCCAGAAACTTAGCTCATATCACCTTCTCCACTAAGGTAGACAGTGACTTTAGAGCAGTAGCTCGCATTTAGCTATTTTTTTTAGGGTTCCGCACCCAAAGGGTAAAATCGGGACCCTATTACTAAGACTTCGCTGTCCGTCTGTCGGTCTGTCTGTCACCAGGCTATATCTCGAAAACCGTGATAGCTAGACAGTTGAAATTTTCACAAATGATGTATTTCTGTTGCCGCTATAACAACAAATACTAAAATAAGAATTAAATGGATATTTAAGGGTAATTAAATAGATATTTAAGGTTAAAACTGCAAAAAATACTAAAATAAGAATTAAATAGATATTTAAGGTTAAAACTGCAAAAAATACGTTTGTTTCCCATACAACAAACATAATTTTTTGCAGTTTTTGGCCTATAATGGTACGGAACCCTTCGTGCGCGAGTCCGACTCGCACTGGGGCGGTTTTTTTTTTTTTTATTATACAATTGTGTAACAGACACCATTATGTAGCCCACCATACATGCAACTAGGGGGTGAAGATAATGTTAGTCAATTTTTAATTTCTACTCATTTATTTTCAGGTAATCAGTTGAAATACCAGTCTGAAATAGAGCTGTATAAAGCGGTTGCAAAAATGCAAGGGGAGCTTAACAGATGCAAAAAAGCTAAAGCTGGACTTGTCCAGAAGTTAAAAATATCCAGAAAATTAATACGTTCTGAAGCCTACAAAATTGTCTCAAAGAATTTATCTCCTGCAGCGAAAACATTCTTTGATATGCAAATAAGGCAGTCGGTGATTAGAAGCGGTTTTGTCGGACGTTGAGGTGCCGTGTGGGTTTGTTCGTTTTGAGGTTATTTTCCTTTGAACCCAGTTATTCCTTAGATTTTTGTGTGGTGTTGGTAATTATTAACTTTGAATAGGTGAGTGAACCTACATTTATTGTTGGCCAGTACGGCCATGGATGGAGATGAGCGCTTGAAACCCCCTGATAAGGGGGGTGGTGAGTACGAATATGTGATGGAGACTGAAGGTTTTCCGGCTTCTGCAGCTTCACAAACTCCTTCTCGGAAAAGAATGGCTGACAATTTGAGTACTGAACCACTGCCCAAACGTACCATTACTGATCCAGAGAGTGGTCTTGGATCAGAATCTAGTATTTATAAACACCCATCTCTTGATATAAATTGCCGTAAATATGACACTGATGACTTTGGTCCATTTATTGTACATGTGTCCCGCATTGCTGATTCCCCGAATTCCGGTGTGAGCTTAAAACCTATAAGATTGGGGTCGTTCCTGGTTGAAGGTGGCGTCCAACATGTTAAAAAAGACGGCATTAAGCAGATTGGTCGTAATAGGTTATCGGTGGAGTTTGGCTCCGCTAACGCAGCTAACGAGTTTCTTGAGCACGGACTTTTGAACAAGTATAAACTAAAGGCTGAAATCCCATCATACAATGTTTCCCGGTTAGGTTTAGTTCGTGGTGTTCCTACAGATTGGTCTATGGAGGAATTTGTTAATGCCACTGAATATAAAGAAGGACATGGGAAGATTGTGAAAGCTCGCCGTCTAAACCGTAAGGTCAGAAAGGACGATGGTTCTCCTGCTTGGTTGCCTACACAGTCCGTCGTGTTGACATTTGAGGGCCAATCCCTCCCAAAGAAGATATTCGCCTTCTACACTTCTTTGATAGTCGAGGTTTATCAACTTCCTACCATCCAATGTAGGAAGTGCCTTAGGTTTGGCCATGTCCAGAATGCTTGCCGTTCAAATGCCCGTTGTTACAAATGTGGACAGTCACACTCAGGTGATACCTGTAACATTCCCTCTGACCGTGTCAGGTGTCTTCTGTGTACTGGGAGACACCTTGCTACTGACCCGACATGCCCCGAATTTGACAGACAAAAACGAATTAAAAAAACAATGTCTGAGCAATGTATCTCATACATGGAGGCTTCTGCGCAGGAACCTTCTATAAGACGGGCCTACTCTGACGTCGCTAAAACTATGTTTTCTCAAACTCTGCCTCAGTCAGTAAACTCACCATCTTACTACGCAACTCCCGAAACTACTCCGCAAAAGAAATCTTTTCGTAAAACTGTAGTAACTCCTGCCCGCCCGAGGACTCCCCTCCCGGAGGGCTACAATCGTCATGCTCACAATGACATTATTAGAGAACCATCATCATCTCTTACCAATGGCTGTGGTCTGAATAGCCCTCATGCACGGCCCAATGAAAATCTTCCTGAATTGTTAGTTATGCTTATAACAAATATCCTCGCTAAATTTAGCGAGGTGTTACCGTACGACGCTGCCCCTTTACTTGTCAGACTCGCTGAAATTGTATCCAATGGCTTCCCCGGGCTTAACCCGAATTCTTCAGTGGAACAGTAGAAGCATTGTCCCTAAGAAACCTGATTTATTCAATTTAATTAATGCTCATTCTGTTTCTGTTGCGGCCATCTCTGAGACATGGTTGAGGCCTGGGTCCCGCTTTAGGGTCCCGGGGTTTGCCTGTCTGCGGGATGATCGTGATGATGGTAGGGCAGGATGTGCATTGTTGATTAAAAGATCCTATCCGTTTTCTGTTATCCCTCTTCCTCCTCATTCCCAAGAAATTAACGCTGTTGCGGCTTGCATAGCTAATATCAATTTTATCTCAATTTATATCCCTGATCCTAAACTCTCCCTGATTCCTGACCTTTCTACAATTTTATTTTCAGTCCCTTCTCCACTTATCATTTTAGGAGACTTCAACTCCCACCACAGTTCCTGGGGATCATATCATACAGACTCTTTTTCCCCCTGGTTAGTGGACCTCTTTGACGACATTAATGTATGCGTCATAAATGATGGCTCTCCTACCCGTCGTGTTTATCCCGGTCAAAACCCGAAATCGGCAGTTGATATTTCAGCTTGCTCTCCAGAACTTTCATGTCTATTAAATTGGAACACATTACCCCACTCTTTTGGCAGCGATCATTTCCCTATTATTATATCAAAACCTTCCTCGGTAGTTCCAATCCCTACTCCCCAACCTCTCCTGAAACATAAAATACAAGAAGCTGATTGGGAAAAATTTTCTTTATATGTTGAGCGTAATACAACCAATTTGGACCAAAATCCTTCTCCCCAAAATTACTTACATTTTCGTAATACACTGATTGAAGCTGCCAACTTATTCATCCCCAGGAAAAAGTCTTATACTTCTAAACTTGCCTCACCTCCTTGGTGGGATTCTGAATGCACCTCTGCTGTAAAAGAAAGAAATAGTGCTGAGGACGTCTTCAACGAATCCTTAAGCCTGGATGATTTTAGACGTTTACAAAAAGTTACTGCCCGTACTAAAAGACTACTTTCTAAAAGGAAGAAGAGAGGATGGAAGGGGTTTTGTGAGAGTTTGTCCCCCAGAACTCCCCCGTCACTGGTATGGAGAAATATGAAACGGTTTAGGGGTTCGTTGAAGCCTGACTCTCTTCACTCTTACGATCCTTCGGTTTGGCTGGAGGACTTTGCAGATAGCCTAGCCCCTTCTTTTGTCCCCTGTGATTTCCCTTTTTCTGTATCCTCCCCTAATTTAACTTCCTTTGATGAAAAGTTTTCTTTCGACGAATTGAATACGGCACTTACAGGGTTGAGAGATACCTCTCCAGGTGAAGATGGTATCCCATACAGTTTTATTACAAAATTGAACACACCTAGTCTTCAATATCTTTTGGACATCCTGAACGACATTTTTATTACGGGACAAATACCTGATGACTGGAAATGCCAAATTATTATACCTATTTTAAAACCAAATAAGGATGCAGGCAAGGCTAGCTCATATAGACCAATTGCTCTTTCATCAACCTTAAGTAAAATTCTAGAACATCTAATTAAAAATCGCCTAGAATGGTTTTTGGAAAGTAGTGAGTCTCTGGCAAAGAGTCAATTTGGTTTTCGTAAGGGCAAAAGCACAATGGATAGTCTGAATATACTTACGACTGATATACGTCTCTCCTTGTCTAAAAAAGAACACCTTGTGGGATGCTTCTTAGATGTTTCAGCTGCCTATGACAGTGTCATTATTCCGGTACTCAGAGCAAAAATGCTAGAGCTGAGTGTTCCAGTGAGAATCGTACACTATATCTGTCAACTTTTTATGGGCAGAACTATTAAAATACGAAACGGCGGCTTCCTCCTTCCACCTAGAACCCTATGGCAGGGCATCCCGCAGGGATCAGTATTGAGCCCCTTACTGTACAGCATTTATACTTATGACCTTGAGCAGTCAGTCCTTCCCTTTTGTAATATCCTGCAATATGCAGATGATATCGCCTTGTATGCAGCTTCTGATTGTATTGATACAGCAACATCTAAAATAAATGAGGCTTTAAGTTACCTAAGTGTCTGGTTAGACGAACATGGCCTTTCATTATCCCCATCTAAAAGTGCAGTCGTTGTTTTTTCCCGGTCAAGATTCACTCCATTTGCAAACGTCACATATGAAGGACACGTCATCTCTAATGAACCCTTTGCCAAATTTCTTGGAGTTTTCCTGGACTCCAAAATGACTGGTGTCCCTCATCTAAATTATGTAGTTAACAAATGTGAAAAAGGTATTAATGTCCTTCGTGCTCTTTCAGGTGTTTGGTGGGGTTCCCATCCATATAACCAAAAACTCGTCTATAATGCCCTTATTCGCAGTTGTATTGACTATGGTTCGTTCATTTTGGAACCCTGTAATAAAACAGCCCTAAAGAAATTTGACAGCATACAGGCTAAATGCCTACGTATTATTCTTGGTGCTATGAAATCTTCACCAAAAAATGCCCTTCAAGTGGAATGCTTAGATCCTCCACTATTCCTCCGCAGACAATACCTGTCTGATAGATTCATCTTTAGGGTTATGTCATGTTCGTCTCATCCACTTATCCCTCGTCTAGAAAGCCTTTCTGAGGAGGTAGCAAATAATCGATATTGGCATCATAAGGAAACCCCCAAAATTATTAAGAGTTTTTTAAAAATTAAAAATCTTTCTGCGCCTGTTCATAGTTGTAATATCAACCCTTTATTCCAAACTAATTATTCTTCGCTTATGTTTACTCCTAGGGTAATTTTGAACTTTGGAATTGGAAAAGATGACCCTGCAGCTAACCAAAACTTCACCAGACTTCTATCCGATTGGCAAGACTGGATACCGGTGTTCACCGATGCCTCCAAATTAACCTCCGATGACAATGTTGGAGCTGCGGTTTGGATTCCAAGATTCAATGTAACTTTATCCTTTAAATGCCCTTCTCAGACATCTGTGTTCACAGGTGAAGCTGTTGCCTTATATGAAGCACTTCTATTTGCCAATTCTCATGGTTTCCCCAAAACTATTATTTTTACAGATAGTAGAAGCTGCTTACAAAAACTCTGCAGTAACCAATTCAAAATGAAAATTAAGCTCCCTCTTATTTTCAAAATTAAGGAGTTATTGTTTAGTTGTAGTCAAAAAGGTCTAGATATAGTCCTTGCTTGGATCCCTGGACACTCTGGTATTACAGGTAATGAGACGGTGGATTCTTGGGCTAAAGATGCTACAAAAACCGGATCAGAAAAACACACTGAAATATACCACACAGATTTGTTACCTTTAGCGAACCTGCATACGAGGAATGATTGGCAAGAATTATGGGATTCTTCAAGACTTACTAAAGGGCGTTACTATGGTGATATACAACCTCTGATACCACAGAAACCCTGGTTCTTCCGATTTCGAAAAGGTAGCAAGCAAGCCACATCTACCATCTGTCGCCTTCGTTTGGGTCATGCATGCACACCGGTCTTCCTTGCCAAAATCAGAGTACGCGATAGTTCTCTTTGTGAATGTGGTTTGGACGATGGGACGGTAGATCACATTTTTTTCAATTGCCCTAAATTAGCATTTGCTTTATATGACGTTCTCCCTCCAGACATACCTCGGCCTATTAACTTTCAGTCTCTTCTCACTTATTCGCACACTCCTTTTATAGTTTATTTAATGAAATATATTTCGTTTCACGATTTAAAGTTTTAAAATCTGTCATTTTAATATTTTATTTATGGTCTGAAGTTCTTTTTTTTTTTCCTCTAGGCATAGACTATTTTCTTTCTTCCTACTAACACTTTCCATTCCCAACTAATATATTTTTCTTTGCACGATACCGTTATTGTCCTGTGATGTTTGTGTCGTCATTTAATGCTATTTGTTTTAGGTATCCTGGACCAAACTCCTATCACTCTCAAATTAAATACCGAACATTTGCCCTGCGTGTCACTCTCATAATAACGTCGTAATTGGCCAAATACGTCTCACACACAAGAGACGTGAATGCCACGTTAGGAAAAAAAAAAAAAAAAAAAAATAAGGCAGTCAATGAAACACCCCAAGGGACATCGCTTCACTTTGGATGAAAAAATTCTTGCTTTATCACTGTATAAACCAAGTCCAAAAGCATATCGCTTACTAAGCCAAATATGTGTGTTACCGAAGAAAAGCACATTAAATAAATTGATGCGAAACATATTTTTGTTACCTGGACCCAATGATGTGATTTTTGAACACTTGAAAAAAAGGGTAAATAAAATGCCCGAAACTCACAAATATTGTACGGTCATATTTGATGAGATGGCCATTGTTGCAAATTTAACCTATGTTCCACACAATGACAGAATAAAAGGATTTTGCGACGATGGAAGTACGCAAACTAAATGTTTTGCTGACCATGCACTGGTCTTCATGGTTAGAGGAATATTCAAAAAATATAAACAGCCAGTCGCATATACATTTTGTGCTGGAACTACAAATTCTCACAGTTTAAAAAATCAAATAAAAATAATTTTGACAAAAGTATTTGAAACTGGGCTAAAAGTAGTCGCGGTGACGTGCGACCAAGGAACTTCAAATATAGCAGCCATAAATTTGTTGATAAAGGAGACAAAAGAAGAATATAATAATAAAAGAAGAAGTAACAGACAATTTAAAGAAGGATTTTTTGAAATCAATGATAATATAATTTATCCAATTTTTGACCCGCCACATCTTATAAAAGGCATAAGAAATAATCTTATTACTAAAAATTTAGAATATTATCTGGACGGAAAAAAAAGAATAGCGAAATGGGCTCATCTGGAAGCTTTATATAAACATGGCCCTGGATTTAAAGGACTGCGGTTAATACCAAAATTGACTGCACGTCATGTCATTCCAAATTTGATACCTAAAATGAAAGTGAAATACGCCACACAAGTCTTTAGCAAAACTGTCAGTGTAGCAATGGGATTCACAGCAGGTAAACAAATTACCCTTATCATTTTTACTTTTTCATTTTCCTGGGCATGTCTGCCGGATGCCATCCGGGGTATGAGCTTGTATATCACAAGATTTGAGCTCTAGCAGCGCCGGACGGAGTCGCGGCAGACCGAGGAGAAGGTGGTATTGGATGGCTTCTTAGAGAACTGGCAGGAGGACATATTAGACAAAAGGAAATGGAAAGAGTGGGGGTGAGGCCTTTGCCCAGGAACAGTTCAATCTAGAAAAGTATTTTTCTTGATGTGGGAAACGTGGAGTGGGAGTTTGATTTGAACCTGACTAGTACCACTGTGACTTTTCCAATGTCATGTGATTACACTTCTCAGTAAATTATATGTGATGTGAGAAATCTAATGTGAATCTTTTTTTTTTCCAGAAATTGGCCGGATTCCTGAGGAAAGCACGGACACTGCAGAGCTTTTATTATTTTTCGATAGGCTTTTTGATTCTGTCAATGGAAACTACAGCAAAATTGTAAAAGGCAAAATATATCGGTCAGCAGTCTCGCCAAAATCGCCGCATCACAAATTATGGCATAAGAGCTTACCAATTTTAAGAACCATGAAATTTATTAGTGACAGAGTAAGGTTGGTTCCATCTATTTCTAGTTGGATAAAAACAATTCAAGCATTTCAGCAAATAACCAAAAAACTACACGGCTTAGGCTTGCGATCTGTACTGCTGCGCAATTTCAACCAAGACCCGCTGGAGAATTTTTTTGGTGCCATACGAGCACATGGGCAACGAAATGTCATGCCAAATTTAGTATCTTTTGAGGCGTCTTATAAAGCCTTATTAATTAATAATATGGTGTCACCTAAGTCTGTGGGGGCTAATTGTGAGAGTGACGACAGTCATTGCCTACAAAGCTTAAAATGTATTTTAACTCAAAATATCTCCAGGCCCCTACCTAGATTTACAGAAATAGATTTTAATCATTTAAATATAGAATTAAAAAATATAGATGTAGTATTAACTAGCCAAATTCCAAGCGAAATTGAGAAGTGTGCAGCAGTAGCTTATTGTTGTGGCTGGCTCATTAATTTAACTTACAAAAAAAATTCAAAAAATTGCATTGAATGTAAAAAAGCATTAGAAGAGGATAGTGAAGAAACATACTTGCAATATCTAAAGTTTATTACTTTAAAAAAAAATACGAGTAAGTAAATGTATTCTTCACTATCCCAGTAAATATTTGCTGGAATGTTTAATGAATATAGAAATTATTACACTTGAAATTTTAAAAACTAGTTGTGAATCCCAAGAAATAGTTAATTATATACAATTGGTAACCACCACGCTTGTATCACTTGCATTTATTAAATGTGAACAACACAAACTTAAAATAAAGGAATATCTTTTAAAAAAAAGCATACAATTAATAATATTCAATTGGTGCAAAGATGTAAATAATTTGTTATGTGGCAAAAACACGGTTTGGGATGAGAATGACCCAATTAAAGAATTAGCACATAATTATTATGTACGCCATAAAACTAGAAATAAATAAATAAATATCTTCTTGAAAAAAAATGTTTTCTTTCATAATATTTTTCGTAACGGATTGTGTATTTAATAATAGGTAGTTTTAATTTCGTTATGTTTATAAAATACAGCATGTAAACCGTACCTACTGGCTATTATTATATACACAACTAGTAGCACCTTTAAAAAGTAACATAGCTATTAGATATATTATTATGCATTCGTGTATTTACCGGATGATTTTTTTACCGTCAGGAAAAGTGAGGCTAATTCTAGTGCTCAAATACAACTACTTTTTCTATTGGTCCCATAGAAAAAGTTGTGTTTGAGGACTAGAATCACTCTCTTTATTTTCCTGGCGGTAAAAAGAATCATCCGGTAAATACACGAATGTATAATATGGCCTACGTCATCGATACATCTATCTATGTAGGTACGTATAGATTTGCTACTAAGTAGTACGGGGTCTGAGAACTAGATGGCGCTATAAAGTACAAAATCGAGAGTTGGTCATCTATACGTTAGTACATAAACTTATCTATGAACATAATTATAACATTTACAGCAGACATAGACTAATAGAGTTTAGTCTGTGGTTTGAGAAATAGACAATTTTATTTGTCATTTTATGGAAATCGTAATTCGTGCATGCGAAAGATTTCAAACTATTGTCACAAAAAAAGTCATTCTTGCTTGCTTAGTTCAAGGTTCAATGGTTGCTTGGTATAATCTATGATCCACTGATCCTATTTAGTCTGTGGCTGTGATCGAACTAATGTCAAAACGGAGAGCAGACTGTTGTTTTTCATCTGCTATTTATTTATTTGTTGCAGTGTGAGCATTGTTGGTTGCATCTATTGCAGCACCATTTAGGTTTGTCGAATAGTGAATTATATTCAATAATGTCAAGTGCCGATAGAATTGACTTTGAAATGGAAGTCGAGGTGGAGAGTGCCTCATCAGGGCCGGCTGTGGATCCTCCTAATCCCACATCACCTGCTCCTGCAGCACCTGGAGGTGCAAAGAGTGTAGTCGTTACAACAGCCACCTCTGGTTCAGTAACAGTTTCTTTACATCCTCTTGTAATAATGAATGTATCTGAACATTGGACAAGATTGAGAGCACAGGAAGGATCCCCACAGATAGGTATGTTCTCATTGATAGTATTGATACATTACGTTTTGAAATGAAAAAAATCATAACTACCAATACTCATTATTTTTTTACATTTCAGTTATTGGAGCCCTCATTGGCAAGCAGAAAGGTCGCAACATAGAAGTAATGAATTCATTTGAATTAATGTTCAGTGTGATTGAAGGAGATATAATAATTGATAGAGATTATTACAATTTAAAGGAAGAACAATGTGGGTATTCTATACTTTATTTAGATCATTAGAAATATCATGATTTTATTTGATTATACAGGATTCTAAAATTAACCTAGCAGGAAGGCAAGCCTTAGCTTATCACTATTCTGGACAAGAGAAAAATTAAATTAATTCCCACATGTTTCAAACTTGCTATACTTAATACTGATCTCTATTCTCTCTTAGTACTTTGTTAAGGCAGAATTACACCAATTTAAATATTAATACATGTTGCTTTTTTAAATAATCTTTTCTCTGAGCCTATTCAATTTATCATAAAAAGTCAAATAAAATCAACCAAAATTGATTTAGTCAAATTCAAATATAACATGTGATGTCTTTAGACATGTTGCTTTGTGTGGATTCAGTACTACATTAAGTACTGAATCCACACACACCTTTGACTGGTGATATGGTTATTGTGTAACGTAACTAATGACTACGCCTCAGGAGGTAAGAGAAGCCTCTTGTCATATTTGGTCTATTGACTATCCAAAAATACCAATTACGTCTTCTCCTTACTGAAGACTTTAAAAAAGTTCAATAACATAAATGTAAAAAGATGAAATAAAACAAACCAATAATATAAATGATTAAGCACTTGCAATTACAGGAATGTGGCCTCTAAACTTTGTACTCTATTTTAATTTTAATAATTTATTTAATCTTCTATTCTGATGTAATCATTTAGTTTTACAATGGATTGAAATATATCCAAAAGTTAATTCAAAGCATTAACTTTTGGATATATTTCAATTATATAAATAAAATAATTTCAAACATAATAAAACCAAATCTAGAGATGAGATCAGCAAATTTACCATCCGCAAAAAATAAGATCAGCAATTACAAGAAAGATATTGAATCAACTTATTACCTAACAAAAATACAATTTTTCCACAAAGTTTACACACTGTCACTTTCTAAAGGCTGGTTCTGCCAAATTCAATTGCCACCCATTCTTCAAATTGAGGATGAAAATTGCAAATTATAATTGTAAAAAGTTACATAATTGGTGATTTGAGACTGTAAGACGCAACTATCCTTCTCTACAGCACAGCTCTATGCTCGCCTGTGACACTTCTTAACACTTTCGCTGCCCAGTCCAAATTATACAATTTGTTTTGGACTCATATGCTTATTTCTGGGCAGCGCAAGTGTTGAAGGTTCAAAAAAACTAAGTAAATTATTAAGCAATCATCAAACAAATAAAATATTTCAATGCTAATGTAAATATACTAATTAACATTAGTAGATATCATTGTTGTTTCACCACTGTTCTACTGGAACAGGTTGGAAGTGAGATATAAATGAAAAAATTGTTTAAGTGTGGATGCGGTACATTTTGCGGAATCAGTTTATTACCATCAGCACATATCCACTCAACATTATTAGTAAAATTAAAATCAGAATTTATCAAGTGTCCACCACGGATTATTATATGAGTTGCCAAGGTTCTCTTTTATAAGGCACAAATGTGTAAATTATAATTAATTCCCTGCATAGATCTCTGTTAATCATTCGATAACCTATGGTAAAATAAGGTAAATATTTAAAGAAAGGGGAGCAAAATTACTTATGGAAGGTTTAATAAGAATATTTTGATAAAGTAATATTATGGAGGTAGGTTTTATGGTAGGAGCAGTTTGTTATCAATACCAATGCTCAGATGCAATAAACATTGAAATGGAAGCGAATTTTCGTAACAAAATCCTACTGTGCAACATTTCAAAAACATTGTATAACATACCAATAGACTAGTTCGACCAAGATACCAACTTGCGAATCTTCTGCAAAGTTTTCGAGCATTCTCTGGAATTCCCACGGTGAGCAGCTCTTAACTACTGTGTTCATTACATAGTTGGAACCAAGTTTACGATTTTGGCACAAAAAATCGCTTCAAATTTTTATATCAGGAACGGAAATTAGACTGTGGTTTTATTTCTTTTGAATACTAAATTGGGACGGATACCTATTAACTTAATTCTTACAATTGGACAGTCAAACAAGTATTCTCCGACATGGACTTCCTCGGCTGGTATACGACTGGGGATGCCCCTACAGACAAAGAAATCGCCATTCACCGACAAATCTGTGATATCAACGAGTGCCCAGTTATGCTGATGCTAAACCCTGCAGGAAGGAATGGAGATGTGAGTGGACTGACAGTATTGTATTCATTGTCTTTTAAATGGTTTTCTGTAGATATTTTAAGGCAGAATTGCTATTGTACTAAAACAACATAAAAATAATTTTGTTGTTGTTTCTAAACAAATTGAATCTGATTCGTCGTACTTTTATTCTTCTTTTGGTTTAAACGTTGTAACACTAGGAATTTCTCCTGTATCGTGCCAAACATTTTAACTTATATACACAAATGGACCCGGAACAACTATCTGTAGGTCATACAAATATTTGTTCCGTGCACGGATCGAACCCGCGCCACGTAGCGCAGCATTCAAACGCTTAGCCACCACGCTAGTACCACATTGTTAGCGCAGGCCACCCGTGTCGTCAATTGAAACTAACGTGGTTCATTACCTTGCCTAAGCGTTTATTTTTATTTGTAAACGTGTATAGTTATCTATATGTTTAAATTATTTTTCATCAAGAAAAAAAATACAATTCTGTACCTTTTTATAACTTAACAATATTTCAGCAACTACCAGTGGTGTTATACGAGTCGGTGATAGACGTAGTAAATGGTAGAGCCACAATGTTGCTGGCACCACTGACATACACACTGGCTGCCGAGGAGGCTGAAAGAATCGGAGTGGACCATGTGGCCAGGGTGTCTTCGGGCGAAGCTGCGCTCAACAGTTTAGGTAAGGTGTTTCTTTTGTCTATAGATAGCTCTAACCTTATGAACGGGATTGTCACATATGTGTGACCAGCAAGCGTGTGCCTTGGATGCCAACGACACAAATATGTGACATAAATGTAGGTAAAATGAATTTCTCGGCGTGGACGGTACGCGAGTGTTTATGTTCTGGCGTTCAAAAAGTTAAAGGCGCTTAAAGGCCCTTGCTTTAAGCATTATTTTACAAGAACTTATTTCAAATTATAGTGTGCAACTTATAATAAAACAAAATGTAACAATCACATAAATCTATACAAAATAGAAATTTGGAATGTTAAATTACAGGCAAATCTGCTGTCTCACTGGTGTGTGTCGAACAGACAGACTACTAAAATGGTATTTTTTTTTCAATTACATACAGTTCTCCACATTTTAAACAAAGGCAAAATAATATAATTGCGTTTAGTGAAACAAAGGTTTTGTTACACAGTAACAGACACTGGCGATAGCAGAGAGCAAACAATGCCAATACACTAACAAGCGACTTTGTATCTGACTCAAAGTTGTGGTTTCATTACATTTAAGGCCTGTTGTATGCTGTAATATGCTTTAAGGGCTGAAACTGCAGGGCACGCCACAATAGCGGCGGTAAGTCCCCTCTTTGAGGAGTGGCTGGAGAGGCGTCATGGCGTCCTCACCTACCGCCTGACGCAGGTCCTCACCGGACACGGAAGTTTCGGGAGGTTCCTGCACATCATCGGGCGGGAGGAAGCGCCCGGGTGTCACCATTGTGACGATCGCCCGGAGGACACGGTGGAGCACACAGTGGCGGTCTGCCCAGCTTGGGCGGAGCACCGCCGTGCCCTCGCGGAGGCGATCGGCGGCGGCGATCTCTCGCGTCCGGCCCTGGTTCAGGCCATGGTCCGGAGCGAGAGGGAATGGGAAGCGGTCACCACCTTCTGCGAAGCAGTAATGCTAGCAAAGGAGGTGGCCGGGCGTTTGAGGGAGAGAACATCTGCCCAACCCAGCCGCCGCGGGAGACGCCCAGGGCGCCGGGCGCCGCGAGACGACTTCCGGCCACCGTAGATGTGGGCCTGTGGACGGTGAGCAATGGGTAGCTCACCGTCCGTCCGTCGATTGACGACAGGCCGTGTCGACGGCGCGTTCGTGTTTCACGCGCGCCTCAAAGAGAGTCAGCAAAGCAGAGGGGCTTGCCAGAGCCTCCGCCTGCCGGGGTTGCGGGTTGTTCGAAAGAGATACCGCGGCCCCGGAACGTAAAGGGCAATAGAAGGAACATGGGTGGGTTTTAGTCAGTACAAGTCTGACATGCCCCCCCGCTCCACCCAGAGCGGGGGAAGTCATTGGATGATTTCCCACCCGAAAAAAAAAAAAAAAAAAAAAAAAAAAGGGCTGAAACTGCGTTAAACGGACACCCGCGCGGTTTCATGCAAAAGTGAACCGATGCGAGAACACGCGCGGCGCCCGCCAGCAGCGGAAGCGGAAACACGCGCGCGCTTGTTCAGTCAATAACGCTTGATGAAAAGCTTGTGAAAATGTCTTTTGACAGAGAAAGAGTAATTGTGAAACTGCAGTGTCGCTCTGTCATATGAAGCCAAGCGAATGAACGCTAGGTACCTGTGACAGGGTCCTTCACATACCCACAGAGCCCACGCTTGCAGACACGCGGCGGGTGCCCGTTTAACGCAGTTTCAGCCCTAAATGTCACCTTGCGAGTGAATTCGTTATACCTAAACCAAGACATCTTACAAGTATTGTGTCAATTCTAGTGGCGGAACACCTAACAGCTCAACGCTCAGCTATCAAGATGTTAGTGTCGCGAGTGCGGGCGGTGCTGGCGACCGTGCGCGCCATCCGCGACGGCTCGCTGCCGCCGCGCCCGACGCTGCTGCGGGAGGCGCGCGCGCTCTCCAACAGACTGCCGCTGCTCACCTCGCAACAGTTCCGCACACATTTCTATAATGTATGTATACTTACAATAACAATAACATGAGTAGGCAAATATTGTTCACTTGTCACATGGGTGTCGATCGAAGGCTTGCCTAGGTCTGTCGTAGGTGTCCATCCCCGACATAACGCCGCCATTCATTTGAAATCACGCTAAACTGTTCGTCCCATTCTGTAATTTATGGATCTTTGGCAGCTACTACGTGTAGTCAAGTCTTAAAGTCTAACAACCAGTCTTTAGCCTGTATTAGCATACTGCAAGGCAAAGACGCCCTTTTCTGTCCTATATTGCGCTAACGTGGTCTAATCATACCCATAGGCCTCAATCCAATTCCGTCTTCTCTGTCTGGGTCTGCGGCTGGACGGTTTTTATGGGTTAATGTAATATTTGTAGACGTTTTAGTGGACCCGGCAGATATTGTCCTGCCCCTTGAGCAAATCATACTTGGTGGCATACCGACAGCAGCGCCACCTATCTATCGGCTCTAATTCTGTTTTTAAACCATCCAGGAACCCATTGAAATATACAAATCGATCCAGCCGTTTAGGAGTTATTTGACAAACATACATACAGAAGAATAAATATATTTATTACGATATTATCAACCATTAAAGAAACTAACCTAGCCTACCCAAGCCTGGACCAGTTAAAACCTAGATATAAGTAGAATTGTCTTGTTGTTTACTTGTTTTATTTCATATATTTTAAAGTTTGTCTTTCTGAGCTTATCCTTTTGCTTCCAGCAATGCAACGACGTGGCGCTGATGACGTACCTGGGCACGATCACGAAGGGCTGCAACGCCATCAACCAGCTAGTCAACAGGTTCAATGTCCTCTACGACAGGCAGGGCATGGGCCGCCGCATGCGAGGCCTTTTCTTTTAGGGCGGACGTTAATATTACCTCTTTTGTACACAAACAAGACCATAGAGTGAGTGGAAAACATGCATTTTTTATCCCTTTCTGTAACCATAGTGGGAGTTTTTCCATGAATTCTATACTCAGTACAATTTAAGGAAATTTAGATTATTAGGTGGCAGTTTATTGTGATTCTACTGCTTATATTGAATTTCGAAAATATTACAACCGCGTTCCAAAACAAATGTGTAATTGATGTCGGTGGAAATAATAGAAAATGTTGAAAAATTAAGATAGCTTAATTAATTTCTTGAGTTGAAAACGATCTCGCTGAATACACTCAATAATTTAATGTTGATACAGGGTTTTTTTTCGCAGTTTTAAATGAAGTAACGGTAATTTGAACCTTATTGTCATTTAGTAGCGTTACAAATGCAATGGCCTTATATGGCTATTGAGCTTACCAATTGCAAAAGTTAATGTGTGCTTAAGTTCTGAATTATCAGCATTATCTTTTTGTTCATGACATTGATTCATACCAATTCAGTTAATTAAGTTGATTGTGAATGACACGTCCCTCGACACAGTGACTGATTTTTAATAAAGCTACTTAAATAAAATAAATATAATGTACCTTAAACAAAAAACTTTTCAATAAAAAACAACCAAAATAATACACAAATTTGTGACGCATTTTTTTTATTTTCGCATCCCGTTTGAAAATTCTATAGTTTCACTTCAAAATTAACAACTTTGGACACATTGAGATTCATGCTATGGAAGACTTTGTTAGATCAAGTCTTTACACTGTAAGACACCATATTGTGGGAACCGGAAGTGACGTCAATTATGACTAACAGGATAAGTATATTGTCAAGCTACATAAATGTTTGTGATGGTTTTAGAAATAAATCGTTCTCCAATATTTACAAATAGTAGTAGCTAACTTCGTTAGGATGATTACATATCGCGATAGTAAAAAACTTGGAAGTGGTAAACTTTGGAAACCTTTTATAAACAGTACACAGTCTTAATATTAGCACTGTCCTATAAATTATGTAAATTTATTAAAATCTGTCATAATTAAAAATCACCTTTACATATAATTTTTAATCAAGTTTATTAACAATTACTTGATAAAACTTACATTAGGTAAACTTTATAATTGTACTTTAATCGATAGTTTTGTATAAAAATACTTTTTTTTAGTTTGTATTTTAAATCGAATCAAACGCTAGTATTGCTTTTATGTAACTATTTCGTAAAAAATATCTAAAAGTCCACAAACATTATTTAAAATAAGACACAGTTGAACCACCTTACTATTGAGTATGATGACGGAATAACATAAATGCATTAATGAGTTATAGTGGAGTGACCGAACGAAGCTACCATATTGTGTCACGGAGTAGTGAGCAAAGAGAGTGCTAACATGAACGCGCACGATTGTCTTGGAGTATCACGAGACCCAGCGTCAAACGACGTCTGTTGACTATCTCGCACTCTATAACTCCATTTGCGACTGACTCTGGTGGTATGACGCTGTTAAACAACAAGTCCTTTGTTATACAAACTAGTGGCAAGCACCGGGTGTGGCTGTGTCCGGCTATCTCCTAGCCTGCCGCCGGGCGAATGTTAGCTATGTGTCGTCCGGTATCTTCTCGATGCCGATGAGCTCGTCAAACAGCGAGTGGTTGTCGGGGATGACGTGCGGCTCGTTGAGCGATTGTCGCGCGAACTTGAGCACTGCACGCGCTAACTGACCCACCGTCCATTTTCTGTCTACTAGGACTCTGACGAGCGTGTCCAACTGTGGAGACCAATGACATTTAAGTTACTTATGAGTTTATAATTCAACATCCTCTTCGTTTCGATCGTGACACGGTCACCATTTCTAAGTTCTCAAGAGACCACGACTACTCGTCGTCACTTGTCGAAAATAGTCCGAATCTCAAGTAGGTATATTCAGAGACAGACTAGAGCGGTACGCGAAGTCGGTTAGGTAATGGGTATCTAGCGTTTAAAAAAAATGATCACTATTTTAAATTCTGTAAAAGTCTCTTTTTGCTCCTTAAACTTGCTTGAAACTTGTTTTCCCATAATGCTATTTTAGGTCAATCCTTTAAAATTGAGTTCAGGTACCATAACCTCAGGAATAGCAGTATTGTTTCAATCTAACCCTAGTTGGGGAAAGAGACTCAGCTAGACGTTGTGTATAGCTCCGTCTAGACATTAAAGTAATACTGTTATAAGAGGTGCTGGTAATGAACTAGAAATTTTAAAGTTACAATTACATACCTTAAACAATTTCTCATTCCCGAACGTATAGTAAATGAGCGCGGGTACCCCGGCCACGCTGGCCGCCAGCCACTGCAGCAGCAGCTTGAGTTGCGGATGTCCCCGCAGGCGCTTACCGCAGCCCCAGTTGCCGGTCGCCACCGGCCGGCACGACCCGCCCGACACGATCTTGTGCGCCAGCTGCGACAGCTGTGGACCGTGTTGCGATCAATTTCATTCAGATTTCTTAGTTTTATTTACGGCAAAGCAGAGATTTTTTAGGACATATAAAATTGAACCTTATTGGCAATGTTGAAGGGTGAATTGTGTGCGATATAAACGACGACGTTCAAGAGCTGTAACTATCAATATTTCATAGCAATAATGACAGTGGCAGCAAACGAGCCTACGACAGCGAGCTTGAAGACACCAGAGGAAACGTTTGAAGTGTTCAATTTTGCACTAAATGGTCCTGATTATGCATGGTATCATATATATTCTTCTGCTTTGTACTCGTCTTCGATTAGGTTTATGAACTTTTATAAATCTGTAGTCACATCATATGTTTAATTGAATTGGTTCTGTTATTAGGAATTGGTCTAGTGCCGCAAAACAATAAAATAAAATTAATTATTCTAAAAATACACACCTATCACGTTATTTCAAGCGATTAGCAGTACCTACCGTCTACCAAATCGATATGCATAAGTATTTTAGCTCAATTTGTATAGCAAATAAAATGAAAATAAGTGAACATATAAATTAGATTTTACAGATAAGATATTGAACAACGAACGTTTCAATGGAGAGGAGTGCGTGTTGAAATACAGTGCAACGAGCTTAGGTTGTCTGTTTGGTAGAGCGCTAGCCAATCACAACGCAGAACGCTACATGGACGCACAACTGAACCCCACTCTTTCTAGCATCGATTATAACATGCAACACCACAGAAGTATATGTTTCGACAGAAAGCGAAGACGATTATAATCAGTGATGTTATGTTAGTATACTGTTTACAAGTTAGCGACAGCCGGGTGCACGCCTGCGGTCTGACCTTCGGTTTCTTTAGTTTTACTGTGACCGGCTCGCATTCCACGGTCTCTTCAATAGTTTCTACGATCATGTTTATCATCCAGTTCAACTTTTTCTTCCTGAGACCGCGGGACAGTGCGTCGGTCTCGGCTGACGTGTCTGTGCTTTTGGTTTCGTCGCCGTGTGTCGTGTCGTTCGCTCGTGTTCCCTCTATAAACTCCTCCGGTATAGATTCTTTTACTTTACGTTTCTGTCAAAACATATAGCAGTTTAGGTCACCGGTTTATTTATTTTGTTAGATACGTAGGGTGCTTTGATTGTAGTTGATTTGTTTAATTGATTAGTTTTGTTTTTCTTGGAAAGTTATTTGTTTTAAGTCAAACTACGTTGGCTTGCTTTTCGTTAAATATTATTTAAAAAAAGAACAAAATCAGTAAGTTAAATCCTGTAGTTGATAGATTAATTGGCACTATTTATCTTTCAATAGATAGTTGTTGCAACTATATCGGTTAATGTGTTAATATGGTGTACCTACTATATTATATTTGTAATGCGTAGAAACAAAACCCAGAACACGCGTTAGAACTCTGAGCTATGAATCTGTTTAGAAGTTCGTTCGTAGGTATCTGCTCACGGCATATGCAAAAAAATGATGACATACAGTCTTTATAGTTAAATTTTACCTCTGAGAGCACCAAAAACTATTTATTCTGAAGACATCAAAGAAGTAATTTTGATACAAAAATAAAGATTGCTGTAATTTTAACAGTGAAAGTGATGCAAAATCAGCGGTAAAATAACTTTGAAAGGACTATATCATCGATCAGACCTGGAACAAGTATTCTACTCATTGGTTTGAAACTATGTGCTGGAAAGACAAGTACGGATGATTGTGCAATACGTACGAGATGTGCGGCGAGACGGTGCTTGTGCCTGGCGAGCTCCAGCGACAGCGAGCGCGCGGCCAGTGCTAGCGGGCGCGGCGCCAGCGGGCGCGGCTCGCGGCCGTACAGCTCCGCCGCGTCCGCGCCCGCGCCGCCGCCGCCCACCGCCAGCGACTCCGACAGCGTGCGCTTGAGGAGCGAGCCCGCGAACCTGGACCAGTATATAAGTCGTGACTAAATCGTGTAATCGTGACACTCGGGGACGGGAAGTGCGTAAGTGTATATCATGCGAGGAACAACGAGGTGAGAGTGTACGGCCACCATTTCTTTGGCTTCACTCTCGCCGAGTTACTCTGAGGCAGGGTGAGTGCGTAAGTGTAAAATTAACGTTTGTTTAGCCTTTTGTTGTTGGTTTGTGGCAAGACCTCACGGGATTGATAAGTAAAGGTCTGGGTCGAGAGTACATTCACCATAAGAATCAAAATACGTAATCGTTTATTCAAATTAAAGTGAGAATTCTCTGAACACGGAGCCGCGCGAGCAAAGACATCTGCATTATGCGTCTAAACACAGCATGTCCAGTATTTTAAGCCAAGAAAAAACATGTCGAAATTCCGAAAAAATAAACTTTGTGTAAGACCCAGGTCATGCTCACGCTAAATTAATAAATAATTCCAAAAAGATCATTTCGAAGGTATCCAAGACGGACATTCGGTCATTGCGCCGCATTTTGTCCAAGATCGATATGGAAGCCATTTCCCGAAAAAAAGAAAACAATCGCATAAATGCCGAGGTGAACAAACAGGTCATTATAATAAGCCATTGTAAAAATAAATCATCAACATGATAGTTTGCGACGTGCATAAGAAATCATCTCGCAAAATAGTTTGTCATCGTTATTCAAAAATGAACCGTCTTTCTACCTGGAGAATTTCTGTTCATCGAGGCACTGCTGTGGCAAGACTGAAGTATCTTCCCACTTTGGTCCTGCCTCCGCGAATACTTCTCCTCCAGGCGGCAACACGGGACCGTTAGCACTAAAGGGAAGAGGATACATCTACAGACCCTAACCCCCTGAGTATGACGATGAGGATGTCGTAAGTCGCAAAAAAACTATTAATGTTGAGTTTCATATTCAGCAAATATTCCAGGCTAATAATTCCACTTTGGAACCGACTCAAAATTTTCCATGGTTGTGAAAAAAAATATAAAATATTAGGGCGACCTGCAGCTCTGTTAGAGTGGTAAGAGTATGCTTGCTGATTTTAATTACATGTGTGATGTGAACCCGAATATTGAATCTTATTTCTAACATCGAATCTTATATTACAAGAAGGTAGTTTACCTAATCACAGCCAAGTCTCGGGAGTCCAACTCTCGAGTTTTGTGTTCGCCAGATTCTGAGTCGACAATGGGATCGTTGAGCCATTGGTTGAACTGCTCGTATACCTCTTCTAGCTCCGAACTGAAATAAACATTTAAGGGAGTCCCAAGTCAAAAGGCGATGACTCTCATTCTCTCTCTCTTTCTCTCTTCTCGTTGTTGTCGTTGCTAAACAAAGAAAAGATGGTGGAATGTGTGAGGAATTATATTAAAGAAAAAGGTAAATTGAAGAAAATACGTGGTGTGCTGACCCTAAGTAACTTGGACTAACTAGGTGAATATAATGATGAGTCACAACAAAAGGTCTCCATGTATAATAAATTTGATATAAAAAGTTATCGAATTGTGTATGTTTCTTGAAACTGGTTTTGAAGGTCATGAATTTATGAGTCGACTCCAGCATAACCTCAGAAAATAGGTAAACCAACTTACTTCCATTTCGTTGATAGAGATCTTAGAAGGCTCTCATTAGCCTCCTTGGAAATTCACATTCGTTTCCTAGTTATCATCTTCATCCATGGCTTTGCTATCCACGTTACTAAGCCAACTTCATCCAAGATTTATCCGCTACGGCAACAATGTCGGCTGCCTATCTCATCAATGTCCTTTTCCAATTAAGATACTCACGTATACTCAGTGCTGAAGCTGTACTTGGAGCTGTTGCCGGTGTCCTTCCTGCCGAGTGGCCGGTGTCTCGGTGAGGGCTCGCCGTTGCTAACTGTCTCCTTCTCCGTTAACACGAAGCCCACCGAACCGCCCCGTTTTACCCTAAGGAAGACAGTTGTATCATGTAATGTGTCTAGTGAGGATTTGTGTTGGAGGAGCAATTAGCAATGGCTCGATTTTGTAAACTGTTGTTCAATTGGAATTTTGGAATTTCAAAAGCGAAGATAATCATTTGACCTGACAAAGTTGGCCAAAATCCCATAATATGACCAAAAACTAACCTGATGTCATTGTCTTGCACCTCCGCCCCAGATATGCTGATACCCACAGCATAGCTCGAGCTGTCAGTGGACCAGTCTCCAGTACTAGTGGTGGTAGAATGTTCAGCCTCTCTCCTCAACGCCTCCCGTAGACGGTCCGCGAAGCTGAGCCGTCGCTCCTCAGTAGATAACTCCTTGAGATACTGGAATGAATTAGGACGAGCGCTCTCTCCGCGACCTTCGTCTTCGCTACCTGAAAATGGAAAAAGAGTTTATTGACGTAATAGTCACAAAATCATGCTCGTGTTCCCCAAAGGATTTGAAGTTTATGTAGGGTAGAGAGCTACTTGTACATTTTAACAGCATTGCTGTATTTTTTGTAATTAACGGCTTCAGAACGCTCTGAAGCAGTGCACTGCTTAACTGAAGTTAATTCTTCCTAAGAAGATCTTCCTCCGTAACCAAAGAAAAATGTCACGCTTGCATTTTCCGATATGAAGTGTTAGTACACAATACAATTACGAGTGATTTTATTACCAGCGTACATTTTAGATAGATTGTCAAAGAAAAACTGAACGCTCAGTAGAATTTTATAATGCAAAATTCCTTGATAGTTACCATAGTCGAAGCTATCGTTAGCGCTGTGGTACTCGTCATCACTGGAGTTACAGCTTGAGTAAAGACTGTCCTCCTGTCCGTCCTGAAAACCCCCGGTAGACCGTGTCACTGGCAAACATTCTCCGGAAGAACCCAGCACTATGAACCTTCCTCGACGGTTGTTGAGCATATCTCCGTCTGGGGACAGCCAGCATTTCTTTTTTGTGAACTCTGCACCTGTAAACAAATTAAGAGTGTGAGAAGCGCGCGGTGTCAAGACCATCCCTTGTTTATCACCAGAATTTGTCTGGGGAACTACCAAGACACTTTTTTACTAGGGATGCCAAGACCCCACGGCCATACGAAAATAGGACAGCTGGCTTAACAAAACGACTCTTTTGTGGAATTAACCATCATGCAATAATTCTGCAAACAAAAATATGTATTTCCCGGAGAAGATGATGGTGCTGACTTTGGACAGGTGTTAACGGCATTCCACCAGCGGCCATATGATATGCCAAAGCCGATATTATTGCCATCAGTATTCCGTTTGTCAAAAAGTGAGAACTTTCCTCCCTCACATTTCGGAATGCTGGCTTCAACATATCATCGGTTGTTGGTTGGCTGTTTCAAACTCAAACTCAAATCATTTATTTCAATTAGACCATTACAGGCACTTTTGAATGTCATAAAAACAAGAACAAAAAAAAATGATGCTGCTACAGTCCCAGTCACAAGACATAATAACTTGTGAAAGTAATGTAGTTGCCCATTCCAAAGCGTAGATCTCTATGGAGAAGAATGGGCAAGAAACTCCATGGACACTCTTTTAAATCATAATATTTTAACAAAATCATGGATACATCATTCATATTGTGATTATAAATACATGTGAGAACGATGTAGAAAAACGAGCACATTAAGAGCGTCCAGAGTAAAAGCAAAAACAAGAGTTAAAATAATTAATTAAAACAAACCGTGGCGGCTAATAGATGACCAGTCACAACTGACAGCGCCCGTTCACGAACATGACGTATGGATCAGCCCCATTCAGCTCGACCATTTTGAAGGGAGCTAAATGACCCGACACACCCGCCACCATCAGCGAGACATTTAAGTGAGCATGACAATCTCTCAACCACCAGGGCAACCGTCGAGTCAATAAAATTACATAGAACTCACACATGGGCATTACAATTATACAATACTAGCTTTTGCCCGCGGCTTCGCTCGCGTTAAATTCGGTAGCGCCTTATTGATTTGTAATAGCAACGCTAAGTTTTCCCGTTTCTTCCCTCTTTCTCCCTCATATCCCACTCTTTTAAAAAAAATAATAGCCTATGTCCGTCTCCTGGTTCCCAACTATCTCTGTACCAAAATTCATCAAAATCGGTTTAGCCATTAAAGCGTGAAGAGGTAACAAACAAACAAACAAACTCACTTTCGCTTTTATAATATTATAGTAAGGATTAGGAAATTGAGTCTATACAATGCAAAGAAAGTCTTACAATCTTCTTCAGCTGCCACAATAACTTCAGATGCTGATTAATGATTAATTAGTTTGCCCCTATGGTTGTGGAGCAGGACCGGCATTGAGCCAAGCATTTATATCATCAATGTAATCCCCCAACTTATAGTATGCTTGCCTACATAGTGTGCGTTTAATACAAGATTTAAACTTCGATTCATTCAGTTGTAGGATGTGTGGAGGTATTTTATTGTAACATTTTAAACAGTACCCCATAAAAGAGGAGTCAACTTTAGCTAGCCTGAAACCTGGCTGAACCAATTGGTCCCTATTTCTAGTATTATAGTGATGTCTGTCACTTCTTTTACTAAATTGATGCAGATTTTTCCTAGTACATGATGTTTTCATAGATGTATTGACAAGGTACTGTCATGATGTTAATTTTTTTAAACAGTTCTCTTAGAGAATCGCGCCTACGTAGATTATACATGGCTCTGATGGCTCTTTTCTGCAGAATAAATATAGACTCAATGTCTGCAGCCCGTCCCCAAAGTAAAATACCGTATGACATTATACTATGAAAATAACTAAAATAGACTAGTCGCGCGGTATCTACATCAGTAAATTGACGGATTTTTCTTACGGCATATGCTGCTGAACTCAACCGTCCTGCAAGAGATGTTAAATGAGGACCCCACTGTAGAATCGAGTCGAGTGTGATGCCTAAGAAAACAGTTTTATTGACGAATTCTAGTTTCTCTTGATTTAATACTATGTCACAATCACTACTTTTGACGTTTGGTAGAGCGAATCTTATGCATTTCGTTTTTTTTCCATTCAATACTAAGTTATTAGCAGTAAACCAATTATGGACCTGCAATAGGGCGTTATTTAGGTCGTCAAGATTCGTGGTACGTCTATTTACCTTAAATATTAAAGAAGTGTCGTCAGCAAACAACACCATTTGTGGTTGATTTTCAAATAAATGGGGTAGATCATTAATATATACTAAAAAGAGGAAAGGGCCCAATATAGAACCTTGTGGTACACCCATTTTAACTTTTAAACCCATTGAATTAATTTGCAAACCTAATCGGGATCATACTAACTAGGATCATTAAGGTTGAGCGTGGCAGCGCAGTAGTTCTGTGGCGAGGGACTGCGACTGTTGTAGCTGTTCAGCGTACTGCATGATGAAGCTTGCTTTATGATCACCGTGGCTTCCACTTCGGGCGGCGTGTGGCTGAAAGACTCTCCTGAAAATAATCGTGAAGGAAGACCTGTTAGAGAACATGGAAAAACAAATAATGAGTAGAGAATATAGATTCCTATCGTTTTTGTAGGGCGGACATATTTCAGCCATTAATTTCAGAGTTACAAGGCATATTTTTCACGTGCTTCAGGGAATCTGACTATCTCAACCATAAATCTCACAATACCTCGTCATGAAGATGCCAAGTTATCTATGACCAAGTTACAGGTGATAGCCAAGTCACTTTCACCGATCTTTACCACTATTTATTTAAATGCATTTCTAGTTGTTTTCCGCTGGAACCGATCCGATGCTTCAGAGATAGCAGTAATTAAATCTTCATCTGCTCCAGGGTAAGAATGGAGTTGACTCATTTAAGATACAATGCGTGACAGCTTCTTACTCTAAACTTCTGAGATATTCTTTAAAGCCCTTACCTATGGGTGAGAGTCTCCTTTCATGCCGCGTGCCTTCTCTACTCTTCATGGGCGTCTGCTGGAAGGCGAGGAGGCACTTGTTGAGCTCTCGCAGCACGTTGTCTTCCTCCCACTGGCTTAGGGGCAGCTTGCTGTAGTCTTCAGCATCCATAAGGCAAACTGTTACCTGTAGAAATATTATAGTCGAGACATTCGAAAAAAAGAAGACAATCAGTCGACAAATACAAGGAAGAGGTCAAAATAGATACCAGTTTTGGTAAGAACCGGGTGATAATCATAATCATCGTCATCAGGTTAGCCTTTTTTCAATACCAACCATGTTGCAGTCAACATTGTTGTTCGGTAGTGATTTATTAAATTGTGACTTGACTTTGGGTTAAATGATACATGATTGCATTGTTCCTTTACTTGACTATTTTACAACACCTTAATCGTCCGGATACCCCATGAACCGCGTAGCCTTACCGTTTTAGGTTCATCGAGCAGTTCCACTTTGGTCTTCTGTCTCTTGTCGCAGATCCTGCTGAACAGCCTGACTCCTTCCACCTTGAGCACTTCGTTGTCTTCTAGCGCCTCTACCGACAACATCGCTGGTAGAAGTTCTGGCATCATGAACATTGATAGAGACTCCTGGGGATTAACAAACATTTTTGTTGTTGTGGAAATGTGGCTGAAATTCGCATTAAGAATACTTATAAGACGATATTCTTGTAGCCCAAGGAATAATCTAAAAAATATAGCACACTAATATAATTTGTATAAGAAGCCATAAACGACACGTGTTATGGCACTAAGCATTGGTAAATTAAAAACTACAAAATCCTGTCGTCTGAACGGTTTAAGTCTTTTAATTAAAACTAATTAAGACTGTCTAGCTTTTAATTTAGCTGTGTTTTGTGTCTTTCCATGTCTAAATTAACTTATTTTTTCTACGATACCTACCTGTGACTCTCCATCAATAAGCGTATCCCCGCCGACCCGACTAGACGCGAAGCACACTCGGATAGCCTCGTCGTTCTCGCACCTCTCAGGGCGTCCTTCGTGCCGCACCAGCAGCCTGCACAGCGGTAGTGAGCATTCTAACCAGTCCTCTATTGTCAACCACTGTTTTGAGGTCATCACCTGAAATATAACAATAATTATAATATGAGATTAGGGAAAGACTTCGAGGTCTGCCATGACTCTATTCAATGTGGATGCGTTGTTGGGGGACTTTCTTTTGTAAAATTGACCTTCAAAAACTTCATCAGCCTATTTTGAATAAATGACTTGAGCTTGACTTTTATTTTGTTTGGGATTTTTGGGCTGGTCTCATCAGCTAAGCCATCAAACTATCTAGCTATCTGAGCGATAGCTATTTTCTCTTGATCTTGGAGACCGCTTACATCAGCAATGCAACTGTCCAAACTTTGTGATGAGCTTTGGTGGTCTTATAAGAGGAAACGGCGCCTCCTACCATGTGTACGGGTAGACCACCGAAGTACTTTAGTTGAGGTAGAAATCTCACACTTCCCACACTCTCACGGTCCCACCTATAGACCGGTCGTCTGAAGGTTTCCACCGAGACAAGGTACTATGGACGATCGAAAAAAGATTCCATGATGATGATAAACAGTCACACTTAGAGCATGATTATAATTTGTATTTAATTTTTATAAACTGCTACTATTTAATAAGAGTATAGAAAGCAACACTAGTGTATTAGTTTTATGAATGGACATGTATAATAATGTATGCCAAGTGTAACCGTGCGTGTTGTTCAGTCATAAAGTGCGTCCACTAGTCGTAAAGTGGGTGAAGTTTACCTGTCTGCTTAATTTAATGGATCCCTCGTTGCTACTCTTATCTAACCATTCGAAGTAGTGGAGCAAGCTTTTTAATTTGTTCCTTTGCGATTTTCTAGAACAAAAGAGAAACGATTAATCAAAACACCGACAGGCTGTGATTGGAACAATAGTCTAGTCAACAAGTGCTTTTTTAGTCAAAACTTTTTAAAAGACTCGGAAAAATATGGTTGAGGGCTCATTCGATTCGGGATCGAATCTAGAAAGTTTTTGAAAAAATTCAAGACCCGCTCGAAAAAATTGCAAAAGTTATTAACAAATTATTATTATGAGCCAGTTGTGTCCCACTGCAGGGCAAAGGCCTCCCTTCCTTCCTCCCATTTTTTAAATTAAATTATTATAAATTATAAAAAGTAAATTAGTAAACAAAAACAAAGGGGTTTAGTTTTTTTGGTATATCTCGAAAACTATTTGATATATTTTGATTTTGAAAAAAGATTCAAAAAGAGGAGAAAATTTCCTAAAAAAAACTCTCAACTCGCGAAATTGTAGGACCAATATTAAAAAAATTACAGGGAGCTGAAAGTACGCCTGAAAACGGGTACTCGGGTTTCCGCAAGCCACGCCCCCTTCGAGCGCTTTAATGAAAAATATTATTTAAACATATTAAATGTTGATATTAAAATTTGAAAAAAATCAGACATGTACAGGACAAATTAAAGAATGAAATGCCGTAGAAAAAATATTTTTATCGCGATTTTATAAAATGTTATCCATAAATTAATTAACAATTTCTTCCGACGGGGCTATAGACATTGCAAGTTGCATAATTGTTAAACCAGAAATCTCAATTTTTTTTCCTCTCGTGGAGCTATTCTTCAAAGATTCAAGAAAGGATTTCCGTCGAGTAAATTAAAAAATTGTTAATTTTCGATTTGTTATTAACAAATTACCTAGGCGGCAAATTAAATATTTAAATAAATGTTACAAGAATTATTTTTTTTCCAATGTCGATGATCATTCGTTTTTCTATCAATAAAAGCTACCTAAAAATATTTTTTTATAAATTTTAATTCTTTTTGTTTATAAAATTGTTATAAACAAATAGATTATTTATAAGATAATTGAATTTTTTTTTTGGAAATAGATTCCTCGTAAAAAATTATGAATTTTAAGATAAAAAACGATGCTTAAAAAAATTTTTTTATTGCTAAAAAACCGTTTTGTTAATTAACAATTTTTTTTTACCACTTGTTAATAATATTAAGGTACGCTTTTTTTTTAAATATCATTATTTATTATCCTCCTTAATAATCAAAAAAAAAAATTTGGTTTTTTTTAAATTTTCATTGTTTATTAAATAAACAATTTGTTATAAACAATTAATTTTTTTTGTATATTTTTTGTAGAATTCTTTACACTAAAATAAAACCGACTAATTACCTTTTTGCAAAAAAAAAAAATATTTATATTTATTTTCGAATTAATTTTTTTTTCCGCAAAAAGGTAATTGGTCGGTTTTATTTTAGTGTAAAGAGTTCTAAAAAAATTATACAAAGAAAAATTAATTGTTTATAACAAATTGTTTATTTAATAAACAATGAAAATTTATAAAAAAAACGATTTTTTTTTTTTTATTATTAAGGAGGATAATAAATAATGATATTTTTAAAAAAAACGTACCTTAATATTATTAACAAGTGGTAAAAAAAAATTGTTAATTAACAAAACGGTTTTTTAGCAATAAAAAATTTTTTTTAAGCATCGTTTTTTATCTTAAAATTCATAATTTTTTACGAGGAATCTATTTTCAAAAAAAAATTTCAATTATCTTATAAATAATCTATTTGTTTATAACAATTTTATAAACAAAAAGAATTAAAATGTATAAAAAAATATTTTTAGGTAGCTTTTATTGATAGAAAAACGAATGATCATCGACATTGGAAAAAAAATAATTCTTGTAACATTTATTTAAATATTTAATTTGCCGCCTAGGTAATTTGTTAATAACAAATCGAAAATTAACAATTTTTTAATTTACTCAACGGAAATCCTTTCTTTAATATTTGAAGAATAGCTCCACGAGAGGAAAAAAAATTGAGATTTCTGGTTTAACAATTATGCAACTTGCAATGTTTATAGCCCAGTCGGAAGAAATTGTTAATTAATTTATGGATAACATTTTATAAAATCGCGATAAAAATATTTTTTCTACGGTATTTCATTCCTCAATTTGTCCTGTACATGTTTGAATTTTTTCAAATTTTAATATCAACATTTAATATGTTTAAATAATATTTTTCATTAAAGCGCTCGAAGGGGGCGTGGCTTGCGGAAACCCGAGTACCCGTTTTCAGGCGTATTTTCAGCTCCCTGTAAAATTTTTAATATTGGTCCTACAATTTCGCGAGTTGGGAGTTTCTTTTAGGAAATTTCCTCCTCTTTTTGAATCTTTTTTCAAAATCAAAATATATCAAATAGTTTTCGAGATATACCAAAAAAACTAAACCCCTTTGTTTTTGTTTACTAATTTGTTAATAACTTTTGCAATTTTTTCGAGCGGGTCTTGAATTTTTTCAAAAACTTTCTAGATTCGATCCCGAATCGAATGAGCCCTCAACCATATTTTTCCGAGCCTTTTAAAAAATTTTGACTAAAAAAGCACTTGTTGACTAGACTACAATTCCACAAATCAATTTGAACTAGTTTTCCTGATTGTTATGTCAGCGAATGTTAATTATTTATTATTTATACTTTAGGTATAGGTATACGTAGTAGTACTTACTGGGTTTCTAGAAAATATCGGACTCATCTTTGCCTTCCGTTTTATCCTCGGTCTGGGATTACGTTTGGGAAATTGGCTACCTATATTTTTTTCAAGCTCTAGTCAAAAAAATGATTTGGAACTACTTTCCAACTATCACTGTCAGGAATCAAGCCGGCCACCTTGATAGTTACAGCATTCCAGTCACAAAGTTACCGTGTTTGTTTAACTTAGTACTCACATACCTGTGTAAATTCTTAAAAAAATGTGTAAAGTTGAAGTCTTGCAAGGTGGGGTGTGTCTTGAGCGTCCGCTTGGGGTTGGTGGAGAAGAAAGCGTGAGCAACCAGCGCTGACACGAAGTTGTAATCGAGTTCGGTCGCATCACCTACGGGAAAAATATTATCTGTTATTAGTGTTTAGAGTCGACTCATATCTTTCGTCTAAAATGGTCCTCATCAGATGAAAAGCGAGAAACCTACTTATGAGGTCTGCGACGTAACGAACATGTTTTTCCTCTATCTATCTGCTTTAAGTTCCGGTCAAACTGTTACAGGCAACAGGCAAAGTCCAAAGGCTCCGGACAGTAGACACCTCCATACAAATAATGATGTGAAGTGGGTGATCCTTTATTCCGATCACCCCAGCGTTACTGTTGCAAACACTTCTTTCAATATCACACTTCACAGTGGACTCGCACACATTCCAGGAACACTTCTTTCAGCTATTCAATTACTCTGTGAAGCTAGGCCCTTGCCGAGGTTGCGGGTTGTTCGAAAGTGATACCGCGGCCCCGGAACATAAAGGCAATAGAAGAAACATGGGTGTGTTTTAGTCAGTACAAGTCTGACACTCCGCCCCGCTCCGCCCAGAGCGGGGGAAGTTATTTGATTATTTCCCATCCGCAAAAAAAGGCTAGGCCCTAGCCTTTTCTCAACTATATTGGAGTCAACCAGAAATACCAGATTCAGCTGAATACCAGTATTTTACATATAACAACTGTCTATCTAACCTCCACAACTCAGTTACTAACTGGGTAATATGATATTTCTTTTACTACCTGTAACGACTGTCAAATATCTTCAAATGACAGCCGGGACCACCGGCTTAACATGCTTTCCCAGGCACGGAGGAAACTCGGTATGTTATGGGTCACTTGTCCACGGACCAATTTAGGCAAGCGCGCCTTAACTTCAAAATCAATCAGAACAGGAGCTATTATTTAGCCACGAGCTACTCTTTATATATACCTAGATATAAAGTGTATTTGCCGATAATAGTAGGTATCAGCAAATAAAACACACACTTATCGACACCTATGTATCTCTTCATTAATTCATGAGTCGTCCTACGTCCGGTTCCAATAAACAAAAAACGATTCGTTTTGCTTACGGATAGTATTTTCTACGAGACGTACGCGTACCTATGTCAAACTACTACCATCCGTAAGCAAAACGAGTCGTTTTTTGTTTATTGGAACCGGGCGTTAGCTGCATAACAGCGTTATTATTTAAGCACTATACCAGTACACCAGTACCACCATACCAGTCGCGAATAGCCTTAAGCTAAAAGAATCGTTCCTACTCACACCAACACTCGACAAGGCCAAATAGGGCTGAAATTTCAAATAATACACACCTACATTCAAAACCCGATTATTAAAATCCAATTAAGTACAGTGTCTTGAAATAAAAGAAAGAAGTTTAAATTAAACTCTTTTCAAAGCTACGCGGCCCCGAGTTCAGATATCCGACATCCCACTCCCACTGCGGCATTACCTAGATTATAGGTACCTACTAAGTTAATGTAGTCTACCCTATAATATACCTTTATGTAACTTGAAGCTATAAAGTTTAACAAAGGGTAGGTTTATAAGGAGCAATGTCTGTTTATTTAATTCCAGATTGAAGCTGTACTTACAAACTTGATCTATGTCTAGATCTTATCGTTTTATATTCGAAATAAACTAGCAGTAACTCGCGACGTGACCTTTGTCCGCGTGTAAGAATTTTAATAAAAATATGAATTTATAATAAAAATACGGGTTTTGTACGGTATACGGTAAAGTCCTGTCAAAATCGGTCGAGCCGTTTCAGAGATAAGCAGGAACAGACAGACATATTTTTTTAAAACAATAAAAATGCTGTTATTTTGAAGTTCCAAACAGACACTGCAATTTAATTAATTGTTTATAGGTTTAGACGTATCTAAGAAGCTTGCGTGGATGTTGAAAATTCACCAACGGAAAAAAAAGATTAAAATTATCCTACGTCCCAAATCCTCAGATTTTAAGTCATGGCAAACAAAAAAACGTTTAAATAAAAGTTAGGATACCTTCCTTGTTCTATGTTTAATTATTATCTGGCGGTTAGGGCTTGTCCGGAGTCCGGATACGGATTAGGTGTCTTCGGTTTTTCTGACGTAATGCGTACAAGCTCCCCCGGAGCCCGATAATAATGCAGGGTATTATGTAACTGAGAAACCTAAGCAGCTCTCATGTAAGAATGTAATCTTGCTCGAAACTTAGGTACCTACTGTTGGTTGTACTTAAATGTTTTTTTTCAATAGACGCTTATATTGTTTTATAGGTTCCCGCACTGAAGCGACCTGCTTCCCTACTGTCTAATAACAAATTTAAGTCAACAGTTTAACATTGACAAGTTTAATTGAATGAATGATTTTGAAATAATCATACCAAAGTTATCATCCACGATATCGAACGCAGGACCTTGCAGCGTCTACTACCAGGAACTAATCGACTACCAAGCAAAAAGTCTTAATTATAAAAATGAAAAGATTTCGTCAATCGACAACCCGATGATTACCTACCTACTTTAAACCCATCACTAGCTCAATTAGTTTGGGCTGGCCAAACCCAATCAAGTGCCAAATTGGCAATTAAATAATTTACTTTATTTTATGAACGCTTACAAAGCAGAAGTGCCAATGTGAGGATCGCTACTGCTGTCGCTTTTTAGTTTCTGCTTACTTGCATGGGGAAAAGGCGTGAGATTATGTATGTATTAACTCACTTTGTTGCTGTAAGCTGAACATGAGGCCTTTGGGTGGCTTCCAGCGCTTGAGGTGCAGCGCCTTGTTCACCATTATCCTGATAGTGTTGTCGAGGAAGTGCCTCCGTTCGTCCTCCGTCATCTCCTCCTCGAGGAACGCCTCCAACCCTTTCATCAACTCCGGGTCCTTGATATCGTCTTCTGGATCTATACCTATGCTGTTGGTATAAAAAAGAAAAGCAATCAGGTAGGGTAAAAAAATAGCTGTTGCTAAGGACTTTGCTTTTTTAAAACTATAATTTTAAAAAGAAAACGCTTTTTGCGATAAACTTATTAACCCATTACAAAATCTAAGCCCCCAAGGTTAATCATACTCATTTAATTTTAATAATCAAAGTGATATTGTTTTTAAACTACTAATACTCACTTGCACATGTCATGTATTTTCAACATGCTGGCTGTGAGTTTTGCCGGCGAAGACGCCAGCAGCAAGTGTTTCAAGTGACGCTGCACCGACGTCCACCAGGGAAGATCACAAGGTAACATTACAAGCGCCATGCTAAAATATTTTATTCTTGTTAGTTTTGGTGTAAGTGTATTTCAGAAATTTAAAGTTCGCGGTGTTCATACTTTATAATTATATAGGAATGCGTTCATGCTAAAGTTAATTGTGATTGGAAAGTGATTTGTTTGAATTAATTGCTAAACTTAAGGCAATTGGGAATATTATTAGAACCAGTTATAAGATTACCATTAAAAATAAACCAGTTGGCAACAATATCGATATCGTAACGTTTGACACATTTAACTGGCACGATAGTAGCAGCTGTGTTAATACGAACGCTCCCGTAACTGTTTGACGTTTGACATTTGCAGTTTCGACTGCGCGCAGTGGTTCTATTGGATAAGTGCTTGGTGTTTTATTACGATTTATCCATATTTTGTATTATTTTACGACTAGTTTAAAAGTGAAACAATGCACAAGGTTATTTAAACCATAATTATACAATACAAACTAATATTTAGACTAGTTTCATTCATAGTAATAAAAATATATTACGAAATAAATGCCCGAGTTGCGTGTTTAAGGAACAAGTTTTATCAACTAACAAAATCCTTGGTAATTGTCATAATCAATAAATACCGCATAAAAAAACGAGTTCATAATATGGAATACGGCTGTATGTGTACCTAGTCATATGGTATATGATACGGAGCGCGAGTCAATATCAAAGTACAAAGGTCGGAAAAATGACTGTGAAGAGTAAGTTATTAAAAACTTTAATCCTTGGCGCTCCTGCGTCAGGAAAAGGCACTATATCTTCTCGAATAGTAAAAAAATACAATGTAGCACATGTCTCTAGTGGCGACAAGCTAAGGGACCACATTGAAAAACAAACTGACCTAGGAAAAGAAGTCAAAAAGTATTTAAATGAAGGAAAACTAGTACCTGATGATGTGATGATAAAATTTATGATCACAGAACTGAAAAAAGTTGAGAGCCAACCATGGTTGCTGGACGGATTCCCAAGAACAGTGGGTCAAGCTAATGCATTGTGGAAAGTACAGCCTGTTGATGTTGTAGTGAACTTAGTGGTGCCTTTCGAGGTGATCATTGATAGAGTGAAGAACCGCTGGGTCCACTTGGCATCAGGAAGGGTATACAACATTGGTTTTAACACACCCAAAGTGGAAGGCAAAGATGATGTGACTGGTGAGGACTTGGTTCAAAGGCCTGATGACAAACCTGAAGCAGTACGCAAGCGTTTAGAGATCTATGACAGCATAACAAGACCTGTGATAGAGTTCTATAAACAGAAAGGTATACTTAAAGAGTTTGAAGGACGCACTTCTGATGAGATTTGGCCAAAAGTAACTGCCTACTTAGATCCGATTTTTAAAAAGTAAGCTTGAAAACTTATCAATAGAAGGATAATTTGTGGATGCTTTAGTTTTAGTCTCTGATAACAAATTTTACTGGTGCTCGGAACAAATAGAATTAAGAGTAACATATAATATCAATGGGAAATAATATATGAATTTTATAGAATTTTTATGATTGTTAATTATTTGCAAAGCAGAGCCATTTTATTCATGTTTACCTTTTGGTATGTTGCATTGAACAATTTTAGTTTTAAGTACTTTATTAGATTTTATCAATCATGTACCTATCACTAATTTACTTTTAGCTTCACAGACATTTTTGTTACTTGTTTATCAGACCATATCCATGTAACTAAGGCTTTAGAAAAAGCTTACACTATAAGTACCTTTAAAATTATGTCAAATGTTTTGTTGAATGTGCAATATAATCTAGAAATAGTAATAGAGAAAGACAGATATAGTGATATAGATGTAGAGAGAATGATTCATGTGTAGCACATTGGTTATTGTCCTAGTCTTCCTATAAATATGTACTTATTTTTTATTAGTGTAGTACTTATTGAGTAGCTAAAAATATAATTCAATAGGAAAATAGTGCCTTAAAAGGGCTCACAAGATATTATCAAATTATACATAACTCCTACTAATGTTAGGGAATATGAACTAAAATCAAGTTCCTGATTATAACCCAAAAATCGCCATAATACGAGCTCAAATTAAATCACAAAGTTATTGATTTTTTTGTTAATTTTTTAAAATATAAATTTTGTTAAAAATAATTTGTACTTCTTGTTGAGTTTCTTTGTTTATTGGAATAATAAACGATATTGTAGTTTTAACAGATATTGTTTAATTTAAAATTTCCACTAGAGAAGCAATACATGCAGTAAGTAGTACCTACCAATTCGTTTTTATTTGTCGTCTTATTGACTGCAAAAAAATAAATAATGCGAGTCTTAAGAATAATCATTTATTGCTTTACGTCGACTTTTACACTCGATTTGGAATTTAATTTTGTTGAAAGTACCTACCCACCTCGTAACCATGTCTACTTTGTTTGTGTGGTAGGCTATTGTTTGTTTACGTTAATCTACGTCAGTGTGATTAGATCTGTCTGCTGTGGGCAAGGATTGATAACATCACGATTCAATAACTACCTGCAGCGAAAACGATAGGGTTATCAATTTCTGAGTTTTATCGCTGTAGCTACGTCGAAACCAAACATAAGTCTGTTATATATTAAGATTCATAAATTTACATACAAGGACAAAAAGGCTATGTACATATGAAAATATCTTTAGCAATAAAGTTGAGTATGCATATACGGCTTAGCATGACGAAGGCAATAAATTCGATGAATCTGAGAAGCTTTTAGAAACTTATAAATGCTTTGTACATTTGGAAAAAGGAATACACATAATATGTCAGATAATAGGATGTATTTAGTTACCTTAGAGCGAATGCGTTGCAATTGAGGCACAATAATTAGGTATTTCGTAAACACTATTATAACACCATCAGTCACTGTCGCCTCGCGACAACCGGCTTCTTTTTACGCACTTTTCTCATTATCTACAAGGGAACCGTCCACTGGTATTCTTTAGCATGTAGAATATCTTATTGCTTTTCTATAAGACAAAAATAGTGTAGGGAGAAACGCGGGCCGGCTGCGGGCAGACACGAGCGCGCAAACCCCGACTATTTTTAGCTGCTTTCGTGCATCGGCGCTGAAATTAGATTGTAAATAAAAAGTTTGGGTTAACAGAAGTCGAAGGCCTCATTATTCGTTATTGTAGGTCATCACTTAAACTAGCACCCTAAGGGTTTCGGCCTAATTCGTAATTAAAGTTACCACTGCTTTTGTATGAATCAGTATTTCGTGTCGCGCTTTGAGAAGAAGTTAGTCGGCCACAATATTTCGTTCATGGCCAGTTTATGTAGGTTATACACTTATTTATAGTATTTTGCGATTTTACATTGTCATCAAAAGCGCTTATTGTAACTTCTACACAATAAACAAAGAGTTTTAACAAGATAGGGGTAAACGTACCTAACACCGTCCACCAGTTTAGCTGCTTCCTGGTGGCTTATTGACCTATACGAAGGTACTGGAAGGCAATCCTAGTGCCGATATTGTTTTCAGATATTGTCAAAACAATCTAGCGCGAAACAGCTACACTCGAAACTTGTAACAACTTTTCACTCACTGTACGGAATTAGAACATTGATGTCTCATTGACTGTAGTTACTCAATTAATATTTCTGGCGTTTATATTAATATCCGATCCCGATGCCTGAGATTAGAGGTTACCGATCGGTGTAAATAGAGGAGCGAAGTGTAAAGTGTACGAGCTCATCGACGAGCCAGGCTGTACTGACGCCGACGGCCCGACTTTCACTGGGGGGTGACTACCCTTGCCCTGCCGGCTGTCGCACCCTCCACCCTCGCCAGTGACGTCACTCGGGCGCGTCACGACCTACGACGCCGTACGACGCCGCCACCCGATGCTCGATACCCCGCTCCCTAATAGCACGCCTCGTGAAATGTCGCTGCTGCTCCCGAAACGTTACGTAAAATAAATTATGAAAGTACCTACCCACAACCTGCGTCAGCACACTACATCATTTTCATACGGTTAAGGTCGCTCTGTGCCAAAATTAAAGAACTTAAGATCAACTTACCCAGGTTTATAAATCTTTCTCAGACGAACATTATGGAAACATCTAACGATACCTACCAATGTACTTACGTATATGTGCTCCTCAAGATAAGTAAATACTTTGTAGTCTGGTCTAGTGCTAGCGGAAAAAGGAGAAAAAGGAGAGAAAACATCAGAACAATATCGGTGGTCATGTTTCATGTTACTGAATCTTTTTTGTATACTAAAGGGGCTTGCGTTAGGCCGTAACTCGCCTGATGTAAAGTGATGAAGCGGCCTGGGGTGGAGCACGCTTGCCTAGAAAAAAACCGGATCATCGAACTTTGAAGAGATTCAGATTATAAAGACCAGGGAACCGAGAAGCCGGCAAACTTAGTCGGAAATCTCTCCTGTAAAGGTTAAGTAAGTAGTAGGTTAATTAAGCCAGTAGAGGGGGATAGGGTCGAATAGGTTTTTGTCAAAATATTAAAACGTTAAACGGGTCGATCTTGACCATGACAGAAAGCGAATTTGGCCCCGATTGTCGCTAGTAGATCTTTGACAATCGTTAGAAATATAAACCCTAAAGTCTGACAACCAGTTTTCAAAAGAGTATGGTGTTATCCAGTAACTGGGTTGTAGGGGTCTGCTTTACTTAAAATACTGCATCCGGATTCCGAAGACTGGAAAGCGAAGTCCAATGTATTTGGGAAAAGGTACGATGGTGATGGTAAGATAGGTACTCGGCTAAGGACTTTTGGTAAGTTTTGTACCAACTTACTGTAACTTTTATACAGTCACCAACTCACCATTTACAAAATAGGTTTTAAAGAATCGACAAATCGAATCGCTACAAAACCGAAATTGTTGACGTGCTTATAAGTAATAAGGTTGGTCCGAACTCTATATCAGGTTCATAAAAATAAGGAATTTATTTATCGAATCGTTTCTCTAATATTTTGGTTTATTATAAGCTATACAAATATTAGTTTATGAAGGTGCCACCACAAATATTAACATAACAAGTTATCCAGGCTTAAGTTAAATAGCATAGGAGTTACTAATACAGAAAGAAAATGGCAATTAAATCAGAAGAGTGGAAAGAACACCCTAACCTGCAAATTATGTTTCTTCGCTCTTGTTTATTGGCCGTACAGAAAATCGCGATCTTTGGATTAAAACATTGCTGATTTTAAATGATAATTATTAGAAGTTTTTATGTACGGTATGATTTTATGTTTTCACCTCAAAGGATTTTCACGAGACACTAATATTTTCTACTCGAGTCCGCAACCATGAATCGCTTTACAGTTTGTATTACTTAATATAAAAAAGTCCTAAGTGAGAAATCGAACACAATACCCAAACTATCATTGCTTTTAGTCAGTTTTAGGTATGTTGTAGCTTCACACTTCAATTCCATGTTAAAACTTTTTTTAACTGATTGGCTTTTTAACTGAATTTCAATTAAAATCAATCAATTTTAATTAAACAATGTATGTAATGTGTATATCTTTATGATTTTTAGGAAAAGTTGTAAAAAAACATCGAGCAAGGTTTACGTTTAACAAAAGACGTCATATGCCTTTCCATATCCCTAAGCTCACAGCGGTCCGTAGTCGTCTACGTTCTCTGAGGAATGAAAATCACCCCAAACTTTCCGTCCACAGCGCATGCGTGGATGCTCAATTCCCTGTCTCTTTCAGATTTCTCATGCAGTCTTGTCTTGTCTAAGAGCTCTTCTGTCGTCTGCGAGCCTGGTATAGTAGCCGCCCGTAGAAAATTGTGGCCGCCCTACGCAGGCTACATTGGGCGGGCTGGGGCGGAGCGGCGGTATCCGCCTTAAAAGTTACCTAACTATGCATAAGTTTTTTTTTTAATTGAAAACGTTTGAAAACATGTTATAAAGTTTATTTTGGCTAGCAACTATGTAGTTTTGCAATCATTTTCGACAGCATGTACTTATGTATTTGTTCAGACAGGAAGAGGCAAATAGTTTTCTTGGCACGATACAACATTATTAAAAGCACAAACATATAAATTATCTGAACATGTAAGTAGTAGAGGCAATTAGGAGCTTCATTAAAATATTACTAAAAGGTCATCTATTTAAAGAACATCTTAATTAAAGATTGTTATCAAAGTCGTGCGTGATTGTGAATGAAGCCCAGTTAATGCTATAAAGTCCTCCAAATAGTTCGGCGTACCTTTTGTTGCTATGAAGCCTTAGTAATGTGGCCACGTGACATCGACTCAGAGCCGCCCTCCGGAACAGCTGGTGGGCGGAAAGATTTTGCCGGGATTCCCACAGATTTTCTTACTTAGAAAACATTTGAAATACAGGAATAAATTAGGGCGCATGACTTTGGCTGTTACGTCGCTATAAAAGTAATTATTTAGAAACTTTGAGGGTTGCTATTTATTTAAGATATACTTTATGGTTATTAATGTGATGTTAATTTTAAGGTTTCTCAGAACTTATTAAAGTTAGTTAGGTAACCTTATAAATGGTCTATAAAATTAATGTTGGCCGACTAACTTATTTATTTATTTTTATACCTACCGTCTTCATTGTCTTCATCGTACGCCTTTTTTTTTTTTTTTTTTTTTTTTCGGGTGGGAAATCATCCAATGACTTCCCCCGCTCTGGGTGGAGCGGGGGGGCATGTCAGACTTGTACTGACTAAAACCCACCCATGTTCCTTCTGTTGCCCTTTACGTTCCGAGGCCGCGGTATCTCTTTCGAACAACCTGCAACCCCGGCAGACGTTGGTCCTGACAGGCCCCTCTGCTTTGCTGACATCTCTTTGAGGCGCGCGTGGAACACTAACGCGCCGTCGACACGGCAAATACCTAGTTTGACATATCCATGCAAATTTTCTTGACAAGCAACGCCACCTTGACCTGTTCATCAGTGTTCATAATATAGATGTTTTGTTTACAGTTAATACCAATACTGAGGCTCGTACCTCCCATGGGGTGCCCTTACTATGTAGCCGCTTGTTAGTTTTTGACCTGGCTGGAGGTCTTCTCAAGGCATCTACAGTAATTGCCCAGTTAAGCAGACGATAAACGGTTGAACTGCGAGATGCCAAATTAAATACCAATACCTACATCATTATTTTTTTTAGTAATCGTAAAATTAGGTGTAGGTATGTAAGTTTACATAGAATAAGTAGTTGCAATAAGGTAGCCACTGATGCCGGCAGCTGTGTATTAAGTATTTTCCTCACTGTTATACTCTGAGTGCTTAATTAAAGAGTTTTTAGGCTTCTGTACCTCAAAAGAAAAAATGTAGGTAACCCTTATAGGATCACTTTGTTGTCCGTATGTCTGTCAAATCCCTTAATATTGGGAACGCGTTGAGGCATCGAGTTGAATTTAATAACAAGTAGGTACCTATGTGATTCCTTGGAGCTGTGAAAAAATACATTCTACGTAATCAAAAGATATGGCCGTTTATAAATATCTCAAGTTTGCACAGAACCTTCATTGCGCGAGTCCGAGTCGAACTTGGCAGGTTTTTTTATTATTTTAATCGTTTTTTTACAGTTATTAAAGTTATTACTAACTTCTGAACAAATCAATTTAAATGTTTGCTTACCACTTTTTTAAGAATACCCATAGAAATGGTTTTTGTTACATTGGCGCAGTAGAAAAATAATTTGGTACCTATACAAAAACTTATCTAAGTTGATAAAATGATAGTAGTGATGAATAGGAACTGATATGATAAGTTATCATTTTGTCAAAATAACATAGTGTTGCAATCATTGTGACACAGGAACTACATTATATAACTTCAAACAAACAACTGTTCTATTACACAATTTGTACAATTTGATTGGAAAGAAAAATCTGGGACTTTTTATTCATAAAAACGAATGAACGTGTGAAATAATGAATTAATCATAAATTGCTTCGCTCTTGACAATCAATCAGTCCATTATCTACACTTGACTGACTTCTCCAAATCAAGGGCCATTTTATTATTAAATCAAAAGATTAGAACCGAATTGTCTGTGTCGATAGATAACTTCGTTCAAACATCTTCGAGTATTCTGTTCTCCTGGTCCAATCGACCTCTGGGGCGGACAGAACAACCCCAAAGAGCGGCGTCATTCTTGGGGTAAAGGTCACGCGAAATGCCAAAGATACATTAGTTACATTACATAGTTTTGGCACGTACTGACAATTTGCAAGGTCCCTGCCTTCTGGAAGTTATGTAACGAACGACACTGTTAGTTATAACAAACGTTAAGGTATGACATTATTGTTTTACTAATCTGTTTCAAACATTGTTTTAAAATCTTGAGAACCAAAAAAGAAGAACCAAATTTGAATTTATTTTAGTATACATAAATAAATTAGCACAATGTCAACTTCAAATGCAGGACTTAACAATAATTATATTCAACCCTTACTCGTCAGCTAAATATGACGTCACGATTATGTAGCCATTTACCCGTGTCACCCCCAGTGAGTAACCCCTCGTGTTCCACCGACGTCAGCGCCGACTCGTGACCCCTTGTACCAGGGCTTTATGAAACAATGGAGATATATCCACCCCTTCAGTTTGTGCGGACGTCATATATCGATCAGCTTACGTCTGGCTACAAATGCGTAATAGTGCAGCAGACTGGATCAGCTTATAAGTTTGTATGTTGGAATAAGTTCGGTTATAGTCAAATAATCTATGATTGCTCATAATTTTATGTATTTTATGAAAAGGCAGATTTACAGTGTACTAAGCTAATTGTTACTTTTTAACGTACGAAGTTAAAAAAAGGGATTCTCTAGGATCCTCCTTCTAGAGAAATCGAGGGAACTTTTAAATTCTTTGCACACTACATTTGGTTATTTTATAATGACTCTTGCATGTGTTTGTATAAACTACCTATTACAACTAAAAATGGAAATACAAAAAACTTTCTTGGAAAACAAAACAAAACGGCTTAAAAAATATAATTGAAAAGTACAGTGTAATTAATATACTATATAGTTTACCTAATTATAACGATTACTTAACTTTTTAGGGTTCCGTAGTCAACTAGGAACCCTTATAGTTTCGCCATGTCTGTCTGTCCGTCCGTCCGTCCGTCCTCGCTTAATCTCTGTGACCGTTAGCACTAGAAAGCTGAAATTTGGTACCAATATGTATATCAATCACGCCGACAAAGTGGTAAAATATAAATTGGAAAAAAATGTTTTATTAGGGTAGCCACCCTAAATGTAAAGTAGGAAGTGTTTTTTTTTTAATTTCAACCCTAACGTGTGATATATTGTTGGAAAGGTATTTAAAAATGAATAGGGGTTTACTAAAATCATTTTTTGATAATGTCAATAATTTCGGAAATAATCGCTCCAAAAGTAAAAAACAATGTGCCCCCCCCCCCTCTAACTTTTGAACCATAAGTTTAGAAAATATGAAAAAAATCTGAAAAGTAGTACTTTATAAGGACTTTCTAGGAAAATCATTTTGAACTTGATTGACACAACAGTTTTTGTACAAAAAAGACAAAAAGTTGTATAATTTTGTACAACTTTTTGTCTTTTTTGTACAAAAACTGTTGGAGCGCCTACCGCGGAACGTGCAATATTGCACGCTCCTCCACCTTTAAACTCATAAGTGGGAACACTTATTGTGACGGACGGGAAACTACGGAACCCTACACTGAGCGTGGCCCGACACGCTCTTGGCCGGTTTTTTATTTCTTTTTCTCGTTTATAGGGTTCCGTACCTCAAAAGAAAAAAACGGAACCCTTACCTATATGATCCCTTTTTTGTCCGTCTGTCTGTCTGTCAAGACCCTTTATTTGAGGAACGTGTGGAGCCATCGATTAGTTGAAATTAAAACCAAATACTGAAGTCTGCGGTCTCTTGTAGCTGTCAAAATTCAACGCAATCAAAATATATAGCCGTTTATGTCGTGTTTCTCATACATTTGTAAAGGGAATAAAAAAAATGCCAAGAAGCAATAACATAGTAAAGGGAAAAATCCGGACACCGTAAGTTTGTATGCGATCTACGTCGATGTAGGAGGACAAAAGTTTACCAACAGCAAAGTTAAGTTTGTCCTTCAATACAGTTTATCGTACTTTCATTGGTTACCTACAATATTGTACGGAACTCTGGGTGCGCGAGTCCGTCGCGCACTTGGCCGGTTTTTTTAAAGTAATTTATTAATTATGAACGAGTGCAACTCTTAAGAGCAAACTTCTGACTAACAAAATTTGAGGGATTGCAAAAGCAATTAACAAGAAATAACTGCCTTTTTATTTATTTATTCATACAAAAAGTTTAGTAGAGTGAGGGTAAGAGTTTCGTTAGCATAACCTTTGCGAAATATTTTTTTGATTGTGACTGTCGTTTCACCAGTATCATTAAAACAATTGTTAAACCTACAATTGTACCAAAGGTGTCTTGATCGAAATTTAAGTTCCTTAATGAATAAGTTGTTAAACAAAAACTTCATGGCACAAAACTTTTCTTTTTTCATTTGAGATAAAACTACGAGAAAAAGCATGTCATAAAAACACGTCGTTGATGCCTCATAATAGTAAACATGGCCCTTTCGATATTTGCATTGCCCCAATATAGTCCCTTATCTAAACATTGTCATCGTTTATTATCAATCATCAGTCAGTTGCCCTACGCGAACCCTCCCCAGTGGTTATCTTGTATGACGTCAGCACCCCTCGCGGTCTACCCACCCCACCCGATAGTTAGACAAAACTATTTTCACCTTCTTACTATCATGTTGTCCTATTGTGTTCCACTAGCAAGCGCGGGGCGCTCGCGTTAGTTGTCAACTTGCGGAGTGTACGAACTGAGGAGTTTTCAACCTTTCTCACCCCTCATGCTACCCTAGTACATTCGTAGTCGAAGCGTTACGTCACTACGCAAAATGTTAGGAACCGACTACGCCAATAAACCCCCTCATAGCAAAGCGCGACGAAAATGTCTCCGATTTGCAAAGTTCGTAGTAGAGTGCTACGAATACGGTAATAGTTGACTAGAATTAAAATTAACACGGTAAACAATACTATTATTTTTTTGAATAAATAATGCTGAAGTCTTTTCTAGTCATATTAGAACCACAATTTTATACATGAATAAATTATTATTAAAAAAAAGTACTTTGTACAGTTATTAACCATGACCAAATAAACTAAAATAAGTAAACAAACAACAAAATATTATAAAAGCTGATAATGTGATTGATAATTCCTTAGAAAGTCTGTAAAAACATATATTTATTATTTTTATTAGTATGTAAGTTTTTCTATATTGATAAAGTTTTGTTTATTTAAGTTAGTGCTTAAATTGATATTTTTACACACTGTGTCTACGTGTTTTTTCCATCTATCCTATCGCAGGTCTGCTGGAAGAAATTTCTTTATGAAATAAGCAGTATCTTTGTGCTCTTTTGTCTGTTTATATTTTTATTTTTCATAATGTTTTGTGTGTACATAAATCAATAAATAAAATAAGAACTCGATCCCTTACATGGCTTCAGAGTTTTAACCCTAAACGACTCGAAAATATAGTTTCAACAAAGGAAATTGAAAATTTAATTTAAAAAAAACGGTAGGTTTGTTTTGAAATGATTAAGTTACTACTTATTATAATACTTCACTAAACTAATTGTAATAAATGTCCATGTTTTTGTAGTGTTTGACTCAGCAGAAAAGTTTTATTTAAAAGTTCCATATCTCTGCACCCACAAGTTTAGCTCGAAGGACTAAAGAACAGCTTGTCTTTGTCAAAGTGCTTTTATTGGAAAATATCCTTTTATAACTTACAATTTATTATTTATGAACGCAAGGGCTTAAAATTTGGTTCCTCTACTAGTACATTTAACTTGAAAGATAATTCTCATTACACTTTTCGCTCGAATAATTGAATGTGTTGTGTTGTTAAATTTGTTGTGCACATGCCTATTTGCTTACGATTTATTCCTTATTTATTCTCATGTTATTTTCTATATCTGTATATATGAAAACAGTAAACACGTTATAAAGCACCTAATTAACATATTTTCAGTGTACATCATTCCAGAATTCCAAATATGCCTGACTATAAACACCACTATAAATTACAAAAGTATTGAGTGTACACAATCGTAATAGTTTTGTTTTGATAGCAACTATGTTCTGTACCAACTTTATAGACGTAGAGGAACACTGGCTGAAAACGTTTTCCTCCTGTTCCTGCTCTCCTGGTAGAAATAACCTCTGAAAGGCCGCCGCGCGTTCGGTCCCGTATTTTCAGTTCAAAGTTTCGAACGAGGTCCGAACTTGCACGCGTAGTAGTATTAAATAAATGGTTTTGCGTTTGTTTGTATTAAGTCGGTTTCATGTGTTAACTATGTAATGGACTTTTTTTTAGAACAAGTGCGTTCTTGGTTTGCATTTTTGTGTTTTTCTCGTTTTACTTTAAATAAGTACCTACTTTACATCTGTCTGTACTATTCAATGCACTACCAGAACAAAGTTTGGAGTGCGTTTTTTGCTTAGAGTTTGTTGCTTAACGACTTCGTGATGGCACCTTGTATTTTTTTTTGTAAACGTGTATGTAACAATTGATAAACAGGGTTTAAAAATACCTGTTCGTTATCTATATAAAATTTCCAGAGGAAAAAGAAAAAAACTAAACTAAAAACAAAATTTATTATAATGTTACCAGCTTAACAATTTAAAAAATACAAATAATGTTTACCGAAGTCGAAACCTACGCAACAAAAAAATGCTACGAGCAATCCGTAACTATCACACACTACGACGACAGCGTAGCGTAGATCGCTGTAGGCGTTTTCGTAGCGCTCGTAGAGGCTCTACGCTCCGCGCTCCATGCCTGAAATATCGACCCCTTCGTGACGTAGCGACCCAGAGACTACGCGTAGCTTATGGAGCCTTAGTAAAGAAAACCACAAAGCCTTTGGGGTGGTATTATCAGAATTCAATGGCATGTTATGGGGCTGATTCCCATTCCTCCCATGTTTTTAAAATGGTGTGGTAGTGAGAAATAAATTTTCCGTTTAAGTTTTATGCGTCGGTAAACGAATGTAATGAAAACAAAGTACGATTGAAGTCAATTATGTTTTTTCTTCGTTGTGAACTTTTAAATGGCGATGATTGAATAATAATAGAAAATCAATCTTTTATTGAAATTTTATTACAGTAGCTGTTATTTTACTATGGTATTTTTGTTATACTTAACTTCAATCAAGTAATAAATAAATAAAAAAAACACATTATTTCGTAAACTGCCTACATATGCGTATAGTTTTCTTGCAACTACCCGCAACGTCAAGCAACTAATCCACCAAACTATCGCGGTTGACCTCAAATTCGCAGATTCCTCTGTGCCTAAGTACCAAGACATCAGTCCTGGTAGAAACATATCCAGCCTAGATTTTGCCTGAAATTTCCCAACACATATATATGTTGTCCCAGTATTTAGGTACATGAAGTACTGGCGCGGTATTACCGGTTACAAAGGATAAAAGGACTCAGTGAGTTGGGAAACTACTCGCAAACAATGTTGGGCTTAAACATTGACTTTCCAATTACTATTCTTTTATTTATTTATTCATTTAATGTACAATTTAAAAATATAATAATAAATTTAATTTATTTATCTGCCAATGGCTTAATTGCCAAGAGCCTCGACCAATACCTGAGGAGGCTCTCGTTAGGCAGCTGGATCAAGGGCTTGATACAGAAAGCGGTACTCCTGGACACGGCTCGTATTGTTAGGAGGTTCCTTTCTCTGGAGCCCTGACCGCCGGTAGCTTGGACCCTGTTCCCGATACCGGCGGGCTACTATTTTTACCCGACTGCGCACCGCAAAGGAGGGTTATTATATTTTTTAATGTTTTTTTAATGTTTTTCAGAAATATTTAAAAATATAAAATATGTTAGTAAAACAATAAATGAACGAATTAGTAATTTAATTTTCAACTAGTGAGTACATGACTCTGTTAGGGCGCAGCAAAATGTCTTTAAACTAATAAAATAATATTTCAGTGAGTAGCCATTATCCAATATCACGTACCTACGTTAGTTACTTAGCGTATAGCGATAAATTCACTGAGATAAACTTTCGTGATTATTTTTTCTTTTTAAAAAAAACGTTGTCCCCCTCTAGGAATTCTCCTGTATCGTGGGTGCGTTTACAAACATTCAATCTCACTTACACAAACAGCCAGACCCGATACAACTATCTGTAGGCCATACAAATATTTGTTCCGTGCGGGGATCGAACCCGTGACACGCAGCGCAGCAGTCGATCGCTCAGCCACTGCGCAAACCGTGTCGTCAATTCGTGTCGTCAGATTTATTTCGAATTTAGAATAATTATAATATAACATCACCTGTAAACCCCGATGGGTTAGGCAGGTGTGTGCATTTAAAGTACATCTAAACGCCGGTTATTTTAAGTCCCACGTAATAGGGGCGAGCCCATTGCCATCAACTGGGCGCAAATGCAGACTATGTTGCGGCTGGTATTGAGAAATTCGTGATGGATAATATCATACACTAGCCCAAGCCGGGTATCGATCCCAGGATCGTATGCTCAGCAGTCACGCTTGGCTTGCCACCACTACATCAACGAGGCAGTCAATTACTACTATGATAATAATTTCATTTTTCAAAGCAATTTCAAAGCATAAGTCTTTAAACTGACATAGTCACGTTTATTATTAATACTTAAAACGGGATATTTACCATGTTTGTTATTTATTCTGAGTTTCCGATATTTCGGCTATGTTATAATAATATGCAAACGCCATGATCACGGATGAACTCGAATAAATAACAAACATGGTATATATCCCGTTTTTAATAAAGTTCAAAGTAGGTATCAATCTTGCATGAACTTATCGTAACACTTATATCCTGCAGCATATTTCCTTTCAGACCTGTCACATAGTGTTCAAGGTAGTTAGCAATCTATTTTTTTTCATTAAGAAACTTATTTTTATGCTGAGCAGCGTGCACGTTAACTTGGAAATTTCCACTTCCTACGAGCTTAGTGCCCTTAGTACACAGCCTGGTCTTCAGGCATGGCGCAGTACGTCACGCATTGCGCACCCAGTCTTCGTCTACGTCATCAAATGGTACATAGCAAGGCATGTACATGTAGATATTTACGTTCGACAAAGCAAATGTGCTTTATTTTGCAATTTTAATTATCTCTCCTCCAATACTAAAAGGTGGTTTTTGGAAAAGTTAGTTCATGTGAAAAAAAGAAAATCTAGTAGGTAGATTTATTTGAATGACTTTATATTAAACATTTTAGTGATTTTCTGACATGAATAAATTATAAAAAACCGTCACTCAGTCATGAATTCGGAAATACACAAAAAGCGTGTACAAAATCGATATATAAACTCACACTACTACGCATCGTTTCGTGAGCGAGACCCGCTCGATACTCACCCTTCATGACGTCAGAGCGCTTTATTGATTTTCTCCACCCTATACTCTAATACTTCTGTTGTCCTAGCATCTAAGTATGCCGAGGAAAGCATCCGACTACGGAAAACTTGAGAAGGCGCCGGAAAACCTTAAGAAAATTTCGTTTCTTTTACTGCAATTTTCATGTACTCATTATTGGCCTTGGTTTCAGCAGGTCCATCATTGTGTCTACGTGCTAGCCGTAAACAGAAAATTTTATTATTGAATGCGATGATACATTATTCAAATGCATACGTGCCAGGTTTACATGAGAGGGGACTGTCAACGTGTTGATAAACTTTATTAAGGAAGTATTCTCGCATAACTAGTAAATTACCACGACTGGTACAACGCCAGTCGAGTGCTGTTCATTTGAGAGCCCGCCCACGTGTTCTCAGCGATTCGCCTTCACTCTATCCGACGGGTTAATCTGTAAAACATCTCCTTTCGCGTATTGTCTCCTGGTACTGCCGGCTCAGTTTATCCGAAGGTTTATCCGATATTACCCGGGTTATCCAGAGCGGTTAATCCAAATGGCGTTCAGTAGTATCATTTTGATTTCGTTGTGTATTAGTTTGGTGCAATGTTACAGTCAGTACAGTTTTGAAAGTCATAAATATTGTGACGACTTATCACCTGTTTATGGAGATATTAATTTGGATCAAATATCTGGTGTTTGGTATGGAGTCGAAAAAATACCACACACTAGAGGAGAATATAAAATAGAACATTCACAGGAGTGTTTTTATATCGACATCAAGGAGCTAAATATACAGGTTTGTTGATTTGATTTCTGAATTACTTACTCTATTTGGAATTACTTATACCTAATGTATGTGCTGCAGTAAGTAGGTATTGGTACAATTTATCAATCCTTTCCGTGCCGGATATTCATGATTTGTTAGATGTAAATAGTTTTAATATTTGAAAGAACTCTCTTACACTGCCGTCATGACAATTGATTTTATTTAGAACCAACTAAATACATTTTACTGATTACTTTCATAAATATTACATTGATTGCATTTAATTTAAATAATTGCATCGCGTCTATGTTCTGACGAGGTACTAGTTGAGCTAACTACTTTTATTTTTTACCGATCCATACATGCTTAACTTATATATTCTACATATTTATTGAACCTAGTACAGGCTATTTAAATATATGCAGATTAGCCTGAGAGTTATAACAAGGTAAAACTTAAAAGGCCTACTCATAACAGGAAACAGGGTGGTGGTGTCAATTAATAGGTTAATTGTAATTGCGGTCTACGTAACCGTATAACAAGACGTATACCCAAGTGGGACTGACCGTTAATTACGATTCCTGGTGGCGTGAAACAGATCGCTCTCAATAACACATACTTTTCAATGATGGTCTTCATTGCGCTAGTCCTATTATGGACCTTCTCTACTACTTCGGCAGCCAACGTAAATTTTTGCCAGAACTTAAGTCCAATCAACGATTTTGATGAGGAGGCTGTGCTAGGCATGTGGTACGTTCACGAGTACGTGTACCACAAAGACAGTGCTACTAGAACTGACGTTAACCCTTACTGTCCTATTGTGCAGATTAGAAAATTTGAAGATTTTGTCGAAGGTGGATTGTTGAATCATAACTTAGTGAGTGATCGTGTATTTTATTTCGGATCTAACTGATGCACTTAGTATCCGATAAGTGAATCGATCATTTACGCATCGATGTCAAACTGTCAATATTATGACGCAATATGCATTTAAGACAAAACCTACTGAAAAATAAACTTAATATTTGTGCTTAGTAATTTTCATATTTTTCTTTTTTTAGCCCACTCCCCCGACTCCTTATCCTCAGCTGATGAATACGCCGTATGTGAACCGCCAGTACAACATGCACGAGCAGTACCGCATCAGACACTTCGTGCTTGAATGGCACGAGGGTCTGTGGCAGGACGACTACCACATCAAGGTCAACACCTCGCACAAAGGATTCTGGGCAACTGATGTGCCTAATAAATGTAAGGAACAGATTTACATGCATACTTTTAATTTTAGGGTGATCTATGAACGCATTTACGTGGAACTTAGGGTTTGTTTCAAAATATGAGGTTTTAGGATCGTCTTTTTTTTTACTAATAATATCATATTATGTAGGAGCGGACGACGCTTCAACCTAAGAGTACCTACTTGAAGTAATATCAACCAAAGCCAGATAGATTTTTGTCTAAATTTAAACCATTCTGTTTCAGCCGTGGGTGACATGTATCGTTTCTTCGGAGGCGTGATTCAGGTCCTGAAGGTAGCTAACAACCACTTGGTGCTGAACTTCTGCATGAGGCTGCCAAACTCTCAGCTCTTTAGCGTCGTGCTGTCCAGGAACGAGAACCAGCTGACTCCCGAGGACCTGGCTAGCATCCACAACGTGTTCACATTGAAGCACCTCTCCACATCTGCGCTGCAGAGAGTCTGCGAAAACTCAGCATCAAAGATGGCTGTATCGACATTATTACTTTTTATTATTTCTTACACAATTTGGGGATCCTGAATTTAATATAATAGGTATATTATTGTATAGTTTCTCTCTAAGAAAAGCAATCGATATTTATATTTTTGTATGAGAAATGAAAATTAAATTATTTATAGACAAAGCTATATGGCAGAATTTCTTAAATCCCGTCCTACATTTAGACTAGGGTCTAATCCTAATACCCAACCCAACGCACAAAGGTAGGATCCCATCTCGTGCCTCAATGAGGATTAAAGTAAGTCATGTATAAAATATAGATCTTGGGTTCATTATACAATACGCTTGTCGCAAACAATTGTTATTATGTCTCAAGATATTTGTTCAAAAGGTTTTGAAGACATCGAAAACAACTAAGAAACATTTTGATGAGTTTTATTGGCAGCTTGGAAGGATATAACTTCAGGAACAAATCTTATGTAGGTAGTTTTTTATTCAAGCAAAAGTTGGAACAAAGTAAGCTGCCATAATTCATATTGTCTCTTTCGTGTGATCAAAAAATTGACAAGTAGGTAGGTACTTATAAATACACTCTTTTGCAAAAAAAAACAGGCACCTAAGGACATTTACGTTCTAAGGTCGATTTGAGTTAATTAAATGAAATGTATTTCTTTAACGTAGTCTGTATACTTATAATCGTGTAAATTAATGCGCGTGAAGTGAATTCGGGCAAATATAAGAATAAAAAAACGATGGATTCTTTAAAACCGATGTACACGCCCAAACAATAAGAAGTGGTCGGCAATAAAGACAAGTTTTTTTTTTACTTTTTTTAATTAAATAAAGTTACAAATGTAAAAACCTAATAACGAGTGTGACCTCCTCTTGCCAAAATCACAGCTTCAATCCTTCTGGGCATGCTTTCCACGATGTTTTTAATAACGTTTTGAGGAATACGTTGGGAACGTATTCCTCAAAACGTTATTAAAAACTCTTCTGCAATGACTCTTTTTAGCTCCCTGATGTTATGTGGAGCAGGTTGCACTGATCTTACCCATCTCTTTAGAACATCCCAGACATGCTCAATTGGATTGAGGTCAGGACTTCGAGCTGGCCAATCTAAACGACCGATCCCAACTTCTTGCATGTACGCTTCCACGTCGCCAGAACGGTGCGGGCGAGCATTGTAGTCCATAAAAATGGAATCTTCCCCAAGTGCAGTCAATGTGGGTTGTGCATATGGAATTAGGACTTCCATTATGTACCGGTGTGCATTTAATGTTCCATTTTCTATGAAAACTAACTCCGTACGCTCCGTCAAATTAATTGCTGCCCAAAACATAACGGAGCCTCCACCATAAGGAGTGATTTCTTCGAAACACACTTCCGCATAGCGTTCCCGTGGTCTTCGCAGCACTCGCCGGCGTCGGTCCTCTCCACACAAAGAGATTCTAGCTTCATCAGAAAACAATACTTTATTCCAGTCCTCCAGAGTCCATGAAGCACAGTTCCGAGCAAACTGAAGTCGAGCAACACGGTGCTCACGGAGTAATTTAGGGCCCCGAGCTGGGCGGTAACTTCTGATATTGGCAGCTAAAAGCCTCCTCCTGACCGTCCACAAGCTAACTTCTCCTCCTCTTACTTCTTCAAGGCTTTTCTTCAGGTCCACACTTGACGCCTTACGATTCCACAACGCCTGACTCACCAAAAAGCGGTCATCTCTTGGTTCTGTGCATCGTTTTCTTCCCGAACCGGGTCTTCTTTTGACCGAACCAGTCTCTTGATACCGTTGCCAAGTCCTCTGGACAGTTGAACGACTCACATTTAGCCGCTGAGACACGTAAGTTTGCGAACAACCTTCTTCAAGTAGGGCTATAATTTTACCGGCCCTTATCACTTTATCACTCATATCAAAAAGTGGTATTTAATGTAAAAAGAAAGATTAAATTGTTTAATTTGCAGAAAATATCCAAAAAGTTTTAAAATATCATAATCAGTTGAAAATCGTTTTAGCAATTCGCGCCATTAGTAAAGCAATTTTAGAATAATCCACAATAATCATTATTTTTCTTTTATTAATTTCAAATTTTAAATTTGGAACGTAAAGAATCATGCCAGGATGCTTCAAATAACATGCCAATATATCGTCAAATTAATAAAACCTATTTCTTGTTCTTCTTCATTGAAGTAGAGAAAAAAATCTAAAGTGCCCGTTTTTTTTGCAAAAGAGTTTATGAATATTTGGGTAGTTCCGAAGAGTAGATAAGTGAATTTTGATTGGATGGATGACATAGCAAAGAATTTGGAAGAGATTATTATTCCGTTTATTAATGTTTCCACATTTATTTAGAAATTTCTTAAACTTAAAAAAAACATTTAAAAATACAAAAAATAGTAGCCCACCGGTATCGGGAACAGAGTCCTTCCAGGACCTTTCTAACAATACGAGCCGTATCCTGAAGTACCGCTTTCTGAATTAAGATGATCCACCTGCCTAACGAGAGCCTGCTCAGATATTAGTTGAGGCTCTTGGCGATTAAACCATTGGTAGATGTCGAAAAGTCGCTTGATTTGCTTTCTCAGCTTTCATGAGGTTCTCAGGTTCTCACCATGCGTAACTGTTATGTCAACAATCGTTGCGGAACGCTCTGATCGATCCACCACCACTATATCAGGCTTATTGACCACAATAGTCCTGTCAGTGATGATGGATTGATCCCAATACAATGGTAGGTACCTATATTGCCATGTTCGAGAACTGGGTCGGGCACATACATATAGTACGGCAGGAAGAGATTTACAATTAATATTCTATTCTATCGAATAGAAAGATGCATGCAGCATACCACTCACATAACCCCGAATAAAATATAAAAAGGGAAGGATAATAATGATATTTTATTAGTTAGATTCAAACAAATTCAGATTTTCACAACTCGAGTTGTGATCTCCGTAACACATAGTGTGAAGATCATAGATTATTATTTACTAGCTTTTACCCGCGGCTTCGCTCGCGTTAAATTCGGGGTAACACAGTTCCCCTTGCGCCTTATTGATTTGTAATAGCAACGCTAAGTTTTCCCTTTTCTTCCCTCTTTCTCCCTCACATCCCACTTTTTTCAAAAAAAAAATGTCTATGTCCGTCTCCTGGTTCCCAACTATCTCTGTACCAAAATTCATCATAAACGGTTCCGCCATTAAAGCGTGAAGAGGTAACAAACAAACAAATAAATAAACAAACAAACAAACTCACTTTCGCTTTTATAATATTAGTAAGGAAGTAAGGATTCTATTTGTACTAGTTGTAAACAATCAGTACAATTAAGGTCCATATCACGTCAATCAATGTCATCTTTTGCATGAAGGATTATTCCAATGAGTCACAGTGCAGTTGCGCCAGAAAGTATCCATCACCTGCGTTAATTTGCTGATTGGCACTGCGGGAGACGCGTCGCTTTGTCGCATATTGCTTGCGTATTTACTGCGAAGATGTTCACTGTGTTTTTAGGACTTCTTCTCATTGTAGTTAATGTACATTGTTTCTGTGGTGACAACGTCCGCTGGGCCCACCACTTTAACATAGAGGACGTGTATGGGATGTGGTACGGCGTGGGATACGCCCAGCACAACGCGGATATGACGAACAAACCGAACACGATTGGCTGCGTCACTCTTCACATCACTGACGTCACAACCGAACCGCAGGAAGATTGGCTTGACTGGTCTGTAAGTACTTATTATTTAATTAGTCTTTTGTTTTTACTAGTGGTGGTGCATACCTACTTCTTTTCACTTACAAAAATATTATGATAAAGTGGTACTGGTTATATAATTACATATTTCCATTAAAATTTACTTCCGTACTGATCATATTGGCAGGGCAGTCAGTAGGGCCTGTGGACGGTGAGCAATGGGTAGCTCACCGTCCGTCCGTCGATTGACGACAGGCCGTGTCGACGGCGCGTTCGTGTTTCACGCGCGCCTCAAAGAGAGTCAGCAAAGCAGAGGGGCTTGCCAGAGCCTCCGCCTGCCGGGGTTGCGGGTTATTCGAAAGAGATACCGCGGCCCCGGAACGTAAAGGGCAATAGAAGGAACATGGGTGGGTTTTAGTCAGTACAAGTCTGACATGCCCCCCCGCTCCACCCAGAGCGGGGGAAGTCATAGGATGATTTCCCACCCGAAAAAAAAAAAAAAAAAAAAAAAAAAAAATAGGGCAGTCAGTAATTGCACAAAACAAAGAGCTCTGGAAAGACAAAGCCTCCCCCCCTTTTCCTTCCAAACCTCTTTGTTTTGTCACGGCTTTGCCCAACCGTAGGACTATGAAACATGTGTAAAATATATCGTTACAAATAGGCGTACAAATAATATTAATTATCTAAATATAACAATATAATGATTAAGACTATGTCACTACATGGCCACTATTATTAGGTTTTGTCCTCTAAATAATCATTCATACCATAATATCCTTTTTGTACATAAGAGCATTTGTTTTTAAACTAACTTAACATTGAGGGTTTTATAACTAATAAGTAAATATTTATAAATGACTAGCTTTTGCCCGCGGCTTCGCTCGCGTTAAATTCGGGGTAACACAGTTCCCCTTTCCTGATTTGCAAGTATCTGCTTCCTGTAGTTTTTGCCCTTGCAGCTTATTTATTGTAATAGCAATGCTAAGTTTTCCATTTTCTTCCTTCTTTCTCCCTCATTTCTCACTTAAAGAAAAATATAGCCTCTGTCCAGAATTTGGTACAGAGTTAGTTGGGACCCTGGAGACGGCTCCAGGGTCCCAACTAACTCTGTACCAAATTCATCAAAATCGGTCTTGCCATTTAGGCGTGAAGACGTAACAAACAAACAAACTCACTTTCGCTTTTATACTGTTTTTTTTTTGTGCTTCCATCAATTTTTAACCGACTTCCTATCAATTATAGCTTTTACCCGCGACTTCGTCCGCATAAGTTTTTTTGTTTTCTCCCGGCTGTAAGTCCCCCTGCAACTATGTCCCACTATCGTGTTCCGGTCCTCAACTTCACATCAAAATTTGTTCAAAAGCAACCTAAGTACATAATGGATAGCTCCGAATGTTCACTACGACGACGTATGATTTGAAGGTTTGCGTTATACTAAATTATTTTCCCTCGTTGAATAGTAAACAAACTAAGTGTAGGTGTTATAATTTCAGTGATGAACTGATTACCTATCCGTTTCTTTGTCTAAAATGAGTATTAACTTATCACTATGATTGATTACTGGGCTTAAAGTTCGTATAAATGTCCATCTAATTACCTCCTCAAGTTTAAAGCGTAGCTAGTTATTGGTACTATATTAATTCTGTGGTGTAGGTAATTAGATTTTATCTGTATGTAATGTAACAGTCAGTTGAATAAAAAATCGTATACAAATCAGATCAATAGTTTTGGCGTAATGTGATTCTAGACAGAGTTTTAATGTTGTAGATAGGTAGCTATGTATGGGTTTCTGTGGGAATGAGATATTTTCCCGAAGTAAAAAGTAGTCTGAATTTTGGTACCTTCCTACCCTATAAGTTAAGTAGTGTGATGGAATGTCGCTAAGTTTCGATCCAAGTAAAACTGTTAAATAAAGACAGTTGCATCAAAATTTTATCATAAATTCCCTAAATTATGGCGCCTACCTACCCTCTAAGTTAGAAAAGTGATCAAGTACTAACGTGAAGTCTTAGTAACACTCAGTTTAAAAAAAAAAAACATCAAAATCATTTCAGTAGCTATGGCGTATGCGCTTCTTGACACGATCACGCTAGATTTCCGCGGGAATGAGGTATTTTCCCGCCGTAAAAAGTAGCCTGTGTCCGTGCCTAGGATCCTATCTTTAAATTAACCAAGTCTTATAAAAATCCGTTCAGACGTTAAGGCGTGAATGAGGTAAACTTTTAAAACAAACGATTAAAAATCACTAACTTAATTAGTTTTCTGCCTACGCCTTAAGTACGATAGCATGAATATTAATAGCCCATATCCTTTTCTAGGTTACTATCTATCACTTAACTAAATTTCATCAAAATCCGTTCAGCCGTTTAGGCATGATAGAGCAAAACTCCCAGCAAAAACCATAAAAAAATCACTAACTCAATTCAGTTTTCTGCCTACTTCCTACCCCCTAACGATGACGTGATCATTTTGATCTTATATCCGTTTTAAGGTCCCGTTCAGCCGTTTAGACGTGAAAGAGCAAAAGTCCCAACAAAAACGACTAAAAATCACTAACTCAATTTAGTTATCTGCCTACTGCCTACCCCCTAAGAACGATGGCGTGATTATTTATAGCCTATGACCATTTCTAGGTTATCATCTATCACCATACCAAATTTCATCAAAATCCGTTCAGCCGTTTAGGCGTGAAAGAGTAACAGACAGACAGACAGAGTTACTTTCGCATTTATAATATTACTAGCTTTCGCCCGCGGCTTCGCTCGCGTTAAATTCGGTATAACACACCAAGCAGACCTGCAGTTTTTGCTCTTGCGCCTGATTGATTTGTAATAGCAACGCTAAGTTTTCCCTTTTTTTCCCTCTTTCTCCCTCACATCCCACTTTTTTCAAAAAAAAGTTAGCCTATGTCCGTCTCCTGGTTCCCAACTATCTCTGTACCAAAATTCATCAAAATCGGTTTAGCCATTAAAGCGTGAAGAGGTAACAAACAAACAAACAAACAAACAAACTCACTTTCGCTTTTATAATATTAGTAAGGATAGTATGGAAGTATGGATGGATTATAAATATCTAGCACCATGCAGAAGATGTTCCTCCACAAGGGGTAGTCTAGGATCTAGTAAGCAAAGTTTATTATAGTCGCGTCTTTTGCGTATAGCTATATTGTAAGTTTATTAAAGTCGCGTCTTTTGCGTCTGACAATGTCTGCAACGAAACATTCACATATTTCATAACTTTTGCAACTAAGCAGAAAAGACTCTTATTATTTTTAAACGACGCATGATGTGGTTGCTCTTACAATTACTCTCTACCTACTACACAATATAATATTTAAATATCATATAATTTATGCTTACTATAATTTGACTTCACATCAACTTCATTGCCAGAAGACGCAAGAATAACGTTCATTTTGAATTTTTCGTAGATCCAAAGACATAACTATTCAGATGAAAAATGGCGTTCGTACAAAAGCAACCCTTGGTCTGATGATGTCATGTCCGGTTCCTGGCTGGACATACGAGTGAAGAGGGACATCTACAACGAGAGGAGGCTACGCGTGGTGTGGGATGAGGACGGCCAGTCTGTGGAACAGATCTACCTGTACACACCTGAGGCACCCGGGTTGTGGACAGCCGACCAACGGAGGCCTTTGGAGAAAGAGATGATAGCTAGAGGAATAGGTACATTTTGTTCTGATTTTAATATTTGGCTTGATGGATAGCTGTTGTTGTTGTCTTTTTCTGAAATTTAAAATTACACACCTACTAATTAGAGCTCTCACTGCTGTTTGAAGTTGGGCGTTAATGTGGGGCGACCCCACAAAATCATTATCAACCAAAAACTTAGGCTCTAGATAGACGGACCGCATTTCAACTGCAATCCAATCGCAAATTGCAGTTTGAATGCAGTTTACACGACTGCAATAGAACTGCACACTGATTGCATTCGAACTACACGGTTGGTCCGCAATTAGTCGGTGTGCAGTTCACACGATTGCACGCCGAATGCAATTGAACTGAAATTTGGTAGGCTCTAGACTCTAGAGCCTTAAACACTTTTTACGACCTGGATATCAAACCCATGACCACAAACACAGCAGTAGGTAGCGCTTACATGGTCTAGAGTCTAGACTCTTTACACAATGGCAAATTATTGTCGTTCATTATCTCTTTTACAGACTTCTGGAACCCAGACGAACCCCCAAGACATCCTCAAGTAATACGAATACTAAAGGTGTCACCACATGTCATGATCATCAACCACTGCTCAGAGATCACTGGCAGCGTGTTCTCCTTGATCCTACGACGGTCACCTTCCAGAGTAGACCGCTGGGAGTGGTTCGACTACAAGAGACAGTTCTACAACTTCGAGTTACCTAACGTTGTTCGATATTCCGCAGTTTGTGCGGGCTGTATTGAAACTAGCTCGGTTCTTTTCATTTCAATGTGTATGGCTGTTTTTGCAATTATATAACGATTTTAGGTTCATAAAAAATATTTTAAGCTAGCAATAAAATATGGTACAAAATGGAAATAAATATACTTATTAAGAAAAGGTCTTGTTTTTATCTGGCATGGGGTTTAAAACAAAAACACATTTTAGAACGCCTTTTTAAAAAAAACCGGCCAAGAGCGTGTCGGGCCACGCTCAGTGTAGGGTTCCGTAGTTTCCCGTCCGTCACAATAAGTGTTCCCACTTATGAGTTTAAAGGTGGAGGAGGAAATTATTTTGTACAACTTTTTGTCTTTATTGTACAAAAACTGTTGTGTCAATCAAGTTCAAAATGATTTTCATAGAAAGTCCTTATAAAGTTCTACTTTTCAGATGTTTTTCATATTTTCTAAACTTATGGTTCAAAAGTTAGAGGGGGGGGGGGGACACATTGTTTTTTACTTTTGGAGCGATTATTTCCGAAATTATAGACATTATCAAAAAATGATTTTAGTAAACCCCTATTCATTTTTAAATACCTTTCCAACAATATATCACACGTTAGGGTTGAAATTTAAAAAAAAATCACTTCCCACTTTACATATAGGGTGGCTACCCTAATAAAACATTTTTTTCCAATTTTTATTTTACCACTTTGTCGGCGTGATTGATATACATATTGGTACCAAATTTCAGCTTTCTAGTGCTAACGGTCACAGAGATTAAGCGAGGACGGACGGACGGACGGACAGACAGACATGGCGAAACTATAAGGGTTCCTAGTTGACTACGGAACCCTAAAAAAGAAGGATTTAAAATTACTCGCATGCTTGCCTATTTTGTATGTATCCACGACGGTTGGTCAACCTATTCTAAACTATTATAACCTGATCTCTGTACTACGGATCGCACACCGTAGTAGAGAGATCAGGTTAAAATGGTTTTATATAGGTTGATGTGCCGTCCCGCGTCGTGTGTACTATGTAGATGGTCCGATAGCAACACGGCCTGAATCAATCATTATCAGTTATTATGATTGTTCCTCATGAACGAAACTATTGCACAATTTAATTTCACTGTGTAGTGCAAGAAAAAAATATCAATAAATTTTAGCAGAATATTATTATTGCACAATGTGTGGTAGACCATGCGTGGAACTGAAGAAAACGAGCTCATACCGTCGTGATAGGTTCGAACCTAGGCACTTTGGGTTTACACAGGAAAACAGATTGACATAACATCGCGCTTATAATCCACAAAGGGTTAGGCAGACCTATGCCTTACCGTCGTTTTGTTTATATTAATATACCACCTTCATTTCGCTAGTTATGAAGATGTTAGAAGTAGAAAAAGACTTTATGGGCAGATTATACTAATATATTGATAGATTGTGGGTAGCTAACATTTTAACCAGTTTGTGGTTCAAATACCTGGTTGCTGCTAAACAACAATTATTGCGAAATATTTGAACGAGACTTTTAATACTGGTTAGTACAGGAAAACACCATAGACAACGTTGATTTTCAAACACTGATAGCGTCACGTCATCAGGCGCTAACCGAATGCCGATTCTCGACTGTTTACCGTACATTACACTGGCTTGCGCCATATTTTTTTTACCGACACGCGCACAAATGCGCTCACCAGATGAGATTCGGATAATTGTTACGTAAACGTATTTAACTGTAAATTATGTGTCGATAAACATCACGCCTGTAATCCTCAAAAGGTTACGCAGAAGTGCATCTAGCAGTAGGTACTCCTGCATATCTCCAGTTTGTTCTAGCCCCATCCCACGATCCTTTTCTGTATCTACCGGTAGTGGACTGCTACTGAGAAAATCCTGATTTACATAAACAAATAACAGCTGCATCTTTTCTCGACATTTTATAAGTGCCCATGTAGGACTATGTGAAATAAAAGAATTTTGTTTTATTTTGATTTTTGAACTAAATCAAAAAATTTTTATTTTACATAGGCCTACATGGGCACTTATAAAACGTCGAGAAAAGATGCACGGTTCGGGTTGGTCGTTTCCTATGGAGAAGAACCGGCATGAAACTCCATGGTTACTCTTTTAAAATCATTTAGTTTTACAATGTTGAACACTTTGCCCCACCTGGGTTTTGAACCCAGAACCTCAGCTCACTGCTGTCGGTTGCGACCACTAAACCAAAACCGGTAGATATATACTGACAACCGCGCGGTTTGTTCTAAAGATAGCCTACGTTTAAAGTATACAATAATGACGTGACGTTTAATCTTAAACTTCGTGTAAAAACTTGCCCAAAAATCCGGTCATGGCGACCCTGGGGGATCCATTAATAACGTCTTGTATTTCCTGATTTGTGTTTTGTCCAGGGCACGAGGGATTAAGTTTAACTGAAGAAACTTTTAATGGTAAAACTCAATTGAAATTGCACTAGTCAATACAAAAAAAAAACAAAAGTCAACAGTTTCATAATAAAAAAGCATTCTAGTGTTTATATTTATTTATAACCAACTTATGCTTACAGTTAATAGTTGTTTTGCAATAGGAGAGCAAACGACATAAAATATGGATTTATGTATTTTGAACTGCTATCTAGAAACATGTACACACGACGACAGATCAACCTATACAAAACCAGTTTATGCGGATCTCTCATTGTACTTGAAATCTATGGTGTACGATCCGTTGTTGAGAGAGCAGCATAAACTGGTTTTGTATAGGTTGATGTGTCGTCGTGTGTACTTACGTCTCCGTAGTAAAACCTTATTGTAGTGCAATTGATTTCTTCTTTAATTGGTTCAATGCATGCATTGACCATTTTCAATGATTGAAGTCATACAAAAGTAGCACCCGAATCAATAAGGTACCTTATATACCATAGAACGAATTTCACTCAGAGTGGATTTCACCAATAAAACTGAACACGAGCTTACACATCGTACATATAAACGGGATCACGACATGCGCTGTCAGTGTCAATTTTCATTAGTATTTTACCGCTAAAAGTCTGAAATAATAACACCGTGTTTTCCCACAGTTTTTATTAGTCACCATCATTAGAAAATGTCAATTGCTACATACCAGCACGTACCTACCTATACATTAATGAGTCGTGAAACTTAACAACTGCTCCTTAGCAGCAATATAGTTGTTTGTGTCAGAGGATGTACCAGTGGCCTCTGATCTGTGAACCAGCACAGGAGACAGGGTCACGGAGCCGTCGGGGACAGGACATTAACGAATTATATCAATTAACCGTTTGTCACACAGGATTTTATGAATCAGCTTTGCATATGGAGGTACTTATCGAGAGATTATGCTGTGGATTCAATAGTATTGGTGTACTGTACAGGAAGAAGGGCATAAAGGTCGATGCGCAAATTATACATTTATCCGCGTCATTATTATTTATTTAGTGGAAATATCATAGTATTTCATATTCGTACGATGAAATTTAGACGATCTTTAGGTTAAGCCACGCTTTCCTAGGTTTGTCCATAGATGGGTGACCTATAAAACCGAGTTTCCTCCGTGCCTCGGATAAAACGCTAAGCTTTTGGTCTCGGCTGTCATTTGTTGTACTTTAACAGTCGTCAAAGGTTGTCAGCGGCGCGAAAGTCTGACAATCAGTCTTACCAAGACGTATCGTATAACAAAGTAATTACTTGGTAAAGTATGGATGTCGGTCGCTTCATGAAAAATACTGGTATTCTACTTCATTCGGTTAGACTGGAAGCTGGTTCTCCTACATAGTTGGGAAAAACTAGGTTGATGATGTATTGCTACCAATATTGCTACGACAACTTACAACAACTTTCATTGATATGAGCTTTTCGCTAGTCTATGTCAATGCAATACATTTGACGTTTCCACGATTGCAATTGCTAATTGTCACTTTGTGCAGGCCCTCTGATCGTTGCTGTTAATTCTGAAGTGAATATACTGAGTAAACTTATTTTTTTTATATATCTGTTGGATGTTAAAAAGAAATTAATTTATTCAGGGTTTGATGTCCACGAAACCGAATCTTCTGCACTGATCCCAAAACTGATGCCTAACTTGCATACCTTTTAGGGAGTCCTACGAGAACAGTTTGAAAATATACGTTTTCCAAATGGTACCCACAATAAAAAAACCCCAAAATAGTACATTTGATTCAAGGGACGAAACTTTGTCATTATAATCTTAGTGCAATAAGAACCAGTTTTCGTGGAGGTGTAGGTATATGCAATATTTTGTTTCATGCTCTTCAATTTTGCAAAAATATTTCTTTATAAAAATGCGCAAATTGCGATTCAACTTCTTAACCTGTGCGTTAATCAATATTTATACCTATCACTGGAGAGTTGTCCTCAACTTTGCTATGCTGTTAATCATCATAGCGTGAATGCTTCTAGATAATATTAAAACGAGAGCCATACCAAATTCACAATTTGTGGTTAATCTAACTAAAAAAAATGCAATTTGCTCAATAAAAATGTATTCTAAAAAAAGTGTTTCTGCGAAAAAAACACAATCATTTAATTCAATAGCGACAGATGGTCTGCAAACATTTCATGTTGATTAACACATAGGTTAAGAAGTTGAATCACAATTTGCAATAACTGTCAATTTTAATACCTATATTCTGTATTTAATAAAAATTAAACAATATACGAAAAAATATTTATGCAAAATTGAAGAGCATGTATCAAAGAATTGCATTTATTTTTTGGATTTTTTTTATGCCTTTTCTACTTTTTTAGTTGGGAGCCCCTTAAAATAACGGGGGATGCAATAGAATTGGGCCGATCTTATTTAAGGTGGAGAGCATAAATTAGGTGGTGTCACAGGTGGTGCGTACTTCTTAATCCTTTGGCCAATTAATGCTGAATGTAGGTCTCTTTTAACGTTATTCTGTTCCTCAAAAATAACGTTATATTGAGCCTTTACGTTAAGATGCCTTGGTAAAATAATTGTACTTACATCTATAGCAAAATAGACATTTTAACAAAATATATTTCATTGAAATAAGAATATCACTGTCAATGATAAAACAAAGTTATGTTTATCACTGACAGTGAAATTTTTATAACCTCTGCTATTCCCAGTGCAGGTGTTTGTCACAATAAAGAGTCTGAATTGGTATATTACGTAATTATTTTTGATATAATTAACGCAACCGATGTCGGAGTATTACAAGAAATGGAGCAACTTCAGTCAACTTCGTCTTGTCTAACTTTCTTCCGCTTCCCTATTATGGAAACGAATCTCTGTAAAGATATTTTAGCCTTGAAGTATGAGACAGAAACGTAAAACGTAATTTAATAAGTATTACTTACACGTCGTCGTTTTTTATGTCATAAGTGCCCTGAATGAATAATAAGGGACGATTAGCTAACAAAGTGCAATAAGTCTGTATGATGCATTTATTTCAAGAAACAAATAGCAACGGATTTTCGGCCAGAGATCTGTACAAATTATTCAAAGTTTAGATTCCAAAGTACACATTTACATTTTCATTTCACTCACCACTTCGAAACTTCTTGGTCATTAATTTATTTCACAGAAATTAAACAAAAATCGAATAAATTCTCGATAATTTAACTTCAAGCTATTTTTTTATAGCTTATTTATGTTCTAAATATTCATTTTCCCCAGTGTCTAAATGAACCTTTGTTTTGAATACGATCAGAAACTAAACAATGAACAGTAAAAAAATAAACATATTTAAAAAAAAAAACATTTTTGTGAAAATTTCTCCTCTTGATGTTATATGCATCACTAGCTGTGCCAAACGAAATCAAAATTAAAAGTCATTTATTCAAATTAGGCTGACAAAATCAGCACTTTTTAACCGTGAAAGAATGCTTATACAAAGTTCAAGTCAATTTCGCCAATCGCAGAAATCGCGTTATCCCATACAAACTTTGCCCCCCTGTGCACCCCCATAGGCGTTGAATTTTGCAAAATCCCGTCTTAGTGAGGCCCTACGTCCTGAAAGGGGATCCCTTTAGTACGTAGTTTCTGAAATTTTTCATGAGTGAGTCATTGATTTTCTCTTAGATGACATGTGATTAATATTAACTGGACGCAAGAAATTATAAATGTGACTTAGACGTGTTCTCATCTTCGGGAACAGAGGTCGTGAATTAGTCGTAATTAGTTTACTTCCCACTCCTATCGCGCGCCCGCACCAGTCTCACATTGTGGCCACAACCTTACTATCACGCAACGACACACATCGAATACGAAAAAACGACTAAAAATGTACCGAAACGTGGTCGTTTTAACTGTTTTGTGGGTCACAGCCGAGAGTGCGAACTACCAACGATACGCCGAGCCTGGTGATGCAAGATATGCCACGACCTCCAGCTGGAGTAGCAGTTATACAACTGCAGCGAATCAATATCAATACCCATACAAATCAGCCAGTTACGGGAGCGACATATCCAACTTCCCTGAGGTAACCAGGTACCCGAACTACAGTCCAGGAGTCTCAACGAGCAAGTACGACTCCTACACCACTCAAAGATCGAACCAGTTTTACCCCCCTGGTGGAGACATTACCCAGAGATATGGAGACACCTACAGCAGACAAGGATACGGCCAAGGATACGGGCAGGCTGGGCAAGTATATGGGCAGGCTGGACAAGGATATGGTACTGGCTACAGCTCTTACGAGATACCGTTCATGAAGAACATAAGGGACTACTGCGTGAACCGCTCGCCGCAGCAGGGCATCTGGGTGGACAGCCTGATGGGCATGTGGTATGGAGTGGAGTTTGTGCAGCATTTAGCCGGTGATTCTAGGGTTGATTACACAAGAACCTGCATCGTCATTCATATTTCGGAGCCAGTAGATCAGGTTAGTTTTGTTTCATAATCTTTCTATGTTTTCCCCAAAAATTACTTAAAAAATCCGTCATTATAAATTAATGGCTGCACATGTAAAACATAAGTAGTTCCGCGCAAATTTTGCTGGGCATATTTTCTGCTGTCAACGTTGGTACTGTTTTTTGACCACATTTTTTTATACGTGCATCAATGTTAAATGATTTAAAATCATTCAAATCGAACGTCCTTTCAAAATAATTACAATTACTAATTGAAGCTTTCCATCGGGAAAGCATGAACACTGCTGGACCAATTGACGGTCCGTCAATTAGTGACGTTCCCGCGCATTTAAACGATTGTTGTGACAAATACCACCCAGTTTTATTACTCCTTGCCATAGACCTGTAAATACCGTACACAAGTTCATTTGATAGGACCTTATATGCTGCATAGTAAAGTTACCAATATACTTGGTTAAAAAATTGGAGTTGATGACTTATGGTGAACACTAATGTGTTTCACCTACATTCTCATCCCATAACTGCCCTGGGAGCTTGGTCCAGCCAGTCTTCTTGTTTCGATAGATATTGATCTTATAAGTAAGTAAAACTCACATGGGGTGAAAGTGTTCTAGACTTTATGCATGTCATAAAATTAATATAAAGTTGCTATATCCGAATTTAAAAGGTCGACTACGTTTCCGTACCTGAGATAAATCTTGGTTTGAGTTCACGAATTTTCTAATCAGTCAGTACGTGATTCATAGATCATTAGGAAAATCCTGATGGGTTGTATCGATATTTATGTCATATGCATACACTGTTTAACTTTAATTGTAAACGGTATGTTTATCTCTCTCACTCAAGTTTATGCCAACTCCAAAAAGCCTTAAGAAAAAGACCTTTTACTTTGTTTAACTATTAGTTTCATAACAATTTTGCAACATCGTGCATCTCAATATTAATCACGCAATACAGTTATTTTTACAATTATTTCGTGATAACATTTACGATATTTTCCTCAAAATGATAATTATTATATCAAATTTTTCAAGTTCCCGGTAGGTCCAAGCATCTTAATTTCTAATGTTGTGAAATATTCATTCTCGTCGGGGAAATCCTTGTTTATATTTTATCTTGGCGTGGCCGGCCGGCTCTGTCGATATAAAAGCGTTCGGTACAACTTTGATCACATCAAGCCGCGTGAGTCAGGCGCGCGCGCCACTTGCCCTCATAGTCAGTCAGTCGGCTACGATCTTTTATAAGCGCAATATTTATTCGCGAGCGCAATTCCTAGAAATACAGTCTCGCTCGAAATATTCGAATTTAAAATTAATCAGGTCGAAGTTTGATGTCAGAAAAGTGGAGTGATTGTTTTGTGAATACGAGAAACTATAACTTGTAAAATGGAGTCATTTTATCGAGTTTTACCTTGGATGTTCCTTCTGTTTACGTCGCTAACTGCTGAAGAATTCTTGATTTATGACATCGACCTTGATTCTAACCATACTGAAAACAGCTCAAGTGCAGTTTACAATGCAACTAGTGTGAAATGTTTTCGTGAACACTTGTATGATAAACTGGATATTAAGGAAGTGTTAGGCAAGTGGAAGGTGAGGGAGCTGTACCTTCACCTCAGCAAGGAGGGCGTCAACGAGTACAACAGCTGTCCAGAGGTCACCATCTGGACAGAAGACCGCTTCCCCACTACCACTTTTGGGGTAGGTTTAATGCTTTTCAATATGATGTTTGAATTTGGCAATTTGAGGCGCCGAATATAGATCTGTGAACAATTTGTGCTGCTACAAAAATACTGGTACTTTGCCAATGATGTTTTGTAAATACATAATTGTACTATGCATGAATATTTTTTTCAAAAGCTAGTGATGATTCCAGTGACCTTAAAATTATAGGATTATATCTAGTTTACAAGTGATGTTGATCAAGTGTGGAACTATGAATGCAATGTATTTCTATTTAAGTTTATTTGCCTGTTGTTTAGAGGAGGAAGATAGTTGGTGATTGTATTGTGTCAATTAAGCAGAATTTTATTGTGTAATGGATGTCTTACAGTATGAAGTCTTTAACGATTTTGGAATATGTGTGTCTGTTTATTATGATCTCTATGTTGCCTCGGTAATAAGAATGAAAATAGAACTTGCCTACTTTGTTGTTTATTAATATAAGATTTAAAAAAAAGGCTGAATATTTTCTGTTAGAGAATAGACGTAAATAGATATATGTATCGGCTGCTACAGACCTATTGTGATTTTAGATAACTGTTTTTACTGACTACTTAATAATAATTTTGTACTTAATTTGTGTAACTGTAAGAAAAACATAATCTGGCCATCAATTATTTTTATTTTTCGAAATAAACACGGAGCCCAAAAGTTGAACCAAAAAGTAGGTACTGTAGGTACTTATGTTTTTTCTGTTGGAACTTTATATTGTGCGTTGTTGTAAAATAAAACAATTATTTTTTGGTAAGGCTTGTATACCTACATTGAAGACCAACAATGAATTAGAAGCACCTTGAACAGATATTATTACACCTTGCGTACCTACGCGCGAATCTTCATGATTTTATAACTAGTTAATTCTGGAAATAATGAGGTAGCTTTTCTAAAATCGGCTCACACTCTCACATACCTACCAAGTATCCAATAATACTAAAACATTCTAAACTCAAGCCTCTTCCTTACTGAGATAAGCACTTCTTAGTAAACCTATACCAGTCTACACAGGCTTACTAACCTATATAGGTACCCGAATCAATAAACAATAGATATAAAAATCCACCTTTATAAGTTTATAACCTATACACAAAAACGATTACTCAAAATTGAACCCATATCACACAAAACATGCACTTCCTAACCATGTATTTTGTTCGTAAAATCTTTGCAATCAACTTCGACACGGTTTGTTCCTAGATAAGCCAAACTATGTACTTACCGAAGTATATATTGGTATGAACAATCCACGTACCTATATTGAACTTGATTGAACTTACATCAGTACGATAATATGGTGTTTAAACATTGTAAACACAAAACCGTTACAAACGCTGCATTAAAACCGAAAGAAACTCAAAGCATTTACTTCAAATTATCCAAAATATGCAAAAGGACATATTATTATGCATAGTCAAAAATTATCTAACCCATTCCAAAAATTCAGATCACATGGGGAAGAATGGGCAAAAACTCCATGGAAACTTTTTTCAAATCGAGTTGTCGAGTTTTGCATAGCCGTTATACGTCATTAGAAGAAGGTACCTATGTTTAGAGAATACGGAAAGTCTCGTCTCCTACTGCACAAGTGCACACTGTGGTATGAAAAAGAGAGAATTTCTTGAAATAATAAGGTTTCTACAAGTTAACCACACAATCTTCCAAATTAAAGATGATAGAAAAAAGGACATTCTGAAATTGATTGATCTGAAAATCAAACAACGCAAGAAAAAAGATTTAACTAAGTATTCGGTAACCTTTTAATATTTACAGGAAGGCACTTTTTGACATTAATACGTTACATTCTCTCTCTATTTCCTACAACTATTGTCCATCAAATGTTAAGTGTGGGTCTTTTTTAGCTCTCTCCACTTTTGGACGGTTTTCCGTTATGGCTATCCAGTTTCTGCAGGCCAATTAAATGAGATGATCTGTCCACTTAGTCGATGACATTACCACATTGGGAAGTTCATATAACAATTAACCAATTTGATCTTCAATTAATCTAACCAGAGTCCATTGCTGGAAATAGGTAGGCCTTCCCCACCGTCATCTCATCGTCAGGTCCTGCGCTTCCCGCATCTACCGATAATTATTTAATTATCTACACTCAACCAATACCTACTAACGAAATCCTACAACTCCGCCGTAATATAATTAATATTTTTTGATTAAATGATTAGTATATTTTTTTAGGCGGAAAGAAAATCGGAAACCGGCTAAGTGCGAGTCAGACACGCCGAGTCCGACTCGTACTTTCACGGTTCCGTACAAACTTGCAACATAACGCATATCTTTTGACTGTGTGATTTTATCACAAATCTAAGGGACCACAGACTTGAGTATATGGTATTAATTTCAACTCGATACCTCAACGCGTTCCCGAGATAAAGTGTCTAGACATACACACAGATACACGGACAACAAAGTGATCAAATAAGGGTCCCGTTTTTTCCTTTTGAGGTTCCGTACCCTAAAAAATACCATAGATTTTGATTACCATTTGAAAAAATGTGTGAACCCCTAACCAGGATAACTACAAGTGTTAATAGATTATTTTAATTCAATGATTAGATGTAGAAATGGCATTTAGAAAGTCAGTAAGAGAAAATATATAAAACAGGTAACGAACTGCCATATCATGGGCAGCAAACTGCCACAGAAAACAAAAATGTTAATGAACTCATAACCTTTTTGAAAAATAGGCGTGATATTATGTTCTGATAAGAGATGAAGAGATGATAGTGTTGAACTGTTGACATTATATAAATAACATATACAAAGGTTATATCACACATGTATCATCATTCCAAGAAAATTCAGAATGGTTTTCCTTGTAATGACGCGATCTCGCGCGGCTATTCCGTGTGTGTTGCACAACCTTTCACATAATAAGAAAAACGCAGGAAAACAAATAGTTTGATATTAAAATTAAATCATTTTTAAACGACGAAATCAAAAAGGAGGAGGTTTTACTAAACTGTTGTCCGTCTGTCTGTCTGTCAAGACCCTTTATCTCGGGACCGCGTATATGTATCGAGTTGAAATTAAAAATATATACTTAAGTCTGTGCCCCCCCCCCCCCTCCCGGGCGTCGGGCGTCGCGAGACGACTCCCGGTCACGGTAGATGCGGGCCTGTGGACGATGAGCGATGGGTAGCTCACCGTCAGTCCGTCTATTGACGACAGGCCGTCTCGACGGCGCGTTAGTGTTCCACGCGCGCCTCAAAGATATGTCAGCAAATCAGAGTGGCCTGCCGGGGTTGCGGGTTGTTCGAAAGAGATACCGCGGCCCCGGAACGTAAAGGGCAATATAAGGAACGTGGGTGGGATTTAGTCAGCAAAAGTCTGACATTCCCCCCCGCTCCGCCCAGAGCGGGGGAAGTTATTTGATGATTTCCCACCCGCAAAAAAAAATTCTGTGGTCCCTTGGAGCTGTGTAAAAAATCAACTATCTAAATCTACGCAGTTAAAAGATATGGCCGTTTATGTCGCATGTTTGTATGGAACCCTCGGTGCGCGAGTCCGACTCGCACTTGGTCGGTTATTTTTTATAAGTGACCACGCATAATTCTTTACAGGAATTTCCAATTTGAATGATTCTATATTATCTTAAAAACGCATCGTTTTCATAATATTGCTCAGTAAGTAAAATAACAGACAATTCGGTTCTTTCAAGTCTTATCAAAATATGCTAAGTAAAGCTATGTTTTAAGTTGATAATTCCTCCGTCACTGATAGGTTTCACTTTTATATGGACCGAATCTGCTAGGATATTTATTTGGGTTACGTATGTTTTTTTCAAAAAGCTGATATTAAGTATGATACGTTATGTAATTAGCTAAGGTATTCACTATTAACGAAGCGCTAGGATGTTTAGTTTAGAGTTGTTTTTCTTGTATTTTTAAGGAAACAAAATAAGACTTAAAACGTTTTCGTCAAAACTAAAATTTTGCGAAGTATTTAATACGTAGGTAACAAGTTTTTTCGGAATGAGATTACAAAAAACCACTGTGTTAAATTAAATTGTTAGTGAAATATCTTACTTCTTATCTTACTTTATTACTTAATATTAAAAATGTGAATGTTTGTGAGGATGGTCGGATGTATGGATGTACGGATGTATGGAAGTATGGATGTTTGTTACCCTCCTTCACGTCAAAACGGCTGAACGGATCTTGATGAAATTTGGCACAGAGGTAGATTATGGTTTAGAATAACACATAAGACATTTTTTTTCGATATCACGCGGGCTAAGCCGCGGGCGCCAGCTAGTGTACCTACTTAATAATTGTGTTTAGAATATTTTAATTTAGTATCCCACGCAGTGCTGGCACATAACACTTGATCGCATGCTGTAGGGTGCCGGTTCCGACCTCAATGCTACATCCGGGACTGTCCGGGAGATTGAACCGAACAGCTTCCGACCCCAGTGTTCATGATCATGGTTGCAAACTACTACTAACTTGTTTAGAATACGCGCGTCAGTTACCGTGTTATTATTTTAACCGTAGTTTAGTAAATCCGTTAGCACTCCGCAGTAAGTAGATAGGTAATTTAAGCTTTTTCTTCATGTGGTTCCGCTCGTTGTAATGCATATAGTTCAAAATAGGTAATTTAAGCATTTTCTTCATGTGGTTTCGCTCTTTGAAATATGTACAGTTCAAAATTGACATGTTGTTGTAACTGGATTGTTCAACTAGTTTTCCCAGGTCGGTTAAAGCTTTGTGATGATAATAATTCATACAAATATTGTAAATACATACACCATGACGTCATAAAGCAGTGCTTGTTCCATTCTGGGAAAGAGATGGCGCTAGACACCCTGTATAGCTCTGTCTCTTTCTCACACTGGAATAAGTCTTGCTTGAAGACGTGATGGCAGTCCGGTCCTGGATCTACCCATTATCCGGCGCCTAGCGAAGGAGGTGGCCTGATGTTTGATGGAGAGAATCTCAAACCAACCCAGCCGCCGCAGGAGACGCTCCGGGCGTGGGGCATCGCAACACGACTCTCGGCCACCGTAGACGCGGGTCTGTGGACGATTAGCAAAGGGTAGATCATCTCTTCCTTCCGTACTCAGCTTAAATGCCTGCCCAACCAACTCAGTAGGTCCCTCAGATTTCTGTGTGTGCTAATATCACCAATGATCCAGTCGCTAGTCGTAATCCATAAGCTTCCAACGGCTTTCCAACGACAACGACTATTTAGGTCGAACTTAATAGCTCTCAATTAAAAGTCATAGTAGTAGTTCTTTTTAAAATCATTTTATTTTATTTGTATTGTGTATTAGTATATAAGTTTTCGAAAACAAATAGTTTTCTTTTTAGATATACATATTATATTTTTTGTTTGTATCACAATGCTGTCGTATTTTAAGCCAAAGGCAGGGACTGCCTTAAGGCATTAAGTTCTCCCATGGACCACTATTAATTCATAAAGTTTTAATAAATAAAATTGCTTTAGCCAGTACTGTTTCTGATACAGAGATTCTAATTGGGTTTTTTACTCAGATTAAGTAAGTCGCCTTTGGTTGGTAGGTAGGTAATCTTTGCCGGGGTCAATGATTAAGAAAGGTCTCTTCTCACAAGAGATAGTGTACATAGGTGATAGGTGCGCCGCGGTTACGGACAATTTATATAAAAAATAAACATGATTAAATTGCAATAGGGTATTTCTCGTTATGTCATTGTCTAGCATGTGTAATTGTTTTTAACTGACTTCATAAAAGGAGGAGGTACTAAATTCAACTGGTTTTTTTGTATGGTTGTTACGCGATTTCTCCGTCGATTGAGGGCCAATTTTCAATTTTTTTTTATTGGTGAATTTCATCTAAATTAGGTATTGTATAATCTTTTATATATTTTTTCTTCTAATGTACATACATGGACGAAATGCTAATCTCACAGTAGCAATAAAAAATGAATGGTATTCGATTAGAATTTGCGTGAGATACTTACCATACCTAACTAAAAAGGCTTAAATAAAAAACTATTTTGTCAAAAAAAAACATTAAAATGACGGAAAATATATTTACTTCTGGAAGTCGGTGGCAAAAAAGTCTATGAATCAAACAAAAGTCACCGACTTCCGTGTGTTTAGTGTTTTTTTAAAGTCGTTTTTTTCTTCAAACGACTTAAATACTGTATCTGTGATGCACGCAAAGAATGAACGAGACCAATTTTGAAAGAAAATTTTAATAAATTTTTTTTAACATTATTTAGGTACCTACAGAGTGAGAATTCACCGTCTATGCATTCATAGAGTAGAGTTATATATATCGATTAGACTCGACGAATAACGCGGAATACATTAAACTCTGCCTGCACAGGTCTCTGTGCAGGCAGAGTTTAATGTATTCCGCGTTGTAAACACAGAGCCTGGAGTCTTCCAGGCTCTGTGTTTACAACATTGTTATGATCTATCCACAACTCATCAGTATTTTTCAACAATAATTTCCTGGTCGTGTCAATATTACTAAATATTCTCAGCCTCATACTAGTTAGTGATATATATATATAAATATTAATGCCTAAGACATGTTGAAAATACATAATACTTATGTTCATCAGTTTTCATGGTTATCTGTGTACCTGGTTTGTTTATCTACATAAATATTTACACCTTCAATTATTATCTGAAGGAAACTTGTGAAACGAATGTGATGACTTTACGCGCGAGTGCCTCTAAAACGACACTCATACATCATTTGGTCATTGTAACTGACTCATACATACTTACATACGACAATGGGGCAATTAACTGCTCCCACTTTATATCTACATCTATGCTGAGGTAGTAATTTGTCGAATTTGGAGACGTATACTACAATTAATGTGACCTGTATGCGGTACGCCCAGTCGTCCAAACGCACGGTGACGCATCCTGACCCAGCGCGGGGTCAATCTGACTGACCCACTTAATCTCCAAAGATGCAGTCTCTAGAACACGATGACTAACTCCAGGTTCAATTGAAGAGACTTGGAAATTGTTTACGATTTCTTGGAATTACTTGTAGACAATGATTACCTGTTCTGTAACACGTGTGCTAGGATTTCATTCTTTGTGCTAATGTCAACTGTTTAGATTTCTCACTATCAAGGAAATAACTTCTTTAGAACGACTTGCTTTCATTCATGTCTAGTTCCTTCCTCCTTCATTCCACAAATTGCACAGATTACTTGACTTTATGCCGGTGTATCTAAAGAGAATTCTATTTTTATAACTACAAATAGATATAAATACAAAGTCAGGAACGATTTTTTTATCCTTTGAATCGGACAGACTAGCTATCAGTACTAGCTAGTAGTGACGTGATGATTTACATAATTATTCTAGGTATACTTGTGTATATTATTATTATAGGTACTTATTTAAGGTTCTAAATATGTATAACTGTCATTCATGATGCGATGATGGGAAGTAAAAAAATACCAAAAAACACGCTTTAGAGTGACGTCATTGTATTCTTCGTATTTTTCTCATCAAGCCCTTTCATTTGATACCAAAATAACAAGTCCACCATCTTTGGGAGTCCGCCATATTAATTATATAATGACGTCACTTAGCATTTCATGTCAATCAGAAACCGGGAAGTGGTTCAAATATTTCTGAGATTTTTAACATAGTTACAGGTGAAGAAAATTAAAACGTGTTCAAAATGTATTGGATTGACATAACTTAAGCTACTTAAAAACAAATATGAATCCTGTTGGAATTCGTTGTAGAAATATGAAACACACTCAAAGTGATAGCCTCCTTTCTTAGGCCATAGATATGTACGGAAACTATTGTTTTCAGTTTTATGCTAACACGAATGTTATAGTATGTATATTTAGGTTATTGAATTAATCTATGGGTCATTGTTAATTAGGTAATATAGGTGTAAGAGTTAAGTGATCTTTAAAGGTACACTGAGAATACTGAAAGTATGCTAATAGATATTATTGCTTTTGGGGATCTAAGCCCAAAAATACTTGAACTGCTAAAGAATACACTATTCTTCCCAAAATCTTATACTTTTCTTTATCACCTCACCTTCCAGCCTTCTACGGAGAACCAGCTGTACCACGTGCAGCACATCAACGCGAAGTTTCGCCAGGAATACAGGCACCTGCGTCTGCTGTGGGACGAGGCCGGGCAGACCATTGAGTACTCGCTCTACTTCAAGAACGACTCTGCCGGTTACTGGCAGGTGTTTGACGGACAGAACGGTAAGGGATTCTTGTCAATTTACTGCTGTCTCCCTATAACATCACATCAAGCTAGTAATCTTCGAAGGTTAAGCAGAGGTGAACCTAAAATGTGGGTGATTCATTTTAAGGCTAAAAGTACCAGTTATGTTTAAATCCTATGTAATAGGGGCGAGTCTGTTGCCCTGAGGCGAGCACGATTCCAGGCTCCGTGACTGAGAAATTCCTTATGAAAATTCATAAAAAAACCTTTTGCCCGGCCTGGGAATCCAACTCAGTTCCGCTCAGGACCGTATTCTCTGCAGTCGTATTGGTATTTTTACTTAGTCACCTTATAAACGACTGTTACCGTATTTCATAGCATCAAGTTCCGAAGATGTCTAAATAGTTTCATGTTGTACATTTCAGGAACACTCCCGGCTCTACCGAAATATCAACAGTTTAGCGGTACCATTCAAGTGCTTAAAGCGGTCAACGACCATCTTCTACTGAACTTCTGTCAAGACCAAGTGAATGGCAAGTCTCCGCAGCTGTACTCCGTGCTGTTCTCCCGCGAGCCTGGCTTCATGGAGCGCTGGGAGCTGGACTCTGTACACGCTCTGCTACAGAACAAGAAACTATCCGTCGCTTCCAGGAGAATGGTCTGCGGGAACAGCGCAGACAGACCTATTTTTAGCCTAGCTTCATCCGTTGTCCTACTTATAGTAGCCTTTACGTTAAGGTCCTATTAATTCCATCTTATCTAGAGATAATTATATTTATAAATTACGAAAATATATTTAATCGGACAAGATGATATCACCGACAGTCTGTTTAACGCCCACACAGTAACTACAAACTATCGAAGATGACATAACGCGAGATGATCTTGAAAGTAAATACATTAGATGCGCGCAAAACGTGGCACGTAAGTTCTGGGACATTTTAGAGTTCCGTGCTGTTAGCGTACGTACTAAAACAATTGTCACGAACGATTTCAAAGTCACACACACACTTAGCTGCATTCCGCGGTTAATATGCCGTCATAAAACCGTCACTGAATGTTTTAAGACTGTATTTTGGAGCACAATGTTTATGGCAAACAAAGCTGCAAAATGTCCGTGACGTGAAATGTTGCAGTATGGATTGTAAATGTTTCATTGTGTATGTCTGCGGCCCTCGACATGCTTATTCGACTCTTCAAAATACTAAACCGGTTCCATCTCCCGCGTCCTTGTCTGCACTTGAAAGATCTGAGACTTCGAGAAGGATGATAGTCCCAGAACTATATCTACTTATATCGTTGTTAAATATCCGTCCTTATGTAATGTGAAAACGATTGATGATCGAGCTGAAATTGTAAATGTAAAGTTTGATCACATTGTAGGCGGTTTCATTCGAAGCAAAACGGTAGCTAGGCCACAAATTGCTAAGGATGAAACCACAAATTATTGTAAGTAGGTAATAAAGTCAAACAATGTTGAATTGCTGCTCTATAAGTAGTAATATAAACACAATTAGATGTCTATTACAATGATGCTTCTTATTGTAATAAATGATCATTTGTTTCAATGTTAAATTCATATAACTAATGTTTGTCTGACGTCATACTAGCACAATGTTTTGAAAAATGTATGCAGATAATCTGTTTGGAAGTGAACTCGTAACTGGGGTGCAAGTGTTGCCAACATTGCTAGCGCATTAGGTAGTGTGCCGCTGATATTTTAAGGTTACATAACAGACGCCATGGTGCTTCACTAAACTCTAATTTGTTGTACAAACTTCTTCGTATCTACTGTAGAAATTCAGTTTGTAATAGCATCGGTTGTGTATTTAAATTGTTACAATACATGTGCTATTAACGACACATGTCAGTGATTCATTTTTATGTTAAGAAATAGCCATAATAATTAATTGGAATATTTAAAACTATTGTTTTCTGTTTTCCAGAAACTTTACTCAAATTCTTATTTATTTTAATACCAAAGATTTATTAATAATGCAATTATATTCTTAAGAACATACATTTACTTATTCTTTTGAAGAATAAAGTCATAAAATCGATTGCTTTCTTTTATTAAACCAAATCTTACTTCCAGCTAATCGGAATTGATGACGCAAAGAGCCCATTGAAAATTACAGCAATATTCAAGTGAAATTACGTTGGAATTGTCGTTATTCCTCGTGAGATTAGAGACATAATAATACTTGTCCCTGGAAATGTATTTAAGGCCTCACAGGGCTTCGCACGTGGTTCACCAAAAATAAATCTAATTTATATTTGTTATGGTTTACCTTCGTTTTTTACCTTACATTGCATTGAAACCTTAAAATGTGATGTTTCTTTGATATTATGTCTGAAGGCCGATCATTTTCGTTACACTGAAAAAGTTTCGATCAAACTTAGACATTTTCCTCAATTTGGATAAGGGAGACTTTAGATAACTAAGAACTAACATGAAACTTACATATATCTAATAAATAAAATAAGACTTTAAAAACCGGCAAAGTGAAAGTCGGACTTGCGCCCCGTAGGGTTCCGTACTAACTTATATATATAAAATTGTCGTGTCAGTTTTAGTTACCATACTCCTTCGAAACGACTTGACCAAATTTTTATAAAATTTTATTGTATATTCGGTAGGTCTGAGAATCGGTTGTAATCTATTTTTAATACAGCTAAGTTATAAGGGTGGCCCTCTTCAGAATAGGACCTAGGCAGCGGTTGATACTGTTGGGCACAGCTTGTTATCTATTCAAACGGAAAAAACCCTTGTTTTTGTTTTATAGGAGCACTTAATAAATATATATTTTTATTCTGTTTGTAGTATTTGTTGTTATAGTGGTAACAGAAATACATCATCTGTTAAAATTTCGACTGTCTAATTATCACGGTTCATGAGATACAGATGCCTAGTATGCCTGGTGACAGATGTACCTACAGCGGAGTCTTAGTTTAACCCTTTCGGTACGGAATTTAAAAAAGACAGGAAATTCAAAATGCCATTTTATCGAGTTACTAGGTTCGCTTATAATGCGTAGTAGTAACCTATACCTATACCTACCTAAACCACGTATCTTGATCCTCATGATTTTCCCAACTTTGAAATATAACAGACTAGCTGCGCCCCGCGGTTTCATCCGCGTAAAGCGGGATAAAATAGGCTTTGTGTCTTTATTTTAATTAAATCCATTCAGTCGTTTTTGCGTGAAAAAGTAGCAATCATCCGTTTATCCTCACAAACTTTCGCATTTATAATATTAGTCGAATGATGACACCAACTGAAACTTTTAAATATTTAGTGGCAAAGGCTTCCTCGACTTGACTGCCTCTTTGCTTGGTGCTGGCAACGACTAGCTCCATATTATTACTTTTTGCGTTGAAAATCATCAAATCAAAACAAACAGACTCGGGTCACACTTTTACTGACTAAAACCCATTCATGTTTCTAGTTTTGCCCTATGTGTTTAGGGGCCGCGGTATCTCTTTCGAGCAATCCGCAACCGCCCCCTTTTACATGGGACTCAGATAGATAGATAGATAAAATATTCTTTAATATCCACCATACAAATAACATTAAACAACTTATAAATAGGGTGACACAATGGGCGGTCTTATCTCTAAAAGCGATCTTTTCCAGACAACTTAAAAATATAACTGGTGAAATGTGGATGTAGTATAAAGTACACCTCTGCCAGCTGCCTCACCCTTCGGATATCAATGCATGGTGTTACGTTATGTTAAAGCTTCACAGCCAAAGGGTTACGTTAAAATATATTTAGGCAATACTTCAATTTTTATAGCCTGCTGCAAAGTCGACGAACAAATCCAACAAATTGTTTACAGTTGTAAACGCCGTTGATCCAATTAAACCGGCTGCCCCTCATAACCCGAATTTCGCGCTTTCATAAATCAGTTTTTACTTTATTCTGCGGTAGTTAAAGTTGAGTTTTGTTTGTGTATAGGATTACAAACTGTTCGGTGGTTCTGCTATGACGTCACTAAGCCACCCACTGGAGCGAGCAAGGCTGGGGGTGGCCCACACGTAACGTTAATTTTTAGTCTAGACTTCGTTTTAATGTAACAATCCTTCAGGCTCAATAGTGATTTAAATATGAAGCCAGGTTTTTGATAAAATATAATAACAACTTACCATCATACCTGCTATTCCCGAATGGATTGGCAGAGCTACATTTTTCAAATCCAGACTCCGTAGCTGTTATTGAGAAAATTTAGATGGAAAATCCCCATGTCACATAAGCAGGCGTTACTTAATAGCCATATGTTTGGTTTACAATCATAATTTTTTGATGTTAATAATTACAAATTATCAGAACATGTATAAAATTTCATTGATTGCAAGCCAGTATTGAATGTATTCAGCAACGTGAACGGCGCATCTGTTAGTTGTTAGATTTACATAAATCATGAAGTCATTATTCGTGTTAATTTGTGTTATAATCAGCGTTTTCGGTAAAACAGCGCATTCACCAAGCACAGCGCATACCAGTCCTAAAATACCATGTGAAGGTGTCCATGTACATGGGAAGCTGCACAAGAGGCATGTGTTGATGAACGGAATCAATCGGCCCTACCACCTAGCCATATACCACCACGAGCACAAAATATTCTTCAGTTACAACGTCGGTGAAGATACGCAGGACACCTTTGGTATTGCCTTCGTGAAGATAAACGACACAATGCCGACTGAAATAAATGGAATTAAAAACGGATTCGCTATCGCCGTCGACGAACACAATAAAACAGCGTATTTTGGAGGCAGCGAAGGAATCTACGCAGATAATCTCGAGAAATCCCACAGCTTGAAGCACATTGTTAAGGACCGTGACATTTGGGACTTGCAGATCTTCAACCACCACTTGTACTTCATACAGTACCCTTCGCAACGGCTACATAAATACGATGTGAAGGAGAAAAATGTCTCGCTCCAACAACATATTCAGGAAAAAATATACCAATTCGCTATTGATGGAGATGGTGACACATTTATAACGACTAGGGATGGCTTGTTCGAGGTAAAGAAAGGGATGACTCATCGCATCCCATATGAGGGGCCTAAAGTGTTCAGGGCCATTGAAGTAAATCACAAAGGAGTCGCGCACTTTTGCGCTAAGAGTGCCATCTACGTGGCGCACAAGGCGAACCACACGCTCATAGAGATAGCTAGCATCAAAAACATCTTCGGGATAACATTCGATAGTGAGGATAATATTATTTATTCTAATCCCCATGAAATAGTTAAACTTTTGCCTCATGACTGTAAGTAAAACTTTAATTGAAAATTTTAAATAGATACCTACCTAATTTGTTTATCTAGACTAACATTCTCTGTATATAGTTTTATTGTCTTTATTTTTGTTATCACGGTGAATGAATATAACTAAAAAATATTGTTTCAAAAGACGCGCGTTGTATTTCAGAAATTATTGTTACTTTGGCAAAAAGCATGAAGTACCAGGACAGTAGAACAATAGGAAAATGATACCAAAGAGAAGGATATCAATATCTATCTCGCTTCCGCGTTGGAGGGTCGCACCCTCTTTGATTTTCCCCCAACCCTCTGCGTTTCCTGACCAATCCTCACGCTGCGTAATAATACAAGACACGATTCGACTATTTAAAGGGGGAAACTTTTATTCTATGAAACTATTCTTGACTAAAATAACAAAATAATATAAAGAATAAGATAGTTAGTACTTATGGGTAAACTATGCCTACTAATGTAATTAATAAATAGAAATTTCCCAGAATAACTTAAACTTTATTTAAATACTCGTATAGCAGATCAGCAGTAGGTAATAGCAATATCTTGTAACCTTATGCTAGCCTGGTATTGCGGGCGTCGTATCTATTGAACAGTATCGACGCGGAGTGACGCCTTCGGCTACTATCGATGCTTTTCAATTTGAATACAAAAGCATCCTCCCAACGTTGTATGTACAATAGTGTTCTTTTTTTATAGTTCCTCTTTATTTATATAATAAAATTGACAAAACCGAATGAGTTCTGTCTCTTGCATGGTTTTCCGAAATTATTTTGTACGGTAAAATTTCAAAACTTTATGGTAGTTTTACTAAATACTTGTCAATTTTACTTTTTCTAAGTTTAAATTATTCTACAAGATAATATCATATACCTAATGATGTCAACTAAATATCTTACCCAAGAAAATATCGTAACTTGTACACGACTCTTTTGTAAAGTTTCCACAAATATTAATTAAACATTAAGATTTCTGTTAAGGTTAAAACGCCAGGGTGGTCCGCGAATATTTTTTGATGCTTTTTGGTGTGTTGTTGATTCAAATTTGAATTGCGACCATTTATAATATGAGTTTACTGAATTATAATCATTTAAAGTTCGTTTGATCTCAATAAGTAAGTTTTTCGTGATGTAGGGTAGTAGATGGTTTTAAATAAACTCTATAACCCAAAAACAAATTGTTATGGTCGCAATTTGTATTTTAATCAACATGCAACCTGGCAATCCTCCTGCAAATGGCAAAGAACGTAAGAAATTTTTAGTTTCGCGGGCTGGCCTGGGGCTACCACCTTTTTTATTTTATGCTATCCGGGTACAAGTGTATTCACGACTGGTCGTGACACCAACGTTCTTGGCGTCACGACTGGGTCCGCGTTACTGTGCGTTGGATGCAAAGGACCAGACGGACTGAAATTTTAACAAACCTGTAAAATATTTCAAGTTGTGAATATCGTGGATATCCCGTAAATGACGTTCTCCAAGAGTGTACGCGTAGCTGCAAGTATGCACATGGCTTTCCAGTGACACGCGTACCAATGTACGCCGTACATACCTTCAGGGTTAGTGGTCAAGTTGACTTGCGAAATCTCCATGACGACGTCGCGAAATCGTCAGCAGAGGTCGTTTGTACCAGGAACACATAAACTGTAGGCAGTCGTGTTTCGGTGGGAAATGCGAATACCGGAATACGGCGAAGGGAAAGCTTCGTAACTTTTTGCTGCCCTAGTCGGCGGCGCAATTCGTAAAATACTTTTGCTATTGTCTTTTGCCAGGGGCATATTCGAGGCAGTCGGAAGGTAAACGAATATATTGAATGAATAAGATGGCTCTTTATTTGGTTGAATTTTAATGAATTAACACTATAGAATCTTATTTGGGAATATCTAGAACGCTACAAGATCTTAGACTTCGCAGGCGCCCGTTGAAGACACAGTCACCGTTCCTCTGACGTAGGTAACACCATCTCTACAGGCACAGCTATCCTGTTAAAAAATATTTAAAATTATTATAAAGAAGTACCACCAGTGCGTCATTTCATCGTAATTTTTGTCTAAACAGACTAGCTTGACTCATATTAAAAAAAAACGGATTTATTTAGCAAAGTGTCATCTTAAGATGAATGTGTGATTTAAAAAGCTATATACCTATACGTATTTAAAATTTGAACAGAGAGATACTTACAAATATATCTTGGAACGATGGACACTCATCTTGCTCATAAAATTGGACCTTCTCAAGATTATGTCTTATGATTTCGTACGTGGTTCTTCTCTCTTCATCGCAGCGTTTCTCCGTGGAAACCAGTCCCATGTTGTATCTCTTAACTCTCAAGTGCTCCGCGGTAACATTGTCCATGATGTCGGGACTGCCGAAGATCGCATCTTCCAGAAATGTGCAATACTTATCGCTTTTCTTCGTCATATTAATATAGCTATTACAATTGGCGCGAGGTTTCAACTTAGACTCGTCCTTTTCCTTATCGAGATAATTCTGGTAAAGTTGTTCGTTGAAAACTGTATTGTTGGCTGAGATAGCTTTTCGCCTGGACCTTCTGATTTTGACGTAGAAGCTGGTGACGAACTGGAACTTGAGGATGTAGGCGGCTATTTCAGCGATGCTCGCGTACCCGCTTTTGTTGCCCTTGTTGTGCAATAAGCAGAAGTGTTTCGGTGGTGACGTGCCGTATGTGAAACCTGAGTAAAAAATTACACGCTAGAACTAAACTCAATAAGGCAAGTTGGCTTAGAGTGTGGTATACGAAAAGTAGTATTAATATAATATGTAACAGAGAGAAGTGAGGTTGGAAATATTTAAACCTTAATTAGTGTGGGAATAGCGTTCATTATGGATTGTTTTACAAGTTATACAAAAGAACCATATAAAATACCTAAGACTCAGAACTCATAGCAAAAAGGGTCAAAGAAGTCGTACTCACTATGAGTATTGTAGCAAGAACAAGGCGTGAGCAGTGGCGAGTGCTCAGCCAAGGTCTGCGGCGCACTGCGTGTGCGGCAGAAGTTGCTGCTGTTCCACGTGGAGTCCGTGTATGGGATGGAGTCGCACGCGCTGCCAGACGCCGACTGCGTGCACTTGCGGGACTCGCGCATTGAGAAGAATGTCAGGGTTACCACGGCCTGAAAATAAATAAAGTATCTTTGTAATAACCTACGTTAGAAAGCCCTCTTGTTTTCTTCGTTTCTGAATCCGTAACTAAAGACGCTACACAAAACGTAACACACAGAGGAAGACCATATCCCGTAGCACTGAATGCACGACTTTCTTCTACCCTGGTACTCCGCTACGCAAACGTGGCGTAGCGAACCATAGAATCCCGTAGCAAGACCTACTTCTATGTTCGTAGTCCGCTACGCGTACATAGCGTAGCACTTACAGAGAAATCGTAGCACATTGGCGAAAGTCTCACAGCAGAATAATTTTAACGCTTTTCTACACTTGTAGTCTATGCGGTGTGGCGTGGCATATAACATGAATACCGTAGCCGTAGCGTAAAGAAAGATGAATCCCACAGTTCTGACTGAGTTTGCGATTTTCTTCTATAAACCCTAATCTGCTAAGCACATAAAAAAATACCGGCAAGTGTAAGTCAGACTTGCGCACCGAAGGTTCAGTACAAAGTTACGACATAAACAGACATATCTTTTGACTGCGTAAACTTAGAGGGTTTAGGTTGGTTTCACAGCTCTAAGGGACCAAAGAGTTGAGTATATGGTTTTAATTTCAACACAATACCTCCACGCGTTCCTGATATAAAGGGTCTTGACAGACAGACGGACAACAAAGTGATCTAATATGGGTTCCGTTTTTCTCTTTTGAGGTATGGGACCCTATAAACAGATATCTCTCTTACCATAGTAAAGCAGGCAGCAGAACAAAGCGTAGCACACAGGGGGAACCCGTAGCGCTCGGTCAGTGCCCCGCCGAGCGCGGGCCCCAACACTTCGCCCAGCGAATAGCAGCACGACCACACGCCCGCCACCGCGCTGTACGTCGCCAAGGCTTCCGGACAGCCGCCCTCGTAGCTGATAAGTATAGATACAGAATGTGAATGTTTTTGAAGTCTGCGTAATGTCTTTTTTCTGTTAGTCTTTAAGAGATAAGATAAGATATACCTATGTATTTGGTCAAACAAATATAAAAAAAAACATGCAGGGATATAACAATAAAATTGGTTCAGACATATTTGCCACAACCTCCTTTCTGATATCTATGGCCACAACTATAGCGTACAAATGTCACATCATGTGGAACTCAAAAAAGTACTACTTTCTGGCCTGTAAATTCTGTTTTCAAATAATTATTTTAAGATTTAAAGGTAATATAGAGCTGGCTTTGAAACTACATGTATGAATAGTAAATGATAGACCCATGGGACGGACCAAGCATATTATATTCTTAAAACATTCATGCCTAGGTTATTTTGTAACAACTTACATGGAACTCGTTAGCACTCCTTGGAAGGTGGGTAGCAGTGTCAACGCGACAGACATGCCTAGTATGGACAAAGCCACTAGATCCAACCACAAATCCCTGAAAACAACAAATATGAAAACATAACATCATGCTTGGAATCTTCGAGGGGTTCGGAAGACGTGTAGATACATAATTGAGCAACCCAACATTTCTCCAGTTAAATAAAATAGGGGCGAATCTATTGTCATTAACAGAGCACAAATCCTGACTCCGAGACAGCTACTAAGCAATTCCTGAAGAAAAAACCTAATAACAATTTACCCGTTCTGAAAATCAAACCCAGGACCTCAGGCTCAATAGTGGTGATTGCGACCACTAGATCAAAGAGACAGTCAAGCATAACAAATTAATAATGTTTAGAAATAAGTAGACAGTGGCAACATCTATGGCGCCATGTTTTTATACATCCATAAGAATTCGATATCAATACAAACAAAGTACCTATTTATTGTTGTAGTTTTTATCGATTCAAAAATAATTACTTAGATCGTTTTCGGACCAATTTTCGTGATGACTATTAAATGCTTACCTTGGTAGTCCCGGGATGAATGGACACGGGCCTAGTAATAACAGCCCTGCACTGGACAGGAACAAGCCCCACACCATCATGCACCAGTGATTGTGCACGCTGTAATGAGAAACATTTGTTGGTGCTGGCACAGTGCAGACTCGGAACTTCTCATATTTATTTATTTATAATAAGCACACCAACAGCACGGTTACATATACAAATTGAAATAAACTAACATCTAAAAACTGCATGACATTGAACATAATAAATATTAGAGATAGGATGCTATAACACAAAAATCGTGTCACGTAGATCCAAAATCAGTACAATAAAAAACAAAAACAATACAAGATAAATAAACACTCATGGTTCACACTGTTTATATAGGGAACGTCTGTATAAAGCGAAACTCATTGAGAAAACATCAATAGGGAAATCCGTCAAGTTGGACCGATCAATAGCCTTGCCAAATGAAGAGTTTGATACAATAACTGACACCGCAGCCTGTCAGTATTATTTCTTTGGTGGTTTTGGGTGTTTCATTTGGCTCCATAAATAGCATAATACGGCTTTTGTATATTTCGTAACAATAATAACTCTAACTAGTGAAGATTCCTGAGTTTTTTAATCGTCATTTCTTTTGTCCGTGTCACAAACTACTCCAAAAGTCACAAAAATATTGTTAATTCGTTCGACGTTTCCTTTTTTGAAGTTAATTAAAGTGACAACATAAGCATATTATAGTTTTTTCGTACCACTTGCTCAAAAGTGACATTCTATGCCACAAAAAGCGAATATAACAATAGTCATTTTTAATCTGTTAAAAACAGGGAAAGAAAATTGTACTGAATTTCATTCATGCTCTAGGGGGAGAATGTGATTTAAATTTGGAATACTTACAGTTTATTAAATACTGAACTACATCTGTGTTTACACCATTGAGTTTGTAAATAAAGCATTTTATATCTTTTTGGAAAAGGAAAACGCATTTATTATGCAGTTATGATTATTAAATAAAATTACGAAAACCGACGAGGCCATAATTATGAGCTTGATGATGCCTTTGCTTTTCCGACAAAAAATATTGGTCTTGGAATTTGTCGTATTTTTGTTTTCTTCACATACATAAACGTAAAGTTTATTTTAATTTATTTTTATAAATAAGTTAACGTTCTAAAAATACGTTAAGATGTTAAATCAAAGCGACAGTGACAGTGAATTGTCGGATTCCATCAGTGCAAATGCTGCCCCAATTATACTCATCAACAATAAATGTACCAAAAAAAAGTAACTCTCTCTATCAATAATTGGACCAATGTTTCGAATGTTAACTTTTACTTTTAATTGTCATTAGGTATTTTTAATAAATGCTTATCTCATATTATTACTGTGTTAATTTTTTCGCAAACGGTACGAAAAGTAGAGTATTTTCCACGGTGATAAAGCTGTCTTAGTCTTGGGTGAACTTAAATCTCTCGCTACAATCAGGACTCGTCTTAAATCCCTCGCTTCGCTCGTGATTTAAGTTTTTAACACCCTCGCTACGCTCGGGAGTAAACCTCGAGTCCTTCGTTACGCTCGCGATTTAAATCGTCACCCGCAACAGAAGACACTGCTTTATGCCCTTGGTTAATAATCTACTATTCTCTTTAGTAGAGAAAATGGCAATCTCAATATTGTGTAATTGACGGTTTTCACCTAAAATAGTGGTTGTCAAGCTAAATCAGACTATCGTGGCTAAAATTTTGTGGAATAAAATTAGATGTGGTTAGTTTAATCCAGTGGTTCGTCAGAATCGGCACAACTATGTGTGTTAATGTCGACTAAGTTTCTTTAGCTTTTGAAAATAAATGTGACTTTTCAAATACGACTGTTGCCTAGGTTAGTCTGTGGATTGGCCCCATCACATACCGAGTTTCCTCCGTGTCTCGGAAAGCACCTTAATCTGTTTGTCCTCGCTTTACAGTCGCTACTGTTTTGTCAGTCAGTGATCCGAAGTCCTAACAAGGCGTAGCGTATTGCCCAGTACGAGCTGAGTTGTGGAGGCAAGAATCGTTTCATGAAAAATACTTGTATTCAGTTGCATTCGGTTATCCTGGAAGATGCAATGATGATGATATCTGTTTGTATGACTGTAGACTTGTAGAAGAACTTACCGATCTGCAACCCATCCCCAAATAGGACTAAATATTCCGTAGAGACTGGAGAACAACAGGAAGATCAATCCGATCTGTTCCGTGGACAGTTCGAACTGGCGCAGATGAGGCTCTAGCGTCGGGTCCAGGAAGGCCCAGGTGTTGGACACGATCACTATCACCAGGCCCGTGATTATTATTGACGGGATCTTGAACAGGCCAATAATGGATGCCGTCTTTGATCCGGACACGTATTCTGAGAAAAAAAAAATATTTAAGACTAGCTGCGGCCCGCGATGTTAAAAACCTTATTTTAACAACAGATGCAATTCAAATTAATAACAGATGCAATTCAAACTCCGCGCCAAAATGGAAAACAGTTGTGCCAATCTAACAACTACAAAAAAAACAAAAAATTTAATTTGGAACCATAAACAAATCATCCATTCCCGATACTTTTTTGACTGAATGTATTACACGCAAGACTTCTCGTGTGAGACGACTCAGTCAATATATAATCCACATTCTATATTACAGTCTTTCGTTGCGTATTTAAAGAACTCGTAGTATATAAAGTTGTTCAGTTTCATGGTCCGCGATACCACACGAAAGATTAATATGTTACACCTTGTATAAAACAACGTTGACTTCGAAAACCACCACGTTTCTATATTTTTAACAAAGATAACAAATAGGAATGGAACCCTAGCCATAAGGCAGCATCCGTGTTTGCAGCTACTAAGCTATTAAACCCTATTTGGCAGCTTAAGAAAAAACCTAGACACTTATAAATCTAGGTACCTTCACAATCAGTGAGTAAGAAGAAGTTGATGGGCACAGTCAGCACCATGATAACGCCAAGAGTGTAGAATGGTAGCCCGAAGCCCCCGATCTACCTGGAACATTCATATAAGTAATTATACATTCACACGACCATGAAACCTTCTTAAAGTAGGATTCCTCTTTTGTCATTCCAGTGAGGGAAAGTGACAGAGCTATACTATCGATGCTGGATGTATAGCGCCATCTCTTTCCTATTCTGGAATAAGATTAAAATAATTATACCTATTTTCGTATCGGCAAAATTGATATATTATTATTTTCATTTCGACATCATACAATCAAGGCAAATTCATTTGATTATGTATAGGATAATGGGAATGTTAATTAAACCAGAAACGATACTATTACGATAATTAGGTCCGTGCTCACGTTACGAGATTAATTAAAATCACTAACAACAACATTATTTCAATAATTAGTTAGGTACCTACCTATTGTAAAAAATGTGAATAAAACGAGGTCACTCGTTGATAAATATTACAAAACTTTTTTATATGATAATAATGTGGCAATAGAATAACAACCTACCTTCTGAAACTACCTTCGTACATTCAAATAACAACAGCAAATAGAGCAATGAAAACCGGTTGTGAAACAAATTAACAAACTAAGTGTGAGTCTACACATAAAGTCCTAACTTCTGGGACTCATACTCAGTTTCTTTAAGATAGAGTAGTCCTCAACAAAACAATGTTTTTCATCTATCTTTAATAAAATAAATGGGTACAATTACCGTGTACAACAGGCCTCCGATGGCCGGTCCCACTGACATCCCGAGGCCGATGAAAGTCTCTAAGATACCGAGGACAGAGCCAATGCTGTCAGGAAAAGTGTTCACTACGAACACATAGCTGGCTGTGGAGTACGCGCTCGCGCCCAGAGCCTCCGTCCCTCGTACCACGAAGCATAGTGCCGTGAATGTCGTTGTGTCTTCAATTAAAGCTAGTGTGCTATAAATAAACGGTTTAGAACTTATATAGTTTGATGCATAACTACATAAAATACACGGTAACACAAAAAAACCGGACAAGAGCGAGTCGGACTTGCACACGAGGGTGCAAGTCCGACTCGCTCGCCTTACAAACTTGAAGGTAATTAATTGAAGAACCGAACATCGCTTTAGCGAAAAGATAAACTGTATAGAAGGAAAAGACTTAAATATTAGAAAACTGTTGTCCTTATACATCGACATATTACCTATATTTAAGTTTGAAATCCCATTTTATTTTGTGATCAAAAGCACCGAAAACCGTAAATTTGATTTACGGTTTTCGCTGCTTTTAAGGTCTTGAGACAGAACAACTAAACGATCCTATAAAAGGTTCCGTATTTTTATTTTTTAGGTATGGAAACCTAAAATATTAATCAAAATTTAGAAACAATACATACACAATAATAATAGGAATTATCTGCCTACAATAAGTAAAAATGGCGTAAAAGAAATAGTAGATTACGACAAAAAGTTTCTTCTAGGACTTAGCGCATAAAATTCTGGCTGATTTAGATGAAAAAATTGTAAGATGCCTTTTGAGTTATTTAAATACGATTTTTTTTTATTTATGGCCAGTATTTTGTGCAAAGGTGCTAGCAAAAGGATGTCAAAAACAGGTAAAAACATGAAGAAGAAACACGTGGTGTTTCTTTGGTTTATCGGAGGTTATTATTCGAACTTCCTATAAAATGTAAAACGTTCGGCAGTATTGTTTAGCGGCGTTAGTTAATAATCTTTGGTACCTTTACACGTTAAAAAGCATAACTATCCCGTACCAAGACGTCATAAAGAAACGCGTTTTTATGACAAAACCTCTGTTATCGCATTTGTACCTAAATTGTTATACAAGAATTCTATTCTAATTTTACGAGAATGCTTTATCGAAAATCGGTTAAAAGTAAACACGTAACATTTATTTATTTATTTACCACTAATTTATAGCATAACTGTTATGATACCTATTGTAAGATTTCTTACTCCCAAACTGTTACTTGTTTCAGTAACTTACATAGTTACGAGAAGTAGGCCATCTATGTACTAAAGGAGCACACATTATGAATATTTTATTATTGTTATTTTTAGTATTGTGTGTGTCATTGTAACTTGAAATGGACTACGAGTATTTGGAATCCTTCATCCCAAGAGACGACATTAAACCCGCGCAAGTCACTGGTCGAAATAACGCTATCTAGCAATATTTAGGATTATTAAACTACGTAACATATGTAGGTACAAGTAATAATAAATAATTTTCCCAAACAGTCACAACTTTCCTATGACCTTCTCACAAATCCTACTGGATGTGTACAAATACCGCTCCGTGTAAACAATAGTAAGATTCCATACAATCACCGGTCATCAAACAAATCCTCGATATTTACTTTCAAACTCACCCAAATAATACATTGCAGGCGCCGGCGACAAACATGCCCGCTGTAAATAAGAACTTGGCGCCCACCCTCGGTAACTGCAAACAGTAAACATCACGTATGATCATTAAACTACCTAGTTAGCTTCGTCTATGAGATAAAGATAAGTCGTCTGTACATTTTCTAGTGTTTGTCGAATGGGTTAATATTTGTTTAAGCATGCACTCATTTGTTTTGATGGACAAGTGAAGGCGATGAGGGTAGAGACACCTTTTTTTCGGATGCAATTTACAAATAACTTCCCCTTTCTCTGGGCGGAGCGGGGGAAAGTTACATACTTTTACTGACTAAAACCCATCCATGTTCCTTTTTTGCCCCCTTTGTGTCCCGGGGTCACGATATCTTTTTCGAACAACCCGCAACCCCGGCAGGCAGTGGTTCCGGCAGGCCCAATCCTCTCCGCCCAGAGTGGGAGAAATTATTTGATAATTTCCCATCCGAAAAATAAGAAAATAAAGCTCTTAGAACTTTCTAGGACAAATTAATGACGTAAAAGAGAACTTAAATGGGTACCTAAAAGCCTAAAAATACATCTTACGTACGTTGGTTCTTATTCTATTTGAAGACTGTAACCTTTTGATTATTTAAGTTTATTCTTGGAATATAACTTAGTTACGTTTTTTCGTCGAGAAAAATGAATTGTTCTCCTGAAGAACTACAAATTAAGTTGTCGTAAAAAAGATATGTTTTATTGTCGTATAATAAAACATGTTTTTTTAATTATGTTGTCTGTTCGTGCTTAATGAATTACTATTCATGACTAAGCACGCAAAACATGTTCATATGTGCTGGAATAGGCCTCCTCTTCAACATCGCCTCAATGTTCGGTTCTGTGCTTTCTATTTTTTTGACGTGATTACGTCTTTAAAATCGTTTTAGTCGGGTGACATGTTCAGAAACTTGTGTCACACCAAAACCTCACAAGCGACATTTCATAAAGATGGTAGGGCCATCTGTTACTTGGCTCGAAAAAAAAACTTTAAATTAGTACTTAATTTCATTTTAGATGTCACTACTGGTGATAACTTATATCACCAATAAGACGTTATCACGTAAACATCTCGATCGTAAACCTACTTTATTTTCTATTTGTTTTCTGTATCCACAGGGATCTCTATGTCGTGACACCTTGTTGTGGAGGCTATCCCATGAACATCAACAAGAATCTGTAACATCTTTTGATTTTCTACGATGGAAAAGGAATATTCAACTACTCAGGTTCTCTAGGAAGAGAGGCAAAGGCATACTCACAAATTTGCCAAATAAAGGCGATGTAAGGAACATGACGACTGCGTAGAAACTGAACACGATTCCACACATGGTCTCGGAGAGGCCCTTGGCGGCAGCCTCGCGGGGAAAGAACGGTGCCATCACACTCATTGAGCAGAAGCTCATGAAATCTACCAGGGCCAGGGACGCCAGGGTCAGCCTCTGGCGGCTGGAAAGGTGGCGGACTGCCCCCGGCTGCAGGCGCGTTTGTGTTCGCACTAACCTGCGGATTATACATAGAATATAAATACTTGAATGTATTCTTTCTGCTGTTTCTATAGGTGTTCTGTCTGATCGTCGCGCTCTGTCACCCACGTGAAGGTAGTTTAGTAAAGTTGATAATTAATGTACCTGCTCACTTGTTCGGATTTAGTGCTGGAAAGGTTTACGTTTAACTATGCTATATGATTAACTGATGATTACCAATCAAGGTGTCTTTGGTCGAAATCTTGTTTAGATTGGTTCTTGTTTGACTTGGTTACCTACATATTTATACTACTTATTATTTATACTTTTTTATATAATCTAAACAGTTGCTATGATAACCAACTGTCATTAGATTCAAGGTTAGGTGTGTCTTCTCATCCATCCTGCATTTCTTATAAACCACCAGTTTATTTCAGATTTGGGTACCTATTATTTCTTGTGCAAAGTATTTTGAAGCTTCGTGTTTCTTCTACATTGAATCCTAAATCAATCTAATATTGGATTACCTACAAGCGAAACTTGAGATAGGTAGGTAGTTGCTTAACATTGATTATTATTATACAGATAAATAACATCGTCTGTTATCTTACATTTACAATTGACTGATAATACCTAACAGTTACAAACTGCAACACGTGTGGTTAAAATAATTATCTGCTTGAATGCACGCAAGTGTTCGTCAACAATAATAGGCAGGTATGCTGTAAATTTTACCGTTGGCTATACTTAGATATAGAAGAAGATCTTACCTTTCTCTTAATATAATGATTTCGGAGCTGATGTCGTCGGGCGGTCCCCCAGACCAGGAGTGCACGCGCCGCAGCCGGCCCGTGTCGGGCAGCGAGCGGCGGCGCCCGCCCCACGTCGCCGCCAGCTCCTCCGCGTGTGTGGAGGTCTTCATCAGCTTACTATCAAACACTATCGTGTCCTGAGAACCTGTTCCGCGGACGGCAGCACTGTTCAAATTGGAGTATTCACTTGTAGTCCGTTCACGATCAGTTTCACTTAGCAGATGCGTGTTATCGTCAGCATCGTCGCACTCTCTGTCCATATTGAAGGGCAAAGACTCCTCGGGCCGTTGAAGCAGCGCAATACGAATATGCTAGACTGCACCGCCGCCGCCGTCGCCTACGCAATACCAACCGATCGTAAACAAACCGAGTTATCGGCGAGTCAACACACCGAACGCACCGACTACTACTGTTAACAATTAAAATCCAACCTCGCATATATCAAATTATTATCGATATCTTATCGTGCTCAAATAAACATTTCCTGGATAGAGGACGCTTTCCAGCGAGCGATGGGCGGCTACTCGGTGGAGTTGGATGGTGGCAAGTACGGCTAAGTATTCATTTATATATATGTACCTGATATGTGGGTACTCGGATGTCGTATTTGCTTGCGATAATACATGACAGAAAGTAGTTTATCGCACGAACTTGTCAACCAAAGGAAGTATTGGAAGGATTCCGAATTGTTCTATTTGTAGGCATCTCGCGTTCATGTCAAGTCAGTGAGATCTTATTAAAAATAAAAACTTTTTCGTACCTGAAACAAAAGTAATCATTATAAAAAAAACCTATTACGAGATTTTATGTTTCTGCTGTTTTGAATTGGCAATTTATTATGTATACCTACGCAATACATGCCTACGTCAAAGTAAATGTTTTGGACAACAATGTGAACTGAACTTTTATTATGTTGCAATGGGTTCGGTAGTCAGACGCGGAAACTAGCAAATTAAACCGTTTGTCTACTTAAGTCAATGTTAAGATCTCAGCCCGGGCACCAGACGCTAACGCAAACTTTTTAAAGAGTCTGTCACTTCCTGTGCTGATCCAAAGATTTCACACGCAAACACGTATAAATGGTAGGTACACAGATCGCTGTCCACAGTGTTTCACTTACTAATGAATTAAAAGGTTTTTTTTTTTTAAATTATGAGTACCTACCCCACGCGACTGCTCTTCTTTTTATTACTTTTCTAACACAAAGATCGACTGTTCCTCTGTCTACTCATGGGGCTAGTAAAAATCTTCCCTCAATAAACTAAACGTTTTTTATTGCCAAATCGAGTTACATTCCATAACATTAAACTTTCCTAAATAAAGCTAATGAAATCATTTTAACTACTTTATAATCATCGTAACCCGTGTTTTTTATGGGTAGGTAACAGTTTTTTTTTGCATTCTATTGGTGCATAGTACCTAATTAAGTGCATCGTCATTTAAAGGTGGGCAATTACAGATTTTTTTTATGTTTTTTCGTCAGTTAGATGCCGTATGGCAAAACGTGAGTACCTATACAGGGTGGAATTTTGTAATGCCACCTGAAGGGGAAGTACTTTTAATACTTTAGAAGAAAACATTCCTATAATTTTGAAAAGAAAGAAAAAGAAAACGGCACTCAAACATTTTTAAAAATTGGCTTGCCGCACACGGTAATCGAACCGACTAAAATCTGTAAAAGTTACACCCCTGTACTTTTATTGCATCGATCGTTAGGGTCAATTAGGATGAAATCTCTTTAGCAAACTTCATAAATTAAATGAAAAGAAAACAATGAAATCTTAAAAAATGGGTCAAGTTAAAGCAGGGCCACCAGGCAATAAACCTTCCTCTTGAATCACTCTATCTGATAAAAAACCCGCATCATAATCCGTTGCGTAATTTTAAAGATCTAGACATACACAAGGTCATACATAGGGACAGACAGACAGCGGGTAGCAACTTTGTTTTAAACTATGTAGTGATGATATACCTACTACGGTAAATTGATCTGATTGATCCATTTTGTGTAGATGGATCAATCAGATCATATTACTAGTAAGCGTAACTCGCTGACAGGGCCATGTGCTCGTTAGTTTTATGCTTAACATAAAACTGTATTTAGGTACATTGTGCAATAAATAGATCTATGTTAGGGACTATTTGTTGCCAACCAGGTGCACGTATGTCGCGGGTTCGATCCCCGCACGGAAGAAATATTTGTATGACCCACAGGTAGTACGTAAATTACGCGCCACAGACGTGGAGTTGAAAAAAAAATCGTCTCATAATGTGCGTTCATTAGCTTCTATGTGACTTTTTTTTCTCTGGAAATAATTAAATTTTATGATGGTGTAGTGTTTTTTGTAGTTTTTAGGGTTGGGTAGGGTTTATTGGATCACAATTTTGTCCGTCTGTCTGCCTGTCAAGACCCTTTATTAACTCGTGGAGGTATCGAGTTGAAATTAAAACGATATTACCATTATACCATATACTCAACTCTGTGGCCTCTTGGTGCTGTGAAAAAATCAATCCTCTAAGTCTACTCAGTCAAAAGATCTGGCTGTTTATGTCGTAAGTTTGTACGGAACCCTCGGTGCACGAGTCCGTCTCGCTCTTGGCCAGTTTATAGGTACTGGGACAGTGTAGTATTTTTTCATAGGACTTGCGTAGTGTATGATCAGAATCTGGCTTTTCTCTGGGATGTGGGTAACTTTATGGCCAGCAATGAGCCATGACAGGATAGTTAGTAAGTATAATGTGAATTTAATGTTGGTCGAGATTGTGGTACACTATTTGTTCGTTTATGGTGCGCGCACCAATATGTAGGTTAGGCCATGAAATGAATGAGAACATGTTAATGTGTACCATGAAAGGCTTCCCCGGTTCACTGTTACACCTTGCTCGGTATTCACACTTGTAATATTATACACTCAGATCAAAATGCAAGATAAGATAAGCTGATAAAATCCATTAGCGGAAATAAAAATAAGATAAATAAAACTACCACTTACAAATATAGTAACCAGATTTGTATTGATGTTTTTTTTTATTAAAAACAAATGTTTCTTACAAATATAACTAACCAACAATCACTTTCATGTATCATTACAAAAGAAATTCGTCGATTTAGTAAACTAGCGACACAATCACCAACGAATTAGAATCAAGTTATTAAATTCATCTAATATTTTAACAGATTTATGTGAAAAAATATAGCATTTTAAATATCTCATGAAGGACTGTACTCGCGAACAAACAAACCAGTAATAATTTGTGAGTCGAAACATCAGCTCAATTCAGTCCGGTTATCATACATAAGTAAATACAATCTCAAATCTTTTATTATGCAAACGATTACGTTAGCGACAAACTCTTTGATACAAAAATAGTAAAACAAAACGCATATTCCTATAGTTATGACGCGAACAGACGTTTATTTATACAGGGTGTTTGGTGCATCGTTTGCCAAATTGAATTGGCCGAAAGAAGAGGTCATTTGCTATCGCTTCAGGCTCAAGTACTCATTTTTGGCCACACCGGTTTTTTTATTACAACTTTCTAATTTTTATTTTGAAAAAATCCAAAACTCAGCATTAAAGCTTAAATTAAAAAAAAAGTTTTAAGTGTAGTCGTCAAATTTCATTTTTATTTACATATGTACTGTTGTATGGCTCTATCAAATTTAAAATTACTTGCCAGTTACATCTAGTTTTTTTTTAATAAATCACAAAGTTTTTGGAAAAATAAAAAATTAACTTAAAACTCAACTTTAAATAGCTATAAAAAAAAAACTAAAAGCGATCGGGATCTTCGAATTATTTTAAAAAGTTCTCTAGTCTATCCCCTTTCCAACGGTATGCAATGTGTTTAAAAAATGTTTCAGTAAGTTCACTAATACGCTAAGTTTGTGTATCGGGACGCACCATCAAACTATTGCATATTCGGGATAAATAAGTGTTTTCGCGTAAACAATACATACGAAGCAGGTAAAGCCTGCTATCTCCCTCCTACACAGTAGAATTCATTATCTGTCTCTTTTTGTTATTGGGTTGGCCGCAAATTGGTTAAGTTTGTTAGTCGTTATTTGACTGTCTCTGAAAACTAACCCCTTGTTGTTGTTGTGTTATTTTCTGTTACTGTTAATTTCTGTTACTGTTATCTTTTCATTGAGTTTTGTGGGTGTTTGTGTTAACTTTCGTGATTTTTTTTGTGTTACAATATGGCTACATTCTCTAATGAAGAATACGCTGATATTTTGATGGCTTATGGAAGAGCCGATGGTGTTGCTCGCGAAGCACAAAGAATTTATCAGGAACGCTTTCCCAATAGACGATTGCCTTCCCGCCATACTTTCCAGAACACTTATCGACGCTTACGTGAGACTGGTAATTTGACTGCTAGTGAACCAAGAGGGATTGTAGTGCGTCATAATGTTGACGTAGATGAACAGATTCTGGCACTGTTTGAAGAAGATCCCACTAGAAGCATAAGAAATGTAGCTGCATTACTGGGAATTTCGATCTGGAAAGTATGGCGAGTACTTCGCCAAAATAACAAACATGCTTTCCATTACACTCCGGTGCAAGGTACGTAATTTTTAAATTAATAGACTCACAACCGTAGGCGCTAACGTAGATTGCGAACCCTTTCTAGCTTTACCGCGTACCCGACGCAGCAGCAGGTAGCGGCTTTGACGTCACTCTGCCAGATGTCATAAACCTTCAGCGGTCAGGCCATTGTCTTTTACATTGTACTGCCCGTACTTTTTACAAACAATAAAAAAAAATCTTGCGAGAAAGTAATGCATTCTTACGCGTATTTTATTTGTTGTAGGTCTCGAGAATCAAGACTTTGATAACCGTGTCCAGTTTTGTCGTTTTTTACTGCATTCAGACGTGGATAATCCGGTCTTTTTAAAAAGAATTCTGTGGACGGATGAGTCCAAATTTACTAAAGAGGGAATCCTCAATTTACATAACTTACACCACTGGACAGCAAAAGATCAAAACCCACGCGTAAAACGACAAAGGTCATTCCAGAGACGATTTAGTGTGAACGTTTGGGCAGGAGTCATTGCAAATCATGTAATTGGACCACACTACTTACCTGACAACCTGAACGGGGATAATTACTTAGAATTTCTGCAAACAGAGTTGCCCTTATTATTAGCTGATTTGCCAATTTTCAGTGAAGACAGGTCTTTTGTTTTCCAACATGACGGTTGTCCCGCTCATTGGAGAATAACCGTCAGGGAGTACTTGAATGGTGCATTCCCGGACTCATGGATTGGGAGGGATGGCCCTATTCCTTGGCCTCCACGTTCTCCAGACTTAACTCCGTTGGATTTTTACGTCTGGGGACGGGCCAAAGAACTCGTCTACGCCACGGAAGTTGAGACAAGAGATGATTTAGTCCAACGCATTGAGGCGGCTTTCATGACGATCAAAGCAGAAATGCGTTTACGCACCACTACAGTTGAGATAAGACGAAGATGTCGCGCGTGCATACGCAATAGTGGTAGACAGTTTGAACAAGACTTGTAAGATTAGTATGTAATTAAATTACTTATTAATAAATGATTATTTTTGTAATAATGTATTTTTTTTTCAATTTCGAGGAAAGTTCCCTATGTAAGAACGAGATAAGAGACTACGTAAGACGTGAGATAACAGTATCTATCTACTAATAGCATGTAATTTATGCGAAAACTAGTGTTTTAAACGTAATATCCAATATCAGCCTGATGTGTCTCGACTACACATTTAGCTAATTATTAAAGATATTAAAAGAGTTTTTTAACACATTACATACCGTTGGAAAGGGGATAGACTAGAGAACTTTTTAAAATAATTCGAAGATCCCGATCGCTTTTAGTTTTTTTTTTATAGCTATTTAAAGTTGAGTTTTAAGTTCATTTTTTATTTTTCCAAAAACTTTGTGATTTATTAAAAAAAAACTAGATGTTACTTGCAAGTAATTTTAAATTTGATAGAGCCATACAACAGTACATATGTAAATAAAAATGAAATTTGAAGACTACACTTAAAACTTTTTTTTTAATTTAAGCTTTAATGCTGAGTTTTGGATTTTTTCAAAATAAAAATTAGAAAGTTGTAATAAAAAAACCGGTGTGGCCAAAAATGAGTACTTGAGCCTGAGGCGATAGCAAATGACCTCTTCTTTCGGCCAATTCAATTTGGCAAACGATGCACCAAACACCCTGTATATATCACGTCGTATATATAGCTTATCTCTTAAGTCTTTTCATAAAATTAACTGTTTAACGGATATTGAACCATTCCTTTGGAACAAGTTTTTGAAATGATAAATAATGAATGCTAATAAAAATGTTTGTAATTGGGTAGTTGACACCATTAACCAATAATTTAAAGACACAATTTCTCTGAAAGAACACGTTATTCTAGACCTGAGAACTCCATTCATTTCAAAATAACTTTAAAATTCGATTTTTAGTTGCTTTTAAATTAATAAATAGTTGCGTCGTTGACTTGACAACTTAGTGACGTCATCGGTTGCGAGTCTCATACAAAATCTATGGGGGAATCACGTTTTGACAGCTCATAAAAAGTATGTCAATTGATTGGTGGTGTCAACTACCCTATTATACTATCGCGTCTTGAGACATGTATTTAGGCGACCTGTTCCAATGGAGTGGGACAAAAATATAGCTGTTCTTAACACTAGAGTAACGCTAAGCGGTTTGTTAACGAAGCATAAATGTCTTGAGCTAGCACGATCATAATCTAAGCTGGGCGAGCTCTTGCAGCAGTGCTGGCTCCTGATCAATCTTGGCTAGCTGGTTCAGCTCCAATTGCTTTCCAGATGACTTCTGCTGCTTCAGCTTGTCAATGTCGCTCAGTTTCTGTAACAAACAAATAAACTAGTTTCATAATTGTACTCGTTGAGCCTGTGGTCGTAAGCGCGACTGCAAAATATGGTTGGAGCGGAGGTGTGAGAAATTTAAACAATCTCTGCCTAATCCTTCGAGGTATAGTCGTAATTATATGTTATGTTTAACACCTATGTACGTCATAACTAGTCTCTATTTAATATCATACTGACATTAGACGTCATCAGTATAATTATGAGAGTTCATAAAAAATATCATGCTAATTTTTTATGTTTTTAGTGTGACCATGAATTCTGGTTTATTAAGTGTAACTCGTGTGCATGCTTACTAGCGCCTACCATATACATAATTAATATTATTTGGAAGGTCAGCAAAAGAGGAATAAAAAAAATAGGACTCGCGTAAATATTATTGAAAATTATTTAATATTTTCATCATTTGTTCTATAATGGACGGAAGAACGGACGGACAGATGACTTGGCCACCATGTTGGTACGGAACAAAAATACACAAAACTTTTTCTCCTGTTACTTTTATCCTACTCGGGTGTTTGAATATTTAGTTTTACTAGATCATCATTTGCCTTGTCATTTCCCAACTACACGTTGAGGTTGACTTCCTGTCTGGATGCAGCTGAATACCAGTTTCACTTAGGATAGATACTAAAAGAAAAAAAAAACAGCACTGTGGCAGACTAAAAGCGTGAGAACATGCAAAAGGATGTCCCAAGATCAGCAATTTTTAACACTACAAAAAGTTTCGCGGAGGTTCTATGTTTTTTGGCTGTTTTTTTTATGAGTATGGTCACCGTCAGTTGAAAAAAGGGAGAAAAAAGTTTCAAATTATTTATTTAAAAAAACATACTGGGTTTTTTAAACTGATATAAGATGCCTTTAAAATAATTGATGTTGCTGGCTGTACATGAATGAGACGAATATTTATTATTTATTTTTATATGAACTAATACGGCGAAGTGGTCAAAAACTGACGTCAATTCAAAGGTCATTTCTAAAGTGTCGAATGCGGAATTCGATTTTAATAATTTATTTTAGGATTAAATGTTTCTGACGAGGAGCTCGTAGCTAAATAATAACAACCATTTGGGTAGATCTATAGGTTCAGCCGCGGTTGCCTAGGTTGATCTGTGGATGGGTTACATACCGAGTTTCCTCCGTGCCTCGGAAAGTACGTTAAGCTATTGGCCCTGGCTGCCATTTTAAGATCCTTGACAGTGTTGACAGATAGTTAGTGTCCCGAAAGTCTGATAACCAGTCTCAACAAGGCGTATCGTATTACCAAGTACTAACTGGGTTGTGGAGGTCGGATAGGCAGTCGTTCCATGTAAAATACTAGTTTTCAGCTATATCTGGCTAGACTGGAAGGCGACCCCTATATAGTTGTGAAGAGGCTAAGCAGAGGTTGTTTCTGTTGATGCTACAGAAGAATGCAGCAGCGCATAGCTAGCGGCGTCTAGCTCAGAATATATCTGAGCTAAACGCCGCTGGCTCACTTTCTATGAGAGAGGGGGGGGGGGGGAGGCAGAGAAACACGCGCACGCCGCACGGCTTACAACCAGCCCCCTTTCGCAACGCGCGATAAGGGACTTCGTTCCAAAAGTTTTTTTCCTGTATCGTGGGTGCGTTTACAAAACTTTTTACTCACATACGCAAATGGACAGACCCGTAACAACTACCTGCCATGCAAATATTTGTTATGAACCCGCGACACTCCGCGTAGCAGCCAATCAATCAACCATTGCGCCATCGTGCGCTTATTATAGATTATTTACGAATAGAATTTCTCAGTAGTGGTCTAGAATCTGCATTTGTCAGGTACAATATGACAATAGGCTCGTGGCTAATTTCGAGAGGGTGAAAAGGAAAACACATTTTCACGTATATCCACATGTTTTTCTGTTGACATTTAAAGGTATCATTTGCTGGATCGGGAAGCCCGGTTGCTGATAACTGCATGCATCAGCATCGAAAGCCCCTTGTAGCATGCGGCTGGACTTTTCTATAGTGAGTTACAATAATTCGAAGTCACAGCAACGGAGAAAAATGCAAGAAAATGCTGGTCTGTGCGTGTAAATGCCTAAGTATAACTTGCGAATACATGTAATGGGTATACTATAGATATAACTTTTTCTCAACTATCGGAGATAACAGGCGTGATATAATGTGAAATTCGGGGGTCCGATCCCCACACGGAACAAATATTTATATGGCCTACAGATAGTTGTTCCGGGTCTGGCTGGTTGTGTATGTGAGCTTAAATGTTTGTAAATGCACCCACGATACAGGAGAAATTCCAAGTGTGGCGCAAAGTTTAACAATAAGGGTCCCGTTGCCAAAGGGCAAAGACGGAACACTTATGGGATTCGCTTCGATCCTCTGCTCATCTGTCTGTCTGTTCGTATTTCACAGCCATTTTACTCAGACTGTCAATAGTCCCTCTATGAACTGCTATACAAATATGATGTAAAACAAACGTGGCTTTCCTCCAAACGGTGTAAGGAGTCTATCGATAACTCTAAAAATCGTATAAATTGTTCCCCCCCCCCCCTCTCCGTTATTTTCTAAAGATTTGGTGGAAAAATTCTGAAAAAAAAAGGTTTGTAGAACATACAAAAAGTATTCAACGAAAATTGGATTGAATACGATTTTATGGTTACTTTTTGATATACTTTTTCGTCAAACTGCAGCAGTAACTAGTAACTTTGTTTTTCAGTAATATAATATGAAACAAAAAGCAAGCTTTGCTGTTCAGTATAAATTTACACAGGAATGATCGTTAAAAATACTTTTATATTGTTTAGTGCAACGGAACCCTGTGTGCAAGTACGACTGGCACTTGGCCAGCTTTTTTTGCAAAAATGTTTTAGATAACAGTACAAAACGTTAATTGCCACGTTTCCTTACTCATGCAACTGTGTGCCACCAATCTGGTAAAAACTACTACTTTTACGGCACGTTTCTCTGAATGCAACAAACTAAAATAAAGGAAACTGTTTTTTTGTGTGAATTGGCTAAAACATTAACATAATTGTAGAAAAATTTGTTTCTCCACTCGAGCGTAGCCGGGGCTGGTTGCTAGTAAATGATAAGGATAAAAATAAAATTTTGTTCAGAACATTACCTTATTGACATTTTTAATCTTCTTGTCTTTCTCGGGGTCCCCGGTGGAGATGAAGGGCGCGCGGGAGGTGACGACGGGTGGCGGGGGTGACGCGTCGCCACGCGCCTTCTCTTCAGCCTTGCGTGCTTTTGCCTTTTCACGCTTTTCCTTTTGTTTTAGCGCCTGCTTTGACGGTGCAGCTAAATTAATTTAAAAACAAAAAAAAACTTGCTATGCAACTATTCCATTTACTCGTAATAAACTATAAATAATATGCTTACTATAAATATTTTAGATGCTCTAATTTCTTCTATTCATTTTTTTGAACCCAAAAAAAATTATATGTCATAATGAATACCTCAAAAGGAAAAAAACGGAGCCCTTATAGAATCACTTTGTAGTCCGTCTGACTGTCTGTCTGTCAAGACCCTTCGTCTTGGAAAAGCGTAAAGGTCATCATCTGCCTAGCCTTTTCCCAACTATGTTGGGGTCGGCTTCCAGTCTTACCGGATGCAGCTGAATACCAGTATTTTACTTGAAGCGACTGCCTATCTGAACTCCATAACCCAGTTAATACTGGGTAATACGATACTTACCCCTTGGTAAGACTGGTTGTCAGACTTTCGGGACACCGACTACTGTAACGACTGTCAAAGATTTACAAATGATAGCCGGGACCAACAGCTTAACGTGCTTTCCGAGGCACGGAGGAAACTCGGTATGTAATGGGGGGTGGTCACCCATCCACAGACCAACCTAGGCAAGCGCGGCTTAACCTAAAGATCGAACTGAGCGGCTGCTTTTATTTAGCCACAAGCTCCTCTTGGAAAAGCGTAAAGGTAATGAGTTGAAATTAAAACCATATACTCAACTCTGTGGTCCCTTTGTGCTGTGAAAAAATTAACTACAATAACAGTCTACGTAGTCAAAAGATATGGCCGTTTATATCGCAAGCTTGTATGGAACCCTAGGTGCGCGAGTCTGACACGCTTTTGGCCGGATTTTTCTTTCGTCAATATAATCATCACCTTGCTTCTTTAGACTTTTTTTTATCGAAAAATGTAAAACATACAAATCTTACCACTAGGTGTTTCCCCAGGTTTATGCGGCTTTTCCTGCTCGTGTAGCGTAAAGGTCGAAGGTCTGTTCTTAGCACCAGGAGGTCTGTAGGCCGCCGCAGGCTTCGGCGTGGAGTCTTCGATACCTTTGGGCGCAACCCTGGACAGTTCACTCTTGGGAAAGTTGCCCGGCTGCCAGCTGATGGCTAGGAGGTTCTCCTTCTCAGCGCAGACACGCTTGTGCATCAATGCGCATGTGTAGTGCCAGATCTTGTAGCTAGAAAGAAAAACTATTTATTAAAATATACTGACATAACAGATGAACAGTAATTTCAAGCACACTTTTATTCTATTCTAATTTATTTTAATTTAGCACTAATTAATATTCATTTATTTGTCATCTAAACAGGATCTCGTTTTGTATGCAATTATAAAGTAGAGAATTTCAATATTAATTTTCTTATAATTTAGCTCGAATTCGTTTATTTGTCATCTAAATAGGATCTTGTTTTGTGTATACATACATAAATATCATACACTCCATGCGTGCTCTTACGCTAACGACGATGTAAAATGAATGGTTTGGCGTGGAGGGCACGCGCGTGTGTTTATGCTCAGGCGTCCAAATATTATCAATCAATATTATTGACCTATAATATTTGATACATACCCATTGCCAACAGTAAGCCTGGGGTACGTGGTGGCAGTGACAAAGGTCTCGCCGCGAGGGTCCCACATGAGGCTGGTGGTGTCGGGGGCTGCACAGGACCCCACCTTCTTATACCCGCGGAGCTCCCATATCTCGATGTGCCCCGACGCTATGTTACCGAATCCGCCCAATAGCATACGTGTGATGCAAGTTAAGGTATTACTTTGTTGAAAAACAATGTATAAAATCGCTATCTTGAACCAGATTACTGGTAAAGAGATCTAGTTCATCCATCTTATAATGTTTGAAAAACAAAATACCAACACAAATCTAATAACTGCTTTTGTTAAAAAAAAACGTTGCTCCACACTAGGAATTTCCTGTATCGTGGGTGCGTTTACAAAAAAATAAACTCACATACACAAACAGCCAGACCGGAAACAACTATTTGTAGGCCATACAAATATTTGTTCCGTGCGAGAATCGAACGCGCGACACGCTCCGCAGAAGTCAATCGTTCAGCCACTGTTGCGCCTACCGTGCCGTCAATAATAACTAAGTGCAGTAATTTGTGTGCAACAAAAGATATTTGGCATAAAGAGGTAGTGATATCTGACTTCAAACAGGTATTCTGTTAATCTAATATACACTTTGACTAATGTCTTCACGCCCAAATGGCTAAACCGATTTTGATAAATTTTGTTACAGAGGTAGTTGGGACCCTGGAGACGGACATAGGCAATTTTTTTTATAAAGTGAGAAATGAGGAAGAAAAGGGAAAACTTAGCATTGCTATTACATTAAATAAGGCGCAAAGACAAAAACTACAGGTAGCAGGTACCTGCAAATCACGAAAGGGGTACTGTGATATATTATATTATTTATAGGGGTACTGTGTTATACTATTTTGTAGATAAGATATCACCCATTAATACTGCGCACATCGATCAGCATAAGCAATACCTAACATCTAGACTAAACTCAATCTTCATGAAGCCATGTCTGCCAAAAGATATAAAACAAATTATAAAAGGGCTAAAAAATACCAATAGTGTAGGATATGACGGTATCTGCACTAAAGTCATCAAGCTGGTTACGGAATGTATTTCGCAACCTCTGAGTTACATTTTAAACCTGTCTATTGAAACTGGTATATACCCAGAAAAATTAAAAGTAGCAATTATTAAACCGATCCATAAAAAAGAGAGTAAAGAAAGCATGGTTAATTATAGACCTATTGCCTTACTGCCAATCGTCTCAAAAATTTTTGAAAAATACATTTATCGTAATCTGATTAAATACTTTGAAACCCATAACATCTTAGCTAAGGAACAAAAAGGATTCAGACAAGATAAAAGTATCAACCTTGCTATATATGAGTTCTTGGAAATCATAATGTCTAATGTCGACAAGCGAATACCGATATGCGGCATCTTCATGGACATGACACAGGCTTTCGATCACGTGGTGCATGACATTTTACTATATAAGCTCGAGCTATATGGCATAAGGGGCAACGTTTTAAAATTAATAGAAACGTACCTCAAGAACCGCACCCAATATACACAAATAAATAGAATTAATAGTAGAACTAAGATGGAGGAGACATATTTATCAGGGGGACGTAATATTCAGTACGGTGTCCCACAAGGAGGCGTATTGAGCTCACTACTTTTCATTATATACATTAATGACCTTCCGAACGCGAACTCAAACCCAATGACACTTTTTGCTGACGACAGCACCGTTGCAATTAAGTGTAATGACAGAACATCTTACGAGCATGATATAAACAGTAGCCTAAATGCAATCATACAATGGCTAGATAGTAACAATCTGAAGGCAAACATTGGGAAAACGAAAATAATGCATTTTAGTCAGCGTATAAATACAGGTACACCTAAGATTAACTATAAGGGTGAACCTGTAGCTGAAGTCCTATCTACAAAATTTCTTGGTCTTACTCTGGATAATAAGTTAAATTGGAAGTCCCAGATTGAAACATTGTGCAAGAGATTGAATAAATCAGTATATGCCTTACATGAACTCAGAAAGGTCTCAAATATAAATACGTTGTTAGCGGCTTATCATGGTTTAGTTGCTTCAGTACTGAGGTATGGTGTAATTTTCTGGGGAAATTCGACGGATATTGAGATAATTTTTAAAGCACAAAAACGGTCCCTAAGGGCTATGTTTGGGCTTCAAATGGTCGAAACCTGTAAACCGTTTTTCCAGGAGTATAACATCCTGACTCTCCCTAGTCTGTATATCTATGAGGTCTCAATATTTGTGAAAACCAACAAAAACCTATTTAAGTTAGCATCAGATATAAATAATAGGCAACAACGGGACGCACTTCGCCTCTATGTACCCCGAACATGTACCTCATTAATGTACAAGAGTGTGTTCCATATGGCTCCTGTAATCTTCAATAAATTACCTAAAGCAATAAGGGCAATGAATACGACCCTATTTAAGAAAAGCCTGAAAAAAATTCTGCTTAACAAATGCTACTATAACTTGAATGACTTCCTCAATGATAATTTTGACAAACTAAAGATCTCACAGTGACATCAAGTAAAATCAATTATATGAATTATGCATGTACCTATCTCTTAATAACTAATCCGTTAATGTACTTAAATAATTCCAGGAATGACATTGAAATAATCTAAATATTTATATTATTATTTAAAAAATAATTTCAACTTATTATAATTGTATCGTGCTTATTTCATTTAATTTAATTTAATTTAATCTGATTTATTCCAATGTCTATCTTGATTAATCTATTAATTACTATGACTGTATAAATTTTGCATGCCTTACGGTAGAATCACTTGAAACATGTAATTCTTATAACACCATTGTAACAGTGTATTCAGCAAAAAATAAATGATTATGATTATGATTATGTGTTACCCCGAATTTAACGGGAGCGAAGCCGCGGGCAAAAGCTAGTGATTTAATATTTCTTTTCTGGGTCTATAACTAGTCTCGTCATATGAAAAGGATATGGTTTCCTTCAGGTGGGAAGTATATGGAGTTCCAGGCGCCTGTACCGAACTCAAACAGCGGTTCGCACTTGACGTTGAACACCGTGGCTTTGGCTGGCGCGTGGCCGTACACAGCCACCCACTCGTTGGAGTTGCCCGGGTTCCATGATATCGCGTGCACTGGGCCCTCTTTACCTGCGGAGTTAACGAGGTTAAGCATGTTTGAAGTTGTATGATATGGAAATATGGACCAATAGAATGGAATATCAAACATGGAATGACATTCTAATCTAAAAAATCCAGCCAAGTGCGAGTTGGACTTGCACACCGAGGGTCCTGTACAAACTTGCGACATATCTTTTGACTGCGTAGATTTAGAGGGTTGATTTTTTCACAGCTCTAAAGAACCACAGACTCGTATCTTACAAACATACGGCTGTTTGTGTTTGTGAGTTTAAAACTCACAAACACAAACAGCCAGACCCGAAACAAGTACCTGTATATCATACAAATGTTCGTTTCGTGTGGGGATCGAATCCGCGACACACAGCGTAGCAGTCGGTCGTTCAGCCACTGCGCCAACCGTGCAGTCAAACTTGAGTACATGGTTTTGATTTCAATTCGACACCTCCACGTGTTCCCGAGATAAAGGGACTTGACAGACAGACGGACAACAATGTGATCATATAAGGTTTCCGGTTTATCCTTGAGGTTCGGAACGCAAAAAAATAATGAGTTCCCAAAACTTACTGAAAGTCACATTTTCCGAGTTCCCTTTTACATCACCGTAAGAGAGTGATTGCTTTCCATAGTAAGAACCGCCAGTTTTGTCCACCTAGAAACCAGAAAGACTTAATTAATGGAATACCCTGTTACTATTACTGCTATTTTATGAAATTCTCATTATGGAATGAAACGGCTGCTGTAATTTTGAGTGCTAAAGAATAGGTACTATAGTAACTGTCCCAGCGGTCCCAAAGTCGCCAGCGCGACTGTTAAGACCAATTTTCCTGTTGGGCATTTTTCAATAGCAGCCTGAAGTTTGAAAGTGTTACTCACATCAGTCTGCGTCATCGCGAACACATTGGTGCCGCGTTTGTTCCAGTAGAAGGTGGCCTTATCCGCCTGGAAGGAGGAGCGGGCCACCACTGCCTGGGTCTGCTCGAAGTCAGGGTACTTGAAGATACGCCAGAACGATGGTTGACCGGCCTTACCTGTAAAAAAAATACAATAAAGGGTTTTTCATTAGGTAGACAATTAGCAATTTTTGAACATCAATAATAACATACAAGACAGTCCCTTTAATCACACACCCAACCCTTTCCCAGTACAAATGCAAAGCACCGCAAAGACACCACAGACTTATGGCAGAAAACACACATAAAACAACAAATTTTTCAGTGAGTAAAGAAATCATTCATCATCATCTGCCTAGCCTTTTCCAAACTATGTGGGGTCAGCTTCCAGTCTTACTGAATGCAGCTGAATACCAGTCTTTAAAATGGAGCAACTGCCTATCTGACCTCCACAACCCAGTTAGTACTGGGTAATACTATAGCCCTTGAAAAGACTAGTTGTCAGAATTTTGGGACACTGACTACCTGTAATGACTGTCCAAAGATCTACAAATGACAACCAGTACCAAAAGCTTTATGTTCTTTCTGAGGCTCTGTGGTTACCTATGCACAGACGAACCTAGAGATGCCATAAAAAAGAAGCCATAAAGAAGTTAAACCTTATTACAGCTTAGCTTTTTTTTTAATGAAATGCCTTCTAGACTGGGACAAGGAAGTATTATATCACACGGAATTAGAATGGTTTTGTATTTCCAACATTGAGGCTTACCTAAAGTAAATGCAGTAAAATAATATGTAGGGGCTGGGCTGGGTGATACACTGAAAGACTTCAATTTCTCTGCCTGCAGCTGTTGTACAAATCTCTCAAGGTTGCCATCCTCATAGATCAACACCCTGTTGTTTATGTGCAGAGCAAACAGGTTCTCATCCGATGACCACCTTGGTTCCCTTGAAATTAGATAAGGAATTGATTATGAAGGAAAACATTGTGAAATAAAAGTATTTAGATTGAATATTTATGCCAACAGCATGCAAGATTAGTTCTTAATGTGGTGGTATATACAAGGAGATAAAAGCATTGCATAAGGGTACATTGCATTGCATAACCCTGCTCATGCAAAATATCTGCATTATGAAAGCAGTTATCTGTGAGATTAGGTTATACAGAGTGGAACAGACATCAACCTCATTGATTATCATATATTTTGTTTATCATTACCCCCCAAACCCAAACCCCCCTTCTCCACAACAATCAGCTATTTCCTTCAACGTGCATTACTTACATGGTCAAAATGTATAGCACAGGTTAATAATAATTTTAATACTTTCATGTGAGAGGTTTTTTTACAGATGAAAATTGACTAAATTGGGGGAGGAGGTTTTCAGAATTATATACTGCATTTGTGGTATCTATTTGTGCCATTGTGTATACAACCCAATAATAACTGTTAGAGAAGCTGGAAGTAGTTGGAGAGTCTGCCCTTTTCTCTGAAGGATGAGCAACTTTATGCCCTGTTCACTCACACCTCCATACAAATTAGCAGCTGCATTTTTCTTTCTTTAAATTGTGCCTTACCATCCCGTTTGATTCTTTTGTACAAAACTGCCTGCAAGTTGCCCATCAGCTGATTTATAAACATGAAGGTTAGGCTTGCCCTGAAACAGTCAATTAGTTGTTTATTTTATTTTTTTCCAATACATGGTATGGAGCAATAATAATGATTACCTGAGGGTTTTCTTTGGTCATGAAAAACATTTCCCAAACTGTAAAATAGTTGTCCAGGGGTGAAAAAAACATGTCTTTGATATTTCCATTTATGGTTGCTGTTACAGACCAGTCGGAACATCTCACTATCTCTACTCTGAAAATAATACCAATTATTTGTTCATAGATATGTTTTACTATATTTATTTAATACCTATTTAAAATTAGCGTATCGTACAAGATACTCAATCGAACACCCGATATGACAGTCCAATAATGGAAAAGGAAATGTTTGGTTCTAGTCATTTCAATTATTATTTATATTCAACATTCTTTCTGATTATACTTACTTCTTATCAGTTCTATAAGCTAAGTAGGTGCCTTTAGGGCTAAATATAATGCTACGTATATTCGTAGTGGTTTCATCCCTGAGATTTGTCTCTTCATAAGGCTCCTTGAAGTCAATTAAAAATATATTTTTGTTGGTCAAACCTGTAAGAATAATGTTATGGTTCATATAATTATAACCTCTGAAACATTTATATTCTTCTAAAACTTTAGGAACGTAGTACACATATTTACCAGCAATATACGGAGTAGTCATGTTGACTGCGAAATATTAAATAGTATATTAATTAAAAACTCATTATCTTCACTAAATAATCGTATTGGATTTTGGATTTCACGACTTGCCGCACGACATTTACAAACCATAGACAATGAAAAAATTAAAGTTTTTTTATTACATTTCTCGTCGTAGGTATAAACAATCAAAAGAAGCCAAATTAATCAATCCTACTAATATTATAAATGCGAATGTTTGTGACGATGCGATGGATGGATGTATAAAACGGCTGAACGGATCTTGATGAAATTTGGCACAGAGGTAGATTATAGTCTGGAATAACACAGGATATACAATAATTATTTTTCGATATCAGGCAGGCGAAGCATCGGCCGCCAGCTAGTAAAAATACACAAACATAAAAAGTACTCGCTGTGAAGATTACATTTATACAGCTAAATTGAATCTGAAATAAAGAATGAAAAACCTGCGAAAATAATCAATTTTGATCGCAGGCAACTTGACTTGACTGAACTGCCAAAAGATTGAAAGAAAGAAATAATTCAAGATGGTGGAATTTACTTTTTCAGAATGGCGCGTGAAAATTTAGCCTCTGTTTATATATTTTAGAGGTTTATGCATTGAAAGTTAAAAAGAAGATCTAACATTTCAATGTTCAGTAACAAGGCTGAACTTCAGAAACGTACTCCTGAAAATGGGACAGATCGAGAGAGCTTTTTATCGCTTTTAGTGGACGAATATTTGCATTCTACTTCGTTTGGTAAATATCTTCTGTTTACTGTTAATAATTTGGTCTGCTTTTAAAGTTTTCGGTCTTATTTTTAGAGATATAAGTCGTCTTTTATTTCTAGTTTCTATAACCAGTAAGGCCAATAAAAATTGAAGTCCAAGCCACTGCGACTCACGTAACATAATCGAACTTCTTTTTGCAGATGCCAAATGCCAAGTTCTAGCTAATTTGGCTAATTTTGCATATGATCCCATAAACTATCAGTTCATCCGAGACGTTGGCGTGCTAGACATTTTTCTTCATGTTGTAAAGAATGAAAGCAGCCATCAACTGCTGCATTTTGCTGCTGCTGGTATCTGCAATTTGAGCTGTGGTAAGATACTAAATTAATTTTGGACCATTTATGTTGTCTATAGAAATAAAGTCAAAGTCAAAGTCAAAGTCAAAACCATTTATTTCAATTAGACCATTACAGGCACTTTTGAATGTCAAGAAACAAAACTAATCTACAGTCCCGGTCACAAGGCATAATAACTTGTGAAAGTACTGTAGTTGCCCATTCCAAAGCGTTGATCTCTATGGAGAAGAATGGGCAAGAAACTCCATGGACACTCTTTTAAATTATAATATTTTTACAAAATTGTATTTACATCATTCATGTTGAAATTATACAAATATGTGAGAACGATGTAGAAAGACGTGCACAGTAAGAGCGTCCAGAGTAAATAAAAAGCAAAATTTAATTTTAAATCTAAATAAGTTAAAAATGAACCGTGGTAGCTAAAAATGACCAGTCCCAACTGACAGCGCCCGTTCACGAACATGACGTATGGATCAGCCCCATTCAGCTCGACCATTTTGAAGGGAGCTAAATGACCCGACACACCCGCCACCATCAGCAAGACATTTAAGTGAGCATGACACTATCAACCACCAGGGCTTCGTCAAGTCAATAATAATACATAGCACTCACATATGGGCTTAATAATTATACAATACTAGAGAATTGATTCTATACATTGCAAAGATAGTCTTACAATCTTCTGCAGCTTCCACTATAGCTTCGGATACCAATCAATGAGTTTACCCCTATTCTTCTGGAGCAGGACCAGCATTAAGCCAAGCATTTTTATCATCAATATAATCCCCCAACTTATAATATGCTTGCCTACATAGTGTGCGTTTAATACAAGATTTAAATTTCGTTTCATTCAGTTGAAGAATGTGGGGAGGTATTTTATTGTAGCATTTTAAACAGTACCCCATGAAAGATGAGTCTACTTTAGCTAACCTGAAACCTGGTTGAACTAATTGGTCCCTATTTCTAGTATTATAATTGTGTCTGTCACCTCTTTTACTAAAAATATGCAAGTTTTTCCTGACATACATGATGTTTTCATAAATATATTGACAAGGTACTGTCATGATGTTAATATCCTTAAACTGTTCCCTTAAAGAATCTCGCCTACGTAGGTTATATATGGCTCTGATGGCTCTTTTCTGCAGAATAAATATAGACTCGATGTCTGCACCCCGTCCCCAAAGTAAAATACCGTATGACATGATACTATGAAAATAACTAAAGTAGACTAGCCTCGCGGTATCTACATCAGTAAACTGACGGATTTTTCTAACAGCATATGCTGCTGAACTAAGGCGTCCTGCAAGAGATGTTATATGCGGACCCCATTGTAGCTTTGAATCGAGTGTTATTCCCAAGAAAACAGTTTTTTCGACGAATTCTAGTTTCTCTTGATTCAATACTATGTCACACTCACTGTTTTTGACATTTGGTAGAGCAAATCTTATACACTTCGTTTTTTTCCCATTTAATACTAAATTATTAGCGGTAAACCAATTATGTACCTGCATTAGGGCATTATTTACGTCGTCAAGATTTGTGGCACGTCTGTTTATCTTAAATATTAAAGAGGTATCGTCAGCAAACAACACCATTTGTGGTTGGTTTTTAAATAAATGGGGTAGATCATTAATATATACTAAAAAGAGGAAGGGACCTAATATCGATCCTTGTGGTACACCCATCTTTACATTTAAACCCATTGAATTGACACCATTTATTTGTACTTGCTGCTGTCTATCATTTAAATATGATTTTACTAAACTAAGCGCAAGTTTTCCTAGGCCGTAATGTTCAAGTTTCAAGAGTAGGGTTTCGTGGCTAACACAATCAAACGCTTTTGAAAGGTCACAAAAGATTCCTATGGCATCCTGTGCCTCTTCCCACGCAGTAAATATGTGTTTTAACAAGGTAACACCAGCGTCAGTCGTACAACGTCCTTTGGTGAAACCATACTGTTTTTCATGTAAGATCTTATTGGTGTTAAAGTGGTTGAACATTTGATTAAGCATTACCTTTTCAAACACCTTGCTGAAAACCGGCAAAACGGATACGGGTCTATAATTATTGGTGTCTTTACTGTCCCCAGATTTGAAAAGTGGTATTACCTTGCTGTATTTCATAAGGTCCGGGAAAACTCCTTGGTCCACACACAAATTAAATATTAAGGCTAAGTACGGTGCTACAGTCTCAATGATAGCTTGACAAACTTTAATAGACATTCCCCAAAGGTCTTCGGTTAATTTGATTTTTATTTGCTTAAAAGCTTTAATGACTGCAGTGGGGTTAATATGATTAAATTGAAACTCAACCGAGCATGGTAAAACGTTTGCTCTTAATAAGTCAACAGAAAGCAAGGGTGACGAATTTAACGTTTCAGTAGTTTTAATTGGGATACTAGTAAAGAAATCCACAAATTCTTGAGCAACTTCGTTTTTAGTGGTTAGAAGACCACGTGAAGACTCTAGTGTAATATCATTATTATATTTTTTATTTCTATTAGTTTCACTATTGATTATTTTCCAAACCGTCTTAATTTTATTATCGGCGGATTTAATCTTGTTGCTTATGAATAAGGCTTTAGCTACCTGGCAGGTGTTTTTAAAATTTTTTGAGTAAGTAGCAACATAGCGATTGAATGTTTCCGAGTTGATGTAAGGCTTAAGGCCGTAAAGCTCAAACAGTCGTTCCCTACTTTTTCTTATACCCTTAGTTGCCCAATCACTGAACATAAACTTTGGGCTAATAGATTTAGTTTTTATTTTTAGCGTATCATTGAACTCTGTGTAGACAACCGAAAAGATAAAAAAATGGTTTTAGAGTAATCATAGTTTCACTGGGTACATTCAACATTTAAGCTCATAGCACCCTAAAGTAAAAGAACTGCACTGGATTAACATCGGTCAGTGGGTCATCTTAGGGGACATCACCTCATCTCATTGTAGATACTGATTTGAGATACCATTACAACTTCCATCTTTTACTATTTTGATATGACGTGTGTATCACTTTGTTTTGTGTTGCATGATGGCTCTATAGCTTGATTTTAGGTGATGCTGTGCAGGACTTACAGTGCTTTGATAAAAATCCTGTTTATACTACAATCTTAAATTCAATTATTTTTTTCTCATTTCTTTGTTTAATGTTTTAAGGGGCTGTGTATTTGTGGACTTGTTTTTGTAGTATGTATTTAAAGTGACGATACTAAAGTAACAGCAAATTGAATTACATTATTGCAAAATGCTTTTGCTTTACTGTACTCAAAAACTATGAATGCAGTTTATCTTAAGCACATTTTTTAATTTTCAGATGCATTGAATGCTGAATATATTATAACACAGTCTGGACTGAAGCCACTCATTGAATTACTGAAGTTGAAAAACAATGATATTGTAGCTGAAACAATCACAACTCTGTTCTATCTCCATAATAACCAAACCAAATCGGAAATCACCACAGCAGAGGTTATTCAAAGGATTAATGAGATACAGAAGTCAGATGATAAGAGATTAGTTAACTTGGCCACTATTTACTTACAAGATGTATGCAGTACAAATGAGATATTATAAATAAAAGTAAAAGAGATAAAAATGAACAAAATGCTATCAAACAGATTCCCCTATATTGTTGTGAATAACAAAAATTATCAAAAGATATGCAAAATTCATACAACTACATTCAGTAGTACAGCTTTCAAAGCAGGGGATAAGATCCGCATACAGAAAACATTAACTCAGAAAGATTTGGATGCATTCTCAAACCTTACAAGTGATCATAACTACCTGCACCAGAATAATGGAAACAAGAGACCCATAGTGCATGGAGCACTTCTCAATGGTTTAGTGGCAGGGTTGATAGGCACACACCTGCCAGGCCCTGGGACTGTACTTGTTTCACAAACTATGAAGTTCCCCAACAAGTGCTTTGTTGGGGAGAAGCTGACTATAAGTGTAGAACTTGTAGATGTAAGGAAGATTCTCAAAGTGAAGTTTTTTTGCATTGTCGAGGAAGAAAAGAAGGTTGTGTTTGAGGGTGAGGCTAAACTTGTGTTAGCCAAAGACTGTTAGAGATTTAAGTTAATTTTTAATAATAACTTATTTCCTAGATCTAAGTATTAAAAATAAGAAAATCTTTTAGTAATGCAATATGGCATTTAAATTCATATAATAATTTATGAAATCTCTAAAATTTGTATTAAAAGAAAACTATTGGAAAGTCTAAAATTTAATGATAGTCTGTCTTATGTGCCAATAAATTCATGAAATCAAATAATATAAACTGCAAAGTACAATTATATTTAGTTTTAATATTAGATAACTCATTACCTACAAGGTAGTAATATTTAGTAATGTAACACCAAGCATGCTACAGTTGTATATCCAAATCTGTCCACTTAATGTCCATTATTATACAATTTTCATAGTCTATAATTAATTAAGACTGATAGAAACTAGATCATTTCTTACCTACATGCCTACTCAAGGAATGAATATAACTATACTACTAACTGCATGTATGGTACAATTTAATGTCCCATAATTTTGCAAATAAAACAATCTATTCATCAATTTACTGACTGCATAATATTCATCAGCAATGTGATAGCTTCTTGCCAGTATCTGTCATAATGCATTCATGAAGACAATCGTTTCATCAGTCACTAATACCAATGGCTAATAATCACCACATTTGGGTAAAAGCAATGTTTTGATATAAAGAAATTTGGCTATTCGTTGACTCTGCAATCATAATGTAGTAATGTTTATATGTATAATGTCAACAGATTGTGTTGGGTGAGATATTGCTCAAGCTAAATCTACCCGTATAAATAATGTGAAATTGAAGAGACATGTTAGAAAAAGTCCTATCATTTCATCTATATGGTTTGCTGATTTGTTACATTAGGTAGCTTCAGCCTTGCAATTTTGATGATAAGCATAATTTTAAATGCATGCTTAGGGGTTATTATTACCGTGATACCGCTAATGTAATTAAGTGCAGACTAGCAAAATTTCGGCTAAGTTCTCATGAACACTTAATCAGCTAGTTTCAGGATGCGATGTGCTGTCGCAACACTAGTGTCGGCACCAAGATCACTGCCAATTTTTAAAAAATTGCATTTTCTGAGCATCTATATTTTAGATTTACTTTACGTAATGGTATTACAAGTAATGTTTCAGTTCTTTTTAAATCTAATATTCCTTTGTCAGCATATTTCGAATAAGTACAGACAATGAATGAACTCGTTTTTATTAAAATTCTCGTTTGATAATTGTTTACATAAAGGTAACTATAAAACGACTTCTCTAAATGGTTAATTGTAATCGCTTATTAGTCCTTGCTATGTCACGGTTCGTCTTTTCATTATTTTCTTTTTTGTTATTTACCGCCAGACATCTGGAAGAGATGCAATCTGTGGAGATGCGTCAAATGTTTTATTTTACTTATCCGTTAGTTATTCGTAAAATATTTGTTATTTCTGTCCTTATTTTCTTTTGTATTACCACATCGCATTAAATGTGATCATGAAATGCCACCTTTACTTTTATATTGACCTTTTACATAATGATTTCGTGTAATACATCCTTTTTTTGTTTTACATAACTTGATCTGTTACAGACATGTTAGTTTTTTTTTATTAAACTTTTGCCTGTTCATGTGTTTTTTTGTTCCATTGACTTGTCAACAAAGTACTTTTAGATTTTTCTTACATTTCGTAATAAATGTGCTTCTAATAAAATTAATATGACTTCATAGTATTTATGTAGCGTTAGGATTTTCAAATTTTATTAAGAGTATTGCTAGTTGCTAGATGAACTTGCTTCAGTATTTTATAGGCAAAAATCTTTGATTGGGAAGGCTGTGAATTAATATTTTGTAATTAACAGTTATTTTGGAAATTATTGTGCATAGTGATTCAAATATCCGTAATGATACAATCATAGTTTAGTCTTTTTTTTGTCAATTTTCGCGTCTGATAGTTTTTCTTACATTATAAAAAATAAAATTGCATCATGTTATATTGGCTTTTTAATTCTTATCCGATTTTATGAAAATTAGGAATTCTTAGGTTTTTTTTTGTGGATTTAGCCACCCATGTTCCTTCTATTGCCCTTTACGTTTTGGGGCCGCGGTATCTCTTTCGAACAATCCGCAACCCCGGCAGGCAGAGGCCCTGGCAGGCCCCTCTGCTTTGCTGAATCTCTTTGAGGCGCGCGTGGATTTGCTTAGGTTTAATGGCTTTTCGGAACGGCCCGGCCACAAACGCGACTCTTATTTTGGCTGCAGAAGCTTCGAACAGAAAATAAATTTTTTTGGGCAACCGGTCGTCCGAGCAGTTTTGTTCAAGATGGCGGCTGGTCATGCGATAAGTCGTGGACGCGAAGTGCGCGAGGTCCCTCTACTGACCCCAACGCTATATGGGTGACTGCAGTCACCGCGGTTCCATACCATCAGTAGGTGGTAACGACACGAGCATCTGTTACTTCTGTTGTCTTTAAAGATTTGAATTCTTCTTTTTCGTGTGGTTAGTGCCCAACCTGGATTCCAGAGTTTTTATCCCGTAGATAAATATCTCTCAGGCATGCTTGGTTTCCTAGCAATGTTTTTCCTTCACCGAAGCAAGCGATAGTTATAAAATACGCACATGAATCCAAAAAAATAGAGGTGCGTTAATTTGGAACTTGACAGTCTGTCACACCACTAGGCAGCGTCAGCTCTAGCCCTTGATCAACCTAGAGCGAATTTGTCTATCGGCGCCCTTTGGTTGTAGCTTTCTTTTCACATAATTTTGCTTTGGTTTTATGTTGTTCGACGACACGGTTGGTGCAGTGGCTGAGCGATCGACTGCTGCGCTGCGTGTCGCGGGTTCGATTCCCGCACGGAACAAATATTTGTATGACCTGCAGATAGTTGTTTCGGGTCTGGGTGTTTGTGAATGTGAGTTTAAATGTTTGTAAACGCACCCACGATACAGGAGAAATTCCTAGTGTGGGGCAAGGTTTTTTTTAAAAAAAAAAAAAATGTTGGGTTACGTTACACCATTTTGCGCTGTTATTTTTCATATTTCTCATTTTGACGCCTCTTGCAGGAGCAATGCTTTAGGCGTCAGATGGCCTAGATCTGACGCTGCCAATAGGCTATTCGTGATCCTTATTTGTATCAAAGCTCACAACACAAGGTAGCTACCTACTTAAGTTTTAACCGGCTTCAAAAAAGGAGGAGGTTCTCAATTAGACTATGTTAGGTACTCGATTTTTTTTATAATCGTAAAGGTATGTACACCCGAGGTGGCCCCATATCAATTTTATTCATAGGTAGGTACCTATTGCTTGGATGGTTTATGAGTTAAAGTTATTCTATAATACAATGTCTTTTCTTGTTTGTCTACAATTATATATTTTAGTAATGGCAAATGAATAAGTACCTACTCAATTAGTTTCTAATGCTAATCATCTTAGACCTAAACCGCGGACAGACAAACAGACATGGCGAAACTATAAAGGTCCCTTGTTGACTACGGAACTGTAAAAAAACGAGCTGTAGTGAACCTACCTTTTGTTTAACACACGAGGGTAGAGAAGGCAGTGTATAATAGTGTAAGAGTGTATACTGCAAGCCAAAACACAACTAAACAATAATTAATTACAAACTTCGATCAATAATTTCATCGAAGATTACAAACAAGGATTTTTAGAAAACCTATGCCTAGCATAGGATTGTTTTCATTTCATATGCTCGAAAAAATCGATTACCTTCGCTATGGTGAATACTGAATAACCCATAAAATATTGTCAATTTTAATGGACATAATGACATGAATTAATATTGCGTAACACCATCTCAATGGTGTTACGCAATATTATTTCGGTTAGAGTAATTTGGCAAACCGCTGGCAATACTACACCTAGCTACGATTCCCGTCATCTTTATATTTTGCTGCATGTTCATACATAACCGTAGCAATTACCTACATCATATTATATTCTCACTATTAATTGGTAGTGGGTTCGAAATTGATAACACCTAACAAGCAAGCCTCCCCCCTCCCCCCTGGAAAACGCTCTTGATACCTACCCTTAGACAAAAAGACACATTCTGGGCTGTTTGTTTAAGGGTTGGACCATATCTGGCAGCACGGAATCGCCTTTTTCCGTCGCCCTTTCTCTTTCTGTCGCTTAGAACCACCATTTGCTAGACCGAGACAGAAAGCATAATGCGATAGCACGCGGCGGAATCCTCGAGGCGATCGGCATCACGGACAAAATGCAATGGTCGGCAGGGAGACTCCGGAACGCTGAAGCGCGCTATAGCATGCTAACGCATCCTTTCACCGCCCGATCACAAAATACACGCTAGAATCACTGTTCTCTCTTCCTTGGTCCATTCATCTCGCGCTTGAAACTAAACTGATCATGAAAGAACGCGGCAGTATGCCACCCATGCTGCAGCATGCTGACGCGTGCGATCGCCTTTTTTGTCTGCGAAATGCAACAGCGCGCGTGCGCATGCGGCAGCATACTGCAGCACGTGATAGCACAGGCGGAACAAATGCGATTCCGTGCTGCCAGATGTGGTCCAACCCTTAAGCTTCCCCACGATCAACACAATGTAATTAAACGTAAATACGTCAAAGTCCTACATGTCATGTCAAAAGTACTACATAATTGTTATATTATAGTTACGACTCGAAACAGATGTATGAACGTGAAAGATGCAAAAAAAGTATGTAAGGCTTGTCGACGGTGCATTCGTGTTCTAAGCGCCTCTAAAATATGTCAGCAAAGCAGAAGGGCCTGCCAGGGCCACCGCCTGCCGGGGTTGCGGGTTGTTCGAAAGAGAACAAAGCAAGTGGCAATTAATGGCGTCCTGTAGTTTTTACATAGATATGTATTAAGACGCTTTTTTCTCATGGGGTACATACCTACTTGCAGCATTCCTGCCATTCATATCTACAACGTGGAATTTCGTCTACATGTTAACAAGATAAGGTGAAACTTGAAACAATTCTCAATCACGTATCTTACGCAGAAAAATCACTAGATATATTCACGTAAAATATACCGACTAGTAATTTGGACACGTTTCGCTGTGCGGCAAAAATGCTGAGTTAGCGGATTATGAACTGGGGATAGTGTTTATATCGCCAGTTAATCATGGATGGGTGGCATTATAGTTTAACTGGTTTAGTGATGTGATTGTGTCGAAAGCAGTTCGTTGGTACTACGTACGACAGCCTGCAAGCCTAAAGAAGTTAATGAAGTGAGGTTCATTGTAAGGATGTATTTTTTTAAACGTTTTTCTGTGGTGCATTTTGATTCAGTTACATACCTCATATTCAATGTGAGATAAACTTCTTATCTTCTAATATATAAAATTGTAGTGTCGCGGTGTTTGTTACCAAAGTTCTCTGAAACAGCTGGGCTATAATATTTGTATGAAATTTTGCATGCATATCGGGTAGGTCTGAGATTCGGCCAACATCTTTTTTTTCATAACCTTAAGTGATAGTGGTGGCCTGAAGAGCGGGTGACACTGCTCGGCACAGCAAGTAATAGGTATAACTATAAGACCTCGCCTAGTTGGGCTTGTCCCAATGTCGCAAACTCTGGGCATGAGGGAATCGAACCGGAGACCTCCAATAGTAATAATAGGGTTTATCTTTCAAGAATTTCCCAGCAACACTTTGGAGTATGGATATAGACGCAGTCTGAATTGATGGCAATAGGTTCACCCCTATTACATGGAACTAAAAGTCATATTTTGACGGCACGGTTGGCGCAGTGGCTAAGCGATCGACTGCTGCGCTGCGTGTCGCGGGTTAAGATCCCCGAACGGAACCAATATTTCTATGACAAACAGGTAGGTGTTTTAGGTCTGGCTATTTGTTTATGTGAATTTTAATGTTTGTGAACGCACCCAGGAATTACGAGAAATTCCTGAAAAAAAAACCAAGCGAAATGTGTGTGTATACTATAGGTAGGGACAGCTCTGCTTAACCCTTCCCGTATTTCAGGCGTAATAGTGTGTTGGTATCTCCTGATGCCGTTTCTCGTAAGCCACTTGTTGTCATAATGAATAAGTGCTCTGTTTAACTAGAATCTTCAATCGATCAAAATGCGTGGGGTCCAATGCTGGCTACTCTTCGCCGTGTGCGTTTACGTAACGACCTCAACTGAGGGCAGAAAGAAGGCCAAGCGAGAGAACTACGAAGTCAGTGCGCCGTCAGAGGAAGAGAACAACTATGACGACGATTATAATGACGAGGTAAGGACTTAAGCATATCTAACATTGAGACTAAATCTGTCGTATCATTTTGGCCCATAGGTACTTAATTTATGTCCGATTCTACTTCCACTAGGAGTCATTTGCAGTAAGTTTTTTATTGCAGCATTTTTGGTTATGATATGATGGTAAATATGTATTACTTATAGAAGATAGCTCATAAACTACCCAAGCCATATAAATAAATTCGATTTAAAAATAATTTTTAAATCGGCTCTTATTGATAGAGATTTGAACACCTCCTCTACTTTTTGAAGTCGGTTAAAACGGGTTTGTTTATTTTTTAGAGTTCTGTAACCAAAGGGTAAAACGGGACTGTAGATATTACTAAGACTACGGTGTCCGTCCGTCTGTCCATCTGTCATCAGCATATATCTCATGAACCATGATACGTAGACAGTTTTATGATGTATTTCTGTTGCCGCTATAACAACAAATAATAAAATAACAGAATAAAATTAATAGGTAATTAAGATTGCTCCCATACAACAAACATGGTTTTTTGGTCGTTTTTTATCGATAACCGTACGGAACCCTTCGTGCGCGAGTCCTACTCACACTTGGCCGGTTTTTTTTTCAGTAGGTAAGCTTAAATGTTGTGTGATTTTATACGAGCTCCTGCGCTTTGTAACAGACTGTCGCGGGTCCAATTCCATTTATATCATGTTTGTGTATAAAAACATCTCAGGTATAAAGGTGTCACGTTAATGATACCTAGACATGACGAGGTTCTTAGTTACCTAAATAAGTACCTACCTACTTAAATAATTCTCCGTTGTCATCATTCCACTAGTTTTTATTATAAGTTTGCTTTTATGCACCAACCTAGCCTTGCCGTGTGGTCAAGGTTACTTCATCATCGCGTCAGGACTGCCCACTGTACTTAAGTAGGTATAATTAAGGCCTTAGGTCCACATCCAGTGATAAAGAAGACTCGCATGGTAATTTATAAAGGCAACTTAGTTACTAAATAATAAATAGCTTAGCATTTTAGCCGTGGACATTGGACTTCTACCACTAGTAGGAGGAGCGGGACAGGGGACGTCTTGTTAACATAGGATATGATTTCATAATTACTAAGGTTATTATTTATAACATTGCACATTGGTATCATTTAACTCAAGCCTTTAGAACAGATATAGTTATAGTGCCAATTCCAATGTAGGAAACATTGAGAATACTACAACTTACCTTACTTATACAATTTATATATATTATATTTATAGAATTTTATATATCTATATTATAAATTAATATATATTTATATATATTTTTTGTTTTACACCTGCCACTGTTTGTCTCTGCATCACCTAAAGGTTGACTGGTAGAAAATGCCTATGGCATTAAGTCCGCCTCTGTACTTTGTACTTGAAGTGTTAAAAAAATAAATAAATAAATACTTAAGGTGAAAGCTCCAACCTACCCGCGAAATTCAAATTTTCTTACGTTTTTTGCAATTTTCAGGCCAGTGCTAGGTTGTATGTTGATTAAAATATTATTCGCGGCTGTAAGACGTATGTAATTATAGAATTATAATCATCAAAATCACCAATACAACCCTCCAAGTTCATAAAGCTGTAGGAAAGACTTTTTCTGTTTTTTTTTGTTCCTACGCCTTTATGAACTTGGAGGGTTGTATTGGTGATTTTGATGATTATAATTCTATAACTACATACGTCTTACAGCCGCGAATAATATTTTAATCAACATACAACCTAGCACTGGCCTGAAAATTGCAAAAAACGTAAGAAAATTTGAATTTCGCGGGTAGGTTGGAGCTTTCACCTTAACCTATATATTTTCTGTTGGACGATGAGGGTCCTCAATATTCTATGGTACTAGCGGAGGAGCTTCTAGTTGCTCGGATCAATCTTCAGTTTAAACCACTCTTGCCTAGCTTAGTCTGTGAATGGCTCGCATCAGAAAGCACGTTAAGTCGTTTGCCCCGCTGTCATTTGTTGATTTGACTTTTGGGCTATTTACTAGATTCCTGTTACAGGTAAAAAAAGTGGCAACCAGTCTTATCAAGGGGTATCGTACTTAATACTAATTGGTTTGTGAAGATACCTTAGCACCTTTTCAGTTGCTTCTACTTAGACTAAAAGCCGACCCCAGCATAGTTGGTAAAAGGCTAGGCAGATGATGATGAACTACACCATTACCCAAACTTAGTCTATCGCAGTTCGCTACTAGGAATCAGTCCCGTTGCATAGATATTAACATACCTTAATGCCTACTTCGTAATACCCAACCATAGTGCATATGTAACGTAAACGCAAGTTGATGGTGTCCGTTAAACCTGCAGCCAGTCAGTTGCCTCTGTAATTATGTAACTATCAATGGGACACTTGATACTTGACTTCTGTACACTGATTATTCACTAAAAGAATTGATGAACGCTATTCCTGTTAGTGCCAAACTCGTTCCTAAGTTATGAGCAGAGAGACAAAGATATTCAAAAAGTCAACCGTGTTCTTTTTTATTTCCAGCTCGAGCCGTGCCAATGTGGAGTCTTCCTTTCCCAGCAGGTGGGCATCAAGGAGAACAACCGCCGCAGTCGTCCGCGTGGGCCTCCGCAAGGGGAGCCCGTGGTGACCTACGACACCGACTCCCCCAGCCTACCGTGCGGCATGGGCGGCTTCAAGAACTGTGTCAGCCGGTGTCTTGATGTGGTTAGTGTTTTGTAAAAACAGTTAATGAGTTTAGAACAGATAGATTAAAGTCTGGAAAGAAAAACAAAACTGGTAGATGACCCTTGCTGCGTAGGTGCGAAGGAAGATACAATCAACTTTTTAAGTTTATAAAGGTGAGGTTAATTAAGTATAACGCAATGTCGGGTTTGCGGGTCAGTCAAAGTCTGACATTTCCCCTCGCTCCGCGGTGAGCAGTGGAAGTCATTTGATGATTTCCTATATGCAAAAAGAGGGTAATTATAAGCAAAGCCAAAACCGACTGCACTGGTTTTCTTATTTTCCCTCTGGAAACAAGAACAAACACAGTGTTCCATAGAGTCCTTACCTACTCTCTCTCTGTGTCACGAAATTAATTTGATTCTATTTGTTTTGCGAAAGAGGAACCTACCAAAAAACGTTAGAATATTCGTTGAAGGATAATTTAAGCAGTTACTAATGAAAAGCATGTATTAATAGATTATTTGTTTGTTGGCTGATTAATTTCGCACAAGCGAACACGATGTCATGCGCGTCACCTCACGGCCCTTTATTGCAATTATCTGCCGCCTGCCATAACATAACAGAGGTCGCCGCGGGCTTTCGTAACTAATCGTAACAATAGCAATCAAATGCTTACATGAAGGTTGACCGTAAACACGCATCATAATGTATTAACGATATCCAACGTGTTAAGGAATAAACGTGATCCTGTAGAAACTACTTAAATGCTGACTGAAGTATTTTTTTGTTTTTTTGCTACCATTTCGGCCATGAATGCAAAAATGCTGTATTTAAATTCCTTTTAGCTGCATTCCGTACCTCAAAAGAAAAAGCGGAACCCTTATAGCATCACTTTGTTGTCCGTCACGACCATAGTCACGACCCTCTATCTCGGGAACGCATGGAGATAATTATGGTGTTGTAATTAAAACCAAATACGCAAGTTGATGATGTATGGTGCTTGGAGCTATGAAAAAATCAACCCTCTAAGTCTAGGCAGACAAAAGATACGGCACCTTCGGTGCGCGAGTCCAACCCGCACTTGCCCAGTTATTTTTTTTAATATCACATACTTTTAGTCTTTGTTTAAATACTGGTATTTAGCTGCTTCCGGATTGACTGGAAGCCGACCGCAACGAAATTCGGAAGAGGCTACGCAGATGATGAGACTGTTGATGGTCACATACTTTCAATAAGTATTCATTTATTGTAATCATTTTAAAATAATTGTAAAATAAATGCGTGCTGTTCCACAATTGTATTTACTGGAAGGGTTAGTCGAAGGTCGTTTAGTAAGTAGTATGCATGGGAGAACTTATTGTCATCAAGCGAACCCACTTTGCTCAGTTTGGGACATGAACCCAAGACCTCATTTACAACACTTGTGGCCACTAGACTATCGAGCCAGTTAATAAACGAATTTATTAATGTTTAGATCCTGAAATACCTGCCACGAGCCGGGCCCGTGATCTGCGGGGCGGTGGAGCGTGACGTGCACAGGGAAAAGGCGTTCCTCTTCATAAAGAACTGCGGCGGCGAGTGGACGCCCACCAGCTTCTCGGCTGGCAAAGAGTTCTGTTGTACCGATGGAGAGCACCATAAGTGCTGATGCCTCACAAATGTGGACAGGATTAACGAACGATGATTGAGATGTTTGCCAAACTTCTTGGCAGTATATGATTAGGTATAAATGAGACAAAAGATGTAGTATAGTCTGGTTATAATTATCCAAAGGTGCATCTTATATACTAACGACTTCGTGTTGATAACAGATAGTAGAAACATTTAATAGATATTGAACGTGCGATAAAGAACATAAGATTGCGATGTAGATTGTAGATACAGCACAAAGATATTGTACTGTAACAGTACACCCCCCTTTAAAAAAAAAAAAAAAAATATTATGGTAATAGTGTTTACAATATAAATTTGATCTAGACCTTACTAGTTATTTGCTGATGTATATAAATAATAATGCTATTGTACGCGGTGGAATTTGATGACGCCTGTTGTGGTGTGATTTGCTGACGTCTGTAATTTTGACTTAGCTGTTGCACGAGTGTTTATTATTTTTTTCCGTTAAACTCTTCATTCTTCTGTCCAGTGTTTTCATTATGCCGTAAATTAGGATCGCACCGATTGTTAAAATAATCTGTCCCATTGCAACATTTCTTGTCCACCGTAAGTCCTCCTGGATCAGGTTACGGAGTTTGTCCGCTTCGTTTTGATTGAGGCAACTGTCCGTATTGTATGTTATCTGGTCCTTAGAACTTTGATTTCCCATTTTAGATGTCTTGTTGTCACGAGTAGTTGTGAATTAATGGTATATGTTAAGATCTATGTTAATATATATACGAATAGCTTGCTTCTATCAGCGATTTTTTATAGACGTACTACTGGCTTTACTTTACGTCCCGATCGTGTAGTGTACGTGTGTGAATGTCTGTCGCAATCCTTTGAATCTGGCACGTAGTTTGATTCGTCATTGATCATGAATGCTGGTTTCAATCTATCAATTGATATCACTGTCTCTTTATCCCTAATTCTAATGCAAAATGTTTTATCTGTTTTACTAATTACTGGGTAGGGTCCTTCATACGGCGGTGTCAGGGCTTTCTTAATTCTATCACACCGAACAAATACGTGTGAGCATTCTTTGAGTTCGGGATGCACAAATATAGCTTGGTTATGGTTTTTTCTTTTCGGAATTGATGTCATTTGTGTGATGTCCTTTTGAATTTGTTTTACAAATTCTTCGTACGTTGATAACTGTGCTGCTGATGACTCAAAAAATCCTCCAGGGAGTCGTATTGGCGTTCCATATGTCATCTCTGCTGAACTATAACCTGTGTCTTCTCGCAAGCTACTCCGCAACCCGAGTAAAACTGTTGGGATTTCTTTTAACCAATTTTCGTTGGATTCTCTTGTCATTAACGCTACCTTTAAAGTTCTATGAAATCTCTCTATCATTCCATTGGATTGCGGATGATAAGGTGTTGTCCTAATTTTATGTATTCCCAAAAATTGTGAGAGTGACTCAAATATTCTTGATTCAAACTGTCGGCCTTGATCCGTAGTAATGCGCAATGGACATCCAAAACGAGTAATCCATCCTTCGAAAAGTGTCTTGGCTACTGTTTCTGCAGTTATATCTTCTACCGGAAATATTTCGGGCCATGACGTACAACGATCTATGATTGTGATTAAATATCTCTTCCCTTGTGAAATCGGAAGTGGTCCGACGATGTCAATATGTAAATGTTCAAAACGTTGCGCTGTCATAAATGTACCAGGAGGTGATATCGTATGTCGTTGTATTTTTGATTTTTGGCAGGCTATACATGATCTACACCAATTATTGATATCTTTGTTCATATACGGCCATAAATACCTTTGGGTTATCATTTTTCTCGTAGTTCTTTTTCCTGGATGGCTCATACCATGAATGGTATCGAAAATTTGTTTGCGAAAATGCTTTGGTAAGTAGGGGCGGCTTTTTCCAGTAGACGTGTCGCAGGTGATGTTTATTGTGGAACCCGGAAGCGTAATGTTTTTGAATTTTAATCTTTTATTGTCATGTAATTTACTTAGTTCATTATCTGTTGATTGACATTTTTCCAATTCAGCGTAATCGATAGGTGATGGCACGTATATTTCCTCTATTCGAGATAAGGCATCGGCGGTAATATTGTCACGTCCGTTTATGTGTTGGATGTTGGTACTGTATTGTGAAATGAAATCTAACTGCCGGACCCGTCGCAGTGTATCGTTTGATGATGGTTTTTGGGAGAATGCGTATGTCAATGGTCGGTAATGGTGAGGCGATTGGATGGGTGGATTGCACAGAGTTTCGCCGTTGTCTGTGCTCTTATTCGTTTCCCTGGTTCCGTACGTAAGTCATTGGTTTCCAACCGCATGGTTTAATGCAGTTCCTTGCATATTTTCCGAATCTTTCGTGGTAGTAACAAAATCGATTTGCTCCTCTATAGTTTGTTCTCGGCCTCATAATCGGGAATTGTTGACGTTTCTTGAAATGATTGTGCGTGTTGGGTCGATAGCCATATTGACCTTGCTGAATTGCGTCAATATCTATCTGTAATTTTGCTAGCTGGGTTAAAATGCATGCTGTATTGTTGTCGTTTGAAGTGTCGTTGCTAACAGCTGATATTTCGGTTACTTTTGAATTCATTATTATTTTGTCTGCAATTTGGCTCAGTTTGTCAATTTCCATGTCTTCCGTAACTGCTAGAACCGTAGTAACTGATGTTGGTAAAAGCCTGAACCATAGTAGTTTAATTGTTTCGTCACTGATTTTTCCTCTCCCGAGGACTCGCATTTGACGTAATAACTGCGAAGGTTTTTGATCACCGAGTTCTGTCTCTGATATAAATTTTTGAAACTGTCGCTGTTCTGTTTCTTCGTAACAATCAATTAAACGTTCCTTGATGTTTTTGTATTTATCTGTAGTCGGTGGTGAAGTGATTAGGTCACTAACTTGTAGTATTTCTTCCTTGGATAACTTTGCTATTACTGTACAGTATTTGTATTCGTCTCCTTGCTTCTGTGGTGCTAATATGGCTTCTAGTTGCGTGAACCATAATCTTGGTTGGTCTTTCCAAAATTCCGGAATGCGGGATAAAACTGAGGTGCCAGCAGCTACTTCAAGTGTTCCTTGCTGATTTATGTTCGCCTTGCACGGTGATTGTGCCATGTTTCTTGCTGCGTATTCGTTCGTCGGGGTCACCAATTTGCCAAACTTCTTGGCAGTATATGATTAGGTATAAATGAGACAAAAGATGTAGTATAGTCTGGTTATAATTATCCAAAGGTGCATCTTATATACTAACGACTTCGTGTTGATAACAGATAGTAGAAACATTTAATAGATATTGAACGTGCGATAAAGAACATAAGATTGCGATGTAGATTGTAGATACAGCACAAAGATATTGTACTGTAACAAGATGCATTTGCTGCGACTTCAAGAGAAGTTTTGATCTATGGAAACTTGCTTAGTCCGTTAAAACTGTTCTTAGGAGACTCGTTTTTAATATTGTGAAGAAAGCTACCAAAATTATTGTGTCAAGTTCAGACAATATTAATACCTACCTACCACTCATTTTATCTATAAGTTTTCTTAGTTTATTTCACCCTAGACGTGCATAGGTTTCAGCCTACATGTGTCTGTATCACAGAATTGTCATCAACATCATTCTCTTGCCTTCCTCCCAATTTATTTGGGGTCGGCGTAACATGTCTTCTTGTTCCATTCCATTTCTCGATACTAAACATATACCTAGGTTACAAAGTAATTTCACAGTAAACAAAGTGAATATTAGCAATTGTTAGTGGCGCAGTGATAATAACAATATGTCGTCGGAGTCAATCATGAAGTCAATTTGTCAAAACGTAAACACGAGCATCATTTGTTGAGGACCAAAGTCGAATGGACACTTCCTTGTAACGTACATTTTATATTATGTAAGCAAACGCATGTTTTTTTAAGTATTGTGTGGTAAAACTGTAAATGACTGCTATCACCGATCTGTTTGCGAAGCAGTCTAGTTATAAACACCGGTGTTCAATATTCAACGTTGCGGATAGATGATAATCAGCAGAAAGAAACCTATAAGTATAGATACTTTTAAAAAATTAAGGTATGCTACATCAGCATTAATATAATCGTAGTATGTTATGTCTTAGTAGTACACACCTAGCAATAACCTAAACAAGATAGTTCTATAGTTCGATATTTTCGTGACAGAGGTAAGAAAAGCGAGCTCATCACATTAGTTAACGTCCAATTACTTATTTATTTATTAGATATACTTTATTTCAATAAACTTTTTAACGTAATGACATAGTTACTAGTTAATGCACCTATTCATAAATTATTGCTTTCATTAATTACTTTTACGCATGCAATTACGATTTGCAGTTAATTGATTTCTAATGAATGAATTCAATTAAATGGAATTTTAAGTGCATTGTCGACATAGGTAGATTGTTTAACTAATGTATATTATCTATTAAACTAATATATAATTGATTGTTTTATAAGGATTTTTATATCAATAAACCATAGCTGCATCATCAAATGAATGACTTTTATTTTAATTTATCGAAACGTACTAACTAGATTGAAAGTAATTAATTTAGTTTGCCATCTTTTATGTAAAGATTGTAGGTACGCGTCTCTAGCATGTGTTAGCATATGATTATCTATTTTTGCGCACGCACGCGGTGGTGCGCGTCTTACCCGCGTGGTCCTGCGCCTGCGCCGATGGGCGCGCCAACGAGGGCCTTATCCGCTGACCCGGTTCTGGATTATGGTGTCAATGAAGTTCCCTTATCAAGGACTAGTACACTCACATCAAGTGAAGTACGTACTGTGTAGCTAGACGTACGGTGCGGGCGCGGGCTGGGGCGAGCGGGACGGGGGGGCGCGGGGGGAGCGCGGCGCCTGACCCGGATCGCGTAGGGTGAACAACCCCGACACGTGCCACTTTCTAAAAGAAACGCGCGTCGCCCGCGCATCCTTGCGTGGACAGCTGGGACACTGGCTGCTTCTCTATTACATGACTAAAACGTTTTGGCACCTAACGACAGACTAAATATAGCACACGCGTCTCAATCGTAGCTAAATGATTCCTTATTCAAACAACCTGTCTGGGCCGAAATAAGATGTTGATTGACTCCGGCATACTCCGGCTTGACTAGTAAGACCTACGATTGTATAGATAAGTTTTCTTCCCGCTCATTGAAGTTTCACAAATTAATGACGCAAATAAAGCGACGTCACGTAGGTTCATCAGGAAATAATGCGGAGAACTTAATTATGTACCTACTTACTTAATACTATTTCCATTAGTTTTAATTGAATTCGCATAAGTACCTACGTAACATAAACTCGTGTTGAAAACGCCTCTAGTCAAAGGTAAATCATATTGGTTTTATACATGATTATGTTTTCGTTGTCCATTCTCTGAAATTCTCATTATTATTCTGAATGGAATACAAACGCACCTTAAAAGGATCCTTGACCTGACAACCCTGCCAAAACTGAAAAATCACATATTCAAACAACAGACGCACATGATGTTTGGGCCACAACTGGCCCCTTTCTTGTAAATATGTGCGTAACTTTATTTATTTTAAAGTCTTCTTCTACATTTATACAATTCTTTTATACGTGTCATCATATACCTAAATTATTAAAATTAAGGAAAAACAGAAAGCATGTATTTGTATAAAACACGTGTAAAATATGTTGTTACAAAGGAAATATAAAGTATCAACATGACCAGTCATAATAGGCGTAGGGACATATAATATTAATTCACTAAACATAACAAAAACAAACAAACATAACAAAAAAGTGAAACATAACAATATGTCGAAATCATAACACCGTCATTGGAAGTTGTGCAAACCAATAGATTAAAAATTCAACTAATTAACCCCATTTATTGATGACTAGGTTCGATTCGTCTATTTTTTTTAAATAAAGAAATTCATGTCATTGTTTATCATAGGTTTCTGATTAAATCAAACACATTCTGATGTAAAATACGAATCCAATCCTCCATTGATAAACTTAAGGTCACCGCACACATGACTCCCGGATCCTGAATCACGAGTGCGTATTACTGATAAGGACTAGTGGTGTGATAGATTTACTCTCGCTTGATTAATGCTACGCAATCTGTGCATATCGTTCGTTACATAGGGCTGCAGTGACGCACGGATTAAGGACAATGCTAGAATGTAATTACAATGTAATTATGGGTTGCTAAAGTATGTTTTGCCTTTATGTTACATTGTATAATGAGGATGCTAATATGTAGGTAAGGTAGGTAAGTATCTTCATCGTACTGTAAAAGAAAAAAGTCACGCCACAGTGAAAACTGACTGCTATTTCACGAATCGTAAAAGCTGCCAGAATGCTGTAATTACAAAGTACAGCTAGCTATGCGCTGATCGCCCGCCACTCTTGTCGCGTGATCACATCCATTTCGATTAGCAACCCTAGCGAGGTGTAAGTTGGAGCACGAGGTTCCCCGAATCGTCGTCGTGTGACCCCGGCGGAGCGCTGCGCGGGCGCACCGGCACGTAGCGTCGCGTTATTGTAATGCGTTGCGCAACATCCCCCCTCCCCCTCCACTGCTGCCCCCGCTCCCCCTCGCCCCTTCGTGCTTCCAATGCCCAGCACTGCCCTCCGTCGCTCGGGGTATTAATTCCAATGAACTCTAACTGTGACTTATTGGTTGAAATTGTAAGTACAGGCTTTTAAAGGTATGTGAACCACTGAGCTTTATTGCATTCGCTTGGAAACTACCTATATCGGAGGAATGTTGCCAATCTTTTATGTATTATTGACTGGTTGTGTAAGGCCTTTATAGGAATATTACTCCAGTGTATTACATTCGCGACTGGCGAAGCTGTAGAGCCCTTTTTGTCGCAAAACGTTGTCAATTCAAATTAATACTAGCTACCTAATTGATTACATATTGTAATCCTTACTAATATTATAAAAGCGAAAGTGAGTTTGTTTGTTTGTTTGTTTGTTTGTTACCTCTTCACGCTTTAATGGCTACACCGATTTTGATGAATTTTGGTACAGAGATAGTTGGGAACCAGGAGACGGACATAGGCTACTATTTTTTTTAAAAGAGTGGGATATGAGGGAGAAAGAGGGAAGAAACGGGAAAACTTAGCGTTGCTATTACAAATCAATAAGGCGCTACCGAATTTAACGCGAGCGAAGCCGCGGGCAAAAGCTAGTTGCTTTATAATCTTGAAGCAAATTTTATGCAAAACCCTATGTCAACTAATAAAAATAAAGCTTCATAGCCACATTATTAACTGACCACAAGTAGGTATCTACATAATTCGTAGTGCTACGAGAGCAGCTACGAGCTTCATGAAAATATTCATTTTCCTAAAATTATTACCTCTATCTGATCAGTTTGTTTGTTTTACCGAAGAGATACTCATGATTTTTGTATTGGATTAATACAATGTTCATGAAGTTTTTAATTTTAATAAAATAAGTTCTCTTGGTGGTGCGCATAGGCAGGCCTAAATACTTATACTTAGTAGTCTAAAGAGATAGTGCCAGGTACGCCCCCATCACATGACTCAACGACTGGATAACAATCGTGTACGTGTGATTATGTGACTCAGCTTACCCTTTCTGAATTTACAGGTATAAAGATTATACCTAGATACTTTATAGTTATTCCGTATATGTATTTTGAGTTTAAACAAGCTAGAATCGGATAAAAAGAAACGCAAATACAACAACAGTACCTGGATCTAAGTAGAATGACCTGGTTTCAGATAAATCGACCTGACTTTATATGTCAGGCATGATGTATTTTCCGTAAACAGCAGCTGCTAAGTTATAAAAAGAAAATCAATAAAGCGAGTGGAGCCGCGGGATGTCACGTTATTATGAATACAATGCAGCTCTTAGTATCAATCTATCTTGTAGGAACATACGTTTACGTTTAGCTGTGAGCCGAGTGTTTACGACGCCTGCCTACAGTGAGGAACATACCTGCGCAATAATGACGTTCACAGTTCAACGGAAAACTATAAAATGCATACATGGATGTTTTCCAGCGAGGCGCGGGTGTGCGCGGGGATGAGCGGGTGTGCGGGGCCGCGGGGGGACCCGCCCCGTCGACACACTTTCTGAAGGGCTCTAAAACTCCGGCTTTTGTGGCCACCTTTATGACCATCTATTCGTAGACCTTTTGATTTATTTAGCTGTTAAGCCTAGCGTTTGAAGACAAACTAGTTGGCTTTTAAAAAGCTGAATTAGAAGTCATGTTGTGTCGTTTGATGTGCAGATATCCTTTTAGCGGTCAGCGCAACCATAATAGATACAACTGCACAATGTCGCGAACACACTGTCATCAAACTCTGTGCATTGCCAAACGAGGGATTTTCCGTTTGGCCGCAGTCCATCCTAATAGCGTGCGGTACTGAGCTCCGACTTGCCAGGGAGGATACATTACACGCGGGAATATAGACACGCGTTATAAACTTAATGCGAAACCGACCCTGTACAGTTACCAACCGCACTCACCACAAAGATGATCGTCGCTCGTTTGGCAGACACATTTAGATTTACCGACACAATCTGTTATTTTTTCTAAACCTCCCCATGATGATGACGCAAACGTCGGGAAAGCTAAACGGACGCGCCGTTGATTTTCTTTTCAGAGCGCGTGTTTGGCACTAAAAGCCCAGTTAGTTCTCCAAACTAGGTCACCTGCATACCTATGCTAGGAATCGACAGAAAGGTAGTTAATGCTTCATTAATCCTTCTCATTGCAGTTTACATGAATAGTGGTAGAGGAACTTTCTATAGTTCCTAGTATTGAACATCGTTTGAGTCTATCGCTAGATATAACTGATGTTTCTTTGTCTATAAATGAAGTCAATGCTGATGCTGATATTGCTGTCAGCTTAGACCAAAGAGAACTATAAGTATGGCTTAGACCCAACAATAGTTCTGTATTTAACGTTGGTTGGTGAAGTATAAAACGATCTCAAGATATCGGAGTGGACTTTTGTCCCAGTCTTTCGTATCATGTATCCCTGTAACAAAGATTATCAGTGTTCGAAGCGATACCCCAATTCCTAATCTTTATCTGAAAGCAAAAACGTTATCTTCATGTACTTATTAGGTACTTGGGAGTGGGCACTTGTCGACTGAGCAATGATTTTTTGTCACTGCGAATTCTTTGGTTAAATATTCACCAAACATCTATGTCTTTATCCATGGCTTTATTTTATATGAAGTCAAAAAACTAGAGGACAACATGACAAACATGTGGTTTGGTTTCAGATTCAGGAAATAAGCCAGTTTTTAAGAAAAAAACCAATGATGATTCTGAGAGTCATTAGTTTTTAACGTAATTTAGGCACACATTCTGTGTTTCATATTTGAGAACCAAGCTGTATTTAAAATGGAGAAGTGAAGTACCTGTCGCATCCCAGCCTGCTGGACAGACCGATTTGAAGTAAACTGCGGTGTAGGTGCCGGATGCGAAGGCGAAGGATGATCGTACAATTTGTGATCGGCATCTGCGTATTAGTGAAAATAAGATGTGTTGATTCATTAAAACATTTGTTCTTAGGGGCAATACGACGTTGCTCATCACAGCAAACTAATCGGAATACTTCAGGTATGCTTGCCAAGTGTATATAAGTGTAAAACAGGAAAGCCTTGCGGAAGTTACCTTACTTTAAAGCTGTATCCAGTAATTGATTCACATAAATCTAGCTAAACATATAAAACCAACGCAGTTACGTTTTAACACCGCTTTGACGAACTACCGTAAACCGAAGCGATAGCTACATACTGCCAATCACAATGCGTTGAACATAAAGGAGGGAGAGGAAATAGGATAACGGTGTGCGCGGGCGCAGTGCGTCGGCATAGTCAGCGCGCAAGAACTTCTCAATATCGCGAACCGTTCCCCTGTCTGCGACCAACAATGTATCATTAAAACCTCACCGTTAGCACAGGCCTGCCCACCCCTGCGCGCGCACGCTGGGCTCGACGCTCACGGCACTGCGCCGTGGCCGGGCCCGTGCCTGAGCACGCTGGCTGCCCGTAATGGCACTCGATGTCGCCCCGCCCGACGACGCTCCACCGTTCACAACTTTTTGCTATGGCAAATGGAAACTACGGAGACAGTGGGGTGAATCGAGGCCGATACACCGACGTTATACTACGATCTCAGAAATGATGTCGATTGTCAAGCGCGATTAGAGAAAACATCATCAACTTGATGAACTACCAAAATACGGAATAACTGCTTAGGCTCCGAAAGGTCGCAGTGTTAACTTGAAGTGGCCTTACGTAACGTCTTCTCATAAATACTAACAGTTAATACCTAATCTCTCTTTTGATTACTACATCCATTAAATTTTAAGCTTTAACACATACGCAACTAATATTGCTTTGCAGAAAATTTACTAAGCATCAGTGTTCCTAACCGTGGCAGCAGTCGAAAGTAAATATTACGTTACAAAGGCTTAGATAATAATATTTCTTGAAGAATTTGCCGTTTTTGTATGTTGTACTCTATCTTTTCCCTTAAATAGAATTTTATTCGATAATATACTGTTACGAGGAAAAGTCTATCGCTTGAGACACGTGTACAACATCCGCTTAGTCTCCTGAATATTTCAATTGGTGGGGAACCAATGAAAGTAGTTCAAAATATACAGAAGCAATCAACAAAGCACTGTAGTAAGGCTGCTATACATGCTACTTAGTATAGAGCGGAAAAAAGCTAGATAATAATTTAGATGGATCTAACAGGTACATTGTTGGAATTACCTGTCTTTGGAGACTCAATTTAAAAACGTAAGTTTTCACGTCAATAATACATATTTGAAGTTTGGTTCGCGATTGGATCATTAGATTCGGTTTCTCCTTGTTTTTATATTATTATTTGCATCTTATCAAACAAGCGCAAGCTCATCAGCTTGTTCTTATCAAGAAACAGATGCTATACGGTTTTCGCTGTAGCATGGTGCGGGTGACATTAGATGAAAATACATATTTAATGATGGGATGGATTGCTATGAAGGGTAGTCATTTGCAATTATGATATTTAGGGTAAAGCCTATATTCAGTATTGACTACAAAACACGCTATCGTACCTACCAGATAGAAGAAGGACGATTCATGTAACTAATGTCACCTGTACCATGCTTCAGCGACAACAGTATAATTTAGAAGTGATTATTTAGGAAAAAGCTTTGCTTGTTGCAGAGGTTTCGAATCAAAAGAACAAGAAATAAAAATACATCCACAGTAATTAGGAGCGTAAAAATTATTTCTAGAAAAGCATGGACGACAGTTCATCACAAGCAACTAGGAAGGTGTTAGAAACGATGGCAGAAAAGCGGATTATACTTGACAAGACTCGTGTTTTCGTTTCGTTTTACTGTTTTGTCCTGTGCGAGTTAAATATTATGCTTTCTTTCTTTCTTTACGAACAACAAATTAGTCTACTACAAAAGAAAGGGCTATCAGAACTGCCAATATATAGGCTAGACTTAAGACACGTGATCTTGAAGGTCGCAGCAAGTTAATGATTGTAGTGCTACTGCAGCGTGCACAGGATGTCACAGATTACTCTAATGGGTGTATTTTTCCACAGGAAGAGCTGGCTATCAACGTGCCTGAGAGCGGGACCATATTTTATTTTCTTATGGAAATGCCTTCCTTCCTTACTTCAGATTTTCTTAAATTACCTATGCCAATCGTTAATGCGACTCCAATTTCTCTCCCTCTGAGCATTTCGTGTGGTTGCTGGATGCTCTTGGGGGCGATTGCTACATAAAAAATCTCAGCCATGTAGAAGTTATATAAATCAGAAAATTGCCCCTATTAAGATAACAAATTATTTTAGGTAGTTTTAGTATTAAAAACTTTTGTCTAGACGATGTTCAATTTTTCGTAATCATAAAGGATTCCATGATACAAAATAATGCATCGTGGTGGTGAAGGCCGACACACTTCATATTATTGTAAAACACGGTGCCTAAAGCTCACACTATTAAATCAGTTAAATAAGCCTTTCTAATTGTTAAGTACGAAGGTACGCTTGTGCAGGCTTTGTCAACAAACCATTAAAAGGTAGGGAAAGGAGTCCATACAGCCTGCAGACGAATAAAACAAAATCTGAAGGCAGTTACCGCTCTCACTACTACGTCAGACATAAATTATGTCGTTATCAAATGACAAGACATAAAGGCTGGCCTTGAACTAGAGTGCTAGTTAGTAGGCAGCTAACCGTCTAATACTAGAGTATCTAATACATAGTTATAAAGTGTATATTGACAGGTTTTGGTGCGGTGACCGGCGTAGAGCCGTGGACACCGCCACGGAAACACGGAATGCACCGTCGCTTGCGCAACCGAGCCTGCCCACAAACGTGTTGTTGGTCGGGGAAGACATAAAAAGAAATATTTTATTAGTGAGCCACACCGGTACCACTAAAACTCTTGGGACTTACGAACATTAGAGCGACGTGGGCGCAAATGAAATCCATCATTTAAATGCCGCCGCATCGTAAAGCGCAAAACGGGATGTTGGTATCCACACACGTTTATTAATCGATTCTTTAGCATTGTGTTATTAATTAACTTGAAACGGTACAGCTCAGTCTTTTAGAAAGGGGTAATCTGAGAATAATAATCTTATTCATCAACTGTAGGATATTTTCCCAGCTACGGCTGCGTAACGGAACTCCTGTGGGTATGGAAAATATTATACTGTTATGGGTTTTGAACTTCGAACAAGATTTTCTTTAAGGTTTATGAGCTCTGGAACATCTGAAAATAATTGAACAATTTGTTCGGTGTTTCTCTAAAATATTTCACTCTAAAGTCTAATGATGAAAGTTATTTTTTACAATTATTGACGCCATTTTCCAAAACGGCATCTAATCAAATCAGAACTGTAACGAAGGCGTGTAATCCCTGCACGTCGTCGTCAGGGCCACGGTCCGTTGACGCCGTGCGTTGACACTCCTGCGCAACACACGCGCCCCGTGACCACGTAGTAAAGTAAGTTTATATAGCTAGGGCAAGAATTATTATTTAATCTACAAAAATATTGTATTTGAAATTATGTTTTTCATTATTTTTTTCAGGATATAAACAATAACAAAGGTAGTTCTTATTATCATGTACGTAATCGGTACGGCTATTTTCCACAATCGTCATATAATCAAGTCGTTGCTGTGACGGAGGCGTGCCCGTACTGCCCGTCCTCAGGGCCACGGCCTGCTGGCGCACCGCGACACTCTAGCGCACAGCGCACGCACGAGCACCGCGTGTGACACCGTGTTTAAAGAACCTTCGACATTTACCTACAGCGACAATCTGCATCAATCTTAGATGAATATGGCAAAGCTTTATATTAATTAAGTCATTCAATATTAATAAAATCTGTTTTACGAGAATTTTGTTTAAATTAATATCGCTCTTCTGAAGGAGCGATAAAATTTGCTTCAACGAATATACTGGAGTCACACGACTGTAACCTCCAAGTGTCTAGTTGTGTGCTACACTTTACCTGCTGCGATAGGGCATCGTCGGAAGGGCGGTTTTATTGCAAATGAACTTACATGCACGCACATATTTAGTTATTTATTTAACACTACACAACACGAATTAATGCTAGAGGTATTTTCTGCCAGTCAACCTTTGGGTGATGCAGAAACAAACAGTGGTAGTAGGTGTAAAACAGAAAATTAATTTATACTACATAGAAATGAAGAATACTTTAAATATAAAACAAAAAAACTATAAATATATATACCTATCAATATATATTTATATACACAGATATACCAAATAAAAAGACAAACAATGGGGAAAACATTAAAGATGTGACGATACTGCCGACTTTTTTACGAATCTTATCTTTTGATTATGAATACTCCTCCTTCATATCATGAAGACTTTCGGAATCAATGAAGACCTGTGTTGAGTTGTGATAGTCTTGTTGTATGACCATCGGACTGCCAAGTCAGGTCTCGAGTTCGAACCACAAACACGCACCTCTGATTTTCGGATTCATGTGCGTGTTGTATATTATCCCTTGCTTCGGTGAAGGAAATCATCGTGAGGAAACCAGTATGTTCAGCCATGTCATAGGCCCGTGGGCGGCACAAAAACTCCGTCACCAAGTTAGGCATCTAACCACACGATAAAGAAGAATGAAGACCTGTTTTTTCAACAGGTCACGTGAACACAGTCGTCACGCTTGTGAATCTCGGAGGGTTCAGTTACGTAGGGGTTCGATCATTCTCTCACACTTCACCTATGGTGGTGTTTGCCCCATGAACCATGTCACAGGGGTACCGTGGCCTCCAGTCGAAAAGTTAAACATCAAAGTAGGGGAGGTCCATACTCAGAATTATTAGTAAACTGCCGATAACCTCGACATGAACTTTGTAAAATTTGATAAATGGCAAGGATAACGTCAATCAATGAAATAAAAATGTTTTTGTTTAATTAGCACTTCTCAATATTAAATCATTTTTATTCTATGTTATTGTGACAATACCCGTTCCGCCAAGGTCGTGAATGAGCGAGATCATCGAGGCTACAGATTCCTAGCGCAGGCGCGGGTAACTGCTGCAGCTATTATCGTGAGATATCAATCATTGCTTCTCGACCGACTTGTAGGTACATTCTTCTGTATACCTACTTTACTGTATTGTAAAACAATCTGTACATCGAAAATTGAGTAGATGTCCCCATTGCCAGTTGTACGAATAGATTAAAATGATAAAACAATCTTGAGTAAAATACGCTTGGAAGTTTTCACAAGATATTTTTAACATTAAATAAACTTGACTTTTGAAAGAATTCTAAAAGATTCAAATGAGACAGCATTCAAGCCTTCTACGAGTGAAGTTAAGAACATGAATAAAATAAATTTTATGGGATCGTAGGCGTAAGAATAGACACGCACAAAGGAATACTTAAAAGTTGTGTGAATCCACCTCAATACTGATGTTTCGGTAAGTTTGCCAACGCATTAGCGGAGACGTCCAAATTTTCGTAGCTATGACTCTATATTGTAGTGGTTCACGATATGTGAAGATGTGTGTGAAACAAGAAACACAAAAATCACTGGGTAACAGTTATAACTTTGTTCTACAGAAACTCATATTTTAGGGGTTGTACTTGGGTTGCGGGTTGTTCGAAAGAGATACCGCGACCCCGGAACGTAAAGGTACGGTAATAGAAGGCATATGGGTGGTTTTTTATTTTAGTCCGTACAAGTCTGACACTCCCCTCCCGCTCCAGAGCGGGGGAAGATATTTGATGATTTTCCCTCCGCAAAAAAGGGGTTGTACATTGCTTTAGTATCGCAATTTGTGTGATATTTTTTATTTTTGTATGCAATTAGGGTAACTATAGGTACCTGTATTGCCATTTCACGATACGAAGAAAATGCAGCGATTGATGAGTGCCGGGGCGTAAAAACCAAATGAAAAAAGACGACATAAAAATAATTAACACTGAAGTACCTATGCGTTTGTCACCTCCATCTCTTCACTACACAAAGAGACGAAATTCATAGCACGTGTTTTTTCAAACCTATTCGCAGTTCAGGTAAAACAAAACTCGCAAGTTGCATATCTCTGTGTAGATTTGTCGTTTGTCGTCGTCGAATATTCGCTTGTTCGAGCACAGTGCCGATAGTATCAGCACAGTGAGCAGTTGGAAAACATCAAAGTTCGCAGGATACGTGAAGGCCGAAGCCGCCCACGTCGCCTCTCCGGTGACTAGGTACTACTGGAGATCGCTACCTGTGTTCACTAGCCAAGCAGCCATCTTTATCATACTAATTACGACTTCATCAACGCAAGGTTCGCTTATTATTTCCTGAACGTAATTGTCCCTTTGCGAATACGGAGTCACAGCGCAGTTCCGCTGATCTAAGGGGAAGAATTTTAAAGTGTTTTTTTTCAATTCATTTATTTAAGCGTGTTGTTTACAAGTTATTATTACATCATCATTTAGGTTTTTAACAAGAACCTTGCTAGGGCAACGTAACATATCGGTGTGTTTTTTTTTGTATTAATTACGGAACATTCATGATTCAATATTTTCGTTTTAGCTGTACATATATTGTTTTTGTATTTTGGGAGTAGGTACATAACGTGCTGGGGAGTTTGTTCCGCCACTTCTTCTCCCCAGCTAATACACTAGGAAGTGGCGAAGGGCAGGGCGTTTTTATGGGACTATCTCTTGTAATGTGACGTTCAAAAAGTGCTGATTATCAGCCTAATTTGAATACATTTGATTTTGATTTTGTTCCTCTACCAATACGTATTTAACACATGGGTTACATAATATCACGCTTTTAATCAAGTTAGATAAAAACACTTTCCGTGACCCAAGGGCTGGCTTTTACTTTAGCCAGAGGCTTAGAGTTGCCATACAACGTGGCAACGCGTTCAGTCTCTTGGGGACATTGCCAACTGACAGCGTTGAGGACGAATTTTTTGACGCAATTTCATTTATAAGTTAGGCAGTATTTTTAATTTAATATTTTCTTTGATACTATACTTGAATAACAAGTTATTTGTCTACCACATAATATTATAAAAATCGATTTAGTTAGACAAAGGTGTTCAGGTTCATTTGGCCATTTATGTTAAAGTCCAAATAGAGTTCCATATAAAGTATTGAATTAACATAAAATATTGTTGTCGACTTAATCACATAATCACTTCTCATTAACCCGTGGTTTGTATTATAAAGTCTACATATAGATACAAAAACTAATATTTCAACAATATACATCCTTAGAACAAGTCTTCAACCACATAGTTGTTTTATCTTCCCGCTCGAAGGTCATTTGACATATTAAGGAGATAAAGACAGATTTATTTATGCAATATACAATCAAGTATATAACAGTTCAGATAACTACGCTTTTTACAACCAGCATAGTTTTTGATAACTATAACTTTTAGGGTTCCGTACCTCCTCAAAAGGAAACAGCGGAACCCTTTTTTCCTTCTATTGCCCTTTACGTTCCGGGGGGCCGCGGTATCTCTTTCGAACAACCAGCAACCCTGGCAAACAACGGAACCCTTGGATCACTTTGTTGTCCGCCTGTCTCTTTGTCTCTCTGTCTATTAAGACCCCTTTTTTTTGGGGAACGCTTGAAGGTATCGAGTTGAAATTAAAACCATATTCTCAGATTCGCTCTTGGTCGGTTTTTAATTACGTAATTGCAAAAGTGACGATGGACGAAACAAAATAGGTTACATTTTGGGTGTAGGTAACACATTTAATTGCAAGATAAAATTATCATTAAAATATAGAAAACTTTTCGCTGATTTATGTACTTCCATAATATCCGCTGAGCCGATCATGGCGATAATAGCTATGATGATTGGCTGATGCAGAAAAAAGTGACCTATAACCTCATTTTTTTCTTAAAATCTATAGATTGTTGTAATTTGTTCGATGGTTGGCTGCTATTGCGAGAAAATCGTATTTTTATGATAACGAAAGAAAAACAGGTTCATTTCAGAATCATGCTCGGTGTGTCTTTTTGATATTTAAAAGTCTAATTCCGTAATATATATCATATGATAAATAATTAACTAGATAAACAGTTGCCGTGTGAAAAAAAAGGATGACATATTGTGACAATATGGATACCTACTCGTATCTATCGATGTATTAATAGTGATCATCCAGCGACCACCCGGCCATTAACACAAATTGTGTCTGTTCTCAGAGTATCTAATTGTCGCGCATTAACAAGATCGTGTCCTCAATACAGCGAGCGGCGAGCGGCGCGCCACCCCTAAGGATGCCCATTTCCTTGTAGCTGATTACGGCTCACGGACTAAAAAAGTACAATCATAGTGCTCTCCGGCGCGGAACGCACTGTCCTCATTTGAATACAAACGCAATGCGCGTGCGCACACACCCTTAACTGTACACAGACCCAACCCGACGTACCAATGACGACTCTAAAGTCAACGACCATCAGTTCCAAATCGCTCAGCGGCCACACCATCGTGCCCTCTTTTCAAAGTCGAAAGAAGAGGGACTCTCGCACGCCAGAACGAGAGGGCGCTATGCTCGAGGAGGACGGAGGACGTTAAGGGCATTCACCCCGTACCCCGTGGGTTGCGACTAGCGGCTCTACAAATGATGTACAAGCACATAGATGCCTTTCTCTATTTAGGTGCGCACGAGTTTCGAAATAGTGGCCGTGGAACTTTTTGTTGGGAGGTGGATCCTGTTTGGGTTGCGTCAGCGCATGGCGATAAGTTCGGCTATTGCTGCGGCTAGAATGTCCGCGGCTCAGCGACACAGGTGTGCGCCCGCGCCGCGCCACCGTCACCCACCCATAGCTGACACAACCTTTCAAAATGACCATCTCCGACACGTTACACACTTATCACAGTTCTATTGTGGGGGGGCTAGTGACCGCTGGTCATGCTGTCTATGCAAGCCATTACCTACCAATTTTTAATTAACTAAAACTTAATTCCTTTCGTTAGCTTTTACCAAATCATTTCAAGTTTCGATAGTGATTGAGGTGTCGAACTGGCTGGGCCCGAAAATCGAAAAGTTACTTTATATTTCTTTTTTAAGGATTATTTTACATACGCAAGTTGTAGAAAAGTATGTCGCCAATCGAGGAACAGATTAAAGCTTAAGTAATCATGCTGCATCTTATACTGGATGTATATACGTATCGAAACAGATCACCATTAATGTTATTGCAATATTGATTGGTTTCATAGCGTCGGTGGTAGAGCATTAAGGTTAATGAGGAGTCCGAATGATGGGTGAGGCTGAGGCCCTTACCAATGGGATCACATCGATGAGAATAAGCCACCAGAATATGTTAATATAAGTACAACGTTATTTATAGGCATAATATTTGCCTACTTTCTACAATTTTTACAAATTTATATGGCAAGGTACGGCTGTTTATTTCCAGAGAATTTAGTTTAAGGATAAAAAACACAGAAAGATGATCACATCATATTAAAAACGCTTGTGAAATCAGTCAAGATAATCTACAAACAACATCTTCCTATTTCGAATTCGTATCTTCATCAATAAATAAACTAATTAACAACTAAAATGATACAATGCTTAAACAGCAAAAATACTTTCATATACCTATTTGATTTTTATGTGTCTATTTAAAAAAAAACAGTCGAATAATAAAAAAAGAAATAATTTCTCACGGTTTTCTACTGTAGCGTTTTACAAAGCATTTCTAGAGTTTGCCTAAAACGTTCCCAGATATGTATGATACAGAACAAAAAAAAACACGATATTCAGACCAGTAATCACAGAGAAATCCGTGTATAGACATGAAAAAAATGGTGCTGATGGAATGCATAACTTCCTCCTTTTTAAGACGTCGGGAAACGATCGCAGTGACAAGGAGAACAGACAGATTACTTTTCAGCTTTGTAAGGGTATTTTTACACTTGAACTACTTTCAACTTCGTGTACATGACTACTTCCCTATCAATTTAGGCTAGGGGTCGGCAACCTCTTGAGATGGAACAGCTTAAAGTAAGAATTTTCAAAAAACTTGCCAAGTGCGTGTCGAACTTGCGCATCGATGGTTCCCAACAATCTTGCACCATAAACGGCCATAAGTTTTGACTGCGTATGAGGGTTTGACCACAGAATTGAGTATATGCTTTTAATTTCAACTCAATATCTCCTCGCTGTCCCGAGTAAGGTTCTTGACAGACAGATAGGCAGAGATAAGGGTTCCGTTTTTTCCCGTTTATGTACGGAACTCTAAAAATCCAGTTTTAAAAGAGCTACTAAAATTTTCAAAATAGAAGAAAGAAGAAGAAAAAAGAGGTTTTGAATTCCATTGTTTTTGTTTGTAACGCGATTTCTCTGTCAATTTCGGGCCGTTTTTTTTTACTAATGAAAGAGTCTGAAAGAGCCGACCCATCTTGAGCAAGCGTGGTAATTAATACTCGTGCCTTCTCCATATGAGAAGAGGCATTTGGCCAGCAGCGGGACAGTTGTAAGGGTTGTGATAGTATAATATTTTTTTTGGGGTGGGAAATCACCAAATAACTTCCCCCGCTCTGGGCGGAGCGGGGGGGAGTGTCAGACTAAAACCGACCCATGTTCCTTCTATTGCCCTTTACGTTCCGGGGCCGCAGTATCTCTTTCAAACAACCCGCAATCCCGGCAGGCGGAGGCTCTGGCAAGCCCCTCTGCTCTGCTGACATCTCTTTGAGGCGTGCGTGAAACACAAACGCGCCGTCGACACGGCCTGTCGTCAATAGACGGACGGACGGTGAGCTAGGTTACCGACCCCTGACTTAGACTAATGAAGCCATCATATTTAATTCTTATACTTAAGTATTATTTTAACTATTTGTTTACTTCTTAACCATAACATTCCTAATTAAGACCTTGGGCAGATTTTTCCATCCATTCCTAGTACAGGATCGTACCTACACAGAAGCTGCAAAAAAGTTGTGATGACATGGGAACACAATTTGGTGCTGAAAACCTATTTTTTTTCCTACATAGACAATGTTTTCGCTGTCTAAATATAGTACCGACAGGGTAGAGGGTGTGGTCCACGCCCACATCTATAAATGCAGCCGCACACATTGTTAATTCATCTATAAATAATTCCCATTATTGAATTCGCAGACTAATTCCCTATTCCCGTGTCAGACGGGCTAACCGCTCGGTTTAATGGGAAAATACGTACTAGTTACTGTTATATACTAACAAGAAAAAAGTAGACTGCCCAGTTTCCCAATTCTTGGGGGATGAGCTTAGGTAGGCAGCGAAATTCAAGTTTTCTTTGGTTTCCAAAATCATCAATACATCGTCGAATAACTATTTCATGAAAAATTTAGAAAAATCAGATTTCGATTATTCTAATTCTGTACATATGGGTTACAGTCACTATTAATCACATTTGGTTCAACATACAGTTTCAGACTGACCTGCCAGTTGCATCGGGTAAAAAAAAATCGCGGGCTACCCTCCTGGCGCTTCCACCTTAAGTTTATTTCTCTATTAAGAAACTAGCTGATACCCGTGGCTCAGTCCGCGTAGAGTTCGGGAGTTGGGACAATTAGGTCCCAGGGTATCGTACTACCGGAAGTATCCTGTTTTGTTTCAGGTTTTAAACTATGTGTGTGCCAAATTTTTTTCAAACCCGTTTAGTACAAAGGTTTTTGGGTGAATGATTATCAAACATCCACCCGTAAGGAAGAAATAAGTTAAGATTAAGGCAGGTTCGAAAAAGTTTTTCACTAAACACATTTTTTTTTTGTTGAACTTACTGCGTAGTGAAAAGAATAAAATATGTTCTATTCGCATGCAGCTACTGACAAATGTATTCAACAACATGCAGCAATAATATCCGCAACGTTATTCCTATATTTCCGTTCGCAACTACCACCTATCTACACAGGTGCTATATCTAGGTATGGATTTTCATGTAGGTAGTTTTCCATGGCTATTATCGATCGGCGCAGATAACTAGCCTGGAGTCCTGGCCGGGGGTGGGCCGCATTCGCCCACCCACCCCCCCGCCGATGTGTCGATAGAGCCCGCATCATGCACTGCCGGCTAATTGCTGGGACACTACACTGTTACATTACGTTCTATATATAATTGTCTGGAGCTAAATCAATAAGGGTTCACGTTCGGAAACTGCACGGATGTTATTATATCATTGTCATTCGCTTTCCGGTTTTGAGCGTTTTGGCTACAAACATGTCTACCAATTATATGTTAAAACCATGAAGTTTTCGTGACATTGAAATAAAAGAGGTTTAAGTTTAGGGGTAGTTTGTTTTGAGTATACGTCGGTATTAAAATAACTACTGGCTTGTTTCTCGTAATGACGCCAGAAACAGCCTCTAAAAACTTAGGTTGTTCAGTTGCAAGTTGCAACAAAAACAAATGAACATAATAAGCTATTGCGCCGCCGTGGACTGACCAACGTTCCTCCGAAGTCCGAAATAAGAGAAATAAAAGTGGAACAAAAAAGTGACTCGGTCATCCCCCTCTGGACGGCGGCAAAAAGTACAAAAGTGGGCCACCTCCCGCCGCTCCCAGGAATGCTTTACGTCCCCTTCCCTCTGAGGGACGGCGCGACTTCATCTCGTGGGAGAGTTTTCATGATCATCCATGCCTTTTTAACTTTTTGTCTTTGCTACTTTGTTTTCTTAGAAATGTAAAGATGAGTTTTGAAGATGGTATTTTTCGCGGCCTTAACCTTTTCTCTATGTAATGATTGCTGAGTTTATTAAAACACTTTTATTAGTTGTATAAACATTGTATTTCGTTGATGAAATCGCCTACTTCTTATCCATCTGTCCTTTCCGTAGATCGTTAGATTTAAATTTCTATCAAAATGTCTGCAGCTGCAGGATATAATTATAGTTGTAAATTGATCGGCCGATGTCCTTTGGGAAACGATTTGTATTCGTTTGAATTTTGATTCCTGGGTGAGCCTTGAGAAGGACGGATAATGATAGTCATAAGTTGATATAATTATGTGTAAGTTTAGGTTTGACCTTGACCTTGTCTAAGGCACCTGACATATCAATATTTTCCTCAAATAAATATCACTTCTGGCGTTGCTGCGAGCAATAAAAAAAATACTTGGTGAAAATTTGGAAGGGTGAATTAGATTTATAAGGCACCTAATAGGGTAGCTGGTAATTTATAGTAAATGTAACTATATTTATAGAGCCGCACACCAAATCTCTCGACAACCACCCTAGAAAACTATCAAATGCAGTCGCTGTGGCCGAAATCGACTAAATCAGAGACTTATTTCACGTATTTGGCATATTTGACAGATTTGCTTAAAATTATAATTACGATGAGCTAGTTGAAATCCAGCAGGAAGTGGCTTAACACGATAACATACCAGATTTGTGCCCGCTACCACGTAAAAATGTCCATCACACAAAAACGTAATTTATATTTCCGGCACAGAGTTCATGATTTATTCAGCAGTATTTAACCAATGTTTAGAATTAGTTTCATTGTTATGTCGGGTATTAGAGCAAATAAAAGTTATGAATGAACGCACTCCCCATGCCAGTGGAACTCACGTGACATGTCGTGACCAAACTCGCGGGAAACCACATTACAAGAACGAGATACGCTGGAAGAGGCATGGTCCTATAGGTTTTCGATTATATTTATAAAGGAAACAAACAGCATTTCCTACATTACAAAATTGTGCAATCTATAAGTTAGATGATGCAAGGTCCTCATTTTCCGTTTGCCTGAAATAGTTTTTGGATTAACTATTATGCATAGCAGATCAACAAAGCAAGTCAAGGTATTACAAAAGTAAGAAAAAAAATGTTGTTTGTTATGGAAAATGCTACGAAAAATTATGCAATGGATATCTTTATGAAACTTTCGATTTTCGGCAATAAATCAAAATTATTTCTGTCAAATACGCAGTGCTTTCAAATTGGTTTGTTTTTGGGGTGCTTTGTATTTAAAATATGAATGAATTTTGCTAACTGATTTCATCTGTCACATCCAGCAAACTCTGCAGTACTAGCGAAGTGAGGAAACCACGAGCACTTGTCGTTTGACACGGAGCCCCTGCGATAAGTGGCGAGGGCCGAGGGGCTCCAGCCACAGGTTATTAAACCGAGCCCCGCGGGGGAATGTTTGTTTTATTTTAATATTAATAGCGATAAACAATCAGGCTCATATCGCGCGCTGTGTAATGAAAGGGAGGTTTTAGCCTGAAGTGGAATGAAAAGCCGCTGCGGAAAATGGGTCACTATCAACGCGTAGGCTTTTTGAATGCAACAAATAAGATAGCAGTATTCCAGTTTCAGCTGTAAATCATAGGTACGTAGGTACGTAGGATACGTATATAGTAAATGTTTTTATTTCATAAATGTAATATGTGACACTGGATCCCACACTAGGTTAGGTAGGTACCCTTTTATAATTTTTTTGCGGCGGTTGGGAAATCATCACATAACTTCCTTCGCTATAGGCGTAACGGGAGGAAGCATCAGACGTTAACTGACTATAACCCACCCACGTACCTTCTTTTGCCCTTTATCTTCCGGGCCGCGGTATCTCTTTCGAACAACTCAAAACCCTGACAGGGCTAGGATACCCTGTGTTGCAATATCCAGTCTCTTCCGACAAGAACATGTTTCATTCAAAAATATACTTTTAAAAAACGCAACGGTTTTTGACAGTTAAATATAGATGATTATTTTTCCGACCCAAATATCGACCAATAGAATTGCACCATTCGCCGTCACGTGGTACAACCTACATGGTATTATACTGATAATTTTTTGAAAATTTTCTCTGGTCGTTGCTATGCATAAAAACAAAACATGGTGCAATTCTATTGGCCGACATTTGGGACGGAAAAATAATCCCCCGAATACCACACGAGCTTCAAAATTATCTGGCATTTCCCGATAGGTTCCCTGCAAACAAATAAAATCGTCAAGTTTTTCAGGAAAAATCACTCGCGCTTCGCGCTCGTGATTTTTTAACCTGAAAAGAAAAACTTGACTCCTTCATTTGTTTGCAACGAACCTATCGGAAAATACCCGATAATTTTGAAGCTCTTGTGGTATTATAAGTGAAAAAAAAACGAACAGTGATTAAAATAACTATTAAAGGGATTATGAGTGTGTACCGTGTACATTACAAAAACTGGAAACTTTTGGATGCAGTGTTTGAATTTGAGTTTATTTAAGTCTACGTACGTTTGCCATAGATAGGCCTATAGAGAGGATTTAAATAAACAATAACGTAGAACCTTCGCTTTTGTATATAGATAACATACTAACTAGGGTGTTTTAAAAACTAAGACCGAACTGAAGCCACTGCCAAACGAAATTGAGATCTTTGCCAACTGGAATGCTTCAAAGATTGTAAACTAGGTTCTGTAGTGACAAAAAATTATTCGTTGTAAAATGAAGTGGACAAGGTTAAGTCTCACGGCGACTAATGGTTATTTTAAATGAAAGTTATTCAAATATATTACATTCTATAAATTATAAGCCAGCTCACCAATTACAATTCCTTGTTTGCTGCACGAATATTTATTGTATGTTTTTAGTGATCCTTACCACAAAAAGAAAAAAGCGGAGGCCTTATAGGACCACTTTGTTTGCCGTCTGTCTGTCTTACAAAACCCTTTAATCGGGAACGCGTGGAGGTATCGAGTTGAAATTACCTATATCGATATATTCAAGTCTGGTGTTCTTTGGAGCTGTGAAAAAGTCACAAGTTTGTACGGAACCCTCGATGCGCGAGTCCGACTCACTTGCCCTGTGGTATTCTTCATTTCTATTATGAGGTCTAAAAATTTACTTATCCAATATATAAAATTATCGTGTCACAGTGTTAGTTACCATACTCCTCCGAAACGGCTGGACCGATTTAAACGAAATTTTGTGTACATATCGGGTAGGTCTGAGAATCGGCCAACATCTATTTTTTATACCCCTAAGTGAGCAGCGGGTGAAACCGCTGGGCACAGCTAGTTATAAATAAATCTTATAAACGAACCGTAACTGCGGCAAAAATGCTGAAGATTGACTAACTATACATTTTTCACAGTTTGATTTCGGAATTGAAGTGGCGAAATGACCATTCGTATTGGAAGCAAACGTACCTGCTTGTTCCGCAAGTTCTGTGTAGAAGATGCATATTCACTGATATCCACCATTTAAGAAATATAAATAGTCGTAGTATTTGTTACATACTTTCTTGTAAGTTGATTTCAACTTTTCATCGTAGAATTTTTTTTATTCATTTTGTTTTTTTTTTCAGAGCTTTGTTTATGATACTGTTGGAATGTAGGTTTAGAAATAAATCAATGTGCCCTAGTAAATTCAACGTTATTAGAATCAGGTATTAACTTATCTTTTAGCTACGTTATTGCATCGACTGGTTGTCTTCTTTCCTCGTTTTCACAATATAATAAGTATTTTTCAATACATTTCTTCGGAAACTGGCTCTTTTTGCACTACGATTAAGTTCAACATGCAAATATCACACGCGTGCTTTTTCTCATTTATCGCAACGAGGGTTTTATTTTTTTCTGATTTCAGCACGGATAAAATGATAAATAAACAAACGTTCAAATCCCTATGGCCGGCGGGACTTTCTTTTTTAGAGCAAAGGAGAAAGAAAGGACATGATCATCTATGCAATGATTTGCCTATAACAACATATTGACATGTATATTATGAGTTCCAAATTCAAAAATAATTTGAGTTTCTTCTTCTTAATATTAGGCTGTTTATTGGTGTCATGCTTTTATATCTCCTCCTGTCTGCAAAGATAAAGCGCGGGGAAAAAATTGAATCATAGTTTCTTAATGATTAATGAAAAAAGGTCTTTTTGTTGTGTTATTTAATTTGTTTTGAAAAACGTCGTTTGATTGACGAGAGAATTTCGGTAACGTTAAATCCGACTCGGCCGTAATGATAAAGTTTCCTCAATTGAATCAAAATGTAGATGCTATTTTAATTCCGACACAAAAAAACATAAGTAAATGCAAATTAATTAAGTAGACAAAAAACAATTTTCCGCTCCAACGACTACCTTTTAAATTGTTACGATTGAAATAATAAAACCATTGATAGAAACAAACTACCCTCATGGTTCACCCTCGCATAACATATTTTCACATTTTTAGTTATACAATATCAACATTATTGCAGTAAATATAAGGTTGATTATTGCGTGCATGGTGGATACTGTGCTGGTAAGTGTTAGGATTGTAATGCAGTAAATTCAGTTCAATTTGACACGAAGGAGTGGGTGCAGCGTCCTGGCATGCGGGTGGGGTGAGTCTGCATTGTTTTTTTTTATTATTTGTTCATCTACCCGACGATTCAACGAAGGGTGCGTTTTTATTTTTTGTCCGTCTATTAGTATTTAAGTACTTTTGGTCTGGATTGAGCAATTTCGTTGGGGAGAGCTTGTTGTTTTTAGGACCGGATTTAATTAGTTTTTTTGAAATAAAGTGGGTAGCACCATCGAACTTTAATGTAATAAAGATCAAACTTTATTGTACACGAAATTTGAAATCAACTGTTTTACAATATTGCTAATTCTATGGTCACAATGGCGGACTTATCGCCGACAGCGATTTCTAACAGACAACCTTTGGATGGACTGTACGAACATAAAATGTAAAGTGGGTAGACATTAAAAATATTAAAAGGTTTTAAGTCAATAAATAACGAAATTGAATAATAATAATATGTAGTAGATTATACTAGAAAAAAGGTTCCGATTAATATTGAGATTTTCCGTAAAAGACACCGAGGGTTTTCATTCGCAAAAATATTTTACTCGAGTGCCAAAGAAGTTTTGTTAAAATAAGTAAACGCATTTTCTTTATTAAGGCCCTTCCCCTATTTACATACCGATGCACTTGTCGTTCCGAAGCATGCGGTTACAACGTTTAACATGTATAATGTCGGAGGGTGCCTCCATGGGAGAATGACTCCAACCATACGCTCTGGTACCCTTACAGAAATTATTTTAAGGGAAGCGAAGGGTGCTTAGCTCCATGATTTAATTAAGGAAATGGACGTAATTAGAGCAATTGTTATTGTTACATCGGGCAGGACGAAACCACGTGTAAGCACGTTAAGTTTTACCAGTATTTCGTGCTAAAAACGTTTTAAACAGTTAATTTGTAGATGTCGAAAGTTTCGTAAAATCTGATAGAATTTGATGCCATAGACATTTTTGACTGACAATCTTCATTTTTTTTTTATATTTACGGAGACGACATAACTAATGGCTGCGTTCTTATTTAAAAACTCGTGAGTATTCAAACGTTTTTAATTATTTCTTGAACAAGTTTTTTAAGTACCAGGGAGCTAGAGGCGTTCTGTTTAATATTCAGACCTCATTTTCTATCACGTACACCGAGATTACTATTTCAAATTATGACTAATATAAATGAACAACTTTACGACATATTTCATGTTAAAATGTATTTTCAATGAGTTTCAACTAGGTTAATTTTACAGCTCGCTTTGATATTTAAAAACATGCTTTAAAATTAGCATGCTTTGGGCACAAACCTATTCGAGACATTGAAATGTAGATAGTAACGATATTTTACAAGATTAAGCTTTTTTAAAATAGATTTCTAATATCTATGTACATATTATGATCTTTCTGATTTAATAGTCGGGGTAAAAAACTGAATAAACAGCAAGATTGTTTTATTTTCAGATGACCCTTGACAATGACGCATTACAAATAAATCCATTTATTTGTTTTTGGTAGTTTTATCCTGACCGAATACCAAATTAACAATCACATAATATGGAAGAAATAATAAGGGGTGCGTGCCATTGACCCAAGCTTAGTTAATAACTAAATCTCATTTCTTCGTTAAATAACAAGTTGTGTCCGAGTCAGTAAAACATACCTACCTGCGAGCGAGCCCTCTTAAACTTAGAAGGCATTTCAAAACAAAGAAATGGAGTCCTTGCCCTCACCGAGTAGCCCTCAGCGAGTCTCACAAAGGGCTGTGATTGAGGGCGCGGGAGGGGGACGCGGGTGAACGACCGCACGCCGGGGTGGCCGCCCCCTGCGTATGCGCACGGTTGGCCGACGGTCTGTAACGTCCCTCATTCCTACAGTATTTATTAAAATCTAGAGTTCCGGTCGCGTAAATCGCAGCTTAAAATATCCTTGTGGGGCGCACCGTATTTACTTGCTTAACATACCAACAGTAAAAAGCCAAATGAAAAGTGTATTCTTTGACCAACAGCAGTTATTCTTTACATGATTTGAGAAAGAAATGGAATACAAACGTTTTTATTGTAGTTCAAATAAATCAATTTCTTAGTCCGGAATGCAATCTATGGTTTCATTTTCAGGGAAAAACGTCTCAATCCGATTACGGCTGAATTGCATTTGGACACAAGTGCTGCCTACTAGCCTATTAAAGGTCAGTTCTATTTACAAAATTGACCACTTACATAATAATAAATAAGAACAGTTTCTCACGTTTGTCCCCCAAGAGCAAGAAAGTAATTGCCTACATAGTGACTCCATTATCGAGAGTTACAGCTCGCAACTTAGATAAGGAAACAGTAATGCAATACAATTTTCTATATTTATGGGCAATACTGAAAGCAAACAAGCTAACCTTATGTAATTCAATTAACAAATCTCCATTTAAAAGAGTACCTCGATATTTTATTTCATTTCTTTCCTGTAGCCAAGAACTGCTTCATAATAGACCACAGTAACAGCCGCACTTTTCGACCGAAGGTCGGTAATTTTTTTTTAAATGCTGAAAACCAAATTACAAGAGACAGTTTACGTTTTCACAGTTATCGTTTAGGAACGTCGAATTACAAGAGACAGTTCCACAAAAACACCCCTCCCTTCGCCACTTCCCAGTGTTTTAGCTGGGAAGTGGCGGAACAAACTCCCCAGCAACACTACTATCTGTTCGACAGAGAGATCATTGCTGGCCGAGGTTGGTCCGTCGATGGGTGACCATTTATAAAATATCAACACTACTCCCAGCTTTGGGAAGCAATCATTTGTAGATATTTAAGAATCGTAACACCTGTAACGACTGTCTGACTGATTATCTAGTCAGTGACCCGAAAATCTGATCACCAGTCTTACCAAGGGGTATTGCATTATTACCCAGTTACTGGGAGGTGTCTTCTACTAATATTATAAATGCGAATGTTTGTGAGGATGGATGAAAGAATGTTCGTTACTCTTTCACGTCAAAACGGCTGAACGGATCTTGATGAAATTAGGCACAGAGGATTATAGTCTGGAATAACACATTATGATACTTTTTTTTCGATATCACGCGGGCGAAGCCGCGGGCGCCAGCTAGTGTAAAATAGAGATGTTGAGCTGTAAACGTTATACTGATGAGTTTTTCGAAGGTTACACTGAAACTGACCCTAAGGTAGTTGGAAAAAAAGGCAGGCAGGTGATAGAAGGATTTATTATTTGTTTTGTTGTACACAGTGCACAATACTGAAGTAATTTCACGCCAAAGGCGCATATTGTTTTATTAAATACTCTACTTGGTCATGTTACAAGTTTAATTGTAACAAATGTTCATCTGCTGTTATTGCCTCGTTGCTGACCATGAGGTTCTGGATTCGATTTCCGGATCGGGCAAAGGGGATTTTTCATCAGGCTTTTTTCAGTAGCAGACTCTAGATTCGCGCACGGTTGATGGATCGCGCTCTATTTCATGAACTTCAATATAACTGGAGAAATGTGAGTGTACTTGTTAGGTACCTCTGCCTAACGCTTCGGAATTACAAAGCATGATGTGAATGGATGAATATAAAATGGTATCATTGGAAACCGATGTGATGTAAACTAGAATTTTGTTATCTTTACTCTAAAATGAAACTCAGGTATCCCATTCTTTAACTGCTATGCAACCTTACGAATTATTATATTTCCTCGGCTTCTTCCTCAATAAGTACTTTACGTTATGAGAGTCTCTCTCTAGACATGATCAGCAGTGATTGCGCAGTCGGTAGGTTCGACCCCCACCTGTTGCGAGCCCCCCTCGCCGGAAGCAGGGAATTTGCATCACAATCAAACGTACCCTCGCCCGTCCCCTGACGTCGCGTCGCAACGTGACTGTCCCAATCGTAATCTTTCTACCGTAAATGTTCATTTCCGGTTATCGTTTCGGGTGAGTAACGAGGAAAATTCGTGAGATTTTCCTAATTTTTTTGACATGTTACCACCCGGAAAATGGGTATCCAAGTATATTTTCGAATATCAATTCGATACCACTAAAATGTAGTTTCATCAACAAAAAAAACATGTCCTATTCTTCAAAAATGATGACATTATGATGGAAAATCGTTAAACCCACATATTGAGTGCGATATGATTTTAAGCGAACTAGGGCAGGATTTGACAAATACATTGTGAAGCTCTTACTAGTTTTGTTCTTCAGCAAAGACCATCGATGGATCCTTGCACCCACCTAGCTTTATCCATAGACTACGCTGGAAAAATAGAACGTAGATCCCTTCCTAGTAACTGTGCGTTTAGAGTGTAACCCTGCAATATATTAATTGATAACAATATGTTAGTTGTACATAAGTAGTTAACGTGCCTTTTGACTCAGGTACTTGTATCTCGCTCCATGAGGTTAGTAGAGTGGACGAGCGCTTATCGTGGCGAGCGAGCAGTGGCGCAGACCCTGCCATGACCTTCTGATTATTGTAGGACACGCTCGCCCCTCGCGTCCTGCGTGATCTTTGTTCTACGATTTCTATGCTCTAATGCCAAACGATTGGCTCCAACGTTGGTTTAAACGATGGCGCCATATTTAATGAATCGCACACTTGCTGTGCCCACGTGAGGGACGCTACGACGCACGCACGGAGTCTACGATTTGATGTTACTTCAAAATTGTCGCTCTTTGTATTTATTTCTACAAATATGGAGAACTTCCTGATCATATAGCTCTTTTCACCAAACTAATAAAAACTTTTATATTTTACGTCTGATCATCATATACTTAGTTAATTTACTAAGAATAAAGAATACCTCACGGAAATCACTGAGTAACATGAAGTGATTTCTTGTTTTTTTTTTCTTAGAGATGCCTTTTCCGTCGTAGTGAATGAATAAACCTTATTTCGGGTGGCATAGACCCATAGAAACCTCAAACTAACAATTTATTATTGTACACAAACATTAAATCACATTCAATATGATTAAAATTAAAATGTTAAATATTTTTTTTATGATTCAATTAGAAAAAGTTTTTTTTTTTATTTTATAATAATAACACAGTAATCTGAACTAAGGGTTGTAAAAACTATATCTTTGATAACTGTGTGGGGTGTCTTAAAAATTATATTGAAATATCTAATATAGTTACTTTTTTCTCGTGTAAATGGTAAATGTTAATATTTGCTTCTAAATTCGTAAATTGGTCATCCCTTCTAATTTCAAAATTTATTTATTAGTTTTAGCAGTAGTAGTACCTTCCCTTTGTAGGCAACTGTAGGTTTTCCTGCAGCTTCCAGCGTATCAGTGGTTGGTGGGTGAATTTACGTAAATTTTAGTTTTATTACGTGGCTGTGGGATGGAGTTGTAACGTTTAATATGACATGAATGATTGTAGCATGGATAAGTAATTTTAGATTTGCAAATTCATATACTATGCTTGATAAAAAAAAACAACAAACACTAGATTTTGTAGTGAAGTAAGTTTATTTCCCTTTTTTTCTCTTTAGCTGATGTTGGTTATTGAGATCGTAATTATGGTACGGATTGGAAAGGAAGTTTCCCCAATGCATTTATACGTTATAATATAATATATTAATAAGGACATAACTGAACTGAAGTCTATGTAATACAACGTTTATCAACCCAAAGCTGTAGCTATGGTACAAAGTAGACAGCGTGTCTAGATTTATTTCAACGACCAATAACAATTTTCTCGTTGGCCGCGTCCACGTCATGTATGTCATGAGTTGGCGGTGTCATCAACAGTTTACCTATTATAAAATTTTCCTGCGCGCTCGTGTGTGAGGGAGGCGACACGGCGGGGCGGGGGTGGTGCGCGGGGCCGGGGGGATGCGGGGCGCACGCTCAAGGCGCAGAGGGCGCGGCGGGCGGTGCGCACCCGCCGGGGCCTCTCGATCACCGCCTGCGCAGCCGCCGATTCGCCTGCAACGCCGTCGCGAGGGCAAGTCTCCGGGGGACTTTTAGTTGATCGCTTGACGTCACACCGATCGAACTCTATTGAGTATTACTAAGGTAATTAGTAGTCCTCATGACGTCAGGTATCAGATCAATCGCATCGATCCATTCATCGGGGCCTTTAGCTCCCTTCGAATCATCTCGAAGAGTCTGCGTAGGTACCGCGAAGCCCTTTCTCTAATTAAACATTCCTACTTTTACGATATGCGCATCGCTATAATATACCTGCTGAGAAGTAGGAAAAACTAACGGTGCAAAGAATGATGAGTGCGCCTTTCGGATGCACACGTGTGGGACGCGTTTGCGCAAGGCGACTCCCAAACTGCGGCCGCGGGCGGGCATCGGGGCCACGAGCGGACACCAGAGAAAGGTGGAATTCACGCAAGTCATGCGATACAATATAACACGAAATTTTGGGCATTTTATATTTTCAAAATGCCACCTCGGTATACTTAGAGCCATTCAGATTACTTAATATTTACATAAGTGGGTTTAGCTATACGCGGTTGAATAATGTTAAATAACAAATCCACGCTGGTCTAATCTTTGAACGACGAATACACATAACAAATTGAACATTAAAAAAATATCGTTAGTAGGTACTTCGCAGAATTATGTTGGTTCCTTAGTTAGCTCCTAAAGCCCCCTATATGCTCCCTCTCGATTTGGGTCGTTTGCCACTTGTCTAACATTCACATTTTGATGACGTGTTTAACATAAGTGCACGAGGTAGCTGGTCGGGATATATCACGGATGGCTCGTTTAGCCGCGGCTCCGCGAGCCGTGGAGGCACAACCGACTCGTGGGCCCGTGGAGCAACTGTTTACACGTGGAGAAGGCTTGCGCAACGCTTGCCTGCCTCCGCGCAACGCTACTTTCCTTACGGTCACTACCCTTCACGGAGGGACATTCAACACTTCTTTCAATGCCGACTAGATTCCAATATTAGAATCTAAACCAAGTATCTATTTACTTATTCAGACGCATTGTTTGCAAATAGGATATTTAACAGAAATTTTACATATTCAGCAACGATTGACAAGACATGTATGATTATAAAAAAGACAGTCTAGGTCGTCACATAGATATTTCTTTAAATATTAGGGGTGATAATAAACACACGCCCATAAAGTGAAGGTCACTATTATCATACAATGGCAACGAACCGATCCGTATGTCGCTGGCGGTGCGACGGCGGCGTACGCGACGGTGACGGAATCGTGGTATTATGCAACTTATTTAAATAACTACTAAGCTTCTCGTTTGCTTTGCTTTTTGGACGACTTTACAGTTATTTGTTTGACAGTGAAAGAGAAAGACTATCGCTTTTTAGGAATTATTTCAATCTTCACTTTGGAATTCAATATAGACTGCATTTCGGAGTCTTGACGTTTGGACAAATAAGAATGTAATTCGTTTAAAATAATAACACTTAAAAAAAAACAATGGACACTTTGTACGCAGCTTGAGCTGTTGAGAATCAAATCTGTTCAGTGCTCATGTACTGGCGACACGCAATAGAACAAAAAACTGTCAAATCAAGAGAAAAATAGTATCGAACACAGACATGCGACAGAAATCGTACCACAATTCGACATAGACCTACACAGTTCACTGTAAAACGATCAATAATGTCGAGTCCGACGTTAACTAAACAATTTCCTGCTGATTTAGAAGTCAAAGTTACAAAAGTTTACATAAATACCCTTATCTCGTAATTTAACTTCTATAATAAAATAAAATAGCTAGCGGGTTATTAATTAAATACCTATTTGAAAAACAACATGCGAAGTGATTACCGTACTTTCAATTTATAGCAAACGTGTTGTTATATTGATAGGAGCAATGTAACCAAATATTATTTAACAGACTTAGGGGCACCGATGAAGAATGAGTACCTATATTAAAGTTCTAAGCTGTTTTGATGCCAATAGAGTCTACAATACGACAGTTTTATTACATACCTGGGAGGTGAATCTCTTCCGGGCTCTAAGACGGAAATTTTGTCCCAAAATCCAAATTATTTAAAAAATCACCGATACGCGTGTCGCGTGTAGGTCGTTGACCCCATGTGGAACCACCCTGATTTCACATCGTCCGTCTCTTTCTAACGTGCGTATGATTATTATCGCTGTATTCTTCACTCTGCTCATTCTCACGTGCGCGCACGCTGCACTATGTCGCACGCGGCGCCTATCAAAAAGTTCTACTCGTGTCTAGGATAGATTTCAGAAATAATGCCATCAATAGAGAAAGGTATTTTAGCAAAATATGTTTAGTCTCTGTCTACTAAGACTGGACTAAATGACGCATGGATCGTATAAACAATAGAAACATACCTGACAGCCAGTTCTTCGACTGTAATGTTTAGTGTCTTCACACAAGAGACCAGAGCGTCACTGTAAGCTTGAGCATGGCAAAACGTGGCGTAGAAACGTAAATTCGCATGGTAGCGTAGATGCCGCGTAGCAGCGTAGCCGTGGCGTAGCAGTTTAGGTGCAGTGTAGCAGCGTAGGTGCGATGTAGCAGCGTAGGTGCGGTGTAGCAGCGTAGAAGCTGCGTAGTGGCGTAGACGCTGCGTAGCATTCCGAAGCCATGAAGATTCGTTTCAAACACCATTCAGAAATGAATTCGCCTATGAAAAAGTATTGTTAAATGCTAAAAATATAATTGCTTTGTACTTTTAACTTTTTGAGTATTTTTGCCAAATTACCAGCAAGTTACCTCATGTCACAAAATTGAGAGTTTAACAGTAAGTTCCTGTTTTTAATACTTCTATGATGTGTTAGGTCTACCCTTGCCCACGAATTGAATTATGCATGTCAGCTAAAAAAAGTTTGATCACCATAATTAAAAGTTTCTAGGTATGTAGGAGATGAGAAAATTAGTAACGTACTTTTTCTAACGTTTACTTGTCTGTCTCATGATTTTTAATTTATTTTACCGCCTGGGGCTCTGTGAACGCATTTTATACCGCTACGCAGTCCCGGTTCAATTCGCCAGCGTTCGTTTTGAATTTAATTTTCTGAGTAAAGTTTTAAGATGAGAACAATCAAAATAAAAGTAATTATGAAGATAGCATCATTCTTAATTGTTCTGTATTAATATTAAAGAAGCCGTACCTTTGTGCTTAATTATTCAAAAAAGTTATTTATTTTTGGAAAAATTACTTGGTAAAAAATTTAGCAGATTCAAAGCAATTTGCATTTTTTAAAGGTTTTTGGGAACCAAGATCTACCTAATACATATATATATATATATATATATATACTTATATATCTTTACATATATATAAAGCTTTTAAGACCTACACTGTAAAAATAAATCATGGCCGCTTAACTAGAAGGGTTTCGTATTTCAAATAATATTGTTTATGAGCTTTCAAAAAAAATGGAATCGGACAAGGGCAGGAAAACGATGAGCTTTAAAAAAATAACTAAATATTGTGTAGAACAACAATGCACTGCAAAAACAATATTGTTCACAGCAATTACCCACGTAGTTATGTATTTTAATGAACAAGTTAAATCTGTACAAATGATGCGCAAATTTTGCGCTACATGGATAGAGGAGTCTCGTAACAAATGAGGTAGGTAGGCGTCGTCGCCTCTCAAGGTCTCACGTTGCGATGGTGGTGGCTAGTTTATCTCCATTTACATGTTCGTACACAATAACAGCTACGAGAACGACAGCTTAGAATCTGATCATTTGCGAGTCGCTCGGTGCAGCCATGATCAGCCCTTTGATCAAAACGCCGAATCGTAAAATGACGATAAAATCGTACTAAAATCAAATTGTGCGCTTACCTTAAGCTAGACTCGAGTGTTTACAAGAGAAATTAAGGTTTCTTACGCTTACAGAGCTTTTAATGACAGTAAGAAAATTCATATGGACGCGAAAGTCGTATAAAATGTTAGAGAAATGACGCTCTTGTCTAGTTTTACAACATCATGAAACATTGTGAAAAGCAATGTTTAGATAAATGGATACTCTCCCATAAGTTGAGTGAGATATATGGACTTAGTAGGTACTTACTTTATTGTTCGTTTTGTTTGTTTAATAGCTAAAATGTGCTACGTATAAAAAAATACTACATAAACGTCTTTAGATTTCAGGAAATGGTTGATTCATTCATTAAGTTTTCATTATTACCGAATGTTGATAGATGGAGAGGGAGAGGAAGGCCAAAGAAAAGATGGATGGATTGTGTAAGGAATTATATGAAGAAGAAAGGACTAAATGATGACGTGACATCTGATAGGGGAGAATGGAAGAAGAAAACGTGTTGCACCGACCCCAAATAGAATGGGACAAAGGCAGGAAAATTCTGATTACCTGTCTAATATGAGACCAGCAATCAGGATCTGGTTGTCGTCTTGTAAAAAAGTTTGTATCGATGTATAAGTACGTCACTATTATTACCTTGGTAGTACTTCTAATGATAATATTTCGCCAACATTATAAGAATTTCAATTCAAACCAGTACCTATCGGAGATTAGCGCATTCTAACAAACAAACTCTTCATCTTTATAATATTAGAAGTCGTAAATCAAGGATCACCGGTCGCGGTCGTAATCGACAAGGGTAACTTTGCATAATACACAATATTGAAATGTTGTCTCGGTAATATTTTTACATTGATGGCGGCGGCAAGTGGGAGCAATCCTCCGAAGCGCTGACCTTGCCGCGTGGGAGCCGCGCTAGAAATCGGCCCCGTGCGCTTACGCAATCTCAACCACTCGGGCGCGCGCGCCTCCGCGTTCACACCACTGCGCAGCGCGCCTGCGCGACACGCTCGCTGCGCGCCCAACCTCAAACCGCCCGATTACATACCTCTCCACGTTATCCTCCAAACATGTACCAACCTACAGGTCAAGTACATTTTTTTGGTACATTTGTTTGGTCATGTTAAGTATTTTTACCTCATTACTAGCCACCGGAGCACCAAACCACGAGTATCTATCTACTTATCGTATTTTTAGGTTAAGTACCGACAATGAAGCATGATCATCATCTAAATGCCTGGACGTACATTTTAGGGGGTTGAAAATTGGAAAAGTTTTATAACTACCATAACTAAGGTTTCAGAATAAGTCTACCTACTACCTTACTATTAACTTCTTGTAAAGTACCTACTAAATTATTTAGCCATGTATAAAATGAACTAGCCCTAAAGTGAGAACATTTTCCTGTTATTTGAATTTTCGGTCAGTTTGGGGAAAATATCATCAACACTAAGACGAAATGAATAAATAACTAACCACTTTACTGAAAACATCATTAAAACGTGGCAATGGCGGCTGCGTGTACCGGATATCATTTAGGGTTAATTGATTCACCGCCAAAATTTGAGCTTTCGTGAGATGGAATTAGTGATGAGCCGCGTAGTAACGGGACATTGCTCGCTAACGGCTGCTGTTGATGCTTCGCACCGCCTGCCTATTCCGAAACACTCGAATAAATCATTCGACTTGACTCAAACGTCGTCTTGCTCACACTCGAAGCAACTATGAAAGGAAAAGCATAAAAAATGTCGAATCGAATAAGAAATGCTTCTAGGTACAGAATAACAGAGGAGCGTCACATTGCGCACCGACAGGTGTCCCTGATTGTGCGCCAGCGCAGCGGCCCGATAAACTGTGAGAAGACATGGCTTATCATGATAATGTCGGAATTCACGATATTTACAATCGATAAAATTGGGCAATAAATTCGACAAATATCCATGCTTCGGTCATTAAAATTGAGCAAAATTGAGGCTTACTAATGCAAGTGACACTTTAATGTTAACTAGCAAATTAGAATTTAGTACTCATTAAAACAGGAAATCGTTCAGGTAGGTATAAATTAATGTACCAATTACAATAATTATGACTTATTGTTTCGCGTTCAGTAAATTATCCGGAGTACCGGTATAATTACGATGGTGAAATGATCTCTTAATGACCACTAATATTTTCCATTTGCAAAGGTTATGAACTGATGACATGGCAACGAAGAAGATTTACCAACACAAAGCTTGAGAGATCCAAGGTAAAGTTGCATGAGAAATAAGAAGGTCAAGCAGTGTGGTTGTTGTCACACCGACTAGCTAGCCCTTCTCGGAACTGGGAGTTGGCCGGCAGGAGTCAGCCGCTCCCCTTGCTTCATGCCGTTGACACATATGGCAAGAATTCATCGATTTCAAATACATATACGTATCAGCCTAACAGCCATAATGTACCTACTATCGGGGAATCGGTTTCTACCATGTTTTCGGAAGTTTGGGTACAAAACAAAGTAGGTACACAAGTACCTACATTATGTTTTATTTTAAGAATGACTTTATTTTATTTTGCTACAGGAAAATAAATACATTGAATTAGTAACATTAAGTAGGTACCTGTTTCTATAGACATAGATCCATTCCAATATCCAACTGTTTGCATTTCCATTCCAGTGGGGTTTAAAAAACATAATGACAAAAACTGAAATTAAATTACATACGGTTTAATCTACATTATATGGACATTTTAAAATAACATACTTATATAAGTAGAATGTATGTAAGCGCGTATGGCTCACAATTATCCACAATAATCAAGACAAATGACTCATGGCCCGTTTCTTTGCGGAATTCGGAAAAGCTTTCTCGAAAATTGACTGAACCTCTTTCTACATATAACTGTATTTTTACAAGTGGCGTTATGAAAAGTTTTCACACTAATCTTGATCCTACCAAAGAGATCTTTCAACAAGTGTACAAGAAAACTGTGTGAACTAAACATGCAAGGGGGACACGCTACATCCACATCACCGGCTCGAGACAGATTCGTCTGGTCGCTGCAGTGTTGCTGCCATGAGATATCTAACAGTACACGGCGAAAATTGAGCGTCCGAATCGAGTCATTGAACCGAAACCCGACCGTTAGACGCACCGATTCTAGCAGGACGGGCCCTTCTACCTACACCTACTTAATACACGATCATAATATTGGGAAACCAAAAATGCATTGGTTTGGTTGGCGGCAAACGGTGAGACAGGTCCAAATTTAAACAGCTTTGAAAAAAACGGTAAAGTTGTTGTAGTTACTTGTTAAAAAAGCTCTTCAATTGAGTATTACGAAAGAAACTAGTATCGTTAGTAATATAATTTATTCTGTGCCAGTGTTAAGTAATATAGTTCGTTGTTTCCCAGATAAGATTGACTGTAAACTACACCATAGCCTACGATGGTAATTTGTGTAGGAATTAAATATTCTTGGTTGGTATTGTGAATTATGACAACATTATTTAGCATATTTACGATCATGTTAATTGTATGAACCTCAACAAATTTCAAGAAAATAATTTCCTGAAAATATACTCAAAGATAACGTCTTTTCCGTTTCCGGAGAATTGCAGACATCATTCAATAGATTCTGGAGAAATTTAGGTTACCTAGAAAAAGATAGTTGTCAAGTTTGCAACTATGCATTTGAATAGCTCATGAAAGACGATATCCCATCCCATAGTCAATGAGATTGCCGGCGTCCACGATGTGCACACACGTCTCAGTTAGAAAGCCAAAGGATTTCTTTTTGTTCGCAGCTTTTACCACTCTCTTAGTTTAACAGTTAACGTCGACCGTTCTTCGTGGGCCGTTACAGCAAAATCTGCTTATTCATTGGACACTCGAACACCCAAAGTTGAGAAAAGAGACTATTATTTTGAAATAGAACATATTATTATACCGTTATCGATGGTGTCCGAATACTGGCTGTAAATACGCCTCAGAAAAGTTTTATTTCTAAAAGTTTATAGAACCTTCGTGTATTACATTTATTTTTAATATCCAATTATTACAGTCGAAAGAAAGCTTACGCAAATGGGAAATTTGATACCTACTATTCTCAATTCTAAAGCTACATTTTAAAAAGAATCAGCCGGTTTTCGGGGCATTTTTCCTCTTAACGGCGATGTGGATCATTTTCCAATTTGGTACTTGTGGGTTCATATTTTTTTTTTAATTTTTTACATCTACTTGTAGTTTGTTAATATACTTATAAAGTCATGAATGAATAAAGAAACAATGATAAACACAATAGGTTTAATAACTGAAAAAGGTTGTACAAATGTAAAGGTAAAATGATACCTCAGTCTCCAAAGAGACTGAAAGAAAACTGACGATTTTTTAAGCAAACAAACGAGAAAATTAAAAAACCTTCATTACAGCACGTAAATTATCAATATCCACATGTACATATAAACCTTACGTTTTTCATCAAAAAACAGTGCAGGTAGTTGTGAATACATAACGAATATTTGTGACTTCCTCAAGAACGCTTGACTGGCAAAACGTGCCACCTTTATTCCAGGGCGTGTTTGTTATTAGAGGGAAAGTGTGTTGGCAAGCTTTTATGCATCAGCCGCGCTGCCTGAAAACTGGGTCAGCTGGCTGTAAGGACTTCAGCCAACACGGGCGCGATGACCTAGGTCAGGTCACTACTGAATTATAGCTCTCGCTCCGTACAATCGATACGGCCAAGTTTACAGCGGCAGGTGAGCTCATTCAGTCATTCTGATAATATTCTCGTGTGAATCCAAATGTTATTAAAATATGATTCAAGGAATAATCTTGTGGATGTTTATGATAACAAATGGAGTAAAATTGATGACTTTTTTTCGTAAAAACAGTGTTCTTTTTCTTACATAATTAGCACACATCATTATTTCCTGCTCCTTTTCTATTTGGGGTTGGCGCAACACGTTAGCACACAAACATTTTAATTTTGTTTAACTTTAAATGTGTTTGATAATAATAATCTTTTCATAAAATATAAACCCAGAATATAAATCAAATTAAATGTGTTTTAAGGTAATATTTTTATTAATAGAACAAGTTAACGCAGAATACTTAAAAAAATCTGTCATTTCACTGTGTAAACAAACGACATTGTTAAGACGTGATCACAAAACACAGAAATGTCATTGAACTGAGTAATTTTATAATACCAGCTCGTAAACATCCATTGCAGAACGTGAGCCTCCCTGTAAACCAATGTGAGAACGCTACACTGATCAGACACAATAGACAGATATGGTTGGTCAAATAAACCAGCATGGCAACAATTATTTTCAAAATTGATGATTTAGTTAAAAACGGATGCAAGGCAATGCCAAACAATATACACAACTTGGTGTAGAGACGAAATACTCTGCTTGTCCATGATAAAACATGAGACGAATGGACCCAGAAGGATACTATGATATGTTCCATTTGAAACCCAAAGTTCATAAATTATCATCAAGAAATGCGATAGATATTGCAAAGGCATAGCAAGCATTTTCACACGATTTAAACAGCTTTTACACTTAAACCCTGAAAGGACTTTTTAATAGGTACATAAAATAAAAGAGTAGAAACTAATGGCTGTAGGTACTTTTATCACAATAAATTGGTTGGTTTATTAGTCCAGAAAATAAAACTATCATAAAATAAATTATCAGAATTCAAAGGAATCAGCTAAGTCTCCAACCACATCTGCATATTTGCATACTAAGTAAATTTATAAATTATATTTTTCTGGTAACTATAAACATAGAATTAGGAGCATTACAAATATATATATCACGGTAAGGGTGCACAGGAAACCACTTGCGTTCGTATTTTTATACTAAAGTTTCTGGGTTGGCGCCAAAAACCATAGAATCAAAATGTTCAACGTTACGTGGAGGCGATGGATACGCGAGGTGGAATAAATAATGTAGTAGGAACTTTTTGGCTATCCTGATTTAGGTCAGTTGATTTGCCTGCCATAGAAATAGGATATTATGTCATTTGAAATGACAGTAGATAATGATTGATACGCAACAGATCGGGGCGTATTAACTCATGGTGTCGGCTCTGTTCACAAGAAGGGGGTGTCGTCGACTGCGATAATAATACATTTAAATAACCAGGAAACTGAAAATATTTAAGAGAGTTTATCTACTCCGATTCTTTTCAGTTATATAGTCTTTTATTGGATATTATGTTTTAAGAATCTATTATAAATAACTTGTAAATCCTACACATCAACAATTCCACTTGATTCAGCTCGCCTATTACTCCTTCGTTCCTGTAATCCTTTGCTAGCTGGTAGTGTGTTGCACTCAGGAGTCGGTGTTCGTGTTTTCCACGATTCACTTTTGAAACTTTCTAACCCTGTGCCGGAGTGTAGCGGCAGGGAGGGGCGCGCGCGGGTGCCAGAGAGAGGGTACCGACCTCATTGCCCATTGCCACTCCTCCCGCCGAGGCGGCAGGCCATTTTTATTAAAAATACTTCCGAGTAACATCGCGCGCGGATTTTTTTCATGTCCTGAAATTCTTCCTATTTTTGTTCAAAAATTACGAAAAATAAATGAAGTGATAGATAACTTAACATAATCAAACCGATATATTTTCTGGACCTATTGTAAATAAATCCAAAAACATTGGTGTTTGTTCAAGTGAATTTGAAACTTAAAAAATACAAGTGCGCCCTGCGATCTATTTTCCGTGCGGACTCGGGTTGGTTCGGTTGCGAAAAGTGGCGGCATTCGGCCAACATCGGCGGCGCTCGCCGCGTAGAGGGCGTCCATCCAACCCCGCCCGTGCGGGACAGAGACAGAGAACACTGCTGACATGGCGACAACACGAATGGATTGATGTTTTTCACGTGGAAAACTCATCCCTTGAATGTATCTATGCAAAGGTAGGTTGATAATGATGATTCATAATAATAACCAAAACAATCATAATATAATTGCCTCTAGAGAAAATTTTGTTGTCCTTGATTTCACAATGCAAGCTAGAATCGAAAAGGTTTAGGCCTAATGATTTACACTGCATAGATTATTCCTGTGTGTTTCGATGTACCTACTTGCTGCATTATTTAGCTGTTCCTTTCAAGAATAAAATAAAATACTTATACTGAGAATTGTACACACGTTGAAATTATTATTATTGGTAAGGACGACTTGTCTAATCAATGAATTATAACAATTCAGTCTTGTTTTGCTGCTTTGCTCTGGCGGGGTACCGGCGTCGCCCCTATTTTCGTCCACAGATTGAAGGCTTAGTGTGGTCAGTGGGTCATCCTTAATAGTGATTTACGCTAGGAAATAATAAGCATACACTTGCTAAAGCCACAAGCCCCATAGCAAACGATATAACAACGTCGCATCCTGACGGGGGTGATGTTCCTCGCGAGAGAGGAAATCAATAAATTTCAATAAATCAATATTTCACTGTGCACCCTGCGCTGAATATATCCGCTGCCGCCATTTCGATGATGACGGCGTATTTTTTGTGAGAGATATTCGAGTCGCGGAGCGAGTCGGTGTTCGCCGCGCGGGGTTGCGGGCTGCGGCCGTCAGTCGTCGGGTGAGCGGGGTGCGACGTAAACGCGGACTCGGACTATGGCGGAAGGGCTGATCCTCATTCCCATAAAAGGGTCGAGTTGATTGTGGTGCAGATACGTGTGGTACGTTCTCTTATGTTAGTGCAGTGATATAATTATTCTCATACGGTGCTTATCTCGACGTATCGGTTGAATTAATGTGGATATCGGAGGTAATAATGCCATTGTGATGACGTAATGTAACGCGCTCGACTGGGTGCGTAGTAATAATTCGAGCGCCCGTTTATACCGCGATAACGTTTGTGGTCAGCACCTGTGGATGTGGAGCAAATGTTCGTGTTTTTGTAGCTTTTAAATAAATTCGAGACCGTTCCAATTGGATTCTGATTAGAGTGCAAGCCAATCTGGATTATTTTATAAAGCAACCTACTTATAACTGGCGCTGTACAAAACATGATTTTACGACCACGATGATTATTTGATGTTTGTCATGGCTGCGGTGGTAGCTTACAATTCAGTTTCCTACTGCAGTGCGCTCGCCGACGCGATGCACAGGCTCCCCACGTCCCCACGCCGCTAGACTATAGACGCCCTCGATTTTTTTAACCTTGATTGAATTGTGTAGCTGTTGGTCTCGTTCACAACCCAGTCAAGTAATATAATGCATGTGCAATCTGGTATCCCTATAATAGCAAATGTAATTTAGTAACATTTTATCACTTTAAAATGAATGGTTAGCAATAATGGTCTAATAAATAGGTAGGTACAGTACCTACTAAAAAACGTTATTATGGAAACATTTTTCATCATTTTAACAACTTTTAAATAATAAGCAATGTTATTTTACCTTTTCTAATGAAAAATCACAACTTCAAGAATGCAAGGAACCTATTTAATTTATGTAGTTTTTCACCCTCAGGAAGTGAACAACACCATTTACCATTCACTTTTATATGCGTTTGAATATGTTAGATTTGCATATTGTTTTTTAATTACTTATAAAATGTTCCGTCGTCGGCCGCGACCTCTACTATTGTGGTTCAACACATGAGCTGTCAAAGATACAATAATTATACCTACCTAAGTAACATAATGTTATGTAGTAAGAATATGTTGTTTTTAGTTCAACATCAATATTTATGTACAACAGTGCATACTAACCAAACGATGTTGTCATAAACGAATGCTTGCAAATCTTTTAACTACTTAATAGATATAAAAATAATGAGGATCATTAACTTACTTAGTTATTAAAAAAGGATATATCTACTTAGTTATTTATTGGTTATTTAGGTTAGTATCATTCTGAACATTATGTAGCCTGGCAAGACGATACATGATATTGTTGAATAGGCTAGGAGGATAATAGCGTGACAGAAGCAAGTGCGCTCACTGCGCACTAATGCTGTAATCACATAGACAGTGTACCTAATTATTTCTAATAGACACGAGAGCAGAGAAATCAAGGCGATCCTCAACTTTCTGTTTTATTTATAAGGAAGTCAATGCGTGGTTTCGCATAAGCATAATATATTAAGGACATTCCAGTGTTATAGTTATCATTATTAAATTGAGTGTTATCCCGTTTCAGGTCCCCCTGCGCCCGGCACACAAACTGCACTAAGCACTATGAAACATACAAATTGAAAATGGCTTTTAAAAAGTAAACATTATCTATTGTTGACGTTTTGTTGTATTGTTCATGGAACAAGAGAGAATACTTATGTATACATGATTGAATAGTTGTTGGTAAAATTAGATTTTAAGCCTGGACTGGCGAAAATCATATCTTCCAAAGAAGAATATACAAACGCGAAAATGGCTACGCAGAGGTTTTGTTTGCGGTGGAACAACCACCAATCCAATATGCTATCTGTTTTTGATCAACTCCTACATGCGGAGACGTTCACGGATGTCACTCTCGCGGTGGATGGCCAGTTGCTGAAAGCACATAAGATGGTCTTGTCGGCTTGTAGCCCTTACTTTCAAGCTCTCTTCGTTAATCACCAAGAAAAGCATCCCATTGTAATATTGAAGGACGTTCCGTATTCGGACATGAAGAGTTTACTCGACTTCATGTACAGAGGAGAAGTAAGTGTGGACCAGGAACGATTGACGGCTTTCTTGAAAGTAGCTGAGAGCTTAAGAATAAAAGGACTTACAGAAGTAAACGAGGAGAAGTGTGATATTCCAGCCTTAACTAACTCGTTAATACAACAGCAGACGAATGCGCACACACCTCCCCCTCAGCTTCACAGAATACATCCATACATGCATCAGAAACGGCCGGCATCCGGGATGCCCAGCGGAGGGGCGCCTCCCAATTTATTAATGCCTTTATTGGGTAACGCATTGATGCAACCGAAAAGAAAACGAGGTCGGCCGAGAAAACTCAGTGGAAGTTCAAGTGACGCTCTAAACACAGCAGCCAGTCCCCCCGGAGAGTTTATTCCTGAGCCAGCCTCTCATGGATCATCGAACAGACCTGGCGACCAACTTATAAGAGGCTCACCGGAAATGTTGGAAGTGAAAATGTCCATGGATAGCTTCAACGCCGAGGATGGAGGAACGTCAGGGGGCGAGGAGGCTGGCGAGGCCCTACTCATCGATGAGGGTGACGACGCTCAATCGACTGAAGCCCCGATGACTGGCAAAGACTCCGAGTCTGCAGGTATGTGAATATCCCCATGAGAATTTTAATAATATTACAGCTACGTCGGTAGAAACTATTCACTTGTTAATAAAATCATAAACTTATTTTATGAATTATTGTCCATACTCTCCAAATGCCCTTTACCTGTTGTAATGTTGTATAGAATTTCGAACTGTAAAAATAAAAAGTCGCGCCATAAGTTAATAAAATGAAGACATTGTTGTTTATACTCGCTTACTATTGTAAATACCTGTATTAATCTTCCTTTCCAAACATCTAACATTAAAATGAAAGTAAAATTTTAATTAAAAAGGGAAAAGCTAATGGGATATAAGCTTTGAAGTTAGGATACGATAAGTGAAAAGTGAAGTGTATTACCTACCTTATATTTAATAATATTTAAACTTTATTGAAAAGGGGTAAGTGATTATCTATGAAATTTTTTGACGTATACGAGTAACAGATGCTTATTTTCTTCTATAAATCGACAATTTTAACTATTGCTTGCTTTTCTGCTTTTGGGGAGAGCTATTAGAGGAATGGCCAGGGGCAAACTCGGTGTGGTACTTAATGGTTTGATGATAATTTCTTTCTTTTTAAACTTCCTTAAAACAAAAATATTTTATTATTACGAATAAGAAAAGGGAACACAAACAAGGCTTATTCCCAATAGCTTTCCTTGGTTATAAAGCAATTGGAAATATTCTGGTGGCTTGCCACTCACAATAAACTTTTAAATATATCTATCTAGGTTCGTAGTTGAAATTACTATTTTGAAACGTAGAAGTCCTCAGTACATATTTTTTGCGTCTCACTAAAATATTTCCAATGACGATGTCGAGTGAAATGAATATTTTATCTATTTCGTCAATTCCGTATAAATTGAGACCTGAAACAAACATTTCAGATCCCGATAAACCGCCAAAAGAAGAAATACAACAAAACTTTTCAACAAACGGGCCTGTACTTTCTATAGAAAATGGATCTATTAAACAAGAACCCGCCGCTGAGCTCAGCGACGGTTACAATGAACCAATCGAATATAAATACAACCCCGACAGAAGCCGCGAGAACTCTAATTCGCAAGACGGTCCTATTAAAGACACAGAAGACAAAAACAGACTAGGTCGTAACTTAAAGCCAAAGAATAGTAAAAAATTGCTACCCCAAATGTCCAAAATTAGAGCTCGAAACTTGTTCAATCAGCTTTCCGGGCTGTCGAGTCTGAATCCCGCGCTGAGTACGTTTGACAAATTCCCCCCAGACCCGGTTCTAATGCCAGCGCTCGCTACACAGCTGTTTGCCGCTGAACTAGAGCAAAATAACCTCAACTTGGCTAATAACGAGGTATCCGATTTAGCGCAGACCAATTGGGAACATCGTATATTTCCCTCGCCTATAAGGAAGGCTAATATGGGTAGTGTGGGTAACTATCACGAAGAGACCAACGAGTCGGTGAGAGATTATTGCATCAAGGAAGGAGAAAATGTGTTCAGATGTAAAATATGCGCGCGAGTCTACACGCATATAAGTAATTTCTGTAGGCACTACGTCACGTCTCACAAGAAAGATGTAAAAGTTTTCCCATGTCCCATTTGTTTCAAAGAGTTCACTCGAAAAGATAACATGATCGCTCACTTAAAGATCATTCACAAAAATCAACCGAATGCGAACGAGCAAATGGCGAAGCAGGAGTCTTAATGTATTCAGAAGTTTTAGATTGTCGGCAACACTCAGTAGGTACTCCTTGTCGCAGATGTATTGAGATCTGATTAGCCAGAGTAGAATTTATTCATGTTATACGTTATTTAACTTAAAATTTGGATTTTCAATAGTTTTTAAAGCGTAGGTTGCGTATTGAGTAAGCGTTCGAGCTCTAAGTTTCATGCATATGTCAATAAGTTTGTTGATATTAAACGACACCAGTCGTTTGTTGTTAATATTTATCTACTTATTTATTTATATTGTTCCATTTGTTTCTCAGAGTGCTGACTTCAAAGAGATTTATAAAATTTTCTATGATTTACTTGTTATTTTGCACTTAACTTGTTACTTAATTTTATTAGTTACAACATTTTCAGGGTACAAAATAACTACTCATGGTGATCGTAAATTCAAAAGTAGTGTAATTTTTTATGTGCTGAATATTAAATGCAATTCTCATTGAACTGAATTAGTTAGTTTAAGTTTAGTTAATATATTTATGAAGTGTAGCAATGGCATGGTCTTATTGTAAATCGAGTGTAGTGCTAGGGGATATGTGTATCTGTTCAGATAAGTATCTCGAGAGGCTAAAGTGCTAAATGAACTCTTTATGAGAAGGCTCCAACAAAATGCCATTGCGTAAGTAGTAGCGGAAAAATGCATTTTCATTTAACTTGCCTTAATAGTGATCTTAGTTGTAGATGACGATTTGACTTCTTCGAAGTAAAACTCAACACAGGCTATGATTTTATTTTGTAGAATTTGTTAAGATTAATTTAAAATAGTTTATCAATGTTGAAATATTTGGTTGTATATGTTATTGTACTATTCAAATATCTACTTATTTAAATCGCTTAAATGATACACTAGAAAATACAATAAATCTATAGCATAGTTGGTGAAACAGTATCAAGGGCGGTCACTGTAGTATGCCTACAGGTTTTAATTAAACGTTCAGTTCCTGAATAATCAACAGAGCCCCAAATCATTTAGATATTTTAATAAAAGTTTTAAATTCCTAACATTATAATATAATAGGATTATATTACTTTGTTAAATGATTAAATTATTTACGCATGTCTATAAAAGAAATATCTATTTGTCAAAGACAATACAACAAATACTGTAGCTAATATATAAAAAGTTATTAGATCGCGGTTTACATCTATGGTTCGGCTTGCCTCCAATGCAGTCGTGCAGCCATGCGCGTGCCGAGAACTAAGTTAAATGTGCACTGTGCTTATTGTTAACTTATATCGAAGCCAATGGGTGCAGTCGCGGTATTATAATCGTATCACAAACACATCTACCTTATTCATATTTGAGTTACTATCTAAAACAACTTTATAACAAATGTAACATATTATATATTTTAAAAGTTGACGTTGAAATTGTATATATTGAAAAGATACAACAAAGCGTTGTTGTAAAAGTGATCTTAGCGAGGTGCTTTGAAAGAAGTTTATATGTACTGGAATCATGAGATGATTTGTAAATTCTATTTTAGTAGAAAACAAAATGCCTTAAATATAAAGTAAGGAATGGTACTTATAAATTATTTACTTAGTTAAATTTAGAGGCAAAAGTAGTCTTCCATGTAATGATAGCGACACGTTTTCATATTTCAATTATAACGACAAATTAAATTGTTTTAATAAATATTCTATAAAAAATGAGTTTAGTGGTATGGGTAGTATCTACTTTAAAGATACGTAATTAGGAACATTGTCGACCCATAAACCAAATTCTCCAATAATAAATGTAGGTCCAGGGAACGCTTGCCTATTAGTGTGCCTTTACTTGTATATTAATAAGTTTAATATTTATCGACTACTAGACTATTAAGAAATTTCAAAAATGTTATGTATTATTTATTTTCATTATTCAGAGTTTACAATGTCTACGTTAAGAAGCTTCCTTAGGAATTTAGTAACCTTTTAGGCCCAAGTAGTTAAATTAAAATTAAGAATATATCATCTCATGTTTTCCATTTTGTTTGGAAATCGGAACAACTCGTGAATGTTATTTACAAAATGAATATATAAAATTCGTGTAATTTTCGAGGCGTCGGGTCTTGATAATCAATATTAAGACTGTTATAATTCATAAAAACGAATTTATTGTACCTACCTTTCATAAATCTTTATACGAAATTTACCTTGAACATTGATAGGTACTTAAAGAGGAAATTTAGACTTAAATGGTGAGGCTATTATTGAACGATTAAACAAATCACTTACATTATGTATGATAGTCAATTTAGCCAGTGCCTAAGCTTAACCCGTTCATTTTTGTGTGTACCTAATTAACTTCCACTTGAACCTCTTCTTTGTAATGTTGCGTATATTACCTATAGCATTGTTTCGTATTTTTATTATTTACGTTTTTCAGCTGTAAGTCAAAATTCAGATAAAATTCATGTTTTTTTTTTTATTTGAACTCCGTATATTTATTATAATAATTATCATGTCACTAATAAATAATTTTATTATTTGTTAATGTTATATCATAATTGGTGCTAAATTATACTTAAGAAATGTCACATGTGATGTGACATAAAAATGGATTGTCCCTAAAATATACATATTATATATTGTTTGTTGATATTGTTGTTTTAAAGAGCATGTACCTATGTAAGTACATTTATAGTCAATCGTTACATTTTATCCGTTGACAAAGTTTTCATGGGACTTAAAACATTCGCAATTATGTAGTTCAATTCAAATGTTAATCTATTTATTTCTGGTTGAAACAAAATAATAAGGATATAATATACTTACAGTTAATTATGAAACCTAAAAGCAATATTTACAAAAATAATTTCAAATAATTATTGAAATGTCTTAACATGAATGGTATATATTATAACGTACCTGGGTTCAAATTTGTCATATTTTTCATCTCATAAAATATTTCACATTAACGGCGTATAGTGTATTACATAAAAGTATGTACTTAAGGGTTTTTGAGGGATTGGTCAAGAGGTTACAAAGAATAGAGAAATATTAAAAAACTACAGGGTTCCATAGTACCTACACCTACGGCGTGATTAATTATACGCACTATATTACTGTTCTTGTGTAATATCAAACTAAATTATATAAAAAAAGGAATAAAATTATGTAGCTCCAGGTGCCTAATACCAATTCCTCAAACATTGCCAACATCGTTAAGTTGTTAACTTTCTCTCACAAACATGTATTAAAAACTGCAGATAAATATTTAAATTATATACTAATTAAAATTCACACGACAATTATAATAATTATTAATACTAGAACTTAGCCAAATGTTAAGCAAATCCATATTTTTTTGTTACTTGCACTTAGACAATAGAAAAATGCAAAGAGTAATGTTTAGATAAATTTAGAATTGAAAGTTACACGACATAGAATATTTGTTATTGAAACAAAATACAATGGTATACAATAAGGTGTTAATTACTATTTTTAGAAACTTTAAAGAAAATAATAAAAGTTACAGCAAAACAACCAATATTTTTTATGATTCTTATTACTTATTATTTTGTTTTGATTCGCTATTGTTATTTTAAGTTTCACCTTTTTGATTTTATTTATTGTGACATTGACGAAGTCTATGATTTTTTGCCTATCTGTTTGTCTGTTATACTATATTAGCTATAATGTTATCGTTAAAACGTTCATGTACCTATTGCTATTGTACCGTGCCTACACGAGGCAAATCTAATGGCGCTAAACGCTGTTGTAGTTGATATTGAATGTCTTGCCTTGCCTTTGATTTAATACTAAACTTGGTGACATGATTGATTTATGTTAACAGTCTGTCACCCGTGATTTACGCAGCAACGATGACGAACACTAACGATTTCAACAATATTTTATTATTTTTTATATTTAAATAGTAGCAAAGTAACAACACGGGTTATTAGTAAAGAGTAGATTAAAAGTTAAGTTATTTATAATATTATAGACATAAATAGTGTTGTTAACGATGGAGTGACATTGGAACACTGTATAGAATGTTACGTTAGTCACGAGGAGACGACTGATCAGGTACGTTATCTTATGACGCTACTCTCGTTTCGTAGATGGTGTGGTTAGAGCTAGATTACGTTAAATGCTTTCTATGTTGCTCAAATTGATGCTCTGCAATGAACAAAGTATTGATTTGTTGGTCCAGTACAAATTGTTGCTTTTTATTTTTTATTTATACCATACTCTTAGATATTTCTGATGCAATATTATCCAGATATTGATTAATGAGGCTAATAACATGTTCCTGATAATTTTATCCAAACATGATTGTATCTTTCGGCTTATTCTTTCTGTATGTCCGCATACAATATATTGGCAACTATTTTTTTTTTTCGAAATAAGTTTTCGTGTGTGACAAACGACACGGACAACTGCTATAAGTTTAATGTTACTTTTCAAATATCAACCCACCTTATGTGATCTTAAGAGCTTATGTTAACTGAAGTGTTATTTTTATAATGATGTACCTACTACTGAACTTGCCGAAATAGTTCCAAATGCAAACACTTGAGTCCTATTATATCATAGTGAAATCTATTCTTTTTTGTTATTATTTTTTAATTTATTAATTTATATGGTTATTATAAAATAGTTTAAGCAGTTTGACTTTGCTACAAGTTCATATTTTACATAAAACATCAGATTTTCATTGAACACAATTTCTGTTATCTATTGATTTGCTTAGTGAGTTTTAATTTATAGGACTGATGATTTAAATTTTGGTAAATATATATACACTTAGTACATATATTCCAAAATTGATATTATTTCACATTTTTTCTAGTTTTAAATGTTTTATTTTGAATGCATCTCATGGACAAGTTTATTCTCTTATATCATTATTGTGGATCATTTTAAATTGTTCTAATACTGGTGCTATAATTCTATTTTAAAGGCAGCTATTTAAAATCATAACATAAACTTGTTCATGGAATGATTCCATGAATCGTGGTTTTCATTTTAATCATGGTGTAATAAAATTTCGTCATTCAATTTGAACAAATAAAGTTAATATATTTTCAGTTTGTTTTTTTTTCTTTTTTATTGTTGTCCTTTTATTTATTCACCTAGTAAGCACATAATTTTTATTCTTTTGCAAATTTAATTTGCGTCTATAATCACTGCAGTAAGTAGAGTAACCTAGGTAGGTATTTAAAGGACAACTCCAAAGGGCTTGTTACTATATAAAAAAAAAAAAATAATTTTAAATTGTTGCCATGGTGTTGTCCTTCAATACGAAAAAAAAAACCATATAATATGTTATAATTTGTTGAATTAAAATGATAAACTCTCATATATATTTACCTTATCTTGCAGGACGTGGTAGCCCTGATTCAGAAAATAAGGACATGAAATATGCTCGATCGTCGCCCACAAATGATGGATCAGGAAAAATTCGCGTTAATCCGGCAACACAAGCTTCTACTTCAAATGAGTATCAAAATGACTCTTTAAATAATAACACGCTACAGACTGGGAGCCAAATGCAAAGGCCTGCTGTCAGGAGACGGATAAGGAGAAGAGCTAATTCGGCCTCCAATGACCCCGCCGAACAGCTCACTGAAATGTCTGTTAGAGGCCTAAATCTCTTCAGATACGCGTCGGTTAACGAGGGGGTCTACCAGTGCACGGAGTGCGCTAAAGAGAACATTCAAAAAACGTTTAAAAACAAATATTCATTCCAGAGGCACGCTTTCCTGTACCACGAGGGTCATCAAAGGAAAGTGTTTCCGTGCCCCGTCTGTTGCAAAGAATTTTCTAGGCCAGACAAAATGAAGAACCACATGAAAACGACGCACGACTGTTACGTGCCAAAAGACTGCGTTTATCCACCGAACGCATTCTTCTTGATCCCCGGGATGGAGGGCCAGCTGCCGCCCGGCATCAAGCTGGAGGCGATGGGGTCGGGCTCGCCACGCGGCTCCACGCCCTCACACTCCTCGCCCGACCCGGCGCAAGTCTGAGACATGGCCGGGCGCTGGATTGTTATTGATTCCACGTAAACATGTAAACTTTTCCTTTGGCTAGTTTGTAGGTCGTCAAGATATCGAGGATTCGATTATAGTATTTGTTCTATTTTTGGAGTTAAATTTTCATGTACATTTTTACATTGTACGTATTACAATATTTCCAGAAATACTGTTATGCATTTATAACGAATGTTTGTTACATAAAATAAAGCTCATTATGTTATCTTGTTTAAAAGTATGGTTGTGCAAATATTAGACAATAATATACAATGTAATATTTGAGGCCAGTTACTGCGTGTTGAATTTAACTTGTTTTTGAAATTATAGCATTTGTAGGTGCTACAAAAGTCTGAAATGTGCCTTCCATTTACGCAGTTTATTAAACTATATTACTAAATGAGTTGTTGCTTAAAGTGCCTAAAAATACTTATAGTTATTCGAGATACCGCAAGACACCAACCAAAGACTGTATTACAAATAAAACTTATTTTTATGTTGTCTATGTTCGCAACTTGCAACATTACCGGTATGTGATCGGAACTCGCGGAGCGGGTGCTGCGCTGGCACATAGGCGCGCGCGCAGGCGGTGGTCAGGGCGACAGGGCCCATGACATAAGTATATTGCGACAATATCATATCACTCGCAAGCATTAATAAAAATAGAAATATTATATAATATTAAAATAAACTTTTCTATCTTACTGAAGACTTTTATAAAATAGATTACTTATATAAAAAAATGTTTGTCTACCTATTAGTGAGCCTACTGTTATGTACTATTTGTACCTATTTGATTGAATCTATTTTATTAACAAGAGAAGTATAGTGGTAAAATATCAATATGTTAATATTTAACTTGATAGTGCCATAGCACAATTTTTATTCATTTTGTATAATTTTTAATATTACTAAAGTTTCCAACTCTTATTATTTCACTTTTTAGATTATATTTAGAGGATAGCGGAGAAGTTCTAGGTAGACTAGGAACTAAAACAAAATCAGCAGTTCTTCCATTGATAAGGGAAATAATATTTGTTAGGTCATGTTAATGTACGCGTAATGTTCACGTATATCGTTAAGTTCGATCTTGGAATGATTTATAGGTTATTGTAAGTTCACGTTTTGGAGGAGTAGGTACGTTAATGAGATCGATTAATGTTTTTACTGATTGGATACTAAAATAGAATAGTATTAATTCAGTGTCTACTTAAAGCATTAATCGGTTATAAATTGAGTTTCTGTATTTTAAATTTTAGCGCACAACTTGGATATAGTTTCATCTACGTATGTTAAGTTTAAATGAATAAGAAGATTTTGTTGTAGATCACGTTCTTGTATATAGTTAAACTGTGTATTACATAAACATTTAGGATATATATTATAGTCGCCGAGAAGGTATTAACAATTTGCAGTGTGATTTTATTTAAGTAGGTATTTCAGCGCCAGTCAATCGCACAAACTAACTCAACGTAGCGAAACGTTGATCTTTTTTGACAAGGATTCGATTTTTGTTTGTATTTTCTTTTATTTTTTTTATTTATCACCACTCCCTTCTCTTTTACTTTATGCTTTGTTACTTATTGAGTCCGTAGGCTTTCTCAAGTTGGAGGCGAATTGTTTCATCCATATTTTTGTCTTTATTATTTGCAGTGGTGAAGTGTTATACCTATCTTTATCTTTTTTGTAGTATTTTATTTTGTGATATTAGTGCTAACTAAGTTGGCGATCATGTTCATTGTTGAGTTATTGTAATTCTTACTTTCTCACCTATAAACACATGCTGCAAGGCAGCGTAATATTAATACTTAAAAAAAGCATCGCAAAACATATTTTACTTTATGAATAAAGTATTACTAAAGCAAGAATACGCTACTTGGAAAATTTAAATATCGGCGATTAAATATTTTGTTACTTGTACAAAATAATCAGAATTTAACTTGCACAAAAACATATAAATAACTGTTTCTTGGTAATCGTATATAAAATATTTTCTAATGATTGTTTATCTTTGTCTGGCTCTACTGCTATTAGGATTGTCTTTGGTAAAAGTTTAGCTATACCTACCTTCAAATATAATATTATTATACCTACCTCCACGATAGGTCATACAGGAAGGTGGTTATTACGTACACCTAATTTATAATAGCAATAATATGCTAAATAAACTATGTTATATGAAAAAATCGTCTAGAGGTTTAAAAATGTTTAATTATTAACTAATATTGCAAGAAAAGTTTTTACTATTTAGGTTCGTGTCAAGTGCAATGATTATAATTATGCAAGTGTTGATTTTTTTCTATATTCTATTGATTCTTACTCGATGCCAGTTTCAGATTCGATTGTAAATGACAGACGGAGATTTATCAATTTAACCATCGGTCATCGTCCAGGACATCTGTTTGATAAGTTATTGGTATCGAGTATTATTAGTTTACTATCGTTCAACTCTATAGTGCTGTACCGTTTATTTTTTCATCAAATTATTATTAACATTTACTTGTCTTATTCTATCAAATTCTTGTTTTAATATTTTGAGAGATTGCTATCAATTAGTCGTTCAAAAATATGATTTATATAAACCGATGCAAGGTAAATATTATCTCTGTACTTTGTAGAAACCGTCAGTTATAACATATTTTGTTTATAAGATGGGCCATACTAAAATATGATTTTTTTTATTTCGACTACTCCTACAATATTGTAATAATTAGAGACCGGATTATATGCACTTTTTTGTATATTATCTGTTTTTGAAGATAATGATGATAATAGGTAATTCTTAATGTTTAATTTAATTTTAGACTATGTCAAACGGGATAATCCGCAAAAAGTAAAAATACTGGATTCAGTGAATTAAAAAGGATGGCTTTTTTATATTTTAATAATATGAAAGTTCAATCGTAGGTAGGTACTACTGATAATTTGTAATAGTGCTGGAATAAAAATATAATACTTAATTAAAAATCTCTCAATAACAGCCACGTACTGGATTTGTGCCTGGTTGATGGCTTGCCCCCTTCAACCTGGGACTTCAACAGAACTGGCGAAATATGGGTGTAATATATAGAGTAGGTCCACCTCTGCCTAACCTTTCGGGGATTGGACACGTGATGTTATGTTATGTTATATTTATAATGCATATTTGGACTAATAATATTATTAATTTGCATATAATCCGGTGTTTAGTAATGATATAGTGATTTAAGAGCGTTAGATATTCGATAGTCTATATTAACAATAGCTATTAACAAAATTACTACCACAGTCTAACTGATAATTTTAATAGATTACTATAGTAGGTATGTAATTATCGTTGCAAACATCAAAGCTTTAACAATAAATTGATGAGAACGAGACAAAAGTTTATTTTTATTGTAACAAAAATATAGTAGTTTTATTATAAAGAAAGGATCTTACCAACACGTATTGAGTAATTATTGTGAAAAACATTTACCTACACTACGAATAAAACGATAAAAATAATAATTGTGTGTCTTTCATTAATACCTAGACGGTTTAGAATCGAACTAAATAGCGGTATTAATCATTAATTTGTCATTAGAATTTCCGGAATACCACTACACATTTGATGATGATGGCGACAACGATGGCAGCATTTCTATTATAACACTCAATTTGAATTCTTCAAATCCTGATCCAATTGTAACGAACTATGTAACCGCAACGTCGACTGGCGACCCGTTCGAGGATGCACTATCCAAGGATACGGGAGTCCATTTCCTAACAGAACAAATGCACGCGCTGGCTACTAAACAAGACGGCATTAAGGATGAAGGAAAAGACGGATCTAAAGGGAGACACGAACTGTTGGAGTACTACCTGAGGACCGACGGTCGAGTGATATGTAAGATGTGTGGGGAGGTGCTGCCGAGCCGCACGCACTGGTACAGGCACAAGTACAAACAGCACGCGATGCAGCCGACCAACCCCTCGCCACTTTTCCAATGCGAACAATGTTTTAGCTATTTCAAAAGTAGAAAAGGTAAGAATTTTCTGTCTGCTTAAGGTCTCTGCACACAGCGGGCGCGGCGCGGCGGGACGGGACGGCGACGCGACACTGAGCAGTTGTAATGTACTAGATATTACGGACGACGCCACACAGAGCCGTCCCGCTCGACGCGACGGTAACCGCCGCGCCACGCCCCCGCCGCGCTGAGCGGGAATACAAGTCAGAAGCGGTGGGGACAGGCGCGGCGGAACGCGAGCGCAGCGCCCTCGGGACGCCGACGCTTTGTGTTGTTTGGTTTACGTATGTAGTAGTCACACTGCCGGCGGGGCGTGAGCACGTCGCGTCGGACGGTACGGAGCGTTATTGTGATTTTGTATCGTTTTACAAAAATGGATGTCGAAAAATTAGTCGAATGTGTTCGTGCTCACGTATGTTTGTACGATTTGGGCCATAGGCAGTATAAAAATGAATGGGCGCGGCGGCGGGACGGGACGTGATCGCGCCCGCAGTGTGACCGATTCCGCCGCGCCAGCGCAGCGTCGGCGTCGCCGCCCCGCCACGCCGCGCCCCGCCACGCCACGCCGGCTGTGTGCAGAGACCTTTATAGTCTAATCGGATGCAGCTGAATACACATAATTCACATGGGCCGACTGCCTATCTGACCTCCACAACCCATATAGCACTGGACAGTACGAAGCATTCTGAAAATACTGGTTGTCAGACATTTTTATTTTACTGGAAAATAAAGTAGTGGCATAGACTAACATGTAGCAGATCGACCACAGACTCTCATTAGAATGTAGTAGAACAAGTAGGACTAAAAACAAATGAAATAATTTTATGGTCAAATATGATGATACAAATCATTATTAGATTTTACAATGAGATTAGGTCGTAAGTGACAGAAAAAATGGGAAACAGATTTTAACAGATAGGCATCTGATAGATAGTATCGCGCATCCGAGGTGCCATCAAAGTTTCAGTTTTCGCCATCAGCACAATTTTGGTAGCTTAGCTATTTTTTCGATAATGTAATGCTTTAGAAGATTTTGTCAAAACTTGTTTATTTCGATGCTAGCTATTGATATAAGTTTAATGAACAACTATTAAATCAAAGTTGCACTGATTGTGCTATGCCAGGACTTTAATCGTTTATTTACCTTATGTTTATGGCAAGAAGCATTTTGAAAATAAATCAGTCAGTTTTAGGAAGTGCATGCAGGAGCATGCAGCCCACCGTACATATACCTACAGAATTTTATCAACATTTTCAGGGTATATCGGACACATAGCAAGTAAACACAGCGAATTACTATCAGACACCAGTCCAGTACTAACTAACACACAAGCCACACAAGCAGAAGAAATTCAGCCTGTTCTACTAGAAATGAAGGAAGATCCCGATCCAGAATTAGTGATACCAAAGTCCAGCGTACCAAATTATCAAACATCTGTCGTGAAACACACGTCTAAGATGACAGAAACTAAGAAGACCTATCATCGTAAAGGTAACTTTCTACTAATACTTTGTATTTTGACGAATATACCCACCGATAACGAAGCATTAAACTTGCAAGTCTCGTCCTATCTATAATAATAAAAACCAATTACCACATGAATGACGCAGCTTTTCTTGAGGGCATTTATTGTTAGGACAAGGTTTTTACGAAACCACGCAACTGTTTTCAATTATCTTTTTAAATTTATACATTTGAAATGTTGAAGTTTAGCGGGTTCGCTCAGCGCCATCTATCGGGTTGGACCCGATTGGACCCGAAGCATCGCCATACAGTAGGTACAGTAAGATTAGAACATTCAATTTAACTGTTAAAAAAGGCAATTTTAAAAAATTGTTTCATTAATATGCTTAACTGGATAAATAAGGACCAAATCGTATTTAATTTAATTAGTTATCTCCACTCTGTGGCTGCACCAATATCCATAGACAATGTCATTCGTTACAGAATCAACAGTGAACCAAGCGGACTGGGAGGAAAAACGTTCTAAAGAAGAAAAATTGGTGGCTGACATCATAGACCGGGTGCGCCGTGAGTGCGAAGCTCAGCCGAAACCGGGAACACCGCGGCGGCCCTATGCGCGCCGTGCCACTCACACACCGATGCACACTGGCGCACTGACGTAAGCACGAGGCAGGAAGTTCCTCTAGGATAGTCTAATATTAAGACAAAACGTCTGTATAACAATATGGGTATACGTACAACAGGTTACTTTCGATCAAAAATCGATACATCACTTCATCAATTGCAGTGCGACTCCACACAATTAATAATTCCTTAAAACAAGAATATAATATCAAATATGCTTATGTTATAATTATTATGTAAGTATATAAAACCGACCGAGGGATTGTTTATAATAACTATCCACTAGTCTTAGCACTATGTGGGGACCACCTGGAAAGCAACATTGGGATAAGCTGTAAGTATTATGCTTGTTATCCATCTATGGAGACCATAGAAATATTAAAAACTCCCTTCTGATATCTTTGATGGAGACTATTTTAACCATAAGTCAATAAAATATAAAGCGTTAGCCGCACTGCGTTTGAGGTCCAGAGCTTTGCTAGCGAGATTTAACGAAAGTATTTGTCCTTTATTTTTTTTTAAATACTATTTCTTTAATGGCAGACATCAGTATAAAAATGTATTCTTGCTGTAAGTAGAAAAACAAAATATTGAGTAATGCAAGTTTGTTTTTCGTATTTTTTTATTTGAGGGAAGGTCCATTGAAATGGCCTAGTGTGTGCTCAGTTTTTGTGCCAATTAATTACCTAATTCTCTTAGGCTTATAAGCCACCTATACCTACTTAATGTAAGTCCAATTTTCTGTGTTGGAAGCAGGCATCCCTTAAATTGTTCTAGTGCCAAATATTGTAAATACATGCCAATAGTTCATTTACGAAAGTGATGTGCCAAGCTCCAGATCCTGTAAATACTTATTCAAAACTTAATACTTATATAAAATCAGTGTTTACTCCAATTTAAATATAAACTAATATTTTTTGTGATTTCTATATATTAGCGAACTTAGGTTAAAGATAAATCATTTCCAAAATATACATTATGTTCCTACTAGTTGGTCTTTGGCGACTTCGTTCCATCTAATCATATCAATATGGAGTTAGGATGACTAGTTTGAAAACACTAGTTACAGCTTTCTACCTAATTTTAACTACTTTTCAAGTAACGATTTATTACTAACCTATTTTTCTCATAATAAAACAATTAAGTAGGTACTGAATATTGTCAATCAATAATAAGGTAAACCTACCACGGCATTTTCATTAAAAATCTGGAGGTAGGGCAAAGAATATTTATTTGGAATTGCAAATAACTTGGGAGAGTTTAATCTCAAAAGAGGCAACTGATCTTTTTTTCTTGCAATAACACAATGTTTAAAAGTATTCCAAATATTCCGCACTTCCTCTAGTTACCTATGTACTTTTCTTATATCTTCTAGGCCTACATTGAGGCATATAAATGTAACAAATTCTGTCCCGTATTTGTCTGTTGATTTTTACATAACGGCTATAATTATATAGGAACGAAATGTGAGACTGAAAGTAAAATAAAAACAAAAGATAGAATCTCCTGAAATGCCTACGTTACTAGCAAATGTAAGGGAATAGTGTAATTGATCAGCATTGGTGTCGATTCTGCTGTCACAAACTAAACTAAAACTACTCTAAAGTTTACACCCGACAAACGACGTTTCCTCTAAAAAGTGACACAAAAATGTTATAGTTTGATAGTTACTTAATTAAAATTTATAGAAAATGGCAATGTTACTATTCTGAAATTTACGTTTTTCACCAGAAATAGAGGTTTTCAAGCTAAATCGGACTATCTTAAACCGCGACTAAAATGGTGTGGCATAAAATTAGATGTGATTAGGTACCTATTTTTTAATCCGGTAGTTCATCAGAATCGGCACCAATATGGACCGTGCTGAATCACGTTTTAGCGATATTTTATTTATTATCTACTTACTAACGTCACGTCTTCACGTGTTTTTAATAAAATTAAAGAAAACTGTTTTTATTAACATAATTTTTATTTAGGCTATTTATTTTCGTTATAGACCTACCGTCTAGCTAAGTTGTTATATTGCCAAATGAAAATTGAAATCCTGCATCAGGGTTGCATTTTTTATTGATTTCTACAATATTAACTTGAATATTACTAACTTACATAAATACCCTTTATTACCTACGTTTTTTGCAGCTCTTTTGTTGATTTATTTATGTATTCATTGTTAACGTTTGTTTTGTTGATGACCTAATAACAATCTTAGATATTAATTAACATATATCTACATGTGTCAAACTTGTAAATAGTTAGTACCTATATCTTACAATATACAAAAACTGTGATGAATGTGGCTCAGAAATATACGTATTAAGAAGCATATTAAGTCATTTGTTTTGCGGACCTTGAGTTTTAATCCTAGCTCCAGCAAGAAAACCTGAAGTTATAATGCCCAAGGCGACGCCACACCGGAGGCAAAGCTACGATCGCATCAACACATATTATTGTCTCTATATACCTACAACAACAGGCATATCACCTACGCCATCTACGAAAGCATTTCATCGAGGCACCTACAAACTCGACGCGCTTGGCTGTTTCGACAATTTGCATAATGATAGCCAAGCTCACATTCCACATGTCAAAAACCTCGTGCGCCAAATCGAGATATTTTATTAGTTTCTCTTTGTCATCTTCTGGTTCTCATCATGCATGCAGGATGGTAACAAACAACGAGGCTATCGTTATCGGTCTATCACCACTACCTATATCAGGATTATGGGCGACAATAGTTTTGTCAGTAACGATAGGTTCAGCGTGACCGATGAATAATCCTGACCATTTGGTTGTGCATGTGACTCGCCGTTAGCCAGACGTTCACAGTCTCACAGTCTGGCCACAGTCATGACCGACATAAGACAAAGTTCAGTTTCGCCAAAAACATCGCCGAAACGTAACCTGGACACGAACGCTAGAAACTCCACATCGGGTCCATGAAGAACCCGGTATATGCGCACGTGAAGCTCCTTGCCTTGCCAACATTCTTCCAGTTTTGTTATCGGTATTTAGTAATTCCCATAGGTGTTTGTCAGTTCTCTTTAACAGGAGTAAGGTCATGGGCGTAGCTACATTGGGGCAAGCTGGGGCGCTTGCCCCACCCTGGCCTACCTTTAAGATGCCTAATTAAACAAATAAAAATGGTTGTTTGTTTAATTAGGCATTTATACTAACAACAATCATAATATCCGTAAGCTCTCTCTCTCTCTCTCGCTCCTCAAGCGAGGCTGAAATGTGGTATAATTTCTGGGAAGTAAAAAAATACGGAATTTAATGCATTGAAGGAGATGGAAGTGGCGGATCTGATCAAGATTTCGGAAATGCAATTTTATCCTAGCGTAATAACTGCGCTCGCTATTTTTCTTGCCCAGCCATGTACGACCTGTACAATAGAGCGATCATTCAGCACATTACGGCGGGTCAAAATAAAAAATAAAAATACCGGGGGCTGACTGACTGCTGCCCCACCCTGAGCCCAAGGCTGGCTACGACCATGAGTAAGGTACAGTCTTGGACTCAAGGGTGAGGCCTAGATTGTCTAGTGCCACTAGATGTCGGGTTACCTCGGGTTTTAAATTGATGCGACCCAACTAAAGCTAGCATTAGTCAGCAAAAACTCCTACACCCAATTCATATATTATTATAGTCCAGCTAGACTCTACTCTTCTCTATACCATCTATTTCTAGAGTATTTCGATGATATATGATGATTTCTCTGGTTAACATCGATGTTTTCACACAAAGATCGATGAATATCGACCATCCCTCCCTATGGTCAAAAGTGTGAACTGTCTAGGGAATTAAGGATGAGATAAATTTGCTAAATTCAATACCAAGGCTTCAAAGTTCGAGTATGTAAAATACCAGGGTTGAAAACAGGTAATATACTTAAAAGTATTTCCAACACGGTCCCCGAGCCACAAAATTGCTTCGCATCTTGTACACGACCAATATTGTATATAAATAAGTAGCATAATCGTCATTGCAAATATAAAACTTTGAACTGCCAAATATTTTTTCGCTTATTTATACGATTATGGGCCTTTTTTAAAAATGACAAGAATCAAATTCCTGTGCACGTATTTTCAACTCGCTCGCTAAAAATGCGGCTGTGGGCTCGACGAGGGGAGAGGTGGCGCGGCGCCGGACTTTTTTACCAGAATACTAACAACTTGCATAGAAAATCAATTGTCACTTGTCAATAAGGATCATAGTCCTATCTGCGAAAAAAATACTTCAAAGTTCAAAGTATTTTTTTGCAAATACGATTGTGCTTTTTATTATTTTTGCAGCAAGGGTCGATTTGCTATGCAAGCAGTCTTCGGCTCAGCTTGTGCCTGATATCATCGCAAATACTTTTATACTTACTAGTTTACCTGCCCATTAGGGGTCCGTACGAAGCAATTTTCAAACCTGGTATGGTAAATACGTCTCATCCCTAGAACTGTCAAACTTGTCAAACAAAAAGTGTTTGGTTGTAATACTTTTAATTTGTAAATCGCTTTTGATATATGTATTTGTTTCACTTCGGTAAAACGATCAGTAAACTTAATTAATTTAATGCTGAACAACTGATTACATACTTTATAAACTAAAGTTCCAACAACATGCCGCCACAGTTTCAGGTTATAAGATGCTACAAATGTTCTGCCTTTCAGGTATGTGCAAATTAATTAATAACGTTTATTCTTTTACAATATCTACATAAATGATATATAATGAATGAAAATATTGTTTTATAATTAGTTTTTCACAATTTTGAATTATTTAAGAGCCATCAAAAAACCAAATCAAAAACCAAATCAAATAAATGGGAGTGTAAAATTTGTGCTGAAAAGCAATCATTCAAAAGATTCTATGGATTAGGCACAGCAAAGGAATGCAGATTTCAGGTTCAAAAACTAAATAGTTTGAGAGGGCAGTTAGGGGAGAGGAAGAACAACATAGATGAAAATAGAAATATCAACAAAAGTGCGGAAATTGTAACTATGCCTGTAAAGAATAACTACGTAACAGTACAAAAAAGTAAGTGGTCAAACTATGTAGATGAATCTGACACTGTGGAAGAAAATACATCTGAAAACGTACCCCGAGCAGGAACACAAGTTATTTTCCAGGTACCTATAAAGAGGAGAATGCAAAGTTTTAATAACTTAAATAGAATTCCTGAGATAATACCTAAAGAAGAAAACGATGATATAAACTCAATATCACCTAAAATTGTACCAAATAGTTTAATTATTTCTAAAGTCATCAAACCAAAACCACAACATTCAAGCTTTCATTTTGGAGATTCAATACCAAGAGAAGAACCCTTGAATGTAATTAAGCACAACAATTTGAATAAGTTAGTTCCCCCTGTGTCCAATAAAAATTCAAGATGGGCACAGTTTACAGATGAACCACGTGAAACGGAACATACAGAAAGCATACGGACACCACAAAATAATATGTTGTTTTCATGTACTGATGATGCTGATATTGAATGTATTTTAGGTATCTAACTAAATGTTTGTTATTGTTGTAACACAAAACATTTTTTTTTAATTTTCATTATTGATCTCATTTTAACCACTTACGGCTGGCTAGTACCTTTTGCAACCAGCCGGCCCTAAACGGAGACTACACAATTATAAACCTTAAAAAAATAAAGTGTAAATCCATTTAGTTCCCATTTTCTTATTGTGAGTGTGTTTCAATATTGTGTCATTACAATAATAAAAGGAAAAAGTACTCCAATAATTTTATTATTACAACCAATACACATTATCATCACAATGGCAACAGTTTAATATCACTTTTATTAATGTCTACTAGATAAATAGCGAGTGTTCTACAGGCATACTTTTACATCATAACATCTACAACAAACTTCAATGATTACATCCCACTGAGGGCACATCATTACAACTTATAGAGCATAATTATATCCATCCAGCTAAACTCCCACAAGGAGGCAGCACTGTATGAAGCTAAGAATTACAATAATATTACATTGATAATAATGGGGGCTACCGCGCATGAATTTGCCGCTAGAGGCTGTAGTGTAGCGTGAGGTCTTAAAAATGTCATAGCGTTCGCGTTTTTTTAAAACTTATTTTAAATAATTTTCACTATTGTAATCAAGAATAATTCAAGATTGAGCCATTTTTAATTAATGATGACTTGAAGATATTAAATAACAAGTTTAAGGTTCAAATTGTTAGTAGGTACTTCAAGAAATAATGTTTTTTAAACGTTTCGTGTTAGCTAATTGTAGGGACAATATTGTTAATATGTCTCTGTAGTTTACATTATGTTGACATAAAGTTTTTATAAGGTTTTTGGTACTACTAATTTAGTAGTACTAAATAGAATTAACGACAAGACCTCAAGACCTCTCTAGTGGGGAGCTCAAATACGATAACCCTCATTGCAGAATACTTGTTTACAGCTTAATGTACACAGACTCATAGAAAGACAGATCTAAAAAAGTTTATTGTACTGACTCTTCAAAGAGTTTGCCACACTTACTGCTAGATTTTGGTTCATATTATTGAAGTAAAAATATACTGAGTAGATTATGAAACTCATGTGTTTTTGGCAGTGAAATATTTGAGAAAATGCTGCTAAACTTGTTCTAATGTTAGACATGGATATTCTTATCAATTACATGTTCTGAAGACAGAAAAGACAGCCACATAGTATAATATAGAATGTAAAATACATAGGAAGCCCTACTATTTCGATGTATAGTAAGAATATCTTAGAATAAATATTACAAATGATATATGTAGTCACTTAGATATTATCAGATATCAGACTGTTTACCTACTTATATCTTTACGTAAAAAGATGGAAGTTGATCTGTACCCAGATGTAAATTGTAAACAGTCTTTGCAACTTCTATGCTAGTTACAACATTTTTCACTGTGTTTATAGCAATAGCTTCACTTGAGTATTGAACTCTCATCAAAAGTCCATCGCATCACGACTCCTTGCGTCCTTAACTAACATACTATCGTTATTGCTTCCGCCCCGTGCTGCCTGTCAAAGTCCTCTTTACAAAAAGCAGTTTTCGTGTCTGCTTGACGCGGTATTTTCCAAAGATTTTAACAGATTATCGACTAGTACGGTGTCATATGCCTGCGTCTGTGTAGCTCCCTCGCTCGCGCGTATCTTCGACCGTAGCTCCATCGCCATGCCCTGCGGAAAGAATTAATTTTATCGTTATGTACTACTATGTTTATAGCTATGTACCTACTCATTGGTATAAATGGACAGCAGCCCACGTGCTTCTAAACTGCCTAAAGGTACCTCAAACAAGATAAAGAGATCGAGATCTCCACTACAAGACGTTGCCGGCATTTCTTGGGGAACTTGGGGAATCGAATGATCGATTTTCCCACCCTTATAAATACGTGCATTGGACGTGGAGTTGCAGACACTTCCATCCAGACATTTCAAAATGGCGACTTATTTCGCGTAAGCTCTAATTATGGTTTTGAGAAAACTTATACTATAAATAGATAAGGTGGTTCGTAGATGTAGACCACAGGATTTTTTCAAAGTGTAAGTCATATTAGTCATGATCATTAATAAAATGTTTGGGTTACCTCTCGTTATATCCGACAGCGTCGCCCCTGTAAAATTGGTCTTCGAAGCGGTCATCAAAACGCCTGCTGACAGTTTCTTCACTGCTTCCTGAAATTCGATTATTTTAGCATTAATTAATACACCCACGTGATCAGGTTTTATACATTCTTGTAAAATGTACATTTATTTGTACCATTTGGATTAGAGTGTGAGAACCGTCGACACGATGGACCTCTGCAGCCGAGCAATTGTTGCAGTTGGTTGTGAAAGTAATCTTTCTCAGCCGGCGTCAAATATTTTACTCGGTTTTGCGTTTCAAAGGGATCTGGAATAAAAAAAATGAAAATGTTAAACTAATTCGAACTTTTTTGCCAATGGACAGCAATAAAATTGTTTTCGTACCGATTCTTAGGTTGTAGTAAGTAACAAGTCCGGTGATAAACTCGCAGTAGAGCAAGTTATGCGTAGCGTTGATGGTCCGGATGCAGTTGTAGGTGTTGTTGGAGGTGCTCATGCAGAAGCAGAAGGGGCCCGCCGTCCAGAAGGGTGCCGTCCGCCAATGGTCGTTGTCGTGTCGGTAGCAGTTCATACGCTCTGACTCGCAAAGTTTCTCTAATTCCGCCTGGAATTAAAAATAACAAAATCTTACAGTGTTTTAGAAGTTTCGATTGGACTTTCTCAAATGTGAGTGAATTGCAAATTTTGAAATGTACCCGCTTCCTAGCTTTCCTAAGTTTCTTTTGAAGCAACTGTGCCTTCCTCTTTCTCTGTTCTTCTCTCGCTTTCTGTGCCGCTTCTAAATAGCTGTGTCCAGGTCCTCTCATTTTTCTGAAAAAAAGTAAACCGTTACATCTTTTCAGGAACTACGTTTGAGAATAATTCAATTTCATAATCTAGTCATGAAATTAGATACCAACCTGTTTTCTTCACAGTAGCAAACATGCTTGTCTTCATTCTCAATAAAGAGTGGGTGAAGTCGTCTCTGGAACACGTCAACAGGCTTATCGAAAATCCCCATGTTCTTCGACGTTGCTTTGTTAGGATTCCTCTGTTCGTACTCAGAAGCGTCTAATCGCGCCGGGCCAAGACTCAAAGGACTGAGTGTCGTATGGCTCTGTGCTGTGGTTGTTGGTCTACTCGCTGTGGTTGTCTCAGCAGTTGTGGGTTTACTTGTCGTACTTGTCGATCTCTCCGTTGACAGAAACTGATCTATAGCGGAACTAAAATAGTCCACATTCTGCGAAAAATACCCTTCATCGGTAGAATTTTGTTCTGGGACGTGTTTTGTGGTAACATCGAAATTTATCGCAGAATCTGTAGTGACTGTAGAATCTGTGCTCGTTATTACGCTTTGCAATGTACTTTTGTCTTCTTCAGCACTGTTCTGTTCGTAGTTGCTTTCTATAATGACCGTAGTTACCTGAGGTTTAGTAATTTCTATTATTTGATCGGTATTATTCACGACTATATCCACTTTGTTAGTCACTTTAGGAGATTGAATCTCAGGAGTTTCAGTTTTTGTCTCGTTTTTCAATTGAATATCAAATACATCCTCTTTGGTTTTAGCGTTTATTGTAGGTACTACGTATTCATTTGAATGCCTAAATTTCTTTTCCTGAGCCGTACTGTTCCTGTGTTTAGGTTTTACTCTATGAAGTCTACCTTTTCTAAAATGTTCCTTTGAAGCATTGTGTTCGTGAGTTAAACTTTTGTTAAATAGGTGGTTGCTTATAAATGCAGGATGAACAGTTTGCGTTTCAATGACCGGCTTCGAAGTTTTCAGGTGTCTCTTTATCTCTTTTAAATCTTCTAATTTCGTTCTTAGTTGCCTTATTTGATCCTCTAAACTCAATCTGTTTGTGTGCCAAGCTTTGAGATCGTTGTAAATTATTTGGGAACAGTTTACTGTTCCATCTTTCTCTATCTTACATTCTAACGAAGACTCATTGCTGTTAACTATCGCGTCATTCTTCTTATGCTTATTGTGGTTCCAGTGCTGAGCCCTCCTTTTAATTCTTTTATGATCTACATTTTCTTTGGTACGTTCATAAGCCTCAAGGAATGCTTCCGTTTCCTTAATAAGTTTGTCGATTTTATCCTTTGTATTTCTGCTTTCTAATTCGTCGATAGGTTCGTTCTTGAAGTTTAGGTGTCCGATACTTGGGTTTTCTTTTAGAATACTATCAACTGTGTTAGGTTCGTAAACCTCATTGTCTATAGACCTTCGAATGCGAGTACTGTTCGCTTTCGAGACCTCGGCGAGTCGTCTAGCTATAGTTCCATCAGTTTCTAGCCTTGTGTATACAAGTCCGCTAGGAGTAAAGCAGGCACATTTCTTTGTGCTCATCTTCGTTTGCGGCGAATTCAATTCAGCCTGCAAAAACGTAATATTTTATGAATACTAATAGTAGATAATTATAATAATGTATGTTGTCCAGAAGTTTCCATAAAACATACTGACCTCATATCTACATTTGTGTCTCCGCCATCGGCCATTTACTAGAACACATTTCCACTTTCTGCCGGCGGAGCAAGGTGCACGCAGTTCAGCCTTAGAGCAATCAGCTGCTAAGCGAGCTGCTTTTCCCTCCAACCCGGTTGCATCCGCCACTTCTGAAATAATTTTTTATTGAAAAATTATCTAAATAGCATGGGTTTTCTTATATTATTGATGGGTCTCAAGCCCGTCTCGTCAAAGCATTCCTTATTAGGTATGTTAAAAGAGGAAAAAAAACTACGCAAGTGCAATTAAAATTATTTAACATGACTTCCCATCTCCCATCTCCATGACCTTTTATCCTGGAAAGGATAGGCAGAGCTAGGGATACCTATCGTTCACTCACAATTCGACGGTTATATTTGACTCCCCTGTGACACCAACCGGTCGCAAATCCAAGCTCCGGCCTGCTATTGAGAAATTCCTGCCCGATCCACGAATCAAACTCAGGACCTCATTGCTTAGTTTCGACTAAAACGACTGATAAAATCTTAGGATTAGACAGTTTCTCCTAACAATCTCGTATAAGCACATCTTGTTTCTCCTAATCGAAATAATAGTCACTTACGGTCGTATAGCTTGCTTCCAGGTGTGAGGTAGTTGGGTTGCTCCTCAGCATCAAGCACTTTCTCAAGGCTCGCCTCCAGCAGCGGGTTGTGACTCTCGTTAGTTATCAGTGGCTCCGATGACTTCTTTAGATCAGACGAGTCACTTTCTGAGCTTTCCTTTATGGAACAATAGTAAAAAAACAGGGTTAGTCTGAAGAAGCAAATGTTGTATAGACTGAAGTCAAGGTTTAAAAACAACGTGCTGAGTTTTTATCATTATTTAGTTTTGTTCGTTTTGCCAGTTCTATACATATTGATAAATATAAGTAGGTAGACTAATAGAAATACTTAAGTACCTCTTTACATTTAAGTTCCTCATAATAAGTAGGTACCTACCTAAATGTATTCCAAGAATTTGATACCTAATTTATTTACATATAAATAATCTCAACCGTCAAGTCAACAACTAGTTATTGCGAAGGCAACCTACTTAACCATCAAACCTTACATCATCGTCATCATCATCAGGTTCAAGGAAGTCATCGTCATCGGTGTCTTCATCGAAGTCTCCGCTCTCCGAAGATTGCGGAGGTGATGTGGTGGCTTTGTTCTCATTCATCTCTCGACTATATTTGTTCTCCCTGGATCGGTGGCCCAGACCTGGGATGTCACGACGACCCGAACTGAGGAAATATATTGCGGCTATAGATTTCCTACTTACAGTTTTTGGTAAGGTTGTAGGTATTGTTGGTTACGTGTGCTCTATTGTATTACCTCAGCACAACTGACGGTCTACAATAGGCACTAACTTTCACACAACCCTTTTAAGGAAACGATATGTTTTTTTTTTAATGTTTCTATTTTCCAGCTAATATGTAAAGGAGTTAGGTACTATAAACCGTAGGTAAACTAATAGACAAGTCTCACTTGCCTGTTCTATTGATTCTATATTATTACCTACCTCTCGACAAGGAAAGTGTCTGGCCAGTGTGCAGCGGCGTGGCGGCGACGACGTGGCTGCAGCAAGGGCAGGAGAGACCGTCCGTCCATGTGCGCTGGTGGCTCCACCCCTCCCATGTCTAGGAACGTTGGTGCCAAGTCGATGTTGAGAACTATGTCATCCACGCTGTGGAGCGAAGAAAAGAAAAGCTTAATTTGTATGTTTTTTTACAAGTCTCTTATTTAAGTCATTAGAAAAAAGTGAGGAGTCATTATATACTTAAATCTATTTTTTTTGTTACTAGATATCCAAAGAGATTTATCAACTTAGACCAAACTTTTTTCAAAGAAGATATAAGAATGAGTCGAAAAATAAAGATAAGAAAAGTCAATCTTTGTTTTGCTTTTCTTTTATGGCGTTTCAAAATTATTTTCACTTGTTTCAACCAGCGTTTTGGTAGTAGCTAAACTATGGAAATAGCTACATAGTGAGGATTACATATAATGAGATTTTAAAGGAAAGTGTTTTGTCCGAGATGTTTGTGTGTGAGTGTGTTTGTGTCGATGTTTTTTTATTAGTTTATTTTTATACTCAAATATTTTTTAATGCTAATTTATTCAGCCTGGCCATGATCAGTGAAAAAAACTGACGATGCCAATTAAAATTAAAAAGATCCATCACTTTTTTTAATGGCTTCGGTCCTACAACTAGTATAGAAAGTAAAACACACAATTCCTTAACGCATTGACTGCTGAACTATTAGCGAAATTTATGCAAATGCTACGAAATAGCTCACTAACCCTGTGCGGCAAACGCTCATGCGCGTTCAACAAATCTTTCGTGTAGTGCTACGAACGCATATGTGCGGTTGAACAAAGTCTACGCAGTGCGGCTGGCCGCATTAGTGCGGCGTCGAATACTTTGTCCGAGTGCGGCACGGCGCTTAATTAAGAAAAACCTTTTTCTAGATTCGCATTACCAGTGCTATTACCATAATTACATTGTTAACGTTATTGTGAATGTTAGCGTTCCGTTTATGGCTAAGCGCTAAAAGATCCATGTTTGACTCTAAGAATTCTAAGAAATAACCATTGAAATGTGATAACTTGACTACTTATCAACAATAGTAGGAGTAGATATAGAATTTAAACTTACACCGTCCCGGGTTCCACTCCAGGTCCTCTCACCAGGAAGGGAACTCTAATATCAAACTCGAAAGGAAAGCTTTTTCCTTTGACTAAGCCAAACTGACCCAAGTGATAACCGTGGTCGGAAGTGTACACTAAGTACGTGTTGTCCAATTCGCCCAGTGCTTTTAGCTCTTGATAAACGCGTTCCACAGCCTGAAAGTAAAAAAAAACGGATTATTTCACGCATACATTATAAACGATATTCGGCTAAAATAAATATCTATATCTTACTACCCCACCTATATACTCTTATTATGTTGCATTGCTTTACAAGTCTTTAATAGTTAAAAAGCTTTAATATTCCATAAATAAGGTGTTTCGTAAAGGGTTAGGTAAATTAAAATGCTATCGAAAGGAATTTCACACACGTCATTGTTTCGTCCAATAGATTTAGGTACACTCCAAGTACATTCAATTCAAAATAAACCCAGTGTAATTTTGTTTTTTTTTTTAATCTCCAGCTACTAGTTAGCAAGCCAACAGCAACCATATAGCGATAAGAATAAAGATCAATGTGATTTTAACATTCACGCAAAGAAAGAAAATGAAATGTGTCAGGACTGTACCGGACCCAGCATTTCATAGCGACATAGTTTACAACTTACCATATCGACGCTCTGTAGCGTCTGCAGTCGTTTGGTCATCAGCAGGTCGGTGAACTGGCGATGGATGGGCTTCATCTTGTCTGTCACACGCAGGATCCACTGCTTGTCCGGATTCGGAGCCATGTCGTACGTCGGCGTGCTGTGGAATCACTGGATCAGTTAGATTATGTAAACAGAACATACACTCAGAGTAATAAGTATAGGTGGATAATTCTTGGGCTGATACCATAGATACGTATGAACCTAAAATCTCCTGGGATTCAGGGCTGATACTTTTTTCATAGCCTTTTTCCTTCCAAACCTCTCTGCTTTGTGTCATTTCTGACAAGTTTTCCCCGCGAACATTATCAGTCACACTGACCTCGATGGATTTTGCTGATACTACTTAGTTGGATAAAAATATGGTTTGTCATCGACTAATGAAGAACCAGGAAGAAAGCCTAAGAAATTCCTATCAAGAAACAGTCAAAACTTTCCGGATGAGGAACCAGCAGTTTACTAGGTTTTAACGGTTAACGGTTTTAAATGTTAAACCCGAACAAGTACATACCTATGTGTAATAATTGAGTTATCAATGAGCTAATCTAGAACGTCGAAGTTGTAATATCGATGAAAATTTTGTTCATATATTTCAGTACGTTCTTGCTTGGCATAAAAATCGACTACAATTTTATATGCATGTCTGCATTAAATTATTATTTATCCACAGACCGAGAGGCTAAGTCTCAACTTACCTAGATATTTAAGATTTGCTTAAAAGGGACAAGCTCTTAATCACACATACATTTGGATTTATAGTGTTACAACCAAGTAGGGAGAAGCAGAAAACACAGAATCTGCTACGATCCTTATATACCTTGTCGTTGCATTTATACGCGCATGTCGTTTGCGGGTAATACGCACCTAATGTGCGTGTAAGACTAGGGCATCGAAAGCCGGTTTCGGTCCCCTAGTAAAACCCGATTTTTAAGGGGATAGGGGCAACCGGGCTAAGTTTAAAAATCGTTCCGACTTATTACCTTAGAAAGAAAGAAAGAAAGAAGAACCTACTAGCCTACCAGTAGGCTTAGTAGATACCAAAAAGTTTGCATCAACGTGCAAGCACTTCAAGTTATTGGCTTGATAACCGACTTTAAAAAAAAGGAGGCGGTTCTTAATGCGTCTGTTTTTTGTACCTATGTCTGTTACGCGATTTTTCCGTCGTTCGTGTGCCGTATTTTAAGATTTATTTTATTATCGAAAGCCGAAGAGGTCCCATTTTAATTGTATCTATATTGCTTGGGTTTTATAATTAATACCTACTCGACAAGAATTTGTGGGAGTTACCATCATAATAAAAGGAAAATGAAATGCTTGAAATATAGCAAATAGGTTCCAAACATACCTACGTGTCCAACTAAAAACAGAATACTTATAGAAAATTATATAAAGGAAGGTAATAAATTATGGAGATATTTTCGGACGTTAATTATTGTTAAATATGAGCTGTACTGTCCTCTCGATAAATTAGCCAATTTATGTTTATTTTATAATTGTGTTCATATCTTATGCTTACAAAAGCCAATGACCAAGGTGTTATTTAGTAGGTAAAGTCAGAATTAATGAGTGATGAATTATTTTAACACAATATACAAGTGCAATGCATACAAATGGTATAACCTACTATTTTTACAAAAATATGGTAGGTATTTCATTAAAACGGCCAAAATTATGGTCAATGACCTATTGTCGACATGGCATTCAAAGGTCGAGTTATGAAAAAATGCATTTTTTAAGGTAAAAGCAATTTTGAAGAACATTTTGTGCATAATTTAGCTTTCAAGAAGATTTATCTTTATGCCCATTTAAAATTGATCACATGTTATTATCTAACTAAAAATCAAGGTATAAAGGATTCATTCTACATCATTATTAGGTACATATTAAAGGTCCATTTTAGACATTTTTTAATTCGCGTTTGTCGGCACGGTCGAGGACAGGTTTCTGCGATACGCCCGACCACACAATACGCCGATGGCTGAATATTAAAACGAACAGGGCTACCATACCGGTATTAAAAAAAAAAACTGCTAGACTCTTTTGCTCATGCATTTGTTTGGAAATACCGCTTGTCTGGAAGACCTAAATCAAGATTTATTAAGCAGAATTTAATTGCTTGAAATGTGCCTAATAGATTTTATTGATAGTAAAACCCGCCATTACAAATATTTGTTTGCCAATTAACTTTTATTGTTTATTGTAGCTATAAATTATTTGATTTTCGAATGCTATACCAACCCATATCTAACCATAAATCCTTAAAACAATTAATTTTGTTTGGCTACGATGAGCAGCCAATCGCGTTGTCCTTAGAATGCTTCCAGAACCATCTATAATACTTAGTATTTTTAAAAGGAAAAGTAATTGTTTCAACCCTGAAGGTTCGTTTAGACTCATGTTCGGCTCTAGTCACTGGCGCCAGTGCGTCGCGGACGATCCACCGCAGAATGCACGTGCTCTAATCAAATGTAACATCCAACTAATACAAGCTATGTGGAACTAATAATGCCTTCCAATTTCCATTTTAAGTTAATCCGTGAGAGTGGAACAATTTTACTATGTACCTAGGTATATTTGCATATGACATGTATACGCTGAGTTCTGGGCTGAAATATTTGTATGCAAATGTGCAGAACTAAGATACCGAGGGCCGAGGGCTTGATATTTAACGCTTTCAAACGTTACCCACACCAGGAATTTCTCCTGTATCGTGGTTGCGTTTACAAACATTTAAACTCACAAACACAAACAGCCAGACCCATAGGTTATACAAATATTTCTTCCGTGTGGGGATCGAGCATGCGATACGTAGTGCAGCAGTCAAATGCATAGCCACTGCGTCAACCGTGTCATCAAATAATTCTTGTTGGATACATATTGCTAATTGTTGCCACCTTTCTAGCCCACTATATCAGGACTTAGCCTCTTATCTCGTCTCCTACTAGTCTTTAACGCAAAGGCTAGTAAGTACCTACCTACCTTGTGCGTAAGTAGAGGCATTTGAATAGATGGTAAGGATGTGTTAATAGACCGTCCACAATAATCGACACCACAATGAACACTGCGCATCTGCAAATCTGGGCTGATAACCCATTGTAGTACTTTTTAAGAAGTGTGTCATTAATAATCGTCATCATCTGCCTAGCATTTTCCCAACTATGTTGGAGTCGGCTTCCAGTCTAACCGAAGGTAGCTGAATATCAGAATTTTACATGGACCGACTGCCTCTAACTTTCACAGCGCAGTTAGTATTGTATGTAAAGATACCCTTGGTAAAACTGAGTTGTCAGACCTTAAGGCTACTACTACATGACTACTTGTAACGACTGTCAAAGATCTACAAATGACAGCCGAGACCAATGGCGTAACGTGTTTACCGAAGCACGTAGGGAGATCTGCATGAAATGGATGGTTACCCATCCACGGTATGTTGCTCTTATTATTTAGCTTCAAGTGTGTGAATGACAGAGGGGCCTGCCAGGGCCCCGGCAGCTAGTGGTGAGTTTTAGTCAGGAGACCCCTTTCTCCCGCTATACCAAGAGTGGGGGAAGGTATGGGATGATTAAACATAAAAAAGTGTCCTGACACTGACATGATGTGGTAGTGATAGTCTGTAACAGACTTATAATCTGGGGGAATATTCACCTATAGGTACCTACCATACACATTACAGGTACATTAGCTAGGACACCGATTGCCTACCTACTAAAATATTTCCTAGGTCGTTTACACGAAAACCTATAATCGTAGTCATAACTGTTATAAAGTGATCATAATGGATTTATTGATTTATTATAGGGAAGCCGTTAAAGTAGAGGAATGTAATGTACTTAAATAGTAAAACTCGTACAGGGAAACAATTTTCTGAATGGTGGCATAAAATTTATGGTAGCCCTGGAACAATGGGCCATGCACGCCCATGTTTATTAATAAGCAATATTTACTAATCGTAATCGACAATATGTCGTTAGAAAGGGCTGCTTTTTGTAATGGCTTCGCTTTACGCGTATGGAATTATTGTTGAAAGATTCCAGGAAAGTGGTTCGTAAGAGGCTATCAAGCGCAAGCGAATTCGCGTAGAATGGAATCTTGTGATAAGCTTGAACTTGGCTCAAACGGATGTTCCAAAACTTTTCATTCGAAGGGAAAACTTGGCGACGAACTTCCTAACAATTAATCTTATTTTTAAGTAACTTCTTGGCTAAGACGTCATCTTCAAGTAACAGTGTGAAGAAAGCGTCAAAGTCACAAAGATTTACAGCAGAAGACACTTTCAAAAAACCTTTCATACTTAAATGATTTCACGTTTAATTGTAATGGCCCAGAGTTTAAATAACTCTCCTTTCATGCATGAGGTTGTGAGATTAAATCCGGGCAAGTTCCTATTAATGTGATTTTGTCAATTCATATATTATATACTTTCTACAATTTAAAAGTTTATGTTTTTGAGAAGCTCGCGAAAGCTGAGAAAGAGAAGCAAATAAAATATCTCGACTTGGCACACGAGGTTGTCGACATGTGAATTATAGGCGGCTATCATTGTGCCAATTGTTGTAACGATCAATTCCCTAATGGCAAAGAGCCTCGATGACCATCTGTCGAAACCATAAAACTTTCTGATATCTATGGTCAAAACTCTCCTTAGGCAGTTGAATCAAGGGCCTGATTCAGAAGGCATTTATCCTGGATACGGCCTACATGAAGAAGTTCCAGTCTCTGGAGCCCTTACAACCCGTCTTGAGCAAGCGTGGTGATCAATGCCCGTGCCCTTTCTGTATGATAAGCCTTGCCCAGCAGTGGGACAGTTATAAGCTGGTATTATTATAATTGTACCTAAATCCAGTAACACCTTTATTTTTATAGCTCGAATTCTTAACGCGCAAGTTAACATTCCATTAGCGCTAACATCAATGGCAGCATGTTACAGCCCTAACCTAACATTTTAACAAACCGCCGACTTCATCCGACTTTTAGCACGATTACAAATAAACAGCTTAACATTTATATATTAAGTAATGATTGGGATAAAGATTGACTCGTTTATTTGCATCGGCGACTTTCAAGCACACACTGAGGGCTCCCCAGACCGGTATAATTTATGCGAGGATTGCCGAGACGAACCCATCGAACAGCCCCACTATACGATAAATAAACTCTTGCAAGGAAGTCGTCTGTACAAAAAATAACGTAAAATATGCACATACATACATTTCTGATGTATTTTATGTGGAGCTGCGGCTCTAGGTATTTTTTTTTTTACTTAATGTTACACACACTGGTATCAATTACAAAAAACAGCGCGTATTTTATTTAATGTTTACCTACCAAAGGGAAAAATATTTAAAATTCATTAATTCAAAATTAAGAAGGTAAGGTATACCTAAGCTGGCGTGCTAAACGCAAAAGCGGTATCTCAAAAAAAGCCGGTATCGAGAAAAATAAAGTTTTGTAAACATACGAGTAGGTAGTTTGGTTAATATTTTTTTGAATAAGGATTGATTATTATGTTATTAAATGTTTCAAAATAGATACAGCTATTTCGCTTAGTTCCTTAGGTGCGTATTTATATAAGCAATCCAATGGTAAGGTTTTCCAAGGAAATTATGGAGATTGATATTAGTACACATAGCGACACGTCAAGTAGGTAATACCAAAACCATAATATTCTAGGCAAGCGACACAAGCACAGTGTTTGACAAAACAGTTTAAGTACCCTACCCTCTTCCATAACACGTATGTTAATTAATTTAATTATATTTATAACCTACTTAAATAGCTTTCATAACATAATAAAGCAGCGTCTATTAACTAAGTACGAAAATAAAAAAGGGTGCTGGCACTGAGCATCCGCCAGTTTCTGGAAACCATTTTGTTTTTCCTCGATCCTAATTGTTTCGGCAAAGTGAGAATTCTTCAGCGTCACACAATTCGAGTCTGTTTCAGAAGTGTTTGGCAACTGAGATGGAAACTTGATAGACGGTTTAATACCTACACTGTTAATCCCGAACTACGTTAATACTTCTCAATTTAATCCCGGAATTCGTTCGAAACAATTGCCCTGTTCAGCACTTTCAAAGTTTACGTGTTTTTAATCTGAAATACTTGAATGAACATCGTAATTTAAAAAAAGATCAATTTGCTCATAGAAAAACTTATTGGACAATGCAGCTGGTTATATAATAGCTAACAAATGTAGTTAAAATAGCTTTCTAAATTATGTCTTTACGTAATTAAGTAACAATAAAAGATCTGTCACCGTAAGCCAAAAAACGATAGTTCAATAAATCTGTTTTGAGAAAACAAAAAATGTAAATGTCTTTATCAGCACAAAAATGAAATAAAATAGGATTTCCATTTTTTTATATTACGATTTTTGCTTACGAAAGTTAATGTTCTCTAAACGCTTAATCCTTCAACAAAATCAAGTTTCATAAATCTGTATGCCTAACCGATTTATGAAACCATATTTTGGAGAAGGTCGCTGAAACTACAGAAGTTGCGTATAAATCGCACTATTAAATAAGTAGGTATGTCAAAACATGCAATGAAGTCGACGCGACTTTAACTTTTAATACATATTCAGCGTGCATATCTGTCGAGGGATAGCAGGAGTGCATCGGCTCCCCGCGTGAAATCACAGCCAAATATTCTGACATTCGATACGATACGGTAGCCTACAGTTGCCAGAAAATGATTGCATTGTTTTATACTGAAACGGTTTAGCTTTGAGGCTTCATCAATAATTTGGAAAGCAGTGCTTAATTTTAATCTCTCAGGCTTTCTGTCTCTTTGTTCTCTCTCTCAAACTTTTATCTAATCAGGTTTCTACTTATAGAAAGATTCATGTTCGACATTGGAGAATAGTTAGTTCTTAAGATCAATACCTGCGATACCGGTAGCGGGTTTAACCAAATTACTAGTACTAAACCTAAACTTCTGAAATACGAAAGCAGGAATAGTAGTTGGAAATCTGTTATTTGTCACAATCGGAATATAGTCATTTAGTTCTAAATTAATCACACTGTTGAAGAATGTCCATCGCTTAATTTCACCTGCAAAGATATATAAGAGAAAAGGCAAAACTTTGATCTTTGGCTAAACATTCTAATCGTACAAGGTACTGATATTATTATACTGTTTACACTATAAAGTGAGATCTTTACGCATTCGATGATTTCAATGTGGTTCAGCACATGTAAACGATTCCGAGTACTCAACACATAAAATAACTGAGCCAGTATCAATAAACTCGTTGTTCTCACTATGTAGCATCGTAAAATGTGAAAGCGTCAAATATTTTACTTCTATAAGTGCTTATAAATAGTTTAATCCTGTATGTTTTCCACCTATGGCAAGTACGTGTTGAAGGAAAGGTTGTTTAGTAGCTTAGTCACTAAATTAAATCCTGACTATGTATCGAAAGATTTAGACGTCAAACTCACCTCACTTCTTAGGTAGCATGAGAAAGAAAGTTCACCGAGAATCGTCTCCTCGCATGTCACAGAAGATACCTATATGATTTTCAGGAGTGATTTAGAAAATGTGACATCAATATATATTTTTTTTTATTTACTCCATTCAACATTTGAAATCTTTCCTTGAATGAGGTTTCTCGTAAACTGTCATCGCAATTGTAGAGAGGCCCATCGATAATACCGTTTTAGTTGTGATATCTTTCTAACAAGAATTTTACGAACCTTTATTACCAGCCAGTAGTTATCGATAACCGTTTGTTTTCTGTCGTAGTCATCTCGTTTCTACAAAAGAGTAATTTTTTTTTAACGTTGCCCCACTATAATAATTTCTCCTCTATCGTGGGTGCGTTTACAAACATTTAAACTGACATCTACAAACAGCTAGACCCAAAACAACTACTTGTAGATCGTAAAAATATTTGTTCCGTGCGGGGATCGAACCCGCGACACGAGGCGCAGCAGTCGATCGCTCAACCACTGCGCCAACCGTGCCGCCAACCAACCGCCTTTGCACTCATGTTTATTTTACGATTGCCGTAACAAAATACGTATTAACTTGTATCCGATAAACTCTTGCCAAAAGCTTTCTCCAACAAGAATACTTAACCTATGCCACAATGAAGTATTATAATATAAGCTACTGACAACACAGGTACATATATCGTAGTAGTATAGCTGACTCACTCAATCCAACCTACATTGAATGATGTCGCTAGGTTCCTCAGTTAATGGGTATAAACGACGTCGCCGTCTAGCAGTAGACAATTGATCTGTGTGCGTCCATTCAGGCAGACCGCGCGACACCTGAGAGAGGCACTGACTGATGTCCCGCTACTCGACCGCACCTCCTACCTCCGTTGAGTTGCTTACCCAGCCGTAATACATAGCGAGGTTGATTCCCCGATTCCCGACTACCGAGTCTGATGCCCCCAAATCGTAATACACGAGAATAACGCCTTCCTCTAAACATTCTTATGAAACATAAATCAGCCTCGCGCCACCTCCCGCCTGAGTGCAAGTAAAATTATTCAGGGCACCGTCCACCGTACGGTAAGTGCACGTAAAATTTTTGGAGAGTTGCTGCGAAAAAAGGCCGTTCGTGATTATGAACGAGAGTACCTATGCTCCGCACGGTATACTGGACAGCTTTTAGTACCTCATATAATAGCAGTTGTAATGTGTGTGGAAACTTCTATGCAGTTTTTATTTCGGCATGAATAATTTAATAGGGCAAGCTTGGATACATTGTTGTATACGAACTTATTTTGCAGCTCGTAAAAGCTCAAAATGTGGGTATATTTTGTAAAAAAGTTAATGTGTGAGTAAAGCAGTAATGACCCCTCAAAGTTAATCGTTCCCGCGCTTCAGTGCTCAGTTACTAAGGACCTCGTAACATCCTTGAGCGTATCTTTGCAGTAAAATGTAGCGAGGTCGACCACAAACATCAGAGTGGCATCCTAAAAGCTATTTGCTTTCGATGGAGCTCCAAAAACTCCGACTCCTTAAATATTTAAAGAGCGGTGCTGTTGCGAAAACGCTGCAGCAATTAGTGTTTTTGTCGAGGTATTCAGACGACGTGACTCCACCGAGGTTTCAAACTTAATACCCATTTATATTTTTTAATTTAGTGAAGTGAATCGCGTAGTCGACGAGTACTAAATTATGAAATTGAATTTAATCGATTAGGGGAACGACCTTTTCAGTTCTTTCAGAGGTGAGTCGGTGACAAATATAAACATTATAAATAATATAAGAATTCATTATGGAGAATAAAAATAATTCAAGAAAGTTATATTGGAAAAAGCGTTGTCTGCGGCGCTGAAAGTTTTTATTTTAGTATTCTGTTCTCTTAGAATAGATGAATAGACGTCTAAGTTAAGTTTGAACACCTTTCAGACTTACGTGCCGTATTCAAGTTAAGTATGCCTTTATCAGAGTTCTGCTTTGAGTTGAACTTTCCTTTGTGTGAAACTTCCCTGCAGCACGTTACCAAGGTCACTTTATTCTTTATTCACCTTTGTCCGGTGCAAGAGTGATCTTCTTTTGTTTTCTCGACGATTTACTAGACATATTTGTGTTGTAAAAACGTCCAACTATTGCTTTAAAACATTGCAAAGTGCAGCGGTTTCAACAAATAAGACGATAGCCCATCACCTTAATGTGATTTATTCGCAACTCTTACAACTGGGACGATATAAATCATACGTGATAAAGTGCCGACACTGGGTTGTTATTCTCTGCTAGGCCACATACCACTTTACCGTCACGCAATCATCCCTGGAGGAGTATACAGGCGTGTTATCGGACCACGGCCATTCGCATAGGGTCACTACGACTTAGCACTTAATTACAAGGGGGGCTTATCAGGTCAGTCCCATGAAATGCTAATGAGAAGATTTTTTGATGAGAAAATAAAAGCAACTTAAGTACTATTTTAGACTTGAACTCCCGTGTCATTCGTGTCTCACGAGCGCAAGCAGAGTGACCTGCCACGGCCACTGCCTGCCGGGGTTGCGGGTTGTTCGAAAAAGATACCGCTGCCTCGGAACATAAAGGGAAAAAGAAGGAACGTGGATGGGTTTGAGGCTCTGCCCAGAGCGGGGAAAGTTATTTGATGATTTCCCATTCCAAAAAAAAAGTCTATAATCACAAACATCTATCCTCCCAAACTTTCGCATTTAAAATAGTAGTCAGACATTTTTTACTTTTCCATTATCGCTGATAGAATGTCACTGTAACTAGATTTAACTAAGCCCTCAGAAAACTAAATATAAACACATAGAGTTTGACATTTTACCCTTTACAACCCTTAGACGACCTTTCAAGAAAGTTCTATAAGTAGCCAGGACCTTTCAAGAAACAGATCCTATAGTTAGACACTATTGGCACTCACTGGTGTGTGGTGACATTGAAGAACAGATGCGAGTACTGCGGGGCGGAGTCCTCGGGGCCGTGTGGAGCGGGGAAAGACATCACCAGCAGAACTGGCTTGCGTGAGAAACGCCGCTTGGAAGCTCGCAGGAACGCGATGGAGTCGTTGGCTATCAGGTCGGGGTAGTAGTCCTGGAAGTATAGGAAACTGCTATGTACATAGTTTTACAGCGAAACGGTGGTCAACTAGGAGTTGCACTATGTACAAATATTTTGCACTATTAGTCCTGTCCCGTGGTTCCGTTCAAAAGCCGACGTTGTATTTATGTCTTAGACTGCCAAATGACCCCGTACAAAAAGTTGTTCTGAACTTTTTAAAATTCATGGAAATAAAAAAAATCAAAATTTTTTAAAAAGCAGAAGTAACGTACCTTATTATAATCATCGCCATGTTTGATCTTCTTCCCGTTCATGTTGATACTGTAGTTGTAGTACTTGGAGTTCATGATGAGCCCCCCCCACTCCCTCCAGCCGGGCGGGATGTACGAGCCGTTGTACTTGTTCAAGTACTTGCCGAAGTACCCTGCACAAAAGACACCAACAACTTTACTACACCACTTAAAGTTTTCAAAACAGATTTACTTCTCGCTTTTGGAGAATTTTCGAAGGAATCTTCAAGTTTATGTATACCCATATTTAAACATGAGGAGGTAAGGTAAGTTTAATGGAGAACTTCTCTTAAATTGAACAGATTCCTATAAGAATAGAAAGAGATAAAACATTTACAATCAGAAATTAAATCCCTATCTTCAGAAAGCGACAAATTTGTGCGGACCGTCACCTATTATGATTTTCAACAATTTTCTCGTTACAGTACCTTCAAGCGTTTTAATTGGTTTCCACGAGTTCCAAAAAGAATAATAAATCTTAATTTAAACGGCAAACATTTCAAATAATGAATGAGGACAGCGCGCGAACGAAACGCAGAATGAAAAGTGCTGTAACAAGGGATCATTGTTCGCTGGAGACAATAGTTCTCAAATTTTAATTTCGGCGACATTAAGGAAAACGGAGATGGGTTTTAATTCAGTGGCGGTGTCGTGGCAGCCGGCAGCCGGAGCCCGGGAGGCGCCGCGCCGTCGTCTCCAATGAAGTGGGACATAGAAGATGATTACTCGCGCCCCGCGATGTGCACGCGATTGGCACAAGGGAGGAGCTAGCTGGAGCATCATTTGTTTTTTTTTTCATTTCACAAGATCAAAGTATTTGGGATACCTATAAAATCGGAATTACACTCCGTGATACGGTAACGTCTAGCTACCTGGGTTCGTTTTTCATGTATCTGTGAGATAATCGAGTTTCCGGACGATATGCCGTGCCTAAAAGTTTGGCTGGTGAAGCAGCAGTTCTAGAAACTCACGGAAAAGAGGACAAAGTAATTGCACCGCTTGTTATAGCACAAGACCTTAGTAGTCACCTGGCAATAAGCCAGGAAAACATTACATACTTCATCATCATCTTATATTGAACATTATGAATTGCACTTAGTCATCATTTTAATTCCACGCATGAGGTGTCCCGACACAGCGAAAACGAAAATTCGTAGTAGACTGAAACATGGCGGAAAGAATTGGCAAAAAAACAACAAGCAATTGCTGAATTTATCTCAGGACGAATAAATAGGAACCATAGACAAAAATCTTTGTCTAGCGGTGGGACACAGGGACAGTAACATCGACATCGTGACGGTGCAGGCCTCATTTATTATAATTTTAGGATTAAATTTTGAATTTGAGAAACTCATGGATACTGACTCTCAGTTATCTTTAGTTAAAAAAACTTTGACACTATGGAAAGGTTTTTGACTTTCAGCCAACAATAAAAAGTTTTATTTGCACCACAACTTCCCATAAATTCAAGGAAATCCCAATCCCATTATAAAACCTTTTAGCTCCGTTTACAAAGCAATATTTCCTCATTGTGCTCAAAAATTGGATTGCCCATTGAGAAAGTCGCAGGGAGGTCATAAATTGTGGTTCTTTGTTGGCTGAAAGACAACAGGGTACTGTAAACGTAACGTTAACACGAAAGCTTCACGAAATGCTTAGAGTTTTTTTTTTTCAAGGTTTTTAGGTTCGACACGAATTAGAATCTAGTACATCCCAGTAATGTTTAAATTATACATAGGTACAAATCAAATCATTTATTCTTTGCAAACATGAGTAATTTGTACATAGATGTTTTCATATTATATGTACCTATAGTTCTTTAAATTTTACCGTCGCATAGGCATGCAAATAATATTCAAATCAAACATTAATGACATACTTAACTATAATATACATATATATCTTATATATACATAAGAATTTATTGAAAAGTTATTAGGAAATAAATGTCAATAAAATGTCAGGTTCACTTTTATATATCTACCTATGTCCTTATTCGTGAAAAAGTAAAATATCTGAATGTAGTCAACGTTAATGTTTTTGTTAGACAATTAGGTAACTAAAGTAACAGAACAGTGGTATAAGTTACTGTAACAAAATAGTATCTGTGATCTGTGGCAAACAGTTTTCAGTTAATATTTTTACTACTGGAAATATTTACAGTGTCATTGAAACTTTTTCGAATGCGAGTGCAAAATTAAATTATGAGACGTTATTACGAGAATTTTTAAACTTGAAGAGCAGTCCAAATAGTATTGTATATTTTATTGACTACTTTTTTTTTAACATTGCCCCACACTAGGATTTTTTCCTGTATCGTGGGTGCGTTTACAAACATTTAAACTCACATACACAAACAGACCCGAAACAACTATCTGCAGGCCATACAAATATTTGTTCCGTGCGGATAGCAGTCGATCGCTCAGCCACTGCGCCAACCGTGCCGTGTATTTGTACTTAATTAAGTAAGTTTTACGGAAGTATTGACTACCAGTCATTGATGATTTGATGATTATGTAGCATTGATTTCAAAGGAGAGTTGTTATACGTCAAGTTTAAGGAAATTGAATGTATGTAATTTGCGTCCTAAGTTCCCTACCCTTCAGCAAAACGATAGAACTTAACTTCAATATATTTACAATGTATAAGAAGTGTTACAGAATCCCAAAGTGCAATTCTGGCTGTCCTAAAATAACAAATCAATTTGTAAACAGACAGTTCATTGCGCTCCAGAAATGACACACACATGCTAATTTTGATCTACTATCTATCTGTTAATTAATTGATATTAGTTTCACTTAAGTTATAATATGTCGGAGATAAAGTCGGAGTAATGGAGTCAGGAGGCGAGATATGTCGCGAGATGTTGCCAAATGAGAGCAAGTTCTGAGAAGTGATGTGCCGCCGAGGGCGCAGCTGTAACATTACTATCGAAATTAAATTCCGAATACCGGCTAGGTATATGTCTTTCTGGTGCGATAACTATCTCATAACTTGAGTAGATGTTTGTTCTATTATTTTTGCTATGTCGGAGTATTGTTTTGGAATTTGTGCCTCTTTTGGAACAAAGTTCCATAACGCGCGTTGCGAAAGGGGGCTAGACGGAAAAAATTAAGACCAAAAGTTGTAACGACACTTTTTGCTATAGTTGTAAGCCGTGCGGTGTGCGCGTATTTATATGTCTGTCTATCTCTCTCTCTCTCATAGAAAGCAAGCCAGTTATTTTAGTTTCGTCTTTCTATTTCGCATTAAACAGTGTGGTGTCACGACGATTATTTTTATTGAGTGTATACAGGTTTTTTGTGGGTCCACCCTTTATAGGAGATCTTTTTATGTCATAATTTTATTTTGCATAACAACGGATAGCATAAACTTCATTTCGCAGAAAATTGTTTGGCAGACACTCATTTATCATACATTTAAAACTCATAATTTTGTAAGTCAGAATCATCTCTAGACATAAATTTCATATCCATAATATTTAAAAAGCAGAAACATCATTTCGCAGAAAGTTCACAGTCAGAATCGTCTTTTGGCATATATTTCATACCGATATCATTAAACGGCAGAATTGTCATAATCGCAGAAAGTTTATACTTAGAATCATCTTTATCATTATTTGTTGTCATTTATTTTAACTATTATTTAATTGAATTTGAAATAATGTCATTTAATTCCTTAAGTAATTATTATCCTACTGTAAATAGTTCAGCGGTGCTATTCTGTAAATAGTGATTCACTTTAGAACTCGCCTCGCAAGCCATCTCGAAAGCCACACTCGCTTCACATCTCGCCTCACCTGTAAAAGTTTTCGTATTAACAAATATAGATCACGGTCAAGCGAAGTGAAGTGACTTCCGAAAACTTAAGTGAGATTTCTCTATGGTAATAGGGAGTGACGCTGAATTGTGTCTTACTAAAATTTATATCGACACACTAAATTAGCAGAATATGCGCTCTACATTAATAGTTTATAGTTTATTCCGGCCTTAAATGCAATGTAAATGCATTATTTTGTACATTTTAATATTTACAAGTCTTATTTGAGATCAAGAATTAAATAACTAGGCTGAATGCGGTGTTGCCGTTGCTTCGTGATCCGATGAGAAGCCTGTGTATTAAAAAAAAACTCATCACGTGATGTCATTAATGTCAATCGCGATCGTCTTAAGTGTTCTTTGTTTACAAGCAAAGTATTATTTTTATTTCCTCAAGTTTTCTCAGTGAAGAGTTTAAAAAAATGAAGTAAGTACGATTTCTTAGGTAATTAGTAACAGCCGGTATCGGTATAATTCATATTTAATTATTACTTCTCTACTTCAGTGCCGACTGTGGCGAGCGTACTTCCCATCTATCTGCGGCCCAAGTGGAGTCGAAAACCTAGCTTGGCAAACGGATTTTCCAAAAATCAAAGCGCCAAGCAGGCTGCTAATAAGGATTGGGATCAAATAACTGTAAAACTATACAGTATGGGTGGAGGTACGGTGAAGACTGCAAAAAAAAATGAATTAAGGTTAGTTGGTAATTTCAGTTATCTTATTTACAAAGCATACTTCATTTATTTCATTGTGTGTTGTGCTATTTGCGTCTTTGCTAATCATGCAGTGTGAAATAATTATTATTTCTGTATTTCTCATTACAGTATTGGTCTGGCAAAAAAAGTGCAGTGAAAAAGAAACTACACGCGCAGCTTTTGGATATACCACAGGTTTAGGAATAGTGGATGGTGGCATACCAAAGCTATCAAATATAGAGGAACGCATAGTAATGTTAATGGGAGGTGAAGGTTTTGCAACAGGCGACACACATTTACAAACACAACCATTTAATGTATGTTATTTATAAAGGTAGTTAATAAGCCCATTCTGTTACTAACTCATTATCATTTTTTGGAATCTACTGACCCAGTCTTTCTTTTAAGTTAATTATTTATAAAAAAAACAACTTATCAGGTATGTTCAGCTATTTGGCACTTGCACAAATACACTAGTGAGTCATTTGTATATTTATACCTAAGTATTATAAAAATATCAAGTCTTCAAGCTTATTTCATCATGCTGCTTCTGGCTAGGCAGAGGCCAGTGTTTTCAAGCGGGCTGCAGCCCATTGAGTTTGCTTAATTATTGTCATCTTCTAACAACAGCTGAGATCAATGACTTACATAATTTGTTTACATTGTATACATACACTCCCATGCACAGGGAGCTTCAGGAGGGGCTTAAACTGACAAATACAACAAGCTCAATGATTTATATTGGTTTAATACTATGTAAGTTTTGACATTAAAAATTAATTGTTTCAGGATATTGATGAATAATTAATTGATGTGCCAGGCTGCTTATCATGACATGATCCACCTTATGAAGCATCCACATGTATTATATTTAAATCTGCATCTGTTATCTGCAATTAGAGTAAATAAATACTTATTACTTACACTTTGTTTAAAGTAAAATAATAAATTGGTTTATTTTGGTGCTGGTATCTTAATATAACATAAATGATGTTTTTAAATGTACTAAATGTAATTTGATATTATACAGTTTGATATCCAAATAAACAGATAAAAAATTAAGCATGTGTTTCTTTCACTGAACTTACCAATAGAACATTTTTTGCATGATATCCTTTGCCAGTAATATCTTCCTTCATTCTCCTTAGGTCTTATCATAGCAACCAATGTGCTATCTATACATTCTATAACACCGGGTATGTTAGTTTTCATATGAAACCCATAAAATTACATTTTAAATAAGTACTAGTACATCTAAATAATGGCTTTCAATTATTATTTTTTTTATTTTACTGGCAAAGGAGAAGGAGACCAGTGACTAAAAATACATGTAAACCAAATGATACTGAGTCAGCACAATAGGCCATACATACTGATCAAAGGTGCTCTAAAGTGGTGATTTGTACCTAGGCCGCCTATAATCTCAAATCATATTATTTTAAAGAAGAATCTAATAGAACATTAAACATACTTACTGTTCCTTTAATGTTTGTTTTTAAGCTGCATTTTGTGGAAACCTATGAATTTTTTGCCATTATAGGGTGGTTTAATATATTAAACCACCATTGATATAGACTGCATGATATTGAAGCTTGCGAGAGAAAAGTATTTTCAGTTTTACTTTATATTTTGACGTGATAACGTCTTTAAAATCGTTTTAGTCGGGTGACATGTTCAGAAACTTGTAAACCTCACGAGCGACATTTCATAAAGATGGTAGCGCCATCTGTTACTTGGCTCGAAAAAAAAACTTTAAATTAGTACTTAATTTCATTTTAGATGTCACTACTGGTGATAACTTATATCACCAATAAGACGTTATCACGTAAACATCTCGATCGTAAACCTACTTTACAAACAACCAATTTTTTTTGATAGTTTCCATTGGCCAGAAACGACACAGTAGAGAGTAACTGAAAAAAAAACCTTTTTTTAAACACATTAAGTACTTTTATGTCCTTAAAGAAATTCAAATGGTGCAGTGATAGGTAGGTCTGTAGCATAATGGGAAAATGAGTCACACAGATTTAAGTATTTTTTAAACTTTAAAGTAAATAATAAATCATTTATATACCTTAATTCTATTGGTCAGACCTCTTCCCTTTTTTGCAGTCACAGGTAATAGAGGTCTAAGCTCTTGTTCTAAATTTCTATAAGCTCCTATGTAATGTTAGTCTGTACACATGCATGGGTTTGACCACGGCTCAAAAAAAAAATTCTATTATTCTAGGCTTGGCGGCGGCTTGCGGCAACGTCTAAACTATCAGTTTCTTTCAGCAAACTCAGTATCAAAAAAGAAGGAGACATCTACAAAAGTTAGAAATAGATGAAAATAAATTCATTTTAAATTATTAATAATATAAAATATTCAATTTGTTTTATTTCATTTATTTTTTTATTTTTAATAAGAATATTAAATTTTTTTTTTATAGTATATTTTATTATAAATAATATAATTATTTTATTAGAATGAGAAGTTATTTCTTTTAATTCAGTATCAATTATTATATCTATTTTATTTCCGGGTAAACTACTAAAAACAATCTCATTTTCTATTAATGCAAGTCGTTACTGGAACTCGCCGGCCGCTGGCTGCCGCGGCACCGCTCGCTCCGCTCGCTCGTCTCGTGCGTAGGGGGTCGCAGTTTTAACCTAACCTAACCTACGCATTTTTTTTAACAAATAAACCTAATCTTAATAGTTGACTTCCGGGTAACCTACTAAAAACAATGTCTTTTTTTTCTGTATAATTCCAAAATTATCTTATTTTTGCGTTAATATGTTTTTGTATACAATTGTAACTCACTGTATCGGTTCACGCCAAAATATTGGAAACTCAAAATAAATAACAAACATGGTAAATATCTCGTTTTAACCGTTAATAATAATGTTAGTGACCATGTCAGTTTAAAGACTTATTAGGCATATAAGTCTTTAAACTTAAAGTTATTCTTAATTGAATTCTGCCATCTGCATAGTATGAAAAGTGAAATTATACCAAATACTCGTCGCTCTAAATGAACATTATGCTAAACGATACATATTATGCGAAATTTGAACTCTGCCAATCGTAATTATACTAAATGTAATTCTGCCATCTTAAAACTATGCAATTGTAAATTCGGAGTTTTAAACATTATGCCAAATGATAATTATATCAAATAATTTTTATGCCTTTAAAATGTTCGCTTAAAGAAAAATATGCTAAGTGTGTTATGCCAAATAAATTTCGGAGCATCAAGATTCTGCCAGATAGAGGGAACACGTTTTTTGTACATAATAAATCATAACTTCCTTCCATCCGGGTGTCCGTTGACACCTCTCAAGTTTTTTGTTTTTGGTAAACTGTTTTTTTTTATTTTTGTATTCATGATGATTATTTTAACAACACGTATCCAAAGAATCAGCTAAGAACAGCCGCTCGGGTCGATCTGTAGGTTATCCATGCTTGCCTAGGTAGGTCTGTGGATGGGTGACCCGTGACTACCCGAAACATACCGAGATTTCCACCGTACCCTCGGCACGTACGATACCGGTGGGCTACTATTTTTATATTTTTAAATGTTTTTTTTATATTTTTAAGAAATATTTAAAAATGTAGTTATATGTTGATAAATCAATAAATGGACATAATAATAAATCATTTATTTTTGGACCAAAGTTGTTGTACATTTAGTAAACCCGCCAAACTGCGTAACAGTTTGTCGGCGGGATTAGCGCTTGTTTATTAAATTGGTTCACATGCCATCTAATTTAAAAAAAATACAAAAACTTATGAACTAGAAAACATAAAAAGAAAAACAATAATAATTAGTTAATTAGTGGGTATTTCCCCAGCCTGCGCCAAACTCTTTAAGGAGAACAGCTTTTAATTTGTTTTTTAAAGTTTGTTTAGACATTCTACTGTTATCCTTTCTTAGCCAGTCAAGGTTATTGTAAAGTGTGGGGTCAAATATTTGTTGGTTCGTTTGCCATAGTAATTTTTCACTGGTGGTTTAGCTGTTCTGCTCCATCTAAAATACTGGTATTCAGCTGAATTAGGAAAGATTGGAAGCCAAAACTAAAAATTAAGTAAATAGTTGAAAAAAGGCTAAGCAGATGATGGTAGCGGTGCCAGATTATTTTACATTTTGACTAGCTTCCGCCCGCGACTTTGTCCACGTGGCATAGTTACTTTGGGCTAACACTAACTTTAATCCGCGCGATGATCGAAAAAAAAATCTTGCTCCCCTCTCTTGCACTTTTCTTCCCTCTTTCTCCCCCTTTTCTCAATTTTTTTAGCCTATGCGTCTCCAGGGTCCCAACTATCTCTGTACCTCATCATAAAATTCATCAAAATCGGTTTGACCATTTAGGCGTGAAGATGTAACAAACCAACAAACAAACTCACTTTCGCATTTATAATATTAGTAAGGATTTGTTTATTATTTGGTTAGAATTTGTGCTTAAGGATTTGTTTTCCGTATCGAAGTAGGTAAATTTCAATGAACACGTAGACAGGAGGTACTCTATTAAATCAGACGACTCATTATTGAAATGGAATGTCATCGAAAATTTTGAGAGAAAATCAAACCCCAAGGTCCCAAGGGGATGAAGATTCGCTGATGATCTTTTTCGCTCTTGTAAACAAAAGTTTTCTATAAAAAGTTAAACTGGCAACTGTTAAACCCTTTATACCGACTTCAAAAAAATCTTTATTTATATGTAACTAGCGGACCCGGCGAACTTCGTACCGCCTTAGCGTAGCTTTGATGCACTACTCTATTTTGTATAGCTGACAGTTGTCCTATCTTAGGTAAGAGAACCTATTCAATTTGAACTGGAATCTATAATATCCTCCATATAAAAATGAATCCCTATTTCCCTGGTCTCGCCATAACTGAGAAGGACTTTACTTGTTTCATAATTTTATTAAATAAAAAAAAGTAAATTATGTAGTGCGATAGAATTTAATTAAGTTACCACATTTCCAAAAAAACGATGCTCTTTCAATATAGTCTATGGCTGTGAATGACGTTGACATTCGTTACACGCGTTTTTTTAAATATGCAAAAGTACATGTATTTTTTTTTAATCTTTCCGAGACATTTTCTTAATATTTTTTTCCGTAAGAACCTTCTACAGAGAATTAGAAAACTACAAAAAAAAATTAGCCAAATCGGTCTAGCCGTTCTCAAGTTATGGCGTGACAACGGGAAACGGGTTTCATTTTTATATATATATATATAAGATATAAGATTATGTATGCTCACCGATTACTAAAAGACGAATTCTTTTCTGTGTTTTTTTTTTGTTCCGATATCAATTTTATTTATATTGCTTAGGTAGTTTGAGTTATACTCTATAATAGGAACATATTTTTCGGAAGACGGTAGAAAAAAAACAACGAAACCATCAATAGGCACCGACTTCCGGGAGTAAAGTTTTTTTCCACATTTTTTTTTTGAAAGTCGCTTTTATTTTTAGTAAAAAAGTTTTTTTAAATAGCCTTCTTGTATTGTATTGTAATAATGGTTCCGTTTCAACGTAACATCAAATTTTGATGTTACATCAAATTTTGATGTTACATCAAATTTTGATGTTACATCAAATTTTGATGTTACATCAAATTTTGATGTTACATCAAATTTTGATGTTACGTTGACCGTCTGCCTGTCTGTCAAGACCATTTATCTCGGGAACGCGTAGAGATATCGAGTTGAAATTTAAACCGTTACTCTAGTCTGTGGCCTCTTGGACCCGTAAAATATCAAACCTCTAAGTCCACGCAGTCAGAAGACGTGGCCGTTTATGTCCCAAGTTTATTTGTAATCCTCGGTGCGCACGTCAGACTCGCACTGGCCGGCTTTTTTTTATCGTGAGTTTCAAAAACATTTTATTCAATATGAATTGACGTGACTTCCGACACTTTCATTTCAAAGGACCGTTTTTGCCAACTATAATCGTCTCCGAATATATACCTAAACTAGCTGTGCCCAGCGGTTTCACCCGCTGCTCAGCTCCTTTTCTAGAGAAGGGTATGAAAAATAGATGTAAGCCGATTCTCAGACCTACCCGATATGCACAAAAAATTTCGCTGAAATCGGTCCAGCCTTTTCGGAGCTGTATGGTAACTAACACTGTGACACGAGAATTTTATATATTAGAAGATAAAACCACGCTGATGAATTTGAACGGTAGAAGATCCAATAGTCCGTTTTTGTTTAGGCATTTCATTTTAAGTGTTGCCAAGTAAAAACGTGCTTTAAAACCTTTAGTTACCTACGTCAACACTTAGGAATCTAATATATTTACGGCAAACAATATTAGCCTCATGAAAATTACAATTTATTAACACAATCTAGGCATTCTATTGTTATACTAAGTCCCTAAATATTAGCGTAAGTTGTAGTTTACATAAGTTACACCATTGTCTCGTGCATGTTATAAATTTTGTGGTGATTTGACCTGAATACTTGAAATAACTGTAAACCGAGCTACAGAGCATGTCATGTGTCTCAACGTCAATGTAACGAACCTTAAAGCTTACAATACCGTGTGTAATATCCGTACTAATATTATAAACGGGATAGTTACTCTGTATGTCTGCACATTTCTACCTTTTAAACCTGTAAAAGAAAATTGGCAATCAAGGTATATGATCAATTTTTCGTTTGTTTGTTTTGTTTTCGACTGCTCTGAGAAGAAACAGCCGAAACAGACTTACAGGTCTCTTTTAAGGTCTGGGGTTGCCAGTTGTTCGAAAGAGATACTGCCGCCCCGGAACATAAAGGGCAAAAAAAGGAGCATAGTTGGGTTTTAGTCAGTACAAGTCTGTCACTCCCCCCCCCCTCAGCCCAGAGCGAGGGAAATTATTTGATGATTTTTCACCCGAAAAAAGGTCTCTTTTAAAGTCCAGACAAAAATCCCGGTTAACTTTGTACATGAGGACTATGCAGACTAGTGTCTGAGATGCTCTTCCTAAGAAATAAGCACACAGATTTGATAGGACTTGTCCATAAATGTCTGTAATACAAGCATTTGTCAGATATCGTTAAGCTCGATTCATAACTCAAAGATATCAACGACACGACGAACTATACCAAAAAAAACCGGCCAAGAGCGTGTCGGGCCACGCTCAGTGTAGGGTTCCGCAGTTTCCCGTCCGTCACAATAAGTGTTCCCACTTATGAGTTTTAAGGTGGAGGAGGAAATTATTTTGTACAATTTTTTGTCTTTTTTGTACAAAAACTGTTGTGTCAATCAAGTTCAAAATGATTTTCCTAGAAAGTCTTTATAAAGTTCTACTTTTCAGATTTTTTCATATTTTCTAAACTTATGGTTCAAAAGTTAGAGGGGGGACACACGTTGTTTTTTACTTTTGGAGCGATTATTTCCGAAATTATAGACATTATCAAAAAATTATTTTAGTAAACCCCTATTCATTTTTAAATACCTTTCCAACAATATATCACACGTTAGGGTTGAAATTAAAAAAAAAATCACTTCCCACTTTACATATAGGGTGGCTACCCTAATAAAACATTTTTTTCCAATTTTTATTTTACCACTTTGTCGGCGTGATTGATATACATATTGGTAACAAATTTCAGCTTTATAGTGCTAACGGTCACAGAGATTAAGCGACGACGGACGGACGGACAGACAGACATGGCGAAACTATAAGGGTTCCTAGTTGACTACGGAACCCTAAAAAGGACATTTGTGCAGGTCGCTTATAATACTCAAACTGCCAGACAATTGTTGAAAACAAACAAAAAAAAAAGGAATGACCCACATGGTCTTCACATTCATAATAAATCGCGAACTAACAACTGATAAGGTATATTTACTTAAACGATTTGTATTTATACGGTAGGTATCGTTGAGCCAAAGTTGCCTGCAAATAATGAATGCTTTAGATTGCAAGGCTATTTTTGTTTTTCAGGTAGAACGTGAACGTGATCTGGGTTAAATCAAGGGGTCCTTTATATCCCGCTAGGATAGCTCCGACATCTAGCCGGGTAAAGAAGTCGCGGGCAAAAGCTAGTAAACTTATAATTTATGTGGTTCATTACGTTTAAGTTGAAATTGTGCATGTTATCAGGGTGTCCATAAAAACCGTAAAGTATGCAAGCACTTAAGGCGTTTTACAACAATACCCTCCTTTATCGTTGTACTTAAGTACACACCTTTATGTAAGTACCCTTAGGTACAGTCAGAAAAAGAGGGAAATAAGTAACCAGCAGGCTTAGACAAGTTACAAACGTTTTGTATTGAATTTCATTCTACACTATACAACAACGTCTCGGCGTTAACGACCTTAAAAAGAATCGTCGGATACAGTTGAGTTTTTCTTAAAAACCAATGAAGGAATTCGCAAAAAAAAAGTATTTGATAAAAAAACAAACAGTTGTTTCTAAGCTGAAATCAATTATATAACCTATGAGCCAGATTACTTATCTCTTTTGCTGATTGTACATAAAGTTGGTGGAGGTGAGATGGTTTTTTGCGTTATGCAATATCTATAGAAGCATTATTCTGGGTGAAGACAAATCCATAACTCTCTCCATCATTTACCTCCCCTTTAAGATACCTAAGCACTTGAACCGATTTTAATGAAATGAAATAGAAATAGGACAATTTCCATCTCGTTAGTTCATTCATTCGTTCGTTCGTTCATTCTCGTGATATAACTTCCGGCATATAAGCGCGCGAAATCGCCATCGACATTTTCCGGGTTTTACGGGTTGTTCGAAAGAGATACCGCGGCCCCTGAACACAAAGGACAAAAAATGGAACATACTTAGTTGGGTTTTAGTTAGTACAAGTCTTACACTCCCACTCCCGCCCGGGGAAGTTATTTGATGATTTCCCATACCTCAAAACAAAAGGTTTAATAACCTTATAGACAACCTCTCTAACGTTTGACTAACCTTCGATTTCAAAATAAACGGACCTCAAACTAAGCTAAAATCGATTCAAAAGCTACCTACATAGCTGGATACGCACATAGGCAGGGCCCGTGTCAACCGCGGGTCACGTTCGAAACAGGAATTTCATTTAGTTGTCGGCCACCTTAATCTGGTTGCCGACCAGCCAGCTGGGTAGTAATTACGTTAGCTTGTAAGACAAACGAGGTATTTCACCGTCGAGTTTGTATGATTTGACAGCTGATTGATAAGTACTTTATTTACTTTCGTAATGAGGTTTGTATTACAGTCACAAACACCAATGGTATACGAGTTACTCGTGAAATAGTTATTGTAATTCTGAGATAGTACTTTTTAATTTAATTATTTATGTACACACAGGAAACAAAACATAAGGGAACATCATAACAAAACATAGAGTACAAAGGCACAGCTTATTTCAAAAGAAATTTCTACCAGCGAGATTCCTCTCGCTGGTAGAAAATATGAAGAAAAGAAACATGCAACGACCATCTAAAATGTGAATGTCTTAACTTAGGTTAAGTACACATATAACTATAATAATATATACCTGCATAAATACATAACATTTAAATATATAAACAAAAATGTAAGCACAATATTATAAATATTCACAATTGAGAGAAAACGTAATGCTGTTTTTTCGTATTTTTTTATAACTACAATCGATTAAGTTTTATAAAATCACTTTTAAAAAGTGCTCAGTGTATTTCTACATATTGCGTTTTGTAGCTGCACAGTCTATTTACGGAGATTTTGACAGTAATGCAAAATAAGAGGTAAAATAACTGTGAAACGACTGTACGTAATGCGGTTCGTATTGTTTGTGGTTTCGACTCCTTTAGCTCATTGAACAAGTCAACAGTGAGAGAAGCTTTTAGTAGAATATTCAGTGTAAATACTGGTATTTACTTATTAAGTCGATGCCGACAATCTGACACCGAGATAGAAACTTAAACCGAATACATAAGATCAAGTTGTGAGCTGAATTTCTAAGCTTAAGTTTTACTTGATCAAAGGAACTAGGTTTTAGTTCTTGTTGTTTTCGTTTTAGGGAGGCTAAGCTTTGATTCGTAATTGAAGAGTAGAGATGCTTATGATATTCTGTCGAATTCCACAAACAGGCCGATAAAAGAAAATTGTTTTTTTATTGTTAAGCATATTAGTTAATTTATAAATAAATGAATTAACAGCGCTCGCTTTTTGTTCTTTATCAAAAAGCTTTACATCGTAATTCCTAAAAAACGTAATCAGAAGTCTGAAAAATGTAAAGTGGACACTTATCTGCTTTCTTAAAATTTTAGTAGGTACTTACAACACCTACATCAATTTCAATTATACATTTTTTAATCACTATAGATAGGTACAGTCAGCGTCGATGCATAGTACTACAACTAGAAGTATTGGCTAATAGCAGAGTAGTAACAAGAGTCCATCGCACAGGCTCATGTCGTGTCATGTCGCGGTAAACTGCGCGTTATCTGACTAAGTTAGAGGGCCATTCACTACCAAAGCTCGGCGAAGACCCGATACTGGTGGTTGGCACGCGAATGTACATAGCTTTGGTTGGTTTCGTGTATGGAGAAGCTTAAAACGAAGGTATTTAAAAGCACAAAGTTAAATAAAGAATTTGTTAATGAAGACATTCGTGTATTTGCTTTAGCTGTATAGTTTTATACTACCGAAAATAAAAAGAAGATAAGGGCACCGTTGGTATTGTACCTATCTAGATAGCGGGTTTTTTTCGTTTTATTTTTATCTCTATTTCTTGTGGTTGCCTGTACTTTATTTATAACATGTAGGTCAGCTAAAAAACCGACTTCCAAAACAACCACTAAAAAGTGGAAAATAAGTTAAGTTACGGAAGTCGGTGACTTTTGTTTGTTTCATCGACTTTTTACCGACTTCCGAAAATAAACTTATTTTTCACCTTTTAGTGTTACTTTTAAATTGTTTTTTTTTTTTAATAATTCAATTTAAATTTGATTTTTACTACAGCATTTTTAGGGGTTCCCTCTATCTGGCAGAATCTTGATGCTCCGAAATTTATTTGGCATAACACACTTAGCATAATTTTCTTTAAACGATCATTTTAAAGGCATAAAAATTATTTGGTATAATTATCGTTTGGCATAATGTTTAAAACTTCGAATTTACAATGGCATACTTTTAAGATGGCAGAATTACATTTAGTATAATTACGATTGGCAGAGTTCAAATTTTGCATAATATATTATTTGGTATAATTTCACTTGGCATACTATGCAGACGGCAGTAATGGCTAGGTTAGGTTAGGTTAAAACTGTGACCTCCTACGCACGAGCCGAGCGAGCGTAGCGAGCGGTGCCGCGGCAGCGGCCGGCGAGTGCCAGAAACGACTTGCATTAATAGAAAAAAGAGATTGGTTTAAGTAGGTTACCCGGAACTGAACTATTTAGATTAGGATAATTACTTATTAAATTCAATGACATTATTTCAAATTCAATTAAACAATAACTAAAATAAATGACATTATTTTAAAGAAATAATTAATTAAAATAAATGACAAAGATGATCCTAACTATAAACTTTCTGCGATATGACAATTCTGCCGGTTATCGATATAAAATATATGCCAAAAGACGATTCTGACTGTGAACTTTCTGCGATATGATGTTTCTACTTTTTAAATATTATGGATATGAAGTTTATATGCCTAGAGATGATTCTGACTTACAAAATTATGAGTTTAGAATGTATGATAAATGAGTGTCTGCTAAACAATTTTCTGCGAAGTGAAGTTTATGCCATCCGTTGTTATGCAAAATAAAATTATGACATAAAAAGTTCTGCTATAAAGGGTGGACCCCATTTTTAGTAATGGTACGATGGTATCTCACTCAACATTTTATCGAGTAATCATTGCTAATAAAAGATGTAAGCATATCATCCACATACAGTACAAGGTATAATACCTATTTTAAAAGAGGAAGTACCCAAATATAGATGATATTAATATGACACCATCTCCGTGGAATACCCATTGATAAAAAAAATGCGCCAAATTGAAGGAGTAATCGCGTAACAAACATATAAAAAAATACAGGCTAAATGAAGAAACTCCTCTTCTTTTTTTGAAGTCGGTTTTAAATTAGTTTATTCTCATTTTGTGGCAAATACAAGTAAAGATATTGACTTTCCTACGTGGGTACTTATTTATTGTTTGTTGACTGTGTAGGCTTCATATTTACAATAAAAATGGCCAAGCGCGAATCGGACTTGCGCACCAAGGGTACCGTACGTAAATAAAATATATAAAAATCTATAAAAACGGCAAGAATCATGTTTGTTGTATGTGAGCCTTCGTCCGTGTGGCATAGTTACTTTGGACTAACGTTAACTTTAACCTGCGTGATGATCGAAAAAATGTATCTTTCTCCCCCTTTTCTTTCCTCTTTCTCCCCATTTCTCACTTTGTTTTTTAATTAGCCTATGTCCGTCTCCAGGGTCCCTGTCTCTGTACCATAATTCATCAAAATCGGTTTAGCCATTACGGCGTGAAGACGTAACAAACAAACAAACTCACTTTCGCTTTTATAATATTAGTAAGGATTCATTTTATTCTGATTTTTTAGTATTTGTTTTAATAGCGAGAAAAGAAATGCATCATCTGTGAAAATTTCAACTGTCTAACTATCACGGTTCATGAGATACAGCCTGGTGACTGACGGACGGACAGCGGAGTCTTAGTAATAGGTTCCCGTTTTACCCTTTGGTTACGGAACCTTAAAAAACATTACAAATTTAGAACAACTTGGAAAGCTGTTTTCTATAAATAAATACAAACATCTTGTAAGAGGAAATTGGATGTCAGAAGTTTAATTTCGATAATGGATCTCATATCATCATTGGGTGGGTCTAAAATAAGACTGAGCTTTGAGCTTCACGCGAAGTAGGTTAGCTGTTCTACTGTATTATTTTTGACACATTATGACAGTATTCTTTATTTTTTTAAATGTGCGACTGTCATATTGTCGGCTATAGAGAAAGTGCTGCTGACACGGGCCTAATCTATGATTACCAGTTGGGAAACATGAAGTGCGCTCTTCCGAACATTGTATAGAAGATGGTGGCCTTTTGCGATTTTATGTATCTAGATTTTATTGTAATGTATAACAGAAAAAACATTGAGGAAACAGGGATTTGTGAAGTTGCTTCGGAATTACTCATTATTAAATCACCCGAATTAGTAATCTATTTCAAATTCGGGTAATTTCATCTTTTAGTTCAATGTTTTTATATGTCCAGAATAATAATTTAAATATATTATAAAGTGGATCTACTGAACCGATTTTGAAAATTCTTAATAACCAATACAAAACTACGATATTTGTGACTGTCATAAGCTATATAACATTGTCAACACACTAAGGACCTGTGCAGCAGGGGAAACCGCTGGGCACAGCTAGTTATTAAATAAATGATTTTTCATTTGCGTGTTTGCTTTGATGAATTTGTACACTACGTACAAATTTTAGGGTTCATTTAAGAAGGGTCGTTTAGTAGACACTAGCGCTATTACCAACCTCGAGGTCTTGGATTTGAAACCCAGATCGGGCAAAGTGTGATTAGGTTAGGTCAGGAATTTCTCAGTAGCAGCCCAGTCTAGATTTGTGCCCGGTTAACCTCTAGAGCCCCAGCGGCACGAAAACGTGCCAGTAAACAAGTATTACCGTTGAGCCCCGCTAGCACAAATTTGTGCCACCAAACCCCGACGATTTAAAACTGTATTTGTAGTAAAGATAATTCTTAAAATCAGATTACGCTTACGATAAGAGCCCGCCCGGCGGTGCTTGACGGATAGTTGACGTAAATAATGGCGGTCGTTGAGAGGTTAATGGCAATAGGATCACTATAAGCTAAATAGGACTTAAACATTACTGTCCACATTTGGGTGTCAAGGAAACCTGTGCCTTATGGGGTATTTACACGGGTCGATTTTCGCCGTGCGGCGAGTCGCTTCACTAATTGCCTCACCAAGCCGCATCGCTAGCCCATTTACACAGGTTACTAAAATCGCATGCGGCTCGGTCATTTCCATCGAAAATGTTGAGCAGAATAGCCGTTTGTGCCGGAATTGAAATAATTAATTATTCAATTATTCAACAATTGCTTAAAGAACAAAGAGAGAAGAAAAAACAAAAGGAAAGAAACACAAAACACCTTCATGCGGCGGGACCTGCAACTGATCATTTACACGGTCGATTTTAGTCACCAGTCGCATGCGGCCGGTCGCCGCGCGGCCAAAGTCGGATGCTACCCAACTTTGGGGCTTGCGGCTTTAGTCACTTGCGACTTAGCCGAATTGCCATTTAGATGGTCGATTTACGCCGCGCGGCAGAAATCGTGCGGCTTTAGTCACCCGTGTAAACCCCCCATTACCCTTCGGGAATACAGCTGTGACATTATGTTATGATGTCATTTACATCCTTACTAATATTATAAAAGCGAAAGTGAGTTTGTTTGTTTGTTACCTCTTCACGCTTTAATGGCTAAACCGATTTTGATGAATTTTGGTACAGAGATAGTTGGGAACCAGGAGAAGGTCATAGTCTATTTTTTTTTAAAGTGGTGTATGAGGGAGAAAGAGGGAAGAAAAGGGAAAACTTAGCGTTGCTATTACAAATCAATAAGGCGCAAGGGCTAAAACTGCAGGTAGCAAGTACTGTGTTATACCGAATTTAATGCGAGCGAAGCCGTGGCTAAAAGCTTCAAAAATAAAATCTTCTACTAAGTCTCTAAACGTCCGGAAAAAAGGAAAAGTTGACTTTAAGGGGCCACGGTGTCCTAAAAAAATCATGCATATGCGGGCAAGTCCGGTCGGGGAAACGTCATGCGTTTAAAAACATTCACAAACACAATTTATTAAAAACAAACACCAGGCGGACTATTTGACACAGAATCGCTTACATAATTGCCATCGCCTGATTCATTTCATACAGATCACCATTAATCATATCAGCACCGAGCTGGCAGTAATTTATGGAGCCCCAGACACTGATAATAGATTTTTAGTGTTATTTATTATGCAGGCCCTTCGAGTTGTTATACATTATCAATATTGTTAGTATCTATTTGGCAACATCAGGAACACAGTCAGCATGAAATACTTATTCTTTTCATTCTAACGCCCAAATTCACCAAAAATTTGAAGAAGTGGTTTTAAGGAGGTCCCCGTCTACTTCTACATTTACTTAGAATACCTAGAATTTCCTTCACGGGTTCTGGTTAGAAGACGAACCTATTGTGTCAGTGTCAAGCATCAATTTGAGCATCGGGCTGCCACTTTATACCGCAATTAACATCACGCCTAGAAGCCTAGAATCCCCGAAGAGTTAAGCAGAGCAGAGTTATCTTGCGAAATATGGGAGTGCTCCTCCCAATGATCAAAAAGGACCCATATTCACAGTCAACGCAGCTCTCAATTTAGAACAACCGCAATTTAAATAATTCCTAACCATGCATGCATTTCAAGTATGCCGAGAAATTTGAATTCCCACGCATTGTGTAACTATAGACCCCAAAAACACCACTTTCCAACAAATCTGCAGTTACGTAAGTCATTTTCCGATGTGTCATGACTTCTAGCCAAGATAACAATCGTGAGAAAGGTCTAAGGATGGTACATACCTGAAATACACGGCAGAGTTCATTACGGTTCAAGTGTTCAGTGTCCTGAGGCTAAGAAGTCTAGACCTCTTCTTGTCCAAGCTAGCTACTTGCATAGTTTAAACGAGGCTTAGCCTGACATTGTTATATTGCCCTAACCTTGGAGAGTGTGATATAAGTAAGAAAATAAAAATATGGCACAATCATTCGGCCAATAATTGACCGAAATAGAACCTTCAGTTGGTCTCTACTACAAATCAAATCATTCATTTCACTTAGACCATTACAGGCACTTTTGAATGTCAAGAAACGAAATGAATCTACAGTCCCGGTCTACTTGTGAAAGTACTATAGTTGCCCATTCCAAAGCGTTGATCTCTATCGAGAAGAATGGGCAAGAAACTCCATGGACACTCTTTTAAATTATAATATTTTAACAAAATCGTATTTACATCATTCATGTTGAGATTATGCAAATATGTGAGAACGATGTAGAAAGACGTGCACAGTAATAGCGTCCAGAGTAAGTAAAAAGCTACTTTTTTAACATTCTTTACAAATATTCCCCATTGATTAATTAATAGCAGTGACTCAATAAAGTTCCAAGTGCAGCAGACCAACAAACTAAATTGACAAGCGTTTTACTCATATAATATGCGGGATCACGCCAAAATTATTAAATTCTTTACGCCCTTATAGACGGTAAATTATGAGGGTGTGACGAATTATGAAATTAGTTGTATGTTAGTTAGTTATGTATCTATATTTGTTTTCCAAATTGATTCGAGTCTGTTAGCTTCGGTATAAATTTCTACACTGAATAAAAAACATAGACGATCTACAGAAACAAACAAGATAAACTATTGGTTTAATTACGTCTCGCCAGACAGTTAGACGGACAAATGGTGGTCAAACTCAGTCTGCGTTTACGAACTTCAAAGTAACTTTCTAAAATATTTGTGTCCTCTTTGATTCTATTTTGACTAATGACTTTCCTGTTAGAGACTACTTTGTTGGTCTTCTTTTTGTTTGTAAATAAAAAACTGTAAGTATCAAATTCTTCTTCTAAAATAAATAATAGTTTATTAAGTTTGTACCTAAGAAAGAAAAATGTATAAAGTTTTAATTTGATGACTATTTAAAACTTGTTTATTTATTGTTTTATTTAGTTTATTGTGCATTACCTCTTTGCTCTTCTAAAATATTTTGTGGGAAACTGGCCGAATCACAAAGAAAAATAAGGAAAGCCGGAAAATAACATTAAAAAAAAACTGAACATTATTTTTTTAATCAAATAGCGGCTTCTGTCAGACTTTTGAGCGTACTTGCCAGGATTTAGTGATTATCCGAAAAATGGTTTCACATTCTCAAGAAAATTCTCAATCTCTTTTCTTGCGACAGCGACCGATAAGATATAAAATTGTCCTATTTAAAAGACGCTCTGTACTTTTTTTAACCGACGAAAAAAAGGAGGTTCTCAATTCGACCTGTATATAATTTATATTTTTTTTTTATTTATGACCACGCATAACTTTTTACTTTTCCTCTATTGATACTCATATCTAATTATAATTTTAAATAAGGCATCATGATTCCGAACATCATTAATGTTGCTAATGATTTGAGTACACTTTACTGCTTATTTGTCAGCTGATTTTGAGTTTTATTTAAAATCAATAGAAAGAACTGTTTTCCCCACTTAACTGTTTGCTGTGTTAAAATGACAAAAAAGGTAACTCAAATTAGTTTTCTCCATTTTTGTCACATAGGTACAGAAACGCGTTTTATTGAATGAGATAGTTGATGTCGTAGGAATCACAATACGATAAAACGTTTATTAATGAGCCGATGGGCCTTCATTGACAAACTGTTTATGAATGGCATCAAGGCGCGGCGGCTAACTGGCTAGGGGCTAACTGGCTTGGTGACCAGCCACGTGCCTCGCCCACGCAAGTCTCGGCATCTACTGAGAGGCGGACCGGAAGTGGACTCCGATTTGTCCGTCCGTTGCGCTACTGTGGGCGGGTAACGAGGTGGCGCGTGTCATAAGCGGTTGGCGATTTCTGAATTCTTGTTACAAAAAGAAAACAAGAATCTAGATCAATTAGAAAACATTGTTGTTGAGGAGCACAACGGTTTTTACCCATGGTTGAGGAGCACAACGGTTTTTACCCATGATTAATGCATAATTAGAGAATAAGTCTAATAAAAATAAACGTTAATAGTATATACGCAATGCCATATGAGCCCACAATTATACATGTATGCATGTAGTAATCGGAGAATCTACTCCTGATTTCCTTACAATTTTTACATGAGTGTCAGGATGTATCGATTAATATTGAATACATTTTTCTTTATTTTAATACTTATCCCAATTTGATGACAAGGTACAACTTCTTTTGAGTACCAAATACTAAAACCTAACCAACCATCAGGTCCTAGCCTTATCCCATCAAGAAGAACAATTATAATTAAAATACTGAACAGCAACTTTAATGCTTTCTCAATTATTCAGTCTATGCCTCAGACCAAGACCCGCCCAAAGGTGTAAGTTGCATGTGATTGCGTGCCGTGACCTGCGTAGGCGCAGCCGCTATAAATCGTTGAATTATTTACACGCCTTTGACAACACCGACCATTTGAATAATGTTTCGTTAACCAATATAAATTTTATCGTGACAACATGTACTTTGTACCCGTTTTGAAATATTATCACTATAATAGGGATAATTGTTATTGTATTAATCAATAAACACGTCACGCTATTTTGTAATGTAACTTAGCAATATGAATAATAGTCCTAATCATAATTAATTTCTCGTTATAGTCGTATCGTGATTTGTAATTTTCTCATGTAATGTAGCGTAAAATGTGTTTCCGTTCTCTCTGGTTCCATTTATAACGAGTTCTCTGCGTCAGTTCTTAAGTGATTCCAAATATAAAAATTATAATTGTCTATAGGCTATCGTCGTGTCGAGCTACCGTGGAGGATTTATGAGGAGCGCATCAAGGAGGGGTCGACTATTGACAGCTCAATTAGGAATACAATAGTGAGTCGGTGGATGAGAACAGACCTGATATAAAAACTGGATCTTCAAGTGGCACAAGCAGTCGCTGCAGCCGGCGTGCGAGTATCAATCACAGACGTTAATTAATTTGTATAAAACGATTAATGACCTCGTCATTGACATTTTTTGTACGTAATTACGTCGTTTTTAATTTAATTAATAACAACCAAACTCGCCTCTAGGCTACGTGTTACAGCCTGATAATTCTCATTTTTGTGGATTTTTAACAGCCTGACACTCGATACATAAACTATCAAAAAAAGAAGCACGAGGCAAAACATGTACCTAAATACTTCTGACAATGACAACAAATACTTACTTACCGCTAAAAACGAACAGTCTTAAAAGTTCAGGGTTCCATCGACGCTGAATAAAGTACGCACCACTTACTTCGAAAGCGTCAGATATTGCTAAAAGACTAACACAACGCAGCTCGGTAATGTCACCTGAAAATATTTTCTATTTCCCTTCAGTGGACACATTTCTATTAAGTCCGCAATCTGTAATATTTCGGCTCCGATGCTCAGAGCTGCCAATAATAACATTGGGTGTTTTCGCTCCAATAAATTCACTTATAAATGAAATACTGTCTGGTATTCAATTCAACCATTCGATCAAACTACTTTGGATACCGGCTGACTAGTAGACGTGTATCTGTTCCAATAAGTTCTTAATTTGAATAACACAGCATTCGTTATGCTTCATTTAAATAACTAATTGGTGCCTTATTTTGAGCAGTATCGTTTTGTTCATAATATTTACTGGTGCAAGATGTCGTTTTCTGAGACACTTACGAAATGTGTCGCTAAACGGTTGCCTCATGTAAAGTTACGTACTTATGTGACATAAAATACCGCATACACTTAACTTTTACAACTGGTGAGGGGCGTGGGCGGGCCGGTGCGTTTCATTCATACTTTATCACGATCAATGAATGAACTACCAAATAAAATGTTTATTGATCGTCATTTACATTTATTTCCATAATATTATGTGTCTTCTAATGCATTATGCCAGTCGAGATTTTAAAGGGCACAAAGTGTAATTTTCTACGTTAGATAAATATGGATTAAAGTGATACACTAGCCATTGAATAAATATCTTTGATTGTGTAATTGCGTCTACTTTATGTGCAATGTGGGAGTCAAACTAAATGATAGACTGAGGCATAGACTTCAATTATATTATCCGGTTTAATGGATGACAAACATTTTAGTGTAAAATAATAAAACTATTTCTTTTTTGTTACTTGGATGACATAATGCAGCATCACATCATGAAGAGTTTAACGAACATTCTTCACAAAGAAGATGGCGATTATTTCCATGTCCAATGGTGAAATAACTTCAAACTAATAGCTTTAATTTGACGATGGTGTGAACAATGAATTAGTCTCTATCCGGTCGTTAAGCAGGACATCCAGAGGGCTATATTTTTAACAGAACAATTGCTACAATTGGCGTGTCGTAAAATTACGACGAGAAATCTTCAACAGACAGACGCAATTATGAAAAAGTAGAATTATATTCAATTAGTGACCGTTATGTGGGATGAAGCTTCCTTGATTTTCTTGCTCATTTCTAATGGGGAATTCAATTGCTACGAATTATTATCTTTAATGACTTTTGTTGTCTATGAAGATAGGTTGGCATAGGCTTGAGATTGGTTTTAAAAAATATTTCCTCTATTTTTTAAGTTTAACTGATGTATGTAGCTTTTAAAAATAGAATAAAGTTGTTACTGCGTTTGGCCCTGGATAGGCCTCCTCTGCAGATAACAGTATGGTCCTTATATTGTAACAGGCTGATGTCCGCTACTACAGGTCCAAAGCGCGTATTTTGACCCCGTAAGTTTAAGAGAATCATTCGATCCATTCCAGCTCCACTTTAAAGGTCAAGGCATCTTCCTTTTGGCTCGTGGTCATCGTCGGATCTGAAGCCATTTTGTTTTTATAATAGAACTAGCTTCCGCCCGCGACTTCGTCCGCGTGGCAAAGTTCCTTTAGGCTAACGCTAACTTTAACCCGCGTGATAATCGGAATTAAAATTGTATTTCTCTCCCCTTTTCTTCCCTCTTTTTCCCCCTTTTCCCCCTTTTGTAGCCTATGTCCGTCTCCAGGCTCCCAACTATCTCTGTACCAAAATTCATCATCATGTAACAAACAAACTCACTTTCGCATTTATAATATTAGTAAGGAAGTAAGCATTTCCACAGACAATTTCGCAAATGTTTATAAACATCGCTCTAGTTCAATGTCATTCAGGCACGAATAAAACCACGCTGCACTATATCGTCGTCTTCCTATGTATATCATGTCATCGTGTAGTCTATGGTTAAGTATCGCGTGACGATTGCCTCATTAAGTTCATGATATCAACCCACATACGTTTCCTAATAAGACAGATAATGCGATTAGCTTTTGAACCCACTTTATAATTTAAATGTTTAATTGCGTGATGAGATTTTAATTACTGGAATGTGTCATGCTATGTTATGATTATAAAACTATAATTATGTTCTTCAATTAAAATAATATAATCGTATCTCGTTAATTAAGTTAGGTTCTCTAACTGATAATTATTATAAACTAGCTTTTGCCCGCGGCTTCGCTCGCGTTAAATTAGGGGTAACACAGCTCCCCTTTCCTGTAATATTTCTCCTATTATATTTTTTGAAGTATAGTTGCTAACATTGCTAGATTCTTCATTCGTAATTGACGTCCAATATCGATAATGAATCAATTACCGGCCCTTTTTGATCTTCACAGCCTAATGAATTCTGCGTCAAATGACGGGACCTGACAATCTCCGACACGTCACTTCCGCCTCACTAATTACGTTTGTAATGAAAATCTAGTCAAGGCCACCGTCGAAGGGCCGAGAGTTCGGACATTCCAATTGGAAAAAAATGTTTCTTAGAGTTGTAAGAGATTAATTTGTGCTGTCGATTAATTTGAAGCCGTAATGTTACTTATTTATGTTTAGCTTATACCCGCGTCTTCGCTCGCATAGATTTTGGTAACTGTCCCACAGGAACCAGTTTATAAAGTGTGTGCTAAATTTTATTTAAAACCGTTCAGTAGTCTTGCTTATAAGAGTTACAAAATTCTCTATATTCTCACAAATTACTAATATTATAAAGCGATAGTGAGTTTGTTTGTTTGTTGAGTCTTCACGCCTATAAGTGGCTAAACCGATTTTAATGAATTGTGGTACAGAGATAGTTGTGGAGACGGACATAGGCATTTTTTTCAAAGTGATAAATGAGGGAGAATGAGGGAAGAAAAGGGAAAACTTAGCTTTGCTATTACAACATATAAGGCGCAAGGGCAAAAACTACTAGAGTACCAATTCATACCGCCTGCTGGGGTTGCAGGTTGTTTGAAAGAGATACCGCGGCCCCGGAACGTAAAAGGCAACAGAAGGAACATGGGTGGGTTTTAGTCAGTACAAGTCTGACATCCGCTCCGCCCAGAGCGGGGGAAGTCATTGGATGATTTCCCACCCGAGAAAAAAAAAAAAAAGGGCATAAACTACAGGTAGCAGATACCTGCAAATCAGGAAAGGGGAACTGTGTTACCCCGAATTTAACGCGAGCGAAGCCGAGGGCAAAAGCTGGTTTATAATAAACATCTGTGTCACATGTTTCATATTTATTTATTTATAGTTATTTTTTGTAATATTTTTCCTATTTCTTGTATAGATTTTTTTTTACCAATTCTCTGTGATTGAGTCGATTTTGTGGGTCTGTACATTCATAGACGCTTGTTAACTTCTTATTTTACGTTTTGTAAAGCAAGCAATAAATTTTATTGAAAGGCCTACGCTGTCCTCTCATACTTAAATACACGCATGCGCATACTTAATAACGCTGTAACAACAACATTGTAAAACCGAATGATTTTAAAATAGTAACCATGGAATTTTTTGTTGGTTCTTCTCCATAAGAAACGACCAATCCGAACCGAGAACTGATGTTTCATAGTAGGCCTATCCTACCCTACTTATATTATAAATGCGAATGTTTGTGAGGCTGGATGGCTGTATGGATGTTTGTTATTCTTTTACGTCCAAACAGCTAAACGGTTTTTTAATGAAATTTGGCACAGAGGTAGATTATAGTCTGGAATAACACATAGAATACTTTTTTTCGATATCACGCGGGCGAAGCCGCGGGTGCCAGTTAGTGTGTAATAAAAAGATTTTGATTTTGGTAAGATGGGTTAGCGTTTCTTTAACTGGTGAACGGGAAACTGGGTTGTCGTCTATAGCTTATTAGTACTTCCTAAGCAATCTTTAAAAACTTTGGTTAACAGACAACACATTTTGCAAACTTTTTTTTCTCTGTTATTAAAGCCTAACCTCAGTTTTTTTATGCTGAACTCGATCTCAAATCGAATCAAATCTCGAAATCGATCCTTATGACTTGATAGTCCGTTTGCTTACACCACTAGGCTATAAGACTAATGCAAACCTGCTCTGAAGCTGCAAAGAAAATCTACATTTATACTGTCAAGCCGAATTTAATAACAACAAAAACCCACACATTTATTTTAAGTTGTCAACCAAAATCACGAGTGATGTTTGATGATGCGTCATATTTGACCCGTGAGTATGCTCTGTGCACCCACGACCTTAGGGAAGGGCCGCTAGAGCTTCGCCCCACGCAAAGCGCGAGTATCTTGCGAAACCATTCGTGGTAACTAAACGTTTCCCATGCATACAATACAGCCAAAAGGTATTCGGAATTCATTAGCCATGTTGATACGAGCGTTGATATCGTAAATTGAAGCTTTATTCTTGACATGCTTGTTTGTTTATATATAGGCGTGACTTTTATGTATGTAGTTATGATTTGAGCTGATTGATATGAGTATTCATGTATTCATTTGTTTCCGTTAAGAGTTCGGCCCTATTACGACACTTATCTCATCTGCCTAGCTTTTTTCCCAACTATGTTGGGGTCGGCTTCCAGTCTAACCGGAGGCAGTGAATACCAGTATTTTACATGGAGCGACTGCCTATCTGACCTCCATAACCCAGTTAGTACTGGGTAATACGATACCCCTTGGTAAGACTGACATTACGACACTCAATGCGACAAAAATGCTGTAAAATCATAATGTTGTTGAAGAAGAAGTGTCAGACACAATCAATCTTAATGTTTAATACAAAAATACAACGTGACTGTTATTTGTTTCACAGAATACATATAACACTTTCACTTGAAAAATACGAGAAAATGGTCAGAACTTTATTAACATCAAGAATGCGTAAATGTCAAAGAGTGAAGCTCGATAAAGAAAAAATGCGAACATTTATCCCGTTAGTGTGAATACGGATGCAATATATTTATAAGCTTAACAGGCAGACCAATCAATGCACCATAAATGATAATATTCGAAGAAAATTATGATCTCTCACGTTCTCTCAATTGCAATTCAATCTCAATTCTTTGAAATAAGCTGATTAACGTTCTAAAGACAGAGAACATTTCCAATTTTAAGTAGGTACCTGTGTATTGATTATATCAAACCTAGGTGTTTCATTCTACATCCTGGCTGATTTGTAACTAACGTTTACGAGCTTTGCCTTTTATAAACATATGATTATTTGCACTTAAACAGTCGTATTGTGGATGTAAAGTTATAAAACCCTACATTGTTAGCAAACACTTGAGTAGGTACTTGCGAGGGAAAGGTCACGCCCTCCCACACCGCGGTGTCAAGAGATGATAATCACTCTCGGCTCGGAGGGCCTGCCCTAAGCTAAGTAATTAGCGGGTGTTCGCACACCTGGTCGCTTTCCCTCCGTGCTGCAATGCCGCGAGAAAGTTCCTCAGTTGAATGCGAACCACCTTTAGTTACAGGTTATGCACGCGCCAACGAGCGACCTTTTAACATCTCAATAAGTGTAGGCAATACGTATTCAGATGGATTCGTGGCAGTAGGTACTAATTTGAATGTCCGTTGGTGTTTTCAGTTAGTTACTTTGTGAGACAGTGTTATTTTGTGCCTTGTTGATACCATGTGAATGAATAACTTCTTACAAGTAGTTTTCAGTAGCTTTGTGTTATTGAAAAAGTCCTTAAGGACCGTCCATTTGTGGTACGACTCACGACGCGTCGTATTCTCCAGTTTATTTTACAGTTCGGAATTGGTTGAGGTTTATAAAGTATTAAGCGCATTCTTAGCAACTCGGTATTAACCTATGTAGTTTTCAAAGCCATTGCGAAATTTTAGGCTTCTAAATATTTTTTTATATAAGATGTCGTATATTTCTACAAAAAATTCCGAAAAAAAAATTCATACCGAATTATGTCATGTGATTTAGGTTAAATGAAACATGGCCAAGAAAATTAGGAATTACAAGTCACTGAATGACAGTAACCACAAGATACTCTGCCATTCATAAACGCCTTCCCATGAAAAACAACACTATTGTTTGTAACGGGTAATAAAAAGCGCGGTTATCAAATATCTAACGTTCCCTACTACGACTCGAGGCGGTAGAGAGGTGAGCCAGAGGTGTACCGTGTATAGACAACACTTGGTAACGTACACCGGCTGAACGAGACCACAAACGAGGTCACAGACTCGCAAGTAGAGATGCTCCTTACCGCACCGTTAGGGTTACCTATCTATCTATCTATCATAATATTCTGCTGAAATAACGGCTGGCAACACAATGGAGTGTTACGATGAATTATGATATTAAGAAATTGATGCGGAAAGAGATCCTACTTGAAAGATTGTATGTGCGATTGTTTTGTGTCGGTGAACATTTCAACAGTTATCGACTGTATCTGTAACCATGTTTGTAAGCAGCGACTTCTGATTTATAGATCGATGTCAAGCTGTAATTTATGGTTCAGGAAACGACCACAAGTAAGTAAAAGGGCTTAGTCCAAGCACAGACTAATAAGTTTAATTATTATTGCCAGTTTTATAACCAACCTATTATAAAACCTCTTGGTATTTATAGCACCATCGCAGCAAAGATTTAATAATTTTAAATTAGCTTCGTACGCCGCGTAAATTACGACACAACGGAATAGGTAATTATCTACACTAGCTGGAAAATTTATCTAGACTTAGGATTTGAAGTATGACTGACATATTTCATCGTAGCTGTAATTAAATACAACATTCTAAGACTAAGTTATGCTAAAATGTTTAACATTTATTTGTTTTAGGAATTCGAATACCTGTCTGATGAAATATTACTTAGAGACGTTTATTTAACTTTTTTGAGGGATTTTAAGTAGTAAAAATGTTGTGGGAGAAAATTATGCGAGGTGTAAGGAGTTTTACTACCATAGGTACCATAAAGGATATTACCATAGATTCACATTGCTACGCCCTGTTACGACGCGACGTGGTTAACATGAATTCATTTCTAAGAATATGCTGTTCCATACATTCTGACCGTAAAAACGTGTAAAATCCACATGGACCATAGATATCGCATAATTTCTATGTATAGAAAAATGTTTTTTTTATTATTAAGTTGGCCAATAATTAAATAATTTCTGCTCAATTACAATATAAAATAAAGTTCATAGGCAAAATCACAGCCCTGACTAGGATGCAAGTGTACTTGCCGGGGCGGGCAGACGGAGCGGCGCGCCACAAACTAGCCATTTTATCGCGCCGTTCGTTCGCTGACCGCGGCGCGGCGGCGCAGGCGCACGGACGCTCGATATTCATTTCCTCACCTCATTGTTTGCTAAATACACGTGCTTACGTATTCGGACCCGAAGATAATGGACTAAGATTTCTAAACTGGATATTTGTAAAGGATATATATAGATATATTTTATCCATGAATTGAATCCTATCTAGCATGTATTGCAGTTTTTTTTTTCACCACAAAACTCAAAATACGTTTAAATAACATACGTATTTAAACAAGATTCTGTATTGTGTCTTACTCAAAAGATTGACAGATAGTATTTCGTGATGTGTGGAGCAAGTGGGAACTTCAATATCCAATAATCGTCACGTTATAGTGTAGTAGGTAGTTGGAGCTCGTGGCTAAATAATGATAGCCGCTCAGTCGACACATTCCGAGATTCCTCTGTGGCCCGATAGCGCGTTAAACTGTTGATCCCGGCTGTCAGTTGTAGATGACAGTCGTTACAGGTAGGTAGTGTCCCGAAAATCCGACAGACAAGTCTTATTAAGGGGTATCGTATTACCCAGTACTAACTGGGTTGTGGATGTCAGATATACAGTCGCTCTATGTAAAAATGGTATTCAGCTGCATCCGGTAAGACTGGAAGCCGACTCCAAAATAGCGAGATGATCAATCGTCATCAGGTATTTTTTATTAAAATATTAATTGGTCCCCTACCAGGAGACCAATGGGCACCTATATAGGGGCCGAATCCACAACTTTTATGCTGGGGGACGAATTTTAGGGGACGAATGGGCTCTGACCCGTTATATTCACGGTAACCATGGTTACTCACAAACTTTCAATTTCATTTATTTTCGAACAACTGGACGTATTAAGGCACTATATATTGAAATTAGCAAAACATCTTGTTTCTTTTTACCGTGTCAATGAAAATCTAAATTGTGTCAGCCCATAATTTGGCAATGAGTTTAGTATTTTGAGTAGCAACCATAAGTTCTTAAGTATGCAAATAACAGGACAGGCAGCACATGATATCACGTGCTCCATCTATTTTGGGGTAATACCACATTTATACTCCAAGGTAGAGTCTATCCACAACAAGTTGAGGCCGGAGTCTCTGCGGCAGCAGGAGGCCCTGGTGCGGAGTTTATCCTGCACCATCTCCGCCAACATTCGTAAAAATAATTAAGAGTAGAGTCCATGAACCCACACCTGAACATTAACATCTTCCTTATCAGCATGCTTGCTATCTTTCACTCGGGTACGGGACTAAAGTTATCCCACATGTACTAACAGTACAAATAGTGTTTGCCAAATTGCATAGAAAACCGTTCAGTCATTAATGAGTGAAAGCATGACAAACAAACAAACTCACTTTCATATTCTTAATATTAGTTAGGATGCTGTCGTATAGGTATATCTTGAGTATTGTAAACTAGATGTTGCTCACAGCCGTCAGAGTAGAAAAGGAACATAGCACCGGGATAAAACATAGCCTATGTGTTTATCCAAATTTTATACTATCTCATCATCATTTGCTTAGCCATTTCTTAAGTTTGTTTATTTATTAAGGGGTAAGCTTCCTAACTATCAGGACGCTGCTGAATACCAATATTTTACATGGACCGACTAACTATCTGAACTCTGCAGCTCAGTTAGTACTGGGTAATATTTACTTATAAATGTAAGTTATAATAGGTTAAGGCACACACACATATTTTTCTAATACTCTCTCACACACTATCGTCTACATTTCGTTCTCATATCTCCTTTCGCAGGTCTGCTGGCAGAAATTTCTTAAGAAATAAGCAGCACCTTTGTACTCAAATTTTATATGTTTTTATCCTGTCTGATTTACTGTGTGTACATAAATAGTTAAATAAATAAATTACCTCTGGGTAAGACTGGTTGTCAGACATTCGGGACACTGGGTATCTATAACAACTGCCAAAGATCTACAAATGGCAGCCGGGGCCAACAGCTTAACGTTAACGTTCGTGTTACTTAACGGGCTTAGTGATTTCTATTAAATTAAAATATTTTAGAGGCAGATAGAATCGTGATATTTCGGAAAACTTCGAGCGTCGCTGCATTGATGCCGTCATTCATTTCGGTCTGAGGGGCAAAGCTACTCGGATATATGGAATGATTATATATGATTAGGCGAGGATTATGAAAGGGAAGGAGTTGATATATGTCCGAAGATATAAATGTTTTCGGAGTTACTCATGCCTAATTTGGGTGACTTTAATCGAAATCCGTTCAGAACTTTTGCGCGAAAGAGTAACAAACATCCGCACATCCTCACAAAATTTTGTCTTTATAACATTTAGTGTGATTAGAAGGATGAAAAAATGAGAGAGAAAAGATGAGAGTACCAATTATTATTCATACCGCCAGCCTGGGTTGCAGGTTTTTTGAAAGAGATATCGCGGCCCTGGAACATAAAGAGCAATAGAGGGAACATGGGTGGGTTTTAGTCAGTACAAGTTTGACAATCCCCCCCGCTCCGCCAAGAGCGGGGGAAGTTATTTGATGATTTCCCGTCCGCAACAAAAAAGTACCAATTCATACTATAACAGATAATTTATGATTAAATACCACATACTCGTAGTGTACGATATCTAGTTACATCATAGAATATTCCGTGAAATACGTTTGAGCGATGATAATTCAATCATCGAAACCTAATAGGCAGGGCAAACAGCTGCGGCTTCAGTCAACATCGTAATATAACGGCATTAAAGTGGTTTGATGGGAATACGGATTTATTCAAACATGGACCATCATTTTATCAGACATTCCTTTAATCTCTCTCGAACCGCAGTTGATGGATTCAACAATCATTACCTAACAATAATTAGGTAATTACTGTAGTTTTGTGTATTTTTAAGAGCGTTTATTTGTAAGAAAAGAAGCATAGAACACATTAGACTGTATTTTAGATTATCACTTTACCAATATGTCACTTAATAAAAATACCTATTCTCTGCTCCCATTTCTCATTTTATTTTTAAACGTTCGAATGAATGCCAGTGCAAACCAGCCTGCACGGTTTTTTGCGGATAGAAAATCATCAAATAACTTGGAGCGGGGGAGGAGTGTTAGACTTCTACTGACTAAAACCTTCCCATGTTCCTTCTTTTGCCCTTTATGTTCCGGGGCCGCAGTATCTCTTTCGAACAACACGCAACCCCGGAGCCTGCACGCTTTGAAGTTTTGTTAATGTTATTAAACCTCCACGGTACTTACAAGGAAAATATTTGGAAGTAAGTTTTTTTGCCGATGGGTTTTACAATTAGTTAAAAAGCATGTGTAAAGATTGATTATGAAATGTATCACTGACATTCGTTTCGCCGTTGAACAGTTTACAGACACAACAAGAGAAGAATGACGTGACCTAGTTCACAAGCATTGACATAACTAAAAAAACACATACTAAACCTGTATGCAGAATTTCAGATCAGTACGAAGGCTAGAAATGGGTTAAATTTTACTTCTATGACTCTTATACATAAATATTAAGTCAGTTATTACTTACAGGTGAATCTGATAAAACGTGTTAAATAGTAGTGACACTAAACTTAATAAATACCCAAATGGAGATTTAAATATTTTAGTAAAAAAACAAAACACAATCGGTGCCGTTAATCACGTCAATAAAATATTATCAGCTTGTCTTTCGATTTCCATTCTGTGTCGGCGGGTTGTTCGACAAGCCATGATGTTCCGCAGGTTGCCTAGACAGTCCGGCGCGGTGCTGCGCCCACGCATCCACGCACACTTGCTAATACACTATTTATAACGATTATTTATTGGCTCCATTCCATCAACATGCCTGTGTGAAAAGAATTAATGACGGCGGTGATAGATATAAAACAAATTCAAATTTTGATAACGATGGAGTCTGTTTTGGAAATGAACTTGACGGTTAAATACATTCAGAAGAGGAAACAATAATAAACATTAATATACTGGATGGATAGGACAAGGTTGCTACATAAATCTCTCGTCACCCGAAATTGGCAGCAACTCAGCCAGTAACACTTTAATCTTTAACAAATACTTCGATTACGATCGCCATTTATATTTATTAGGCTGGCAACACTGATTTATTATTCAGATGCTCTTAAAAGCCGCCATTATCACAGCTTACAGCACTACCGTAGTATCTATAGCCATAAAACTGTAATATACTGAACCGAGCTGCATTATATTCAAGGAGATTCAAAGTCCAATGGGAAGCCTTGAATTAATACAACTCTCGGCCACTATCAAAGCCATAGTGTATTTTGTTCAAGTGTTATAAGATACTTGTAATATTGTAAGGTACTTATCTGCGTCATCGATACGAGATACTTCATAGAATTATTATCGGATATACTTTTAATAGTATACAAATCGTTTACTCAAACGTTTTTTACATATTAATTAAACACTTAGAAGGAAACTAAACATTGCACGGGGTTTTCAACGAATTCTTTTTTTTCATGAGTGATGGCGATGATGAACTGCAAACATAGTCTATGCGAATATACTCGCCAGCGTATGTATATACATCAAGTAAAAAGTTGAAAGAAGAACTAAACAATATGAGGAATATAACTTGAACCTAAATGCAGTCAAACTAGTCAACTTTTTAAAGAAACAAAATATTAGAAATCAAAGCCAAATGCAAAATTTAAAGAGCTTTTAGCAGACCTTTTAGAGAACAATATCAAAAGGCGTAAATATGAAATGCTACAATTTAGTAAAGCTGAGGTTAAATCCTGAATAACGAGAGCGTGAATTTAAACCTCACCCGTTGTCTGGTCTATTGTGGTGGATTCACCCTAGCATATTTATTTGCTAAGCAGCACAACAGGAATCTTAAGACAAAATTATTCGGCGAAATGCTTAGAAAATTTACGACGAGATAATTCGAGAGAACAATCGTGTTTCCTTCTCGAATAAACTAATTTGGCTGAATAAACAGCTAAACAAGGCCGGTGTTAGCAAGTTCTACATCCAAGTAACACAATGGGGTGTAGCGCGGCTGAGGCAGGCAGGCTGCACGTTGCCCGCAGGCTCTCATAATAAAACCTCTTCATTGTGTTAAAGTTTGTACACACTTTGTTGCAGCTCTGGCGATTTAAAAGCGACTCGTGCACTTGGAGACTTGTGTAATTAAATAAGCAGTTAGGTACGTAGAGAAGGTGCTAACTGTTACACAAAGGGATCTCTTCAACAGATAATACACACAGTAAATGTTTGTACAGCATTATACATGGACCGACAATGTGTTCAAGCTCCATTCTGTACAATAAAACGTAATTCTTGCCCGTCTGCGCTGTACATATATGGGCGGGATCATTCGGTAACCACATCTTGTTAACGACTTAGATGCTGAGATTGGACTTAGTATGGAAAGTCACAGTAGTCGGCCAGTTTTTGGTCTGTTTTAACAATTCACTGCAATTTGCAACTTGGTTTTTTACTAGGAATAGCAGAAATTCAGACGAAATCGACATTACGTCTAATGTCTATTTTGTCTGAATTTTAATCGACAATAGTTTCTCAAGGAATTCCAATCACCAACTTGGTGATTAGATATTGGTTATAAACAGTAAACAATAAGATCACAGGACTAAATTAAGACACAAAGTTTACAGCCCCTAAAAGACAACCCAGCGCAAATTGCTTGTTTAGATAGATTGCTAAACATAGGTATCCTAACTTAGTGCCTATTAGTTTGAATTACCAAGTTACTGCTTAGTTCAATCAAGGCTTTGCGCCGGAGTTGTGAAGTTTGAACAACGGGCCGTTACTTGCAGCTGCTAATCTCTATATTCATTACAGTGTTGTTGGCAACGAGCTCGGCGCATTCCGTTTTACGTAAGTGTCCTTTGAAGTGTCATTTCACAGTGAAATTCGTTACGTTATCGTTATTGCTGCAACGATTTTCTTTTTTTATGTTCAGGATTTTTTTGTATTGATTTTGTTGCGATATCTGCAAAATTGTGCTAAGAGACTTGCACATATCGAAGTTGGGAATAAAGTGACATGAATACACGGGTTTTACTGGGTTCCAAATTACAATGACAACGCGTAGGACGTAAGGACAAACCTCCAAAGAGGTCAGAATTAAAACTTAGACCAAATTGAGAAGCCGGAAGCCATAGTTGAGTAACGGGAAGGTGATAGTAGAAAGAGTGTCCGAGCAAGCGCAGCCGAGCAATCAGCGACAATTTGCACTCCCACACTTCTCAACTTTCATATCTGGACGGAAGAGGCAATATTAAGTGATTAGGCTCTATCACCGGCCACACGTTGTGCCAGCCGAGCTGCCGCTGCGAGCCCGTGGGTGTACCCGCCGACCGGCATCTACTAGCCCGGAAGGGAAAGTAAAGGGACGAATTTATGATACCTCGTTTGAAGCATAAATTTACAAGCCAAATGTATTCTTATGAGAACAGCGATAAAGTGTCGACATGTGCTTTGTGTCTTAAAACGCACTTCTGTGAACATTTTGCTAAGAATGTACGAAGTGCACATTCTTGAGCACATGTTAAACAGTTGGAGTTCGCACCTGCAGCAATTCCATTTGAATATCATTGAAGATGGTTGACATACAATCCGTTTATTCGATGTCACATGCAATTAATAAATCTTCCCGCAACTGAGATGAATGTTAGTAACAATTTAGCGTGTGATAAATTATATGCGCCATATTTGCTTAATTTGTAAATGATGCAATCGCTTTAACTGCCTGAATATAATAATAAACACTGCTGGTTTCATGCACATGATCAATGTAACAAGAGTTTTGGGCAAAAAGAGAGCACCGCGTGAACTCTCCAGACGTAGGTCAAGACGCACGGGACAAATCTGAGGTACGTTAGCCGGATGGAGATAGATCGCCCGATCGTTCTCCCCAAATACCGGCAAGGACACTTCCATCTACATTTATTCCTACGAGTGATGCGAACAAATTGCCGACGTCCGGCGACCCACGTGCACCCACGCTAACATATGATATTTAGAACAAATCTTAGAAGGTGCATAGTGCATTGTACAAATTGTGGCTGTCGTCTGGTGTGTGCTATTGATTTATGGTCGATGTTAAGTAGGAGATAAGGACGGTACGATTCTATTTAGATGTTTTGCTCTACGCCGCAACAAGATGCTTCCGCGATTTTGAAATGCTGAAGTAGCTAGCGGTTGTTTGTCTTCTGTTTGAATATAGGAAGTGCTTTGGGAATAAATTGGTTAACAGTCTATCAGAACTTGTGAAGATTTCGTCTCTGTCCCAAAGAAGAAGACACCTGTCAGTTTGGAAGAAATCTACAAGAAATCTGAATTACTTCAAAAGTCCTAAATTTTGAACTTGATATACATACAATACGTACAAACTTACTACGAACAATGTAATTATTACATCCTGGCTTTTCTGCCCTTGTCCACTTCTTTTTGGATTTGCCACGACATGTTTCCATTTTCGATTCTTTATTGTCTTATCGCTTACAATATACGTATACTTACATACGGTTATTTACCATGTTTTGTTTATCCGCAACAGTGCCGAAATTCCACACGAAGTAAATATGCTGTTCAAGTTTTGTGAGTGTGTAAAATTCGTGAACGTCCTACGTTCAAAAGAGTTCATAGTGCAGATGAAGTCATCGCGTCTACGGCCTAGTTTTGTTTGAAGGGTATTTTTAATTGAACTTCATATTTAATATTGTATGAATGAGACAAATTTCATAGTTACTTAAATTGAGCATTTGAGGTCAAACACCAAACTCGTTTCAGAAGTATAAGTTCGTCTTTGAAGGTTTTTTACTATTAAAATACCAGCCTATAACTGTCCCACAGCTGGACAAAGGCCTCTTCTCAGACAGAGAAGTCACGGGCATTGATTACCACGCTTCCTCAAGACGGGTTGGCGATTACAGACTTATATTAATAAATTATAAGTCCAGGTCTCCTCACGATGTTTTCCTTCAACGATATCTGTGATGTCTTAGATAATTTATTAGAAAGCCAGATGAATTGAAAAAGTCACACTGGTACTTGCCCGAATTTGAACCCACAACCTCAACCATGAGAGTCGAAGCGTTTAACTTCATCACGACGTTACTTTACTATGTTACATTGACTATGGCTATGGTAATGTTTTTTTTTTTGTAATAATCCTCTTTACACAAACATTACTAACTTACTCATGTTATTAATAGCCATATAACAACAAACACATTACCGTGGCCGCTGGTCGCAGTACAGGAATAACCATTTGTGCGACCACCCCGCGTCATTAATATAACACAAATAGAAAGCGGCACATATCTCAAACGACCGGCTCTAGCCGCGATTATGCCACTAATCCTTCCTGGCTATAGATCAATTAAACTGCACTTTGTGTATGACTCGGGTATGTATGTCAATTGACAAGTGGCCAAAACAACATTGGAGAAAACGGACTCTCGCCTAAAGAAGTTGTCTTTCCCATTTTTTTTCGTGTAAATAACCTGTCGGAGTTTTATATAGCCCAAGGGCCTTTGACTTAGTTAATCTTTTACAAACTTACGCTAGACAAAACTGTTTGCTTCCTATATATCTTGTAAAATTGTGTGTGAAACGTGCAGCCTCAACCGCTGTTGTACATAAGCTAGGAAGTTCCCTACATAGCGTGTTCCCTACATATGGCAAAAAAATGTCCCATTTAAAACTTCCATAACTACTCGATCCATGTCATGTAAGATGGCTGATATCCTTACTAATATGTATTTTAAAACCAAAAGTGAGTTTGTTTGTTTGTTTGTAACGTCTTCACGCCTAAATGGCTAAACCGATTTTGATAAATTTTGGTACAGAGATTCATATTATAGAGACGGAGACGGATATAGGATTTTTTTTTCTAAAAAAAGTGAGAAATGAGGGAGAAAGAGGGAAGAAAAGGGAACTGTGTTACCCCGAAAATAACGCGAGCGAAGCCGCGGTCAAAAGCTAGTTTTTATTATATTTATATTTCGCGACTACGATGGTGGTGTCTTAAAAAAGTTTATATTTGTGGTCAGCTGAATCATATGCTCAAGTATGACCTTTTTGGTACACAATGGAGGAGGAAATTTTTAAAGTTCACCGCTAAATGGGTTAATTTTAGGGATGAAAGGGTTATATGGAAGTTCGTCATTTTCGTACGGCTTATGCCAATAAACTTTAATAAATTCCATAGTTTCTTGGCCTACGGCTTTGTGAGTTGGTTCCGGTTTCGATAAACGCGTATTCTAAACTGCGGATGCATGAGGAATGCACCAATTGGTTACTACTGGATATCCAATTGCCCACCAAATCAGGCAAGCGGTTTGAAAGAATACTTTTCTTAAAATTAACTAAGTGTTGGAAAACGCCATTGCGATTGGATAAGTTATTTCTTGATTTTCTTTGTTTTCCAATTAAGTTCTCAATACAACATCAATATTTTTATTGGAAAATGCATCGTTCCACAATAAAGGACACTTGTAGTTACTTATGAATCTTATATCATCCTTTCACCTACCTTTATCATCTTATTAAACAACACATCACGTTAGTGGAAAAAAAACTGCATAATTTCGTCTCTATGATATTTTATCATATTCTTTTTAAAGTAATTGTTTTGATTTCGTGATCCAAAAACATAGGGCTTACCCACGACGAATTTTTTCGAACTTCAAAAACAAAAAAAAGCGTGTCGATTATTTATGTGTATTTTTCTTATACACAGTAAACATTTCTTTCTCATCGAACCCCCACTTAATGAATTCGTTTAACATTTAACAAATTGTGCAAGTTACAAGTTTGTAGCGGTGGCCTGTGAGTCAGTCGGCATTCCTGACCTTATTGCATCATGGCGCTATCTGGCGGATAAGCGTTCATCGCTCCACGACTCAGGTATTACCGGGAGGAGTATTACGTCTTCATATAGATGAACACCGCCTCGACGCGGTACGGTCGGGATGAAAATGTTCTGCATTTATAGTCGAACATTTTGCACTTTACGGTGAGTATTATGGGTATATATTTGAAGGGAACCTTCAAAATGGTTCATCAATGAAATTAATGTTGACTCAGACGTTTTTAATCTTTTACTTGCCATTTTAGTGTCGCTATCTTTTGAATTCATTGAGTAATTCCATCAACAGTTTCCTAAGATAAAAATCAGTGTCAAATGAATAATTAAGATTTGACGACATAGGACGTTAATCTAAACATTTATTTATTGTGTTATCAGGCTGATCATATCTACCATTGTAAATCTCAGTTCACACGTGAAACCATGTTTCCCGAAATATATGCTACTAATAGATCCTCTTCAAAGTGCTTAAACATAACATTTTATAACTGTAATAAAATAAAGCCTTCTTTAACGGCACCTCACTGAATTCATTAATACATTAGAGAGTATTCACATAAAACTTTGTTCTTCGAAAGTACTTATAAGTATCTAGACGAAGTGCATTCCCAGGTGGTCGGGTGTCGAGTTACGATACCATGTACTCTACATAATAAAACAACTACTCTGCCAGACGTACCGTCGATCATCGTACACGTCGTCGGCGAAAAGCTACGGACTTAAATACCAACACTGAATTGCAAAGAAAGACTTCTGCGAACTTTAATGTACAAACACGAACAAGAATAAGGGAACTTTTGAGACGAACTCGTAGAAACTGGCTGCTGTGTAAGATTTGTAAGATTTACAACAGATATGAATCGTCTTTCCAACAAACTAAACATAGATACCTACATGCTATCAGCATTATATCTCCAGATATGATATGCACCGGGAGACTTTAAAAACCCCAAAGTGATGTAAAATTAGTTAAAAAGTAATTTCAGCTTTGATGAAGGAAATAAATAGATGTACTAGGTACAGTAAATATAAGCTGAATGAGCCCGAAAATGCACTCGTAATTGCGATAGTTCTCATTCTATTGGGCGCTCAGCGCGCAGCTTCCAATCTGTCTCGATTTCATAAGCGCCAGCAAATTGCAGCGTGCATGTGCCAACGCAAACGATATTCCAGACTGCGAGTCGTAGACTGTAATTAAGAACGTATTTTTATTCTGCTATATTTCTTATTTTGTCAATGGTACAATATATGTAGAAACGTAGAAAAATATGAACTTTTGAAGTTATAATAAGCAAGTTCTTTCATTAGTCTTATCAGAATCGAAATTTTATAGAGCGTAAACCAACATCTGTAAGAAGTTAAAGATTTGTCACCACTTCCAGAAATAAATAAAAATTCAACTGTTATATTAAAGCGTATCAACGTATCTTTAATTTAACTTTGATTCGCATTTTAATTAGAATATCAAATAAACAGTAACAATATAATTATAACTAAGAAAACTCAATCAAATCGTTGAATATGTGAAAAATTATTCCGCTTTATAAAAATAGTTCAAGAGTTTCCGCTGCCTGACATTAGTGTATGAAACGTTTAGTGATTGCAGGCGGATGATGAATTACACTAATTACCATCATTTATGCCTACCTGAACAGTTGCAGTTACCAACTAAATTACTATGTAAAACATCCACCCTGACGTGACTTTTTACTTTTACGTAAGCTTGTCGTCATTACCGCAAATTGGAAGCGCGTGGTCGCTTACTGCATGGTCATCCAATCTACTTTTTTCTTTGTTGTTAAGAAAATCTTGGAATTGGAAATTGCTAGTATTAACTTGGTATGTACTTGTAATAAAATGATTACAACCAATGAGATTTAAAAGAATTATAGAGCGAACATTGGGATATTCCCAATGTTCGATACAAAAATCTTTGGTACCGGAAACTTTCGGTATTGACACACGAAAGCTACCTGCGGGCAGGCTTGTGATACTAGACAGAACGATTTGTTACCAAGTAGTAACAAGTATTGGATTATTATTGTGTTCGTCTTGTCCCGCCTATCACTCGTAAATATAGTCTTTGATTACAACGTTTTATCATCGATGATAGCCACGAGCCACAATACATAGTCTACAAGGAAGACATATAGTATATCCGTTGGAACATACTATCTTTCCTGCCTTTCGTGTACGTCGAATTAACACATAATAACATTTTTTTTTTAGTTAAAGAAATATTTAAAAATGTAAACAATGAGGATTAAAACTTTATAAATAACTAGCTGTGCCCAGCGGTTTCACCCGCTGAGGTTTAGGGGTATGAAAAATAGATGTTAGCCGATTCTCAGACCTACCCAATATGTACCCAAATTTCATAAGAATCGGTCAAGCCGTTTCGGAGGAGTACGGTAACTAACATTGTGACACGGAAATTTTATATATTAGATTAGATAAAACTTGACGAAACGCTGCTCTGGCTCCGAATGTTGAGATAGATAAAGAAGGGTAGGTTACGTTGGGAAGTTCTACACAGCTGCTAATTTTATCTGAATCCTAGCATTATAATAGGTACCTCAATAAATTAACACATCACTATAAAACATAACAGTATCACTTACCAGTCCTGTAGCCAGCGTTCGAGAGATAAGTAGCGAAGGTGTTGGTCTCATGCGTGGCCTGCCACATCGGAGAAGAGCAGTTGTCATTATTGGTGTAAACGTTATGATTGTGCACGTACACGCCAGTCAGCAGAGAACTCCTGGGAAAGAGATGGCGATACATTAGCTGAAAGAGATGGCAATACCTGAGCAGAAAGTGGCAAGGATAGGCGAACGGAGATGGCAGATCGGGTAGACATGGTGGCGGCAAAAGTAGCAGGGTCACAACGCACTATTAGTACAGAGAAGTGGGGATTACTGCTACTGGGCACCAGAATAATAGAATAGAAACAAAAACTATCTTGACCTGGTTTGTGATTTGTCAGTAAAAGTGTAGTAGACTATTATATTAATTATTAATAGCCTTTAATTTTCTATTACACCATCTGAATTTATTACAGCCATAAAGGAAGTTACTATTAATCGACATAAACAACAACATAACAGGCTTTTCGCAACTGCCTTTAGTATAAACACTGACGGTGGGCAGCGTGAAAGCAGTCGCATTAGCCTCCAATTAGTAATATAGTTGTTGCAACCAGTTGCAATTGTAAACTGTCAGTCAGCCTAGAATTGCAGCAAGTAATTTCAGAGCAACCGATAATAGTGCGGGATCTATGTCATTTATATTCTAATGGCACTTAACTGAGTCGTTATTGGCTGAAAGGCGTCAATATTGAACGGAATTGCTTGCAGATTTTATCGCAATTGTCAATAAGAACTAGATCTGATGAGAAATATAAAGCTGGATATGAATTGTGAGCTATTATAGCTTTCTTAGAGGTGTCAAACTGATATTAGATTATCGTAAAAGGTTTGAGTGAAGTGTTAGAGTTGCAGTAAGTAACTGTACCTCGACGGGCAACACATGGGTGTTGTGGTGTAAGCATGACGGAACTCTGCTCCCGCGCTCCGCACGGCTTTCATAGTCCTCGGCATAAAGTTCAAGCTTCCAAGCTCCACATCCTGGTCATCGGTCAGGATCAAAATTATATTTGGTTTCCTCTCCCTTTGCTGTGGATACGGTATGTAGCCGCCAGTCTGCCATTTATTCGTCGACTTCAACTTCGATCTGGTCGAATTCTCCTTCACTGGCAGGCGTGGTCTCTCAGGTGCTTTGCTCTGAGGGATCGGCCTCCTTGCTGAGTTCCATGGCTTCTCCATGCTACTTCTGTTCCAGTGTTTCTCTGTCTTCCTTGATTTCTCATCCTTTCTCAAACTGTACGGTTCTATCGTCCTGTTGGCACTGTCTTCCAGTGAATGTGCGTCAGTTCCTTTCCGGCGGTCCCTTCTTATTTCATGTTCTCTGTCCCATCTGCGTCTGTCTCCGCGGTACCTCGAACTATTCTTGTGTCTTAGATTCCTCCTCTCGGGTATATCAGTAAGGGTCCCATTGAATGTTGTTCTGTTTCGATTGTTCTCTCTATTCCTCAATTCTCTGGATCTGGAAGTTTCTTCGTCTTCATACGAGTCTCGTCTTGCAGATACGAGTAAGAAATTCCATGTCAAGACTAGTGATATGAACTTTAAATTCATATTGGTTTATTGTTTCAAGTTAAGAATATAACTTTTTGGATGTGATATGTGTTATAGCTTTGTTTGTTAATCGATTACGTCGCCACATGAGTTATCGACTTGAAGGTTGGCCTCGGACACCGAGTCACCATTTTCGTACACCAACTGCAACAAAGGAGACAAAGAATTAGTCTATGAATATTCAACTAATGGAACACCGTAATGTGCAAGTCAAAATAATAAACCGCAATTAGCAAGTCATTGATTTAAAGTCAATTCAATAACTTCGGACGTTCATGTTATCTTGGCGAAGACGCCTATTCCGTGTTTTCTCTGGATGTTGAAATATGTTTCGCTTGCGCTGCAATCAATATTGAAGCATTTAATGGCATTCGACCAGGGCATCAATCCTGAGTTGCTTTTAACAGAATTGGACTTTTAGCGGTCGGGGCAACTGGATGAATGTTCAGCGCCATGCACAAGGTATTTTTTTTAAAAAAAGATGGTCAATCTGCGAGCATTGGTGATGCATAGGATTCCTAGAACTCTCATTAAAATGGCTGAAATTCTGCAGTCAGCTCATCAAATACCCGAGAATGTTAGTCATGGACTAGAAATGAATATTTGAACAGATAGCTAAAGTGCAATGCCGCTATAAACTAGTACTAAAATACGCGCTGAGTATTTATGGACAACATTAACATTTTGATAGAGAAGTTTAGTGCTTATAGACGAAATTATATTTGCAATATAAATATTTTTATTGTATTGTTTCTTGTCGTCTGTACGTGGCATGTCCATAAGCTAGGGACCCTGGATAATATATTAAAATGTAATTATATACTTTCGTAGGGTGTGTGGGTGTGTGTGAACCTAGAGATAAAAAAAGGTTTGTTTGTAGATATTATTATACATTGGCAGTATTCGTAGCGGGGAAAACAGATTCTAAAACATTAAATGTGTATTTATTTCCCAAAAAACTGTCTACAAAACAGAAAAAGTACCGTTCCTATCGGTTTTTCCGCGCTCAATGTTCATTAATTCGAAGGGCGCGTGCGGCTGACCGGGCGAGCGCGCGGGCACGCGGGCACGCGGGCGGCCGTCGCGTACGCCGCCCGTTCATCTTGATTTATATCCCCAGCCTAATTGATAGGGGACGAGATGCGATCGATGACGTCGCTCCACCCCGGTATATTGCCCCTCTACACTATTTATTATTCGATAGTTGGTCGCGCAGTTCGTAAAACAATTCAGTCTAAATGAGAATGGCTGTATTCACGTCCACGCGTGCGTTATATGTAGTCAGAACACTGAACGAGCGAGTTAAGTTGAAATACATGCATAATGTTGAAGAACTGGGTTTTAAGATGCCAACGATGTGAATACTTAGTGCAGTGTGAATGGTCTCGCGTTCCGCGCTCCACTGCAATGTAATTTTCAACATATGAAATTGTCATAAAGTAGATTTTCTCGGAAATGTAAATAAAGATTACGTGGCATATTTCTAGGCTTAGAAATTGTTCTGTGATACTGATGATTTGGAAGGTGCGGCGTAATTTGTAATCGTAAGCACAAAAACTATCAGCAGCTGTGATCGCAATTTAAAAATGTCGGTCGCGCAAGGGTACTCTAAATGCACAAAAGCTTCTTTATTTAATCAGACATCTAATTTTAAATGGCCCAATTATTATTATTAAACATTTATTTCAGTCCAGGACAAACATAAATTGTTAGTAACAATGCACTTAAAACTATGTTAAAATAGACAATCAAATTAAATCAAAACATGAAGCCTCAACAATATTTGCAGCATAAGGGACTCCCACCGATCAGTAAAAATACCAAGATACGGTATATCTTGAGGTAGCAGCCATGTTTCTTGGAGGGCAACTAAGTCCGCTGACTGGCATATAAGTTTAACTGCATCAACCGACCGTTTTATCGATTTGCAGTTGAAACTTACGAATTTTCTGATGTCATTATTGCTATCATCCATAATTATGTCACAATTGTTGCTTCAATATGCTGTTTTTAACATATAAGGCTCATTTACAAATCGGCGAAAGGTAATATCTTTAGGCCATAGGTTATTATCTAAAAATATGTCGAGTTTTGTTTTGGGAACATACAGCTTATAGGAATTGTAAGATTTTTCGGATTTTCTATTAATTTTGATTAGGGTTACATCTTCTTGAGTGTTGTCTTTTATATACGCTAAAATATCGCTCTCATTCGTTTGTTTATTTACATTTGATATAAATAATGGTATGTTAATGATAGCCGCTTTAAACTTTCCATCGGGACCGATATCAGCTTTACCAACCATAGAACTATGCTTCGTTTTCTTCTTCATCACTAGTTTCCATCCATCCCCTACTATTTCTTTACCTTCATTACTCGCCTTAACCGTTTCCGCCATAGTCTTGCGTTCAATAACTCGAGAAAGCGTTGTATGGTTATTGTTTACGTTCGAGTTAATGAGATTAGGGCTGTCCAACAAAAAGGTCGCATGCGATAGCAAAATTATAAATGTTGGCGAGTGTAGCAGTGGCCAGTGAGTGTCCGCGCGCCTCTCAGGATTACCCTCCATTTCCATTAATAATGAGTGTTCATACAAATTAGAACAAAGCCAACCCAGCTTAGCATCCCATTCAGCATTTTTATTCAGTTGACCTTTTCACCTGCGGTGTACAACGAATTAATTTATCTTCAGATAACATGTTCCATGTTTGCCGAAGCTTTAATTAACTTTATTCTGAACGTTTCACTTCTGTAAACTTTAGTGCCGACATTTTCGCTCAGCGTTTTCGATGTTTATGAGAAGAAAGCACGCAGAATTCAGCGCTACACCATTAATAGAACATTTCTATGTTTTGTTTTAGCAAACTGTACAATAACCTATAATATAATTTGAAAATAATATGCAAACGGTGATTGTTATGGGTCTGTTGATTTGATGTTTCGCCCACGTTTTAGAAACACAAACACAAACACTCGGTGTGTCGTTACGTGCGTGTTATGCGAAACATGTGCCGAATAATAATATTTATTAAGAATGGGAATGTAGCGGCTCGTTGGTTCCGCCCAAGCCCGCGAGACTAAGCTGCCAGTTTCAATTTTGGGATCAGGCGCGTTCAGAGGATTTTGTTCGCGTAGCTCGCAGCTGAAATACTTCGACGTCATGATAGGATTATTCGATACCTTTGTCTACTTTCCTCTTAGCGCAGGCTTATCTCGTATAACTAGTGGATCTTATGTCTATAGTAACAGCCCGATGGGGCGATATTCTTTTCATCCTAGATAAGTGTCTATTACCTACGATCTGCGAACCGGTTAAGCCTTCTCGTCTTCACCGTAATGTAGATAAGTTATCATAAAAACCTCCTTTAATGTTTTCATCGAGATCCTTGGGTTGCTTATTAGCAATTAATACTATGTTATCTTATATCGCAGCGTACTAATACTACAGCAATTTCAAACGGCATCATCGTTTCTAGTAAAACCGCTTTTTCATCTCATCTCATGAAGTAGTCTTTGAGTTTATTGACAAAACCGTTTAATTAAAACATGGGATAAACTTCATAATTACGTCCTGTTTGCCCTAAAATCGGAAAGTCGGATGTTGCACAAACATTGTTAATGAGCGCTTATAAATTAGAAGGTAATCAGCCGATCGGTAAAGTTCGCGCCAACCCTTCCCGACTTTTCATGTAGATCTTCGTAATGGCGCCGCGACAAACTTTATTCTTTACTTACTCTCTTGATAACATTAATTCCCTCATAAACTTGAAATGAGTGGGTTTTTTGCCGCTTATTTAATTACTGAGATAATATTATACTTTGAACATGATTAACGTTTTAATCTTTATTTACGTTTGTTTGGCGGGATTTTTTTGTCAGTTTACCGCCGCCATATTGCAATTAAACTGAAATTGAGCTTATTGAAAAATCAGCGAGAGGTAAATTTGAACGAATTGGTGTAATGCGAGTTATATTATTCAAATGCCTACGAACCCAACGACTGGTAACAACGATGACCTTTAAATAAATACTAGGCTGCAGATCACAAGTGCTAAAGTCTCAACAACTTTTACTTTTTAAGATTTTACACAAATGTTATAAGTAATAATATAAATAAGTATATAAAGCATAAATAAGAGTATATAAGTACCCATTCATTTGCATAAAAACACATATATTCGTCATATCTCATCTCAGGTCCATTTGAAAACCAGCGTCGGGCATTCGCTGCTCGGTATTTTGCTGAACTGGGAGACACACAATATTAGCTTTGCATTTTTTTTATCTTTGAAGTGTTAACATTTACCTAAGTTTTTATTTTTTGTAGTGTTTAAATTTAACTTATGTATAGTAATGTTGTGTATACTTGTGGCAAGTGCCAAATAAACTTGTTTTCTTTCATTCATTCTTCTAACAATGTTATCCACAATTTTCCCCTGTAATTGATTACTGAGAAGAAAGAGAATAAACATTGCCTCCGTCCCTAGATTCTGCAGTCAGACGTCCATGAAACTCCAGACCTCCTCAAAAGCTCATTATTCGTGAAGACTGAAGAACGAATGCATCCTCAATCCAAATTCATTTTACCGTCGTAAGTTTAAGTGCACTCGTTTAACTGTTCGTTAACGAGTCGCCGACAATACGTACCGACGAGGCGGTAACCATTGTTTCTCGATGGGAGGTACAGATAAAACTGAACGGACAAGTGGTCTGGAAACTTTAATTCTCGCTTTTTTAACACGCGACTTGTTAAAGCAGGTGTTGGTCAAGCTAAGATTTATGAATATTTTTAGGTATTAATCCAATTTGGCCAATGCAAGCGACGTGGTCGCCAAAAAAACGGACAAGAGCGAGTCAGACGGGCGCACCGAGGGTTCCGTACAAATTTGCGACATAAACAGCCATATCTTTTGACTGCGTAGACTTAAAGTTGATTTTTTCAAAACACAAAGTAATCACAGATTTCAGTATATGGTTTTAATTTTAACTCGATACATCCACGCGTTCTCGAGATCTTAGGTCTTGACAGACAGATGAACAACAAAGTAATCCAATAAGGGTTCCGTTTTTTCCTTTTGTGGTACAGAACTGTAAAAAAGTGACAAAAAGGGCGTTGGGTTAACGATAACTAACTAACGGTACTGACTCCTGGGATGTTAGGCAGTGGAAAAGGAACACCTATATCTACACAACAGCGGATGATTTCGGGCTCAAACCATGAAGATAAAATAGCGACTGCGTCATAGACTGGTTGCAAACGCGTGACTGTTGAGCATGGATCGATTCCCAGGTCGGGTAAAGTGTAATTGGGTTTTTCGGTTTTTCCATGTGGTATTTCTAAGTAGCAGTCACAGAGTCTGGAGTAGTACCAGATTAATGGCAACAGCCTTATCCCGTATCACAAGGTATTTAAACATAACTGGCAAAATGTGGATGTACTGATAGTGATTACAAATGTGTCAATATCGATTATGTTTAAATGCGAAAAAATTACTACAAACAAAGATAAACAATAGGATCCTCTGAATCCTGATATAATGATTTTCTTAAAGAAGTTTAACTGCATACAATTCATGAAGACACTGCAACGGAGATTCAAAACAAGATGAGGTTACTGAATGTGGCACACAACATTCGGTACCATCGTGTCTCTATGGAAACAAATAGGTACTGATGTTATCCGTATTATCCAGAATATCTAAGCGACAGAGACCTAATATTAGTTTACATCCACGGCAACGATAAATAAAGATATTACGAAATACATGCTGCAAACCGTTATGTCTGCCTGATATCGGAAATAGCTGAATGCAAATCGCCGCCAGCAGACACATTTATGGAGTATGCCTAGAAGTGTCGCACGTTTTAGCATTCCAACGATACCGTGACACATAATTCTAGGCTAAAAGCTACTCTATGCAATTAAGTGCAAATATGTAAAATGTTAATTAAGTGACACCTCTAGTTTGTAAGTGTTGCTTAAATAGTATCTTGTCTGTCTCACGAATATTCTCTAGGAATTGGGATATTTCAAGATGGCTGTTGGTATCTCGTCGAATAACTCTGAGTCAGGGTAAGTGCATTGTGAGAGAGTAAAGCCGAGGAACACCGAAGCTTGGTTGTTTCTCGCACATCCTGTTCCCCGAAGTGTTTTCACGAGAGCGCTCAGAAACTTTTAGGAGCTGGTTGCAGATGACGATTTATTAAAACCCTCTAACAAAATGTAATCTAATCCTAACACGTTTATCGATTCTAGTTTACCTACGTGTGTTTGACCATAATATTAGCTACACCACTTCAAAGTAAATATTAAAGAAGGAATCAAGAATCAACTTTTGATTGCGGGTTGTTCGAAAGAGATGCCGCGGCCCCGGAACATAAACGGCAAAAGTAGGAACATGGGTTGGTTTTAGTCAGTACAAGTCGGATTCTGCCCCCCTCGTCCTGGAGCAGGGGAAGTTATTTGATGATTACCAATCCACAAAAACAAAGAATCAACGTTTATAGCAAAATACTATTAGAGCACAGTAACATCGTACGCATAAACTATTTACTTAAGTATTGTATAGTAACATGACGTCTATCTTAGTTCTCGTCCCATAATATTGGATTGCCAACGCCCACTGCACTAAAGTATTGAAATCAGTTCGAGAATTCTTGAGCTGTTAACCAGTCAGTGATCATGTTCTAGTTCAAAATGTTAGCACATTAAAATGTATACGTAGTTTGTTCTCATTAGTACATGACATAAAATATTTACGATTGGTATTAAAAGTGATACTACTGGACTATATGTGGTTTATAAAGACCAGCCGAGGCGCCCGCGCCTGCGCCGGCGCACCGGTCCGTGTGAACCTCACACTCACAGTACTTTGAATAATCGAAATGGTATTAAACGGACATGTATTTTGAAGATTTTATTAATGGTTGTATGTGAAAAGGGCCGCATTCAATCGAGTTTTAATTTCGGAAATCGTATAATTTTATTTTTTAAGTTTTTGAGTTATGACTTTTATGAGCTATCACTATGTACAGGTTGATTTCGTTTTCTTAGATCGTTGCAAAGAAGCGGTAATTTTATTTAAAAAAGTACTCTTAAGTAACAGAACAAGACTCTATTGTCCTAGTTTAGTTGCAAACAAATTTCATTCTAAAATATTAAAAATACCGTTCAAAAAAGCCGCATGGTCCTCGTTATTAATTTAATTGTGACAGTATTCTTAAACATAATCCTTTCAGAACTAATAAGCCTAATTTATCGTTTGTCCAAAAATAATAGAGTTCTTCTACTTATCTCTCTCACTAATAGTCTATAAATATCCGCCGACAAACTGTTACTCAGTTTGGCGGGTTTACTAAATGTGCAACAATGCTGGTACAAAATAAAGGATATATTATTTAAAAAAAAAATGATTTTCATACGACATCATCTTGTAGGGGATACAATTGGCTTCATATGGTATCAGTCACGGTTTTCTTGCCTTCGCCCTAACAACATCTTCACCTGATATCTGAACAAGACATCGTTATAAAATTTTAATCGTGACCCTGCATTTATTTTTTACTAGATTTTGCCTGCGGCTTCGTTTGCGTTAAATTGCGTTAAGTTCCCCTTTCCTGATTTGCAGGTACTTGCTACCTGTAGGTTTTGTCCTTGCGCCTTATTGATTGTAACAGCAAAACTAAGTTTTCCCTTTTCTTCCCTCTCTCTCCCTCATTACTAATTTTTTTAAGCCTATGTCCATCTCCAGGGTTTCAACTATCTCTATACCAAAATTCAACAAAATCGGTTCGGCCATTTAGGCATGAACACGTAACAAACAAACAAACTCACTTTCGCGCACAGGAGGCTTACCATCAACTGTTATTGCGATTCAATTGATGAACTAAAATAAACTGTTTTGCTATTTCATACCACAATATCCTTAATACGATCCAGTTTAGGCAACGCCAAATCAAGTCGACAATTGCTTCGCAAACTGTTTTCGTTCATTCATTTTTCATACCATGACGTGACCTATCAACCTGAAAAGGATAGCTTATGTGTCAAAGTAACCAATTCAAAAAAAGTTGCTATTTCTTGGCGTGAAATGAGTCGTTTTGTTAATAACTTTATAAAAGTTGTGATAATATACGTAATTCAAGGTATTTCAGCCATTATTCGTATTACGTATTAATATAACTTCAAATAATACTAATAAAATTAAGTAAAGAACTCACAACAATTAAAAGAAGGATGGTCATTTCGTACTAGACTACGAAATGACCATGGCATGTTGGGACGCCATTGGCGTCCCAACATGCCGTATGTGTATATGAAAAATACCGGTATTTTTTAAGGTCTTAAAATACACAAGAAACATCTTTTTAAGTAGCCACAAAAAAAAGTTATCTATTTATTTTAGTTAGTAGAATAGTTGTTGACTGCAATTGAATACAATTAGTGTGCAGGCATTAAATCAACTAATATACTGATTTATATTACGGATTCTTGCCATAAAAAATAATAATGTAAGTTCAACGTTTTGTTCAACTACGTATAACAGAACGTCATTTGTCATCGACAGGTTACTTAGTCTGTGGACATCGATATGAAAAAATGGTTTATCTTAGGACATGAAAAAAAAGTCAAATCCAACTTCTATGGAAATTTGGCCATTGTTCTTTCAAAACTGCTGTCAAATCTGACAAGAGTGGAGGTGCGTTCCTAACTCGTCTTAATCAATTTACTTTAACAACAACAAGCAAACCTCTTATATTTCTTAATTAAATAATTATATAAACTACTATTATTTAATGAGTACTAAATATGGCATAATGCTATATAATTTGAAGCTAGAAAACGTAATTTGAAAATGTTTTTGTTGTAATTTTTATACAGATTAGGTTTCGAAACGCAACGCATATGGTGCGAGTAAAAGAGACAGACTTATGCAACGTCTGTATAGCGTCATCTCTTTCTCACACCGCGGACCACAGACAAATTTCGATCTCTCATTCAGTCCGTGAGAGATTCAAACGCCTGTCAGCTAAAGGCACTTCATGGTACGAATCTGCGCGATTTAGTTTAGGTACTTATACTGGATTGCATCGGAAGTGAATGGTTGACTAAAAGTTGATGGTAGGCCTACAGGTGAGGTAAACATATTATAGAGAAATGTCATTGTGTTATAGGATGTTTTAAATTTCATAAGGATCACCTTATACATATTAGGTTTTGTTTTAAGCTATCTCGTGCAACAAATTTTTAACAAATCATTTGTAACAAAATATGAGTAGTTTTGTAATAGTCATTTAATCTTGTATTTAATTTAATCAAACGAGATAATGAGTATTTTCTGTAGGACTGTCATGTTCTTTGTTTATATATTAACCTCGTGGGATTTATCTTTTGATATGCAACTCCTGTAACAGTATTATCTCTACTGATTAAGTCACCGTTCCCACCACAAAATGGATTAAATTCTTAACTATTTAGTCATCAAAGTAAATAACATTAAAATCTGTACTATTTTAATCAGTATCCATTATCAGACTTAGTTACCATATTTCTCAATATCCTTTATGCAAGTAAATCTTAATCCAATCTTTAGAGCTATTTATCCCTAACATATAATTCAGTTACCCACATTTATATTAAGATTATAATCAAGTAGACGTTTGTGTTGGGCATTACTGGGCAATAGTGGGCAATACTTTCAAATGTGCGAGCAATAAATAAGATTAGAGGCGTGGTCGTCAAAGGATATAAACTTTGCATAATTTGTTTGATTTAGTTGGTCTTATATTGTAAGTTATAAAATATTGATAGTGTAATCATGTACATATATTCGCCATTTGATTTGATTTACGAAGTAATAAGATCAACAAAAGACGTTGATTGTTGTATATTCATGAAGATATGCATAAAACATAGCGTGATTAGCATTATCATTTGATAGGAAAAGTCTATGCATTCCTAGTATTTTATTGAATCTACATATTCGTTTGGTTTTCCTGTTTCTGCAATTGAATGAAAAGTGAAAAAATAAGAGAATAATTATGGAAATTTGTGCATATTTTTTGCGTTCTGCCGTGGTTGTGTTTTGCACGATGACATGGATGCAAGCCTGGGCGTATTTAGGGATTTAACACTTTAAATTTTTGCACATTATTGAAATTCTTTCCAATGTAAGTCTAACGCAGACTTTCGATACACAAGTAACTTCCTATTTATCAATCAGTTGTGTTTAATTTTGATGTACAACAAAGTATTTTTGTTCTATTCTACTCTATTCTCAAGGGTAATCACTTCGTAGTATACGTAATAGGGTAGATTCCAGGGTCTAAGTAATTACATTCTATTTAGTCCGTCTTTAAGATTATTCAAAAATAAGGGACAAGTATTCTTAATTTGTAAATTAGAACAAAAATTAAGATATAGCCCATTAAAGTCACGAGTGACGTCACTCGTTGCGAAAAAATGCAGCAAAACGTGACGTTTCAGGTAACTAAAAAAAATACGTGTCCCTTATTTTTGAACAATCTAAAAGACTCACTAATATTTTTTTAAACTAGCCTATTATGACTGTTACATTAGTGTAGTGGTCGCTAGCGCAACTGCTGAGCATGAGGTCCTGGGTTCGATTCCCAGGCTGGGCAGAGTGGAATTGTGTCTATACATCAGGAATTTTTCAGTAGCAGCCACGGACTCTGAATTCGGGCCCGGTTGATGGCAGTATTACATGTCGACTATGTAGATGCAATGTGTAATACAATGAAAGCGCATGAAATACTTTCAAGATTATATTTTACTAGCTTCCGCCCGCGAATTCGTCCGCGTGGCATAGTTTCTTTGGGCTAACGCTAACTTTAACCCGCGTGATTATAAAAAAATATCTTTCTCTCCTCTTTTCTTCCCTCTTTCTCCCCTTTATCTCACTTTTTTTTTTTTAAATTTGCTTGTGTCCGTCTCCAGGGTCCCAACTATCTCTGTACCAAAACTCATCAAAATCGGGTTGGCCATTTAGGCGTGAAGACGTAAAAAACAAACTAACTCACTTTCGCTTTTATCATATTAGAAAGGATATCATATTTGACCGATACATCTCACACACTTTTTACGCCATTCTCTAGTTTTTTTTTTAGTAATAATTTAAACGACCTGAATATTGGAACGTAATGGCGAACCAGCCTGCATTCGGGTTTGGTTAAGGTATAAAACCTCTAACAGTACTTAAACATAACTGGCAAGTGTGTTAGATACCACTCTGCCTAACCTTTAGCGGATTACAAGTGTGATATTTTGTACGGAAATCATCAAAAATAACTGCTGTTAACAATAAACTCAAACTCATAGTTACTTCCGCAGATTTCAATATTGAAACCCCCAAAACGACGATGGGAACTCACTATTTATTACAATAATCTAAGACACATGTGTTTCAAAATATTCAACGTTTAATTAAAAACACATTGTTACTTATTATCCTTTAATTATCTGTCATGGCGTCCTTGTGTGGGACTCGTAAATATTATGGTGCTAAAATAATATTGCGTGTTATTATTATTGTTAAAGTGCAGGCATCATGGTCATTATGTGCAATTGCTGTTGTGTGATTGTGTCATCGTTGCAATTAGTATTTTTATGGTGTTTTTAATAACTGTATCCTGTAGACGCAACTGCGCTGACGCTAGGCGGGGTAATGTATTCCCGAATTTACCGTATGGCCACGAGTTACAGGAGTCATGCGGAACGACTGCAAAGAAAACATAAAAGTTACTAGCTTTTACACGCCGTTTTTTTTTGGGGTGAGAAATCATCAAATAACTTCCACCGCTCTGGGCGGAGCGGGGGGGAGTGTCAGACTTTTACTGACTAAAACCCACCCATGTTCCTTCTATTGCCCTTTGCGTTCCGGGGCCGCGGTATCTCTTTCGAACAACCCGCAGCCCCGGCAGGCGGAGGCCCTGGCAAGCCCCTCTGCTTTGCTCTTTGATCTCTTTGAGGCGCGCGTGAAACACTAACGCGCCGTCGACACGGCCCGTCGTCAATAGACGGCCGGACGGTGAGCTACCCATTGCTCACCGTCCACAGGCCCGCATCTAGGGAGTCGTCTCGCGGCGCCCGACGTCCGCGCCCGCGGCTTCGCTCGCGTTAAATTCGGGGTATCACAGTTCCCCTTTCCTGATTTGCAGGTACCTGCTACCTGTAGTTTTTGCCTTTGCGCCTTATTTATTGTAATAGCAAAGCTAATTTTTCCCTTTTCTTCCCTCTTTCTCTCTCATTAATCACTTTAAAAAAAAATTGCCAATGTCCATCTCCAGGGTCTCAACTATCTATGTACCAAAATTCATCAAAATCGGTTTAGCCATTTAGGCGTGAAGACGTAACAATCAAACAAACTCACTTTCGTTTATATAATATAATATTAATAAGGATAGTATCAGGCCTTACTTTGCGGTAACCCATATGACAGTAAAGATGATGCAAATTATTGTTATACTGTGTTAATTTTGCAAAGAACCTTGTTGGAGCAGCCGCTAATTTCTACAGTGTTTGCAATGTGGAATCCCCACATTGCAAACACTGTAGAAATTACCACCTAGTTCGATAGACACCGCTCTGGAAAATTGATATTTTTCTATGAGAGAATTCCTGAAAGACTAGATGTTTTTATAACAATATGCTTTTGTAAACCAATGAGAAATGCGAAACACACGTATATTTTTTTATTAGTTTTAGGGTACCTACTGTACCTGAAAAGGAAAAAGGAACCCTTATTGGTCACTTTGTTGTCCGTCTGCCTGGCTGTCTGTCTGTCAAAACCCTTTATCTCGGGAACGCTTGAAGGTATCGAGTTGAAATTAAAATCAAATCAGTGGTCCTTTTGTGCTGTGAAAAAATCAACCCTCTAAGTCTAAGCAGTCAAAAGATTTGACCGTTTATGTCGCAAGTTTGTACGGAACCCTCGGGTGTGCGAGTCCGACTCTCACTTGCCAGCTTTTTTTCAATAGCCAAAAACGTTGTACATTAGAAATATAGTTGAGTTTGAACATGTTGAAAAAACCAAGGCGTAAATTTCGGGCAATTTGCATAACTTCAAGAAGAAAACTTCGGTGACTTACCTAGTTGTGTTTACAAAGATATTTTCACGCCCAATCTAAGGTCAGAGACCTCCCTGCGTGTGCTCCTACGTTAGGTGTGGCGCTTGAACTAATTAGAACTATCAGTCAAGTGCTAACACTCAATGTACCTATCGTATTAAATTCACAGCTGCCTTTTGATGTCAATCAAATTATATCAATAAGGCGATTTGTAACCACTAATTTAATTGACACCCTAACATTTCAAGCCTTAAATAGAGTTCAGATTCAGATATTTCTTGATCACTAATAATAGCCGCTGGCAATGGGTCGGCTCAAGGCTCAAAGATAATAGATGGCCCATTAAAGTAACACGTTGGAAAACGCCACCAGGAAAAAGAAATGTCGGCAGACCATCTAAACGGTGGACTGATGATATTATCCAAAAAGCAGGGCAAAACTGGATGACCCTTGCTAAACAGAGAGATGTCTTGAAGGTGAAAGTGGAAGCCATTACCCATATGGAATCCGCATTCCAGGAGCAATAACCAACATCAATTTATATTGCTTTTTTAGTTACAATGGAAAATTAATACTAGATAAAAAATGTGAGAAATCATCAAACTAATAATTAAAAATGCATATAATAAAAAAGCAAAATATTCCAAATAACGTTTCTATAAAAGTTTTTCTTGTTAGAGATCGATTATTTTAAATACTAATCTTATATTCACAAAAAATATAAAATTGTTTATGATAAGAATTTAAAACGAATTCTAAAATTCCAATTTTAATTTTCAACAAACACTGACTTTAGTTTTTTTATGTTTTAAGAAACGTTATTATGAGGGCAACAGTATCTAGCATTAAATATTCCTTTACTATTTCAAACCTAAGCTTAAAGACAAGTTTAAAACATGCTCAAATTGTTTCAGAGCAGCATCAAACACTTGAAACATAACACAGACGTGCTACAAGCTTCTCATTACACATAATATCATATAACCATTATAAAAATTTCATCATACAACTCGTAAAAATTATGTCTCTTAAATAGGGTTACCATCAGTCCGGATGCGACCTGCATTAATAGCTGATCATCATTTATCTGGAGTTTTTGACATAAGAGATTTTTATAAACTAAAAAAAACCGGTCAAGAGCGAGTTAGAATCGCGCACCGAGGATTCCGTACAAACTTGAGACATAATCGGCCATATCTTTTGACTGCGTAGATTTAAAGGGTTGATTTCACAGCACAAAGGGACCGCAAACTTGAGTATATGGTTTCAATTTCAACTCGATACCTTTACGGGTTCTCGAGATACAGGGAATTGACAGACAGACAGACATACAGATGGACAACAAAGTGATCCAATAAGGGTTCCGTCTTTCTTTTTGAGGTACGGAACCCTAAAAAGGTGATTACTAAAAAAATTAAGTTAAAATCTACAGAGTGCTTTACAAATGTCCAGTTTGTTGTCAGGACTTTTTCAATTTCAAACGGGTAACCCTAACGCAACTATCAATGTCAAGTGGCCGAACGCACCACAATCTTAAACTGATTGGTAATGACGTGCACACTCGTTTAAGGTATATTTACGAGCCTCGTGTGCACTCGCCTTGTCGCTAACATTGTATATCATTGGCCTTATTGGTTTTGTCGTTTACTATTGCTGCGGTAATTGACCAATCATGGCTTCATAAGTTTTATTATGCATGGCTGTGGATCTTGTTCGCACACAAACAAGCTTTGACCACCCACTAGATAGAACCAATTATTGTTGTAGTTTCAGTAAATCTTGTTTTCATCATTGTCGTCCATCTTTAATAGCTAAGAATCAGTCAATTGATCATTGCCATCCTAACCTCCGTTATCTAGACAAATAGATACCGAACGTTTCGCATTGCGCAATAACTAACTTTAACAGAAAATAAAAACTCGTAACTGAATAAAACCTTTTACATTTTTATCCTTTTTGTGTGCAATATCTAGTATCGCCGCACAAAAAATATGAGCGAGCTTTTGTGAAAAAGCTTTTCAGAGTAGAAAACACTGCACAATATTCCAACGTAAATTGAATAATAAAACGCATTTTAGTGTAGAAGTATTTTTTTAACTGCATATGAGATGTGGGTCTTGAAATTCTGGCGTGAGGCGAGAGTTTCATTAGACGTAACGTACCCGGTACGCTGAGCCATTGAGCGCGATAACTGCGCTGTAAATGAGCTAATCCTCGTCCAGCAACAAATAGAGCTGCAGCCGGTAAAGCGCGGTAAACACACAACGGTCGGTTAGCGCACTAATAACTCACCGCAGTGCATTCTGCCTTATTACACGACCCGGTAAATGGGAGTATTTTTACCTTAATATTTTTGATGAAAAGATTTCGTTGTTGTTTATGTGTTACGCTCTGGAAAATGCTATTTTACCCGAATGCGCGACAGCAAAGTCATGTTTTTGTTGTATTATGCTGCTTACCATATTTTTCATCTGTACTACTCTTTGTTTTTATAAAAAGAAAAAGGTAAGATTTAGTAATATAAGTAGGTAGGTACCTACTTCATTAAACCTTTTAAAAATATTTTAAGTTGAAATCCTATCCATTATTTCAACTTTACCTTGAGCTGGCTCTTACGTTACAAGCTTATGAAGAGGCCACTTGACCTAAACAAACATGTTTACATAACTTTACAATAGACTCATTCCATTAAAAACAGAGATGAAATCTAGAATATCTTGAAAAACATTACTAAGAATCTGCTGATGCGTTGAGATATTCTGTTAATGTTACAATGGTCGGTGATAATGAAAGCAAACTGGTTGCGCACCTGACAGGCCACCGGCAGCCGATGCGGCGGGCGCGGGTTTCGCCTTACAAGAACAACACGGACAAGTTAGTACATGGAGTGGTCGATGTGGTCATGCGCGTATTTACAAAACAATCTTTTAATCGATTCAATTAGGCAACATGCTATCAGGCCCACCGCAAACCAAACACACTTTTAAACACAAACTGAAGGATTTTGATAGAAAATTTGTATCAATTGTTTTTACAAAAGCTCTTCAACTGCCTTGTTGAATTCTGTTGAATTTTACCATTAAAATGAAAGACATTGCGATTGTAAGTGCCTTACAAATTATCCCTCATATTTAGATTGGGGACTGTCACAATTGGGAGCGTAGGTATGAGTATTTTAGCCTATGAATGAATAAAAGGCTAAAATAACCGTTTTTTACCTCTGCAACAGAAGTTAAAAAAATGTGTAAAATAAAACGAGATCTTGGCGGATACTAACTGAAAACACTGTATGCAAAACACTTTACCAGCTCTAAAACAAGCTCCGTGTTTCTCACTTTTCGCTTAGTAACTGATATCTAGATTCGCAACACCATCATAAACATTATCTCTCCATTAGCTGCCCACTCCGTGAGTGACACCGTCAACTGCGCAGACGCAACGTCGTCTATGAGTTTCATTTTCATTGAGTCATCTTTAATTAACGACTCGTATTGAGCACAATCATGCCTGATGGACATTACTATTGGAATGAATGAGATATCCAACTTGTATGGATTTTTATGGAAGATTGCATTTGAGATTGTATTTTACCATTCATGGAGTTAGTAGGCAACTGCAAATTGCATCTTTTAAACTTAAAGACTATATTTATGATCTGACATAAGTCTATCTATAGAGATAGAGGGTACCAAGTGAAGGTATACAATACTGTTTTTGCCAGATGATCTACGATGCTTCCGTATTGCGTATTTTATCGCCGCAGAAATCGAAAGCCAGTTTGCCGATTTTTTGTTAATTTATTTATAAACACGCTACAAAAACAGGTGGCAGACATGACATATAATAATATGTATGTCTTTTGTATTGTAAAACGGAAAGATGCTCCTCCACTTTAAAGTTGATTGAAAAGAAAGAGTTGAGTTGCACGGAATTTCATGAAGTTTTGTGATCAACGACGGGCGCTTTTGTTGCATTGAAAACGGCCATATTAAATAATTTTTAATCTGTCCGATTTAATGCACGAAAAGCATTTTTATTATTTTTTCATCCATTGCCTATTTAAGTACCTTGGTAGGCAATGGATAAACATGTAATATTTCACACAAATACCGTGTGTGTTTGTGTGCTACACATTTCTAGTATACATGGCCTCACTTTGTATGAACTTTCTGTACAATGGGAGATCCACATAAACTGGTTTTGTATAGCTGATTGTTTGCCGTGCGTACTTAGGTAAGTACTAAACTACGCTGTGTGACTTGTGAAGTTGTAACTAAACTTAGTTATTATCTCCTAGCCAGGTAGTTATTAGTACCGCAACTTGTACTAAAGATAGAGATCATGAACAAGCCTACAACTTAATCCAAGCTGAATTATGTTGTCTGTGTCTTTTCTGCCGTTTAAGTTTATTTAAGTGCTAACATTATAGTTATTTAAGTCTCTGGTGTTAAACGTTTACACCTACTTGACATATTCATTATAATAATAGGCCTATTATTGACAAATGATAGGTTTTGTAAGTAACCAATTACTATCTAAAAAATACATTTACCTGCATGGAAATTGACGTGAAACGTTCTGTTTGATGATAAGTAACTCAACTTGAAACTCATTGCATTTGTTTCAAAATAGCTGTTGCTCACTCTTTCATCGTGTGGACGCCGAAATTAATTCCAAGGTAACATAGTACTAGTACCAGGGTTAAAAGTAGTCTGTGTTAATCCAGGTTATACACTCATCAATCAGTAGTTTTTGCTCGTAAGTGTAACAAACATCCATACAAATCCTTAAACGCACGGCATGGCAAGGTTGGCGCAGTTGGCTAAGCGATCGCCTGCTGCACTGCGTGTTGCGGTTTCGATTCCAACACGGAACAAATATTTGTATGACCTGCAGATAGTTGTTTCGGGTCTGGCTGTTTATATAGGTAAGTGAAATAATGTGGGGGGCAAGGTTTAAAAAAAAATCTTTCGCATTTATAGTATGAGGAAAGTAGGATGTATAGTATAAGTACCTACCTAGCCAAAAATAAACTACTTACAATCCAGGCACAGGCATAATCACTGTGAACAGATTATACATAGTTGCCCAATCCAAACCGTAGATCCCATAGAGAAGAATGGGTAAACTTCGTGGTCACTATTTTAAACATGAACCGTGCAAATTACTTTGGCATAATGTATATATTTCTGACTTAGTTAACCTTACTTTTCGTGACAAAGTTTTCGTCGTAGTAGCTTTGATGGGATACAATTTTGAACGCAAAAAGTATTGAAGGAAATGGGAACAAATCGTGACTACCTCTTTACGGAAACTGTACCATGGCTAACGAGGACTGCAATGTGACATACATTGATGGACAAGAACACTAGTTTGATGCACTTGTCTACAAACGAAGTAATGGATACTGAATAAATATTGTGTAAAGAAACCATGAGGTACATATACGTATGAAGAATACAGTTTTATGGAAACGGCTTCAGTCATGTAGGTTAAATATGCATTGTAAATTATGCCGAGTTGTGATATGAACTCAAGACAAAATGTTAATACAATGTGCATGTATCTGACTGAAATAAGGACAAGATTACACAATGAACTGCGAGGTAAAATATAAATTATGACAATAATATAATATTACATCTGTTTTATTTTAACACAGTGCCTCGTGCAACCTACGGGGAAACAGGGGTTTGAACCTACACATTTCTAAAAGTACAGCATGTTACAGCATCCACTTCGCTTAACTACCCCGACCATAAATGCAAGACCACATTGCAATAGACAAACAATTATTGACGTTGCTCAAAAGGCGCTATGCTGAAGGCCTGGGCTGGCCAGCTTGAGCTGTGGGAAACAAACCACTAACCCAGCCAGAAGGCGTCGCACACCTAGTATAAGCTTGCTAGACAAAATATCTAGCTGTGGTTTACAATTATTGAAGGCGTACCTACAAGACCTGAAACCCTGCCTACAAAACTAGGAATACCTGTGACTTAGGAGACAGTGTTCTACTGCCACTTAAATACTATAAACCCTTATGAAAATCAAGATTAACGGCTAGTAAGCTGATATAACTAGATATGATATAGATAAAGAATAAACCAATTAAAGGAAACATTAAATTAAAATTAAAATGACTGTGTGATTGATCTTGTTTGTGTGACTGGGTAATGTGCGTGTTGTGAGTGTCGTGTAGGTGTGTATGTGTGATTGAAAATCAAAGACTAATGATCCATCAAGCCTTTTTATTGCGGATCGAAAATCATCAGAGTGTCAGACTTGTACTGACTAAAACCTACCCATGTTTCTTCTATTGACCTTTATGTTCCGGACCGCGGTATCTCTTACGAACAACCCGAACCCCGGAACAACCCGCAACCCCGGGTCCATCAAGCCTTAAATCGAAATGACTGGAACGAAGTCATGGGGAAAGATTACCCACAGCATTGGCATAACAAAGTCTAAAGTAGGTACCACCTTAGAACGACCGAGGGAGCAATACATGCAACAACATCGTTGTCTACCTTTTACGAACAACGAAATTAGTCACTTGTCCAGGTTTGAAAATACGTGCCACTACAGATATCCATAGTTTATCCTATTTGTATTCCAAAAGCCCTGTCGACAGACATTTACGTCAGCCCTAACAACCAACGCCTAGTTTAATTCTCACGAAATACAGTTCACTTAGATCTGTTTTAAAGCGAATTCCGTTTGTAATCTAAAACTAATTCGTCATTGCGTTTGTTTCAAAGCGAATGTTTCCAGCGATATATTCCAGTTTGCACAGACTGCTACAAAAGGAGCTTTGACATTTATATTAGCTTAGGACGGGCTCTGCGCCAACATTTTGTCAGATAGATATTTGTACCAACTAATAAAGCCCCATTTCACTAAAACTAATCCTTTTTATTAAACTGTCGGAATTTCATCCCTCGGCGGTGAACAGAGCATAGAAAATTCAATAGTGGGTTTTTATTTAGGCGTCGTTTTAGACACCGCCTAAGAGAGAACAGACAGAACACTTCTATGTTTTAGTGCAAAGTGATCAAGGGTGAGGGGCACGCGTCTTGGCAAGTTTTGATGCGGATAAAGAGGTGTCATAATATCTTTAGTATCGGAATTTCCAACTGGGTCGTACCGTTGAAACTAAACGTTTGAATATATTTAAGGCGCGGTAAGAAGCTAATCTTTAGGTATTCGCGGAGGTGACGCTAGCTGCAGACTGGGCGTGGACTGACACAAGTATACGACAGTAGTGCAAAAGTCGAAAGAATAGAAATAAGGTCGAAAATATTTCGGAGTTTAATTTATTTGAATATGGATGGTATTTAAAAGTACCTACTTCAATTTATTCCCATTTCGTTTACCTAATTTTGCCTGTGTTGCACCAAATATACTGAATGTGCACCAAAATATGTTAATTAAAATATGTCATAACGAGCATCAGCGCACTACAATAAAAAATTGTTATATCTTTATCCATTTTCTATTAATGCAAGTCGTTACTGGCGTAGAGGGTCACAGTTTTAAGCTAACCTAACCTACGCATTTTTTTAACATTCAGGAAAGAATATTTGGTGCACGATCAGTATTTTTGGTGAACACAAAAATATTATCCATAAAATAATAGGTATGGCTTTCTGTAATTATGCAGTTGGTGTTCTTATTGTTAAATAAACAAATTTAACTAGTTTTTTTCAAGCTTATTCCTTCTCCTCCGTATGTGAAGTGACCTTTGCCTGATATTCGGGACCTTACAGTCAATAAAAAGCTTTTTTCAAGAAATATTATACTTAATGAAGAACTTGCTGGCGCCCGCGGCTTCCACAACGTGATATCGAAAAAATAAGTTCATAATCAGCCTCTGTGCCCTGTGCTCTGTGTTGCGGGTTGTTCGATAGAGATACCGCGGCCCCGGAACGCAAGGGCAATAGAAAGAAGGAAGGAACATGGCTGGGTTTTAGTCAGTAAAAGTCTGACTCTCCCCCCCGCTCCGCCCAGAGCGGGGGAAGTTATTTGATGATATCCCACCCAAAAAAAAAGCCTCTGTGCCAAATTTAATCAAGATCCGTTCAGTCATTTTGACGTGAAAGAGTAACATACATCCATACATCCATCCATCCTTACAAACATTCGCATTTATAATATTAGTAAGAAAATTATAAGTAGGTATACAATAGCTTTAAACAAATGCAAAATATGAGAAATAAATCAGCACATCATAAATTCAAAACACGGTACCGACTGAATACCGTTGAAAGTCCTAAATAGTTATAATTACAGTTTCGAGCTGACCATACCAATTAAGAAATGTCAATCTCAATTAAACAGGAATTCAGAATGGCTGTTGGTTAATTTTGGTAGTTCAGTTGTAGATACAATCGGCGAAAACCGTCAAAAAGCGAGTTGGACTCGCACAGCAAGGGTTCCGTACAAACTTGCGAAATAAACGGCCATACCTTTTGACTCAGTACATTTAGAGGGTTGATTTTCACAGTTTCAAGGAACTATAGATTTGAGTATATGGTTTTAATTTCAACTCGAATCCTTCACGCGTTGCTGAGCTAAAGGGTCTTGACAGATAGATAAACGGACAACTAAGTGATCCCAGAAGTGATCCTCTTTTCTTTTTAAGGTACAAAACCCTGAAAACCTAAATATTGATTGGGTTTTAAATCATTAACTAATGAGCCGGTCTAGCTAGCTACACTTCAAGTGAAATTATCTAAGAAAACTAAGGGAATGGGAATATCCTTACTAATATTATGAAAGTGAGTTTGTTTGTTTGTTTGTTACCTCTTCACGCCTAAATGGCTAAACCGATTTTAATGAATTTTGGTACAGATATAGTTGGGACCTGGAGACGGACATAAGCTATTTTTTTTAAAAAAAGAGTGAAAAATGAGGGAACAAAAGGGAAAACTTAGCATTGCTATTACAATAAATAAGGCGCTAGGGCAAAAACTACAGGTGGCAGGTACCTGCAAACCAGGAAAGGAAAACTGTCTTATCCCGAATTTAACGCGGGCGAAAGCTATATAGTAATATTATAAAAGCGAAAGTGAGTTTGTTTGTTTGTTACGTCTTCACGCCTAAACGACCAAACTGATTTTGATGAATTTTGTTAATTTTGTGAATTTTGTTTTGTTAGTTGGGACCCTGGAGACAGACATTGGCAATTTTTTTAAAGTGAGATATGGGGAGAAAGAGAAGAAAAGAGGAGAGGAGAGAAAAATATATTGTTTCGATCATCACGCGGGTTAAAGTTAGCGTTGGCCCAAAGTAACTATGCCACGCGGATGAAGTCGCGGGCGGAAGCTAGTTTAGTATAATATTACTATAAAAATATTGTTTAAGAACAACTAAATACAACTTTTTTATTAGGTAGGTATTTGGGCAAACAACACTGTTCTCAAAAACTACAACATCACACAAACAAATCAAGATACCACCTCCAAACACTATGCTGCCACTGAGAACTTCCTGATAGTAAAACTTAACAAATTTGCCCGACCCGGAACCGAAACTAGAACCTCAAGCTTAGCAGTCGCCTTGCAACCACTCAACCAACGAGGATTTTTGACAAGTCACGTTATAAATGTCAAGTTTGTAAACAATGATATCTACTTACTGAAAGGTACAAAGGTATACTTTATTCTAAATAGTTTCCCAAATAAATGTAATGGATAATCTTCCCAGACTTCAGTAATATCTAGTAATTAAAATCGTTTCAAAGCCCGGAATGCCTCAATAATGAGACAAGCGCGCGAAGTGACTGTAATAACGCACGATTTATGTTGAACTCCATGAAAGTCCCTGCAATTCATTACAACAGCTGCTCATTACGATTTTCGAGGAAATTATCAAACTTCAGACGAAATGTAATAGTCGAAGGGAACTGGCGCTTCATTATGCACCGTTCACAGGATTTTACTTAATTTCATTTTCAAAATGGCGAAAATTGGTTAACTGCTTCCCATATTTCAAATAAATGTTTGAACATCTAGGACCTAGGTATTATATACTAACTACCTGTGTCCCGTGGTTTCACCCGCATAAACCTGGAAAACCTGTAAGCTATGTGTTAAGTCAGGGTATAAGCTATCTACGAGCCAAATTTCATTCAAATCGGTCCAGACGTGAAGAAGTAACAAACACACACACAATTACAAACATTCACCTTCATAACATTAGTGTGTTTGTTGTATTGTTGTAGTGGTCGGAAATGCATTGTCTGGTTGTAGATGGATTCCCAGCCAGGTCGTGTTATTTGGGTTTGGTTTTTCCATGATCGCAATCCTCAGTAGCAACCAGAGTCAGGATTTGTGCACGGTTGATGGTAATAGGCCACCTATTACATGGGACTTAAATATAACTGGCAAAATGTTGTTGTACTACTAATAGTACAACAACATTTTAATGTACAGACGCCAGCAGGTCAAGCTACCCGAAACTGTAAATTTTTCCCAACGAACCTTGAACCTAATACTTTAGAAATAAAGTCGAAAATCTATCAAAGAAATCTGACAGATTGTAGTAGCTTGATGTGCAGGCGTCTGTACCTAAGTACATCTATGCCTAACCGTTCGGAGATTACAGGCGTTATGATATTAAGAACAATCAAAACACAGTTTCAGTGATGATGATTATTAAATAGTGATCTGGATCCTCCTTTGAAATTATTATGCAGCTAATACAAAATGTCTCTAAACAGGTCTCGACTAAATGGTTTCAAGTTGGTTCGAACATATAACACGACGCACCTTAACACTATGTTCACTAGCTCACCTAAATCGTAAAGCTATAAAAATATCTCATCTATTTCACGGCCAGGCATTTAAGTATGTCTGAAATGTCTAGAACATACTACGCCGTACTTGAAGCTTTAATCATCACAATAAAACAAAAAACAATGTGAACAAATCTCCAACATGTAAACACAGTTTGTTTGTCCATTCCCACGGTATACGCGCGCGCAGGCCACATGGCGTCTAGCGCCACAGCTAGATCTAGGATACTAACAAAAATCACATTATTATAATCTTTATGTGAGCTTCGAGCCGTTTTGAATCGTTTAATAATAAAACATAGAGATTAAATCTTGCCAACGTAAATAAAACGTCCATTATATTGACACAGTTGGGTGGCAACTCCGGCAATACTGGAGCCGCACGTCATGCGCGCCACAGACTAAACAATAATGGGACTACTATGCACGCTAATTTGTTTGTTTTTACTGGCTTTGTTTTATCATGGACGACCTGAAATACTGGCTAATAGTTCCGGCTAGCCTAACTAGACATAGACATACCTACCTACATTAATGTAAACGGGGCGGCAACATAGCCACACACATTACCCAAAACTAAAGAAAAATAACGTACATAATATTATTATCACTGTTTAATCTTGTCTACGACGTAGCCTCCGTAGTTGCCTGGATTGTAAATAAACCGAGTGTAATTATTTCGAAGCCATCAAATTATATTAAAGGCGAATAAATAAGAATTTAAACTGAAAGTACGATGCGGTATATGTAGGTAAATATTGACCAAAAGTTAGAAAACCGAGATTCAACCACGGTAAAGTTTCATTTAGTCGTAACTCTGGTAAGTATAGGAAAGCTCACCCATAGGTAGTGCATAAAACTCTATAGTACAGTTGTTCTAAAGAAGTTTTTAAAAACCGAACTATATTAGCTGTTCTTTTTCTCAAAACTTTGCACATTTGCAGTTTGCAGGAAGTTTAACATTTGTTTTTAAATACACGAAGGAGGCCATCTAATATTTATCTAGTGTCTATGGTTGTAGAATTTATTGAACAAACACTCAGTCTAGCTTAAAACAGACTGAGCAAATAGCCGTAATCGATGACGTTTTGATAGCCAAAATCATCACCTAGTAGATATCTTAGTTGCGGCCATAGAGAATAATTTCAATGATGTTCAGTAGCTGCCTTAGTGTTCATAATTTATGTCAATGTATTACATTAATTAATAATACAAGATTCCTACTGTTTACAGAAAGCCACGACACGTGACACCGGTTCTTACTCCCCACATAATATAATCTTGGTGAACTCAAACAAATAAACTAGCTCAGAGGACCAAATCTTCGACTCAAATAATCGAGACCTAATAAATCAAAAACTGGTGATCCTTGACGTTGAGGAAACTAAAACTCGATCACATTCATCTTAGCCGACGCTGCCGCAAAAACCACTAAGTTCCGCATAGTTATCTGAATCCCTACAAACATCATGTCTTCACAAAACATTACCGGGATCTAATTTTCTCACCAGTTTAGGCAAAGCCCGGAAATCTAAACAAACAAAGAACACCAATAATACCAGGAAATCAGTCTACATGGGAATGGTTTCGTCCTGAAATCCTAGAGATTACCAACGTTATTTTCTTCGTGTTTCGGTTGGCGTCGCCAAAACTCTAAAATACACATTTGAGCGCTCATAGAGCTAATATTAGATGTTCACAAATGTGCATAAGACGAATGATGTCAGTGACGAATTCACTTGCTTTCCTCTTATAGAGTGACACACACTGCTGTGGGTAATTGTTATGTATGTGTGTTTGCCTGTCTGGGAATGGATCCACGAGACGCCGTAACGCGTTGAATGAACTACTAACACTAACATTGCCTGGCATTCACGTCTTTCACACAACAATTTTATCCCCAAACAAAAACTACCATTGGAATGGCATGTTGTGTTAAAAGCGGATAGGTTGTGTTTTGAGTTGGTTCTCATATGTTGGCCCATTAACCACCCAGAGGAAAAAGCTCGGACTTTGCGACATTGCACGCAAAGATAAAGTTGCGCTTCAGATCCGGGTTTCGGCAATAGATGACGATTGACTTGTCTTAGTAATAAACAGTGGAATTTTTAGGAGCCTTTATATTTTTAAGCATATCTCAACTCAGCTTTTTCTCGGCGTCACGCCCTGCTCACAACTTCAGATGATTCGATTTGCTACACGCGCGTGTTTCACTTGTTTCCCTCGCGTGTTTACCGGAGCGTTGCATTCCCTGAGCAATTCTTTCATTTGTTTTTCAGCTGGCACTATGGCAACACACGTGCTCCTTGATCGTATAGTATACCGAGCGGCTATGCTTGGCTTGAATATGACTGTGTGACACCGAGGAACTGGTTCGTCTAGCTTCGGTGTAACCTCTTTGCGTTCATGTTGGTTTCTTGAGAGGCATCTCTGGAGAAACATAGAGAGACTTTTCATTGGAGAGTGTACAGCCACTATTATAATTCGCAGGCACAGCCGCGGTGTCTCGGCGTGCTGCCAGGATCGGCTCCGGTTAGAGGAAATGGTCGTGCGCTCATTAGTTTGCGCATACGCTTCCTTCACTCGATCCCTAATGTGCCGAGTGAGTTCACGCGGAATCTTAGACGCGTGACATTTGCGAGATTTATTTATTCAGGGTAAACCTTCATCTTACTAGTAGATCAGTACTTTGGCAGTTTAACTAATCAACGCTCTAAAAATTTATATACAGAACTGTGTTATTTTAATAACTCGATGAGAAATGACGATGTGTGACTGAAAGGTCTGCGTAAGTTCATATAAGCACAGTTTAATATTTGCATGAACAGCGGCTTGTAGGTACCTCGCAGTCGACAGATACAAACAAAAGCCCAAACTAAGTTCCTTTCATCATCAGTCAATAGTTTCTAGCCAAAAGTAATCAAATGATTCCTTTTGATGTAAAGCGCGCTGTGCGGCTCATTGCATTGTTTTAATCGGACATTTTGTGCGTGTGCGCTGGTCCACTGTAGCGAGGACCCGTCTGTCGGCATTCCATAGTAAAGCTCTTACCCTCTCGGTTTTACTCGGCCATAATAAAATTCGCTATTTCGCTCTTATAGACACTGCAGCATCAATGAAAACTTTCAACTCGAATTTCTATTTCACTCGCGTCAAGTTCTACATATAGAGCTTTTATTTCAAATTGGATTTTGCCATTTTGTTAGAGGTAAGTCTGAAATTCTACACGGCTCGAAAACCTGGAATATTTGCAGGAACATAACATTCGATTCAATTATCATGATATTTTATTAATTTAATCATGACCAATTCAGTCGAAATCGTTAATTATGTCATATGATAGTGTCAGAAATATCACTACATACCATAAATAATTTCGCTTCTCGCTGTCTGTCTGTCCTTATGTATGCTTAGATCTTTAAAACTACGCAATGGATTTTGATGCGGTTTGTTTCAAATAGATAGAGTGATTCAAAAGGGAGGTTTATATGTATGATATTAGTACATTACTATCTGCATTGCACCCGTGCAAAGCCAGAGCGGTAAATAGTAAATAATATAGAAACTTATATGAATTCTCAAGCTGATTTTCCTATTTAAGTAGACACATTATGTAAACACATTTGTAAACACTGACGTAAATCATTTTAACTGATTCCAAAGTAAATATAGGTAAGTCGCAGCGCCCACAACTTGTCATATTTGATTATCATTGACATGTATCTGTTTGATGGACCACTCAAATGACAAGCACCTACCTGCTGAGCATATTAAAGTAACTACAAACAAGTTCTTCACAAAATGTTATTTTTTATAAATAAATTAATATGTTGATGAAGTAAACCAGTTACAAATCGAGCAGGTGACGAATTTGTATATTTATTGAAGCTCCGTGTTATTATAACTTGCCTTGCCTCGTGGGGTCAGGCCTCCGGTGACCTTGCAGCAAGTCAATAAACCCATCCTAGACAGAGGTCAATTTTTGTGAAAGCGTTTCCTAATTTAGGTAGACGGCGCGCGTCTATCACAAATCCGTGTAAAGACAGGATACAAACAGCACCGGCTGCCGTCCTCCGCCCGCCGTCCGCCGCCCGCCGTCCGCCGCCCGCCCCGGACGGAATACAGAAGCTTTCAAGTAAACTTTTTGAGCAAACCTTCACTCAGACACATAGCTAACGTCATTTTGTTGAAAACGTGGATTTTCTCGAACAATTTTATGTATCTAGGCGAGTTGCTCTGCTACTATGTTAACTAAAATAACTTCAGAACATTCCTTTACTTCTACAATCTTAAATTAGATTACATGCTAAGAATAAACTTATTCTGAAAACGATAGCCATAAATCCTGAAACTTAATATTTCACCGACTCACTGTAAAAGGCTCTTATCGTAAGTCGCCTGGTCATAAATGTCGGTTACACTTAACCTTAATCAGAGTCAGTAAACTTAAACGCTGCTTAACAATAGACTATTGGAAGTCTACAATGCGTTTATGACACATTGTGAATGTCCGTCGACGTAATTATGTTGAACATCGACCACCAGTGACGATTGGGCAATGCATTGAACATGAAAATATACTAGCATGTAGCTGGCTTAATAGACCTAATAAGTATACAGACCTGACGTGTAGACGGCGCGTTCGTGTTCCACGCGCGCCTCAAAGAGAAGTCAGCAGAGCAGAGGATCTTGCCAAAGGCCACCGCCTTCCGGGTTGTTCGAAAGAGATACCGCGGCCCCGGAGCATAAAGGGCAAAGGAAGGAACATGGGTGAATTTTATTTAGTAAAATTCTGACACTCCCCCCCCCCCCCATCCCGCCCAGAGCGGGGGAAGTTATTTGATGATTAACCATCCGCAAAAAGGAAGTATACAGATCTAGTAAATTTGTCTTAAGGTTTTGATAACACATGATGCGATTATTACTAGCGCCCGCATGTAACGGCAAATAAATGACTGAATTCAAATTCAATTCGGCTGAAGCTGAGTACCCAACCCTCGTTTACTTCTTTTTTTAAATTTATACCAAACATCTATGAGTAAGACCACTTGCGAAAAGGTTAAAAAAATGTGAGCCGTCACGGGTCGCCTGGCAGATGTGAAACATCGACATTATTTTGTAAAAGTAATATGCAGAAAAGAACAGATTGTGATAGGAACTAAATATGTCATTGAAAACATCATTATTCTGTTTCATTGTGGACTTACCAAAAGGACATCGTTTTCGTGTTCATCATCGTTTATGAATTTGAGGATCGAAGGCACTTTGAATAAAACTCTATTACTGGCCCCGTGTGGTAACCCATCTATTTCCAAACCTTGGCAAAGGTTGCTTAACCTGGCTCCCTGTGGTAACCCATCCATTTCCAAAACTTGGTGAGGGTTGCTTAACCTGGCCCCCTGTGGTAACCCATCCATTTCCAAACCTTGGTGAGGGTTGCTTAACCTGGCCCGTGTGATAACCCATCCATTTCCAAACCTTGGCAAGGGTTGCTTAACCTGGCCCCCTGTGGTAACCCATCCATTTCTAAACCTCGGCAAGGGAAAAATGTAAAACAGTCTTCAGTCGTGCGTGCGTGCGTTGTTGTGGTTCGGCTAGTTCGAGTCGCGGATTTAATTTTGAGAATAGGGTATTTTACTCTATATGAAAAAAAATCTAAAAATATACAATTCAGATAGCTTAGGCAATAAGCAGTCGGAATATGTTAGATTTAGTTAATAAAATAACTAAATAAATTTTAAAATTGATTTCAAAGTTTTCTTTTTTTTTAGTCTGTTGCTTTACTACAGTCCGGCCAACGAGAAGCGATACCAAATGTCAAACAAAACCCATGCTTTTGTTTGACATTTGGTATCGCTTCTCGTTGGCCGTACTGTAAGCGAAACAGTGTCCGCCATGATTATTACGTCATACGGTCATGAAAACAAAAAGTGACAACTGTCAACTGAGCAACGTCTGTTATTTTTGTATTAATAAACTTTACATTTTATTTTTTATTGAAATAATAGTAATAATACCATGGAAGACGGTTTCGTAAAAGGAGACAGTACAAATTTATCAAGAATAAACTCTTTAATGGCCGGGAAATTCTTTGCTGCAAATCCCGATTTTTGTTCTGCGGAGTTACGGAATGTTAAAACTTCAATGTAAGTTTGCCCTTTATCTTACTTAAATAGGTATATTTTATATTACAATTTGATTGCGATATGTTAAATTATAGTGAAATATACAACTAAACAGAAAGATTAATAACAGCGCATTTGTTTACTTGACCAACTGACGTCATGACCACAGAGTAACATGGCGTCAAGCGTTTTTGTGATTTTACGCGCGAAAATAGAAATTGTAAAATTGAAATGCAGTTTTAAGGCACTTACATATCGATTGAATATTTTTTTTTTGTTTTTTTTTGTGGGTTACTTCCTAGTAATCCACAAAAAAACCCTAGGATCAAAAAGAGATACTTTTTAAAAATGGGTGTAATACCGTATTATTAAACTTATGATAACTTTCAAATGGTACGTCAGATTTAAATGATTCAAAAAGTAATTTACAGATATAGCCTTGAACACGAAGTAATTTATTTTTGATAAACATTAATACCGTAGTTATGTGAATAGCTTTCCAATAAACTCTTCATGAATGCCAATTTTTAATAGTAGTAAAATGGATATAGTATGTTATTCTTAAGTGATAGACATATGTCACCGCTGACTTTTCTGTAGACCTATATAAGATACACAATTCCACCATACATTATTTTGTTATATCTAAAAGGGTTTAGGCAGCGTTTTCGTTGAAAGCTCCCAGACAGCACATTTTTTGCCGACATCTTCAACAAATATCGTTAATGTACACAGAAATAAATACAAAATCTTAACAAATTAAATACTAAAACCTTCCTCAAGAATCATGCTATCGAGTGGAGAAAATCGCTTGAAAATCGGTGCAGTAGTATTTGAGTTTATCGCGAACATCCAGACAGACAGCCGCGGCGGGGGACTTTGTTTTATAATATGTATGTTTGTATAGATCATATAGCGTGGCGCCTCGCTACGCCAGAATTCGGTTTTACGTGCGACTATAGATGTTTCACATCAAAAAAATAAACACAACTTGTGCCCAAGTTTATTAAACTTCAGGGCACCTATTTCTACGTCATCATGTTGTGTAATTTACGAAGCAGCTAACTGCATGCATCTTCCGATGTGGCAATATTCCTTAGTAATAAAACACCACATCACACTATCCAACACGGCATCACCGTTTTTTGTTCGTACGAACTTGGAGAATGCGTTTTAATGTTTATGGTTGATGCCTCTCCTTGGGGATAACGCGAGGGTAGGAACAATTTATTTGCCCCTTATAAGGTAGGCAGGCAATATCAGTCAGTCGTCAAACACGTTGAGACGGGACCGCAAAGCTGTTACGCCAAACATGGCCGCGCTTTCATACTTCAGACGCAAATTATACTTCTTCTGGAACATTCTAGAATTTTGTGTTATTGCTACTGTTACATTGCCAGTTTCTTTTAAAGTTTTTTACTATAATAAGACGTATTTCAGACCACTTTAGTTATTGCAATTACGACAGCGATGTGCGATAACAATCTTTTTTTTTTAATTTATAGACCGCGGTTAAGGAAGATATTTTTAAATTAGTACGCGCAATGTCGTCTAGTTTCATATAATTTATTATCTTTTTTCTTGACAGTTGTGTGTGTAATTGCTACAGACATGTCTACTACACAGAAAATAATTAATAAAGTAGATTAATCAACAGCGCTGTGCCTATAATTTTAGAACTAGTCGATGAAGCAATTCATAGAAAAGCTTAATTTGCTTAGTCGATAATCGTTAAGATCAAGTAATCATGTTCGGGCGTTAACGGCGTATTAATCGCACATTATTTATAACCGACCGATTAACTTGGTAACTCGGCGGCGAAACTTAATCTGCGTTTACCAAACTTAGCAGTAAATAAGAAAGTGACGTTTATGTTATTATTAAGGTAGGCTTATTATGCATATCCGGCAGTGAAACTAAATCCGGGAATTGATATTAAGTTTTCTTATGTTGCTACATTGAGAGCGAATTTCACAAAAACACGCCATCAGTGCAACTAAACCGCGTTCAAATGCAGTGTCAATAAGTATTCTGAGAACTCGTGAAAGCAGTTTAGATGTTCTGATCGCGTTTAGTTTTAAAGGTCGGCCCTTGCTTAAATAAAAAAAAAGAACAAAATTCTAAGGTATATAAAACTTACATCGATCAATTCATTTGTTCTTAGATGGACGGACGGTAGACAAACAATGGATGGACGGTGTGAAAGATAAAGTATCTTGAAAAGGGTGACTAGACAAGATGGCGACTGATGGAGATTTTTTTTTATTTTTATTTTATTTACAATTTTATTGCGTTAAAATCTGGATAACTGCAGGAAATTGGTGCTGATAATGTACATCTTGACTGATCGTGTATGGAGGCATTCTAAATGGCAAGGTTCGTACATAGCACGATGAGTTCTCACCGTGCGCTGAAAATGGACTATGAAACATTGGACAATTAGGACACTCTGAAGAAATCTGTATGTTTGAACTACTAATCGTGCGACGAGAACGCATCGTGTCATCGTTCGATCGATAGCCATTTAGGACACCTATGTCGCTCCGTCTTAGATATACCTATGGAAGTAACAAATTAGGATATTTTGTCCTTACGACATTGTAAGACAATACGTCACGTATGACAACAATTATGGTGATAACATCAAACCATCTGCCGGATGCGATTACTTATACATTCCTTCCATGACCATCTCCTGTTACGGAAGTAGGTGCCACTATTCAACAATGCATATTTGCAAAGTTAATTATTGTAAGGTTTTGAATGGAGACAACTATGGATACATTTTTTTAAACCCCGACAAAAGAGATGGGTGTTTTAACTGTGTATCGGTGTATCTGTGTGTGACATCGTAGCTCCTGAACGGGTGAACTAATTTCGATCTTTTTTTTTGTTTGAAAACTGTCTTAATCGAGTATCCTCCTGTATTGTGGGTGCGTTTACAAACACTTAAACTCACATACACAAACAGCAAGACCCAAAACAACAATTTGAAAGCCATACAAATATTTGTTCCATGCGAGAATCGAACCCGTACGGATGTTTGTTACTGTTCCACCCAAAAAGTACTGAAAGGATTTGTATGAAATTGACACAGATAGTGATATTTTTGGAGTTTACTCCTTAAGAATCGGTTTTCATATATAAGGCGCCCGGTATGAGAAAAATCCGAGGGGTAAAACCTACTAAAGTAACGAAAATGTGTCACGTTTTTGGTGCGCACCTTTATTGCGCAACTTTCTAATTTGGCTGTGAGTGTATTAAGACGTACATATGGTATGCTGTATAGGCGACTATACCTATATACTATATGTTATTTCATTAATTTGTGAATTTACCCTTTCATATGATATTAATCTTTTTTCAGTTGAATAAACTCTTTTTGCGTATGGTTAGATACTCGTACTTAACGAGTAAACTCCAGTCGTGCGTCGGAGCTGACAGTTACCGAACTCCACGAAAGCACTAGCTATCATTTTAAAAGAACCGACTTAAGGCCGTACCCTACGCAAATAACCTTGAGTATTCGCATCCCTCTTTGCCGCGCAGGAGTGAGCGAGTGAGAGCAGTAGTGAATAATGCCAATTTTTTGGAATAAAATCTATATAAAATTAAGTATTGGGTTTTTGGAAAAAATATTTCTACCAAAATGTTCATTATAGAATTGTGTATCCATTAGTGTCAGTAGCAAAATTAAACAATGTTTACTTTACGAGGAGATGCATTTTATTGATATTTTTTCTCATTTCGGGGGCTTTGTTGTAAGGAGATTTACTAAATAATGACTCAATAAAAATAAAAACTAAATCTACAATAATGGAATCAAGATTATAAAGAAATTTAATGTAATTTTTTTGTTACTTAGTTCGTTATAAATAACAAGTAGATAGCTTTAGAAAACTGTACAAAAACGGCTTGCGCGGCGTTTTGGTCGGGGTGGCGCCTTAAGAAAGATTGATGTTCTAAAACTTCGACCTAAGTGCCCATTAATTGGACAAATAACTTCATAAATGTCCTATAAAAGTGACTTGAAGTCATTTATAAGTTAAGGATTTTGTAAAGTGCTCTAACTTTTTAAGTGTACCTACTGGTCAAATAACAAGACGAAGGCAACGGGTTTATGTAAAATGAGTCTGCGTTCAATCGGAAGAACTGAAGTGACTTTAATTGTTCAAATTCAGTTATTGGTGTGATTTTTGGTACCTACATTTTACATGAGATCTTAAGAATAAATAATGAGTTCCTCAAAAAACTACCTCAAATGTGTAGATACTGTCTTTCAATTTTCGTTAAATTATTATAATAACAATAATCAACATTTCGAAATTAAATAATTACAACAAAACTTATTAACAGAAATAAAGAAAATAATACAATGTCATAATTAAATAAATAGAATTCATGTCAAATAACTTACAATTTATCATTTAGGAAATCAAATATCGATGTGTCATGAAAAATCACAATGAAAACTTGATTAAGCGACAATTCGTGTAATCCGTTATTAGATGTTTTAACTACTAGCTATCAATCACATCCTACCTTGCTAAAATAATTTTATTTCCCAAACATATAACTTCAACTTCAACTCTTCATTAATGGCTTTTGTGGACGAGAGATACCACAATTTTGCCAACCCAAACATATAAAATAAACTGGGGTTAACAATAACGTCTGTCAGTTTTGTATTAAACTCTCTTTTGAATCCTACATCCTGCTGTGGTTGCGGGTTCTTCGAAAACCGCTACCCCGGCCCCGGAACGTAAAGGGCAAAAGAAGGAACATGGGTGCGTTTTAATCAGCTAAAGTCTGCCATTCCCCCCCGCTCTGCCCGGAAGTTGTTTGATGACATGTCACAGCCACATAAATAAAAACATTCTATATCGCATCTCAAGTCGATGAATACATTTTACATTTACATGTTCAAGGCATTTTTAACTTCATTCACATCATGCCAAATTCAGGATATTATTATGCGATCCTTTAAAAGCTATGTTGTGTATTTTCAATGATGTTATATCTGAAACCTGTCAAGGGTCTGTGTGATTTGAGAGTGCGAGAGGGTCCAGCCCTCACGGACTTCGGTCATTTAATATCTGCATTGTCGACTTCTCCAAATATTTGCTTTGGGATTGGGAGCTCTGCTAGTGAGACGATGTTATTGTTAGCTATATATGTATATATGAGAGCCTAGCCGCTTCCCAATTATGTTGGTCGAGTTCTAGCCTAGCAGTATATTACTGCTTTTCTGACCTTCATAGCCCAGTCATCCGGTTATACGATATTCTTTGCTAAGACAGGTTTTCAAACATGCTTCCTGAGCGATCGTCTGCTGTACTGTGTCGCGGCTTCGATTCCTGTATGGCCTGGCATAAAGACGCTATAAAATCGAAAAAAAAATATCAATATCGGTCCACCCATCCAAGTTGGTTATTAATTTTAATAAGTCAGTACAGGTCTGACTTAATTTTAATTAATAATCAACTTGAATTAGCAGTTTCTGACCCCCAAAAGAAGACCAAAAAGTGGGGTGCTATAAGTTTGTAGAGTGCATCTGTGTATGTTTGTGGTATTGTAGCTCCTGAATGGGTGGACCGATTTTGATCCTTTTTTTCGATTTATAATCAGATTGGTCTTAGCTATGTTTCAAGAAAATCGGCTCAGCCATTTGAAGATCATGTGATCACCTATTTCTTACTTGATTTTTTTTTTATTAAATTTAGTTTTTCTGGCTGTTTTTGAATGTGAGTTTAAACGTTTATAAACGAACCCACGATACAGGGCTTTGGCTAGCCTAACGTTTTTCAAATATCTACAAATGACAGCCGGGACCAACGACATAATATACTTTAGGAGGCACAGAGGAAACTCGGTATGAATGGTCACCCATCTACAAACCGAAAGCGACTAAGTTTAAAATCTTCGACCGACCCATATGGCTGTTTCCATTTAGCCACTAGCTCCTCTATATACGTGAGTTTATCTTGGCTAAACATCGAGATTAGGCGCTAATGAATGCCGTGCTTCTAAGCTCGATAATTATATCTAGGTATTCGAAACATGTCAGGCGTTCTTAGAGAGAAATTGTGGAGCTCATTGCGTTATTCGCTGAAATATTTGCCGAGCAAATCTAGATATAGTGTAGTGTAGAGATTATAAAGAGAAATTATATAAAGAATGTATACTTAGATAGAAGACGTTTGAGGAGCTCGTTGCTAAATAATAGCAGCTGCTCGGGTCGACCTTGACGTTAAGCCTCGCTTGCCTAGGTTGGTCTGTAGATGGCTGACCACCCATTACATGCCGAGTTTCCCCCGTGCCTCGGAAAGCAAATTAAACTGTTGGTCCCGGCTGTCATTTGTAGATCTTTGACAGTCGTGACATATAGTCAGTGTTCCGAAACTCTGACAACCAGTCTTACCAACTGGGTTGTGGTGGTCAGAAAGGCAGTCAATCCATGTAAAACCTGACCCCAACATAGTTGGGAATAGACTAACGCCCGGTTCCAATAAACAAAAAACGATTCGTTTTTCTTACGGATGGTTGTATTTTGACATACGCCTCATAGAACTTATGTCACAAAACAAATCGTTTTTGTTTATTGGAACCGGGCGTAAGACTAATAATGACTTTGATAAAAGACAACAATATTAATTGTCAAGCAGGTTTGACAAATGTCGAGCTCCTAAACGGGTGCGTTCCAAACTATTAAGTTCAACAACAAGAGATTTTTCTAATAATGTATCACATTGAACTTAAATATAACTGGCGAAACGTTGGTGTACTGTCAGCTACACCTCTGCCGAATCCTTCGGTTCAGGTGTGATGGTTTGATGGTCAGGTTTGATGTACCTATAAACAATCAAAACATTACCGGATTTAAGTTGATTGTCTAGTAAACCTTCACAAATCATAGCGGCTAACCAAAGGCTAATTACGTCAGAATCATAATAACTTTAGTTCCTTGAGTCGCCACCCGCCAAGGTATGGTCGCACTGTAAGCCACTCATTTCGCCGACCACCTGCTGTTCTCATTAAAGTCTGGTTCGTCTGGCTATAAATTCGCAAGACATTGCTTCTCCTCTTACGAAGGTAGGTAGGTATATGGCCGGGGGAATATTACACCGGCCACAGTTTACGGTTACACCCCGGATTATATTTAGAGGGCTTTTTGTAAGCTTAGCCCACAATTATATGAGTTTGCACGCCACAGGAGCTGACAAATTGGTGTCGTATGTTTTGTTACGCATGGCGTTGTTTTGCAAAAAAAAAATATGGTTTTTGTTAAAGATAAAGATACTTATTCAATGGATTTTTGTTCAGTTTCCGATGTAAAGTCCATAATTGTCCACATTTTCATTGTATTTTTTCAGTCAGTACATAAGTACCTACCTTCCACTACCTAATTATCATCCTGATAATTTTTTTATAAAACTTCATGACGACAATAATTTATTTGTGCAAAATGCAACCACGGTTACCAAAAGAGAGGTGACGTATGAATGTCTAAGGCACATTTCGTGCGCAGTCAAACTTATTTTAAACTATTCTTTTATTTTATACAACAAATTTGTCTAGAATTCAACACCACTGTCAGTTGTCTGATCAAGGCCAAGCGAGTGCAACAAAAAATATTAATTCAGTGTCCATAATTTATAATGAAGTGAAATAAATTCATTTCATGACAGCTAATTCCGTATTGAATGCGGTGCAAAAGGATGAATACTTAGATTTTTTTTTGGCTTTAAATAACGTATGCAATCTATACCTGTTACCTTTTTACCTCCTTAGTTTTCTATGATTTGAGTGATGTACAACATACCATTAGTTACAAGTACCCAAAAAATTATAGGTATCAGGAAACATTTAGGAATGCTGAGTTACAGTCACATTAATGGCGAAGAGCATCATCTAAGATTTTTGAACAGCCAAGAAAGTACAGAATATACCAAGAGAACTTGCAGCAAGAAAATAAGCTAGAAAACATCCAGTCCTTATATGTATACTTACTTACTAATAAACATAAACATTCTAAGTCGTAACAAAGACAAAAAGTTGAAATAGCAACCACTGACCATACCATACACTGCAAGTTCTGTAACGCTTGCCTATTGAAGACGTGCAAACTCAAACTCAAACTCAAACTCAAAGCATTTATTTCAATTAGACCATTACAGGCACTTTTGAATGTCATAAAAACAAGAACAAAAAAATGATGCTGCTACAGTCCCAGTCACAAGACATAATAACTTATGAAAGTACTGTAGTTGCCCATTCCAAAGCGTAGATCTCTATGGAGAAGAATGGGCAAGAAACTCCATGGACACTCTTTTAAATCATAATATTTTATAAAATCATGGATACATCATTCATGGTGAGATTATACATAATGTGAGAACGATGTAGAAAAAACGAGAAAAACGAGCACATTTAGAGCGTCCAGAGTAAAAGCAATAATTAGCAAGAGTTTAATAGATGAATTAAAACAAACCGTGGTAGCTAAGAGATGACCAGTCCCAACTGACAGCGCCCGTTCACGAACATGACGTATGGATCAGCCCCATTCAGCTCGACCATTTTGAAGGGAGCTAAATGACCCGACACACCCGCCACCATCAGCGAGACATTTAAGTGAGCATGACAATCTCTCAACCACCAGGGCAACCGTCGAGTCAATAAAATTACATAGTACTCACACATGGGCATTACAATTATACAATATTAGGAAATTGAGTCTATACAATGCAAAGATAGTCTTACAATCTTCTTCAGCTGCCACAATAACTTCAGACGCTGATTAATTAATTTGCCCCTATGGTTGTGGAGCAGGACCGGCATTGAGCCAAGCATTTATATCATTAATGTAATCCCCCAACTTATAGTATGCTTGCCTACATAGTGTGCGTTTAATACAAGATTTAAACTTCGATTCATTCAGTTGTAGGATGTGTGGAGGTATTTTATTGTGCCTGTACTTTGCAAGATTTTCCACGGTTTATTTTATGTGAACACCGTACGGAAATGGTTATAAATTTTATGTTTCGCGAGTAAAGCTGAGCTTGGCATAAATCCACGATGTCGTCCTCTCTGGCATTTTTCACTCCTTTGTACACTACAAGACTGTGTTTAAAGACTAAAAAACACGAAGGTTTTATTACCAAAGAATTGAGCTTGCTCGTGACTGCCCGTGTTAGCTCGATGTCTGTATAAAGTGCTAAAAGTTTATTGGCAATGCCTGCGCCTGTTTATGGCCCACAGTAGTCGATATGTTCAAACGTACAATTTGGAATGTGTACGAAATAAACTATGGTCACGGTTCGAATAGAGAACGGTAAGCGCCGAGATCCAATTAAACACTCGTTTGAATAAGTTACCGCCTCTAAATAGCCGCTGGATTAAGATAAGACCCACTGCGAAGCGTGGTAATCGTGTAATTGGTTTGTTAGGTTTGATGATTATCTATAATAATAATATTCGTACGTGTTAACGCGCAAAATGGAATGTAATTTTCTCCGAGGCCTGCTCGCCGGCGTGGGATTATTCAGAATGGGAATTTAAATTTTCGTCAGCGCCTATTCCAAGTTGGAACGAATCAGAAATGTTTAACATATTTCGTTTATATTGCGGCTTAGTATGGCTCAAGAATGTTGTTAATCTTTCAGCTCAGTTTGTGATGTGGAGGAGCGACTTCATTTGATGGATGCCAGGATGTATAAGGCGGCCAACTGGTCCGGGTATCCTTATTTAACAGACATCAAGCTGAATAAGAACTTGTAACATACTTGTTTAAAATTTTATGGACTGCATGAACGAGTAATTTTAAACTTTTATTTGGGGACAGTAATACATTCAAAAGGTAGACTTAGGTCAGAGACTTTTTGAACATGTAATTTAACAGAATACGTTTTCAAATGGAATTCTCCATTTCCCTAGTCCTCAATCGAAACATTCTAATAAAAATATAAATATTAAATATATAAATATAAATATTAAATATTAAATATTAAATATTTAAATATTTAAATATAATATTATAAAAGCGAAAGTGAGTTTGTTTGTTTGTTTGTTTGTTTGTTTGTTACCTCTTCACGCTTTAATGGCTACACCGATTTTGATGAATTTTGGTACAGAGATAGTTGGGAACCAGGAGACGGACATAGGCTAACTTTTATTTTAAAAAACTGGGATGTGAGGGAGAAAGAGGGAAGAAAAGAGAAAACTTAGCGTTGCTATTACAAATCAATAAGGCGCAAGGGGAACTGTGTTACCTCGAATTTAACGCGAGCGAAGCCGCGGGCGAAAGCTAGTTATAAATATTTCTAAGATTCCTGAACCTTCATTAATTCTCTTTACTATTATAGATAGGTACTGAAATTAATAGCCATTTTCGCGGTATTCATAAAAGACTATGATCGCGGTTCCCTGCGAGACAGACGGCTACATGTACGTGGGGGTACAACGATTTTCCATTACGCTGGACGGCGATCCATCGCCCGTACGATAAGTGCCGACCGCTCCAGGGATAAGCCCTAGGTCGTATGGATTACTACCTACTATATTTCTCTAAATATACTGAAGGTTGAGCACTGGATATTGCGACTTAAAATTTTTCTGCCTACTAATATTATAAATGCGAATGTTTGTGACGATATATGGATGTTTGTTACTCTTACACGTCAAACGGCTGAACGGATCTTGATGAAATTTGGCACAGAGGTAAATTATAGTCTGGAATAACAGATGGGATGTGGCTTGAAAGTCTAACAACCAGTCTTATCAAAGAGTATCGTGTTACCCAGTTATCAACTGGATTGTGGGGGTCAGATAGGCAGTCGCTCCATGTAAAATACTGGTTTTCAATTAAATCTGGTAAGACTGGAAACCATGATGCACCGACCACAAAATATATTGCTATAAGGGCAGGGTGCTAAACAGTCACTCATAGACTTTTGAAATATGTCAGGATAACAATTCCAGAGATAAGGCTGAATAAATGCCTTATTTGCAATTAGCATATTATAATGACTAACTGTGCCCAGCGGTTGCACCCGCTGTTTTGTTTCGTGAAGTGTCGTCTATGTTATTTCTTAATAATTTAGCCTAATAATTTAGAGTCTATTGAGTACTTACAAACAATTTTTTTTTCTCTTTATAATATTATTCGTATAGATTAGATATACACTTGGGAGCAAATAAATCGAGCCACTTCCTTTTTCACGCATTATGGTAATTATTTTTGGTATTAAGGAACGCATCGATTCGAAACATATATCGCCTAAAAGGGTATTTAATAACCTTTACAATGAGGGTAGTTAGTTGTCAAAATTTCATTTTTATTAAAGTTTAAAGGGTAGAATAAAATTATCGCATTTAATTTGCTTATGACATTTTTATTGTACTCTGTTAAGAAAAGATTAAATTTGAGGTTTTTGTTAATCATACCCATATTACTTGTTATTGTTGTCTTTATCTGTGTCTGTGTAATCAAAATAACCTGATAAAATGGATACTACACCGACGGAAGCTGCCCAAGTTGTAGCTTTACTTGAGGTTGGACACGGACAACGTGAAGTGGCACGCAGACTTCATTTGAGTCGTTCAAAGGTACAGCGGGTATACCGCAGGTATCTGGAGACTGGTGCTTTTGTTCGGCGACCTGGAACTGGCCGACCACGGGCAACAACAGAACGTGACGACCGCTTTATTGCAACCAATTCGTTGCGCGACCGTGGACTTAATGCTGTTCAGCTACAGCAAGCGTTACGTGACGTTCGAGGAGTCGCAATCAGTAGGTGGACAGTGAGACGAAGACTAAAAGAACGAAATTTAATATCACACAAACCAGCAACTGGCCCAAAATTGACTGTAGCTCATCGCCGATCTCGCTTGGAGTTTGCTCGAGAACACATTAATTGGACGTTAGAAGACTGGAGGTCAGTTTTGTTTTCTGACGAGTCAAGAATCTGTCTTTTTAGCAATGACGGGAGAAACCGAGTGTATAGACGTCCTGGTGAAAGATTTGCCCAATGTTGCATTCGAGAAACGGTGAGTTTTGGTGGTGGTTCTTGTATGGTGTGGGGAGGAATTTCTCTAGACGGAAAAACGGAACTTGTCTTCGTCGACCCCGCCAACGATGGCAGTGGTAGACGTGGATTAACAGCTGACCGATACATAACTGACATTCTTGAAAACCACGTAATGCCGTATGCTGGTTTTGTCGGAGAAAATTTCTTGTTTATGCATGACAATGCGAGACCTCATACCGCGCAGATCGTTACGGAATACTTGTCTGCGATCGGGATTCAACAAATGGTATGGCCAGCACGAAGTCCCGATTTGAACCCGATCGAACACCTATGGGACGAGCTAAAACGGAGAGTCCGAGCCAGGGTTCCCGCTGTTTCATCCATTCCCGAGCTTAAAGTCGCTGTGCTTGAAGAGTGGGAGAACATACCACAATATGTCATCGTAACGCTGATCAGATCGATGACTAATAGGCTACAAGAATGTATCAGGGCCCGGGGGGGTAATACCAGTTATTAAGAATATTTTTTTTGCAATAATTTTGTTTTTTATTGTTTTTATGGACTGTTTTAGCCCTACTAAATTTTCTATCAAAATTACCATTTTTCTTGCAGAGCCAATAATTTATCATTCAATAAGGTTATTATTCAATAATTTACCCTCATTGTAAAGGTTATTAACTAAACTTTTAGGCGATATATAGTTCGAATTGATACGTTCCATATTACCAAAAATATTTACCATTTTACGTGAAAAAAGGTAGTGGCTCGATTTATTTGCTCCCAAGTGTAGATTGATAAAAACTTCAACGAACATGAAAGCAACGAAATTTTTAGTTTCAGCAAAACTAGAAATTTCGTTCGTATTTCTTAACTTTTTGACGCCACTCAAGCAATTGAGAAAATCAGTGATGCGTTGCTTTATTCTTTGCCCAGAATTTAGAAACCTAACTTATGAAATGGCTTGATGAGTACGATGTCAAATGAAGAAATTAGTGAATAAATTCCCACCGACTTGATCAAAACATGACAGACTTGTATCAAAATAGATTTAGTGAATTTATTACCTACAGCTTTTGCAAGCGTTGAATCTACATAATCGCCACATTTTAATTAAAACAAATATCAAAATATCATGTCTGAATTCTTTTCACTGTATCAGAAATGTTGTCACCAGGAAGATTATGCTGTTATACAAAATGTGTGAGTCTGGGACAACTCCAGAACATCACGATACAATACCTAGTCAAACACATACCACCTATTTCAATTCGTATGAATCAAGAATTTAAAATCCTTCGGGAGCATCCGCTCCTTGTCCACATCCAATCGAAGCTGCAATAGTCGGAATTAATTAATTATATTCAAGCGCGTCGATGTGCCATATTTGGTGCACCGATCCCTAGACCAGGCCATATTTATCTCCCTCTCCTATGACGCGGCAGTTCCGCCACATAAGGGTTCCCACTATTCTTGGGAGACACGTAAAAGTTCACACAAAAAATCGAATATAAAAGTTGATTAAATCGTTGTCAAGTCGACTAATAAATCGATGGAGCGGACTCGTTAAACATCGAATGGCTGTCATTAAACATAACTGAAACAAAATCAAACCGCTTTCTATGCTGTGGTATAATAAACTGCATTCCACATTTGATATCCGTCATAATATTTGGCGCCGGCAATTTGCATAGTAATTAACAAAGATGTTTATTATGATGCAAATTTTGCGAAGAACATTCTTGTGAACTTTAATAAGACGTACGATAGCAGCGACCTCAAAAAAAACCTGTCACTGGCTATGTAGAAAAAAGTATATCCTGTTATTGCACATTCCTAGCTAGAAAGATGAAGTAGGTATAATATAATTCCCAAGTGTCTGTCAAATAAATGCATAGATGATTTTTGTACCTACATTCTCAAGATAATTGAGGACTATGTATACATATTCATGCAAAAACCAGGTTCGCTAAATATTCACATTATTTTTATCCAATGAATATGTCATGTAAATATTCAGAGCGTGGCTTAACAAAAAGCTTCGTTAATAGGGGATATTACTGCAAAATTCTGGCGCAAGGGCGCAGCACTAGCGTAAGCAGTAAAAAGTTTTTTGCCGAGACTTAAATGGCCGTAGGACGCCATCCTTACTTCCTTACTAATATTATAAAAGCGAAAGTGAGTTTGTTTGTTTGTTACCTCTTCACGCTTTAATGGCTAAACCGATTTTGATGAATTTTGGTACAGAGATAGTTGGGAACCAGGAGACGGACATAGGCTAATTTTTATTTAAAAAAAGTGGGATATGAGGGAGAACGAGGGAAGAAAAGGGAAAACTTAGCGTTGCTATTACAAATCAATCAGGCGCAAGAGCAAAAACTGCAGGTCTGCTTGGTGTGTTATACTGAAATTAACGCGAGCGGAGCCGCGGGCGAAAGCTAGTAATATATATAATTAAAGTACAGATAGGTAAGTTATACCAAAATAATTAACACTTTGACATATTTTCACAGAATATCTGGATACGCGATTGCGCACATGACGGTTTGTTTACTGCATGTGCTAGTGGCGCCCTCTGCGCCGAGGTTTGCGTAATATTCCCTATTATTCTATTATAATTGGACAATCAATTAAAACACAAAACGTTAATTGATTGAATTCTAGGTACTTTAACAATCATGTAATTCCACACTGATTAGGCCCAACCTTAAACTTTATCGAAATTAAATAACTAGTTTACTTTTGAATACCTATCTAGTTACTAGCACTAACAAAACTATGTATACTTACACGCAGAAACTTTTAAAAGTGATATTTTCCTACTGTATTGAGTAACGTAAAACGTAACGTTTTTACGTACGAGTATTTTGTAAGCCATGCTTTTACGAAATAGGTTTCATCTCAAATTAGAAATTGTTATAACACGATAAAATCGCTTTTAAATTCTTACTAAGCGTGTACATATCGTGACTAAATAAATATCTTGGGACAATAGGTACTGGGACAAGACTGTATTTACTTTCATAGTTGCTTTATTCTGTCACTTTGTCCTTCCCAGACTGCAAAAATAAACCTAACGTAGGTTAACGATAGGTTTATTTTTTCTCTTACATAACAGTTGAGTTTCTAACAATGCTTGTCAGGTTATATTCGAGGGTTGCAGTTTGACAAATCCGTAGGTATCATCAGCAGTTTCTTTCGCTTCCTATTTGTCCATGGCGTGAGTGGATTTTTTATCTATCACTAGCTGGCCCAGCGGTTTCACCCGCTGCTCAGGTTCCCACCCCACTATCACTTAGGGCTTAGGGGTATAAAAAATTAGTAGTATTAGTATTAGTAGCCGAGTCTTAGACTTACTGAATATGCATAAAAAATTTCATAAGAATCGCCGTTTCGGAGAAGTATGGAAACCAACATTGTGACACGAGAATTTTATATATTAGATTGATTGATAACAATCCATTTAACCAGTTTAAAACTAACATCATATCCTATCATCATATCATCATCTCCTTTTAAATTAATTTAAATCTACACTTTTTTCACATTCCAGATGACAATTAGGTATCCTGTAATCAAAGATTAAAACTACACAATAGGTCTCCACCTATCAGGTCCTTAGGTCACAAACTCACAAACACAGTAACATTGAACTGGCAGGGTTATCGGCTTGGAACGTGGCACCAACACTTCTAGTCTAAACATAATGCGACACGATTGACGAGGGAGCCATTGTTCATGCAAATATAGGCACAATTGATTTATATCATCTACCTGTGAAATGTGAATGAAGGTACTACAAATTATGAACTTGCTTCTCAATTTTATGGCTTTGGTTTTATCAAGTCATTTGTTTTTGTCATTTTCAATTAAAAATCGAATTAAAATCTTTTGTCAAAAACCAACACAGAGATACTGGAAAACAATTTTATTTTATTATATATAAAATGTGTTAATTTTTTATTTTAATGAAATCTGAACACTTTAATAGATTACAATCTATTTAAAAATATATACCTATATAAATAAAAAATATATTCTAATAATAATTTGATACCCGTGAGTTTTGGTAGACAATGCGACTGTCTGAGTGGAAGTAATATCAAGGTTCAAGGAACCAAACCAAAAATGAGATCAGAGAGTTTTTTTTAAATAAAGTACTTTACTCATGAAAATATTTGAAAAACTAACAACCATGGGTGTCGCCAAAAAATATTTTTTGTTTTTTTTTTAGTTCTGTTTTTCTAAAAACAAAACTGATCAAAAGTTTTTTTTTTTGTTATTCGGGTAACCCTTTTTTATCACATTACTAATTTAATTCCTGGAAACATAAGCAGCGAAAAGTGCGATAATTTGAAACTGTGTGCAATTTTCCTGCGGACTCTTTCAAGACGCTGCGTGTCTTTAGGAATCTTAAATTTTTGTATTCTCATGGACGATAATAAAAATATTCCGCTTACAAAGTAATGAAAGAACATTGGCGACAAAGTAAGGTGCATATTATTCTTACATAAAGTTAGACTACAGAACATAACCAATAATAATAATAGTTGCTATGCGAGGTAGACAACATGGGCAGTTCAGCGTGAATGAGAGAACGCCAGTCATTCATAACTGGTAACATTCTTTTGTTATTCGCCGACCGCGAGCCACAGTAAAAAAGGGTTGGCGCCCTTACCGACACGGTACACGAAGATCACCATTATAACTAGCATTAAACGTATCGTATAGTTATAGCTTGAACCATCCTTACTAATATTATAAAAGCGAAAGTGAGTTTGTTACGCCTTCACGCCTAAATGGCCAAACCGATTTTGATGAATTTTGGTACAGAGATAGTTGGGACCCTGGAGACGGACATAGGCTAAAAAAAGTGAGAAAAGGGGGAGAAAGAGGGAAGAAGAGGGGAGAGAAGAAACTTTTTTTGAATATAACGCGGGTTAAAGTTAGCGTTAATCCAAAGGAACTACGCCACGCGGACGAAGTCGCGGGCGAAAGCTAGTTACTTATAAATTGCTTTGCAAATTATATCGTTTATATAAATAACTTCTGTTTTTATGGTTCCGTACCTCAAAAGGCAAAAACGGAACCCTTATTGGATCATTTTGTTGTCTGTCTGTCCGTCTGTCATGACCCTTTATCTAGGGAACGCCTGAAGGTATCGAGTTGTAATTAAAACCATATCCTCTGTGGTCCAGCCAAGTTTAAATAGTCAATAGATATGGCCGTTTTATGCCGCAAGTTTGTACAGGACCCTCGGTGTGCGACCACGATGTCCAACTCGCACTTGCCCGGTTTTTTTAGCCTATATCGTCCCACTGCTGGGCAAAGGCCTGCCCGATTCCTTCTATGAGCTCTTTTTTCCTCGAACCATTCCTATATCTTCTAATAGATTTTATAAATTATTAATTTTTTAAATAGTTGCTCAGATATGTTCCGCTATTATTAATTTAATCAACAGTTACCAATCAATCAATTCGTAATCGATTAAAATTCCAAGGCACACGATTATTAAAAATAAAAACTGCGTTCTTTGAAAATATATTGCTGACCCACATTTTGCAGTATTACCATGTGTAAATAAGCTGTAAATATTCGCTTCATGCACTTTAATATCCGTTGCAAAAATGTAACTCACACTCATAGTCATTACATGTCTAAAATACTGTGCCACATTAGAAGATATGAAAAAAATCTAATATCCACCAACCAACAAGTCGTTGAAATACGCCTTTGTCTCAGGAATTCATGAATACAATCTTCATAAATAAATCATAAAATGTCGGAAAATATTCTCCACCGTTAAAGCAGTATTCTGGCTATGTGTTCGTTTCTGTGCCAATGTGAACGAAAGCGATCGGCTGTGAAAAGTATGGATTTTCATTACACTACAAAATATAATTTTCTTTTACGATGTTCTTTATTGAGACAGTTGACAACTGAAGAAACAGCATTTATTGGAAAACTATCACACTCAGACTGAAGTTAATGGGATAAATATATCAAGATTCCGTTTCTTTGTGGAAAAGATCGTATTCTCCTATAAATTTTAACTTTCTACAAAACGAAGTTTGTTCGTTTAACTTACTTACTCGCTTTTCAGTGCCAAGTCAATCATTAATTAATTTGAAGCTTTTAGATAGGAAAGTAAAACACAAGAACGTAAACCATGTAAGTATTTTGTCAGATCATTGAAAACATCGCTTAGAATGTGATCACATACACAGCAAAAAACATACCCAAATAAACCAAAGACAATCGGAACAAGTGTAAACTAAAAATGAATGCAAGCCAAACAAAACACAGCATAAAATAAAACTACATCAAGATAAAACACAAACAGTATTATTCGTAAAGATTTCCCCGACATGAATATTCACAGATATCAACATGAATGGGTGCCCTGAGAAATCCAAGATGATCAGAGCTTCTGATAAGCTGAAGAAATCCCATAAACGGACACAAGTCGTGCTACTGTTGCCAGCCATAGACAAGATAAGGCGTGTGTACATAGATAAGGAACCCTTGCAATAGACAAACATAGGTTTGACAACTATGGACTGACTTGGAACAGGATCATCAATCGTTAAATAACCTAAAATGAAAAAGACGACGAAATTAGTTTAGCTTGGTATTGGAATCATTATATATAAAACAACAAAAATGTTTCCTTGAGCAACTTTATTTTGCAAGTAATAAGTATTATGAAAAGTGATATTAATTGAATAATTAGATAAAATAACTCCTGAAGTACATCACATGTAAACATATCAAGTAGAAGGGTAGGTACAAACTATTAATGAAAACGCGATCAAAAAAAAACTACGTACCAAGATTTACCAAGAAAACAAGCGACTTCCTCATACCAGAGCGAACCATATTAAATTAATTAGTTCTTCTTTATTATCTTCGTTGAACGCAGGTAGCTACACAAAACGTTTCAGCTAAAAAAAACGACAGACAAAAACTAATAGGCGTATAAACAACTTGATCGACAGAAGCCTTTGTAAAAACTTAACTAATGAAGGTATAAGATATTGACGGAATCACAGTTATTAACGCTGATCAAACGTATGATTATAAAATATTATTTAACGTTTATCACGTAGGAAACTAGGTAAATATTATACTGTGTAATCATTGTAAAAATAGAAACACATACCGATAGTTAATTACTGCTTTATCTACAGCTCCTCTATATGCTAGATACAGATATATGTAATAGGCTTGTAAAGTTCTGAATCTAGCAGGCAATTATTTATGCAGGCATCCAACAGATTTCTTTTACAATTTTAACCTCGCACATTACTCTTTTTAATAACGTTATAGCTACCGTGAAAAGCCATTCAATAACTTTATGATTTCAGTCCTTACGACGATGGTTAGTCCTCCTTTTAGGTACAAGTCTTCCCTAAAAAGGCATCGAATAAATCCAGCTGCGTTTCGGAGACCAAAGTATTGTCAATTTAAATAACCTTTTTGGATGCCAATGTCGCAAGGTTGAGCGATGACGCAATAAAATGACGCTTACGTTTATAACTAACAATAAGTTAACAATTGGCCATCCATTATACCTATTGCTCAATGCACTTGCATTAAATAGAAAATATTATGAGTTGTAGCCATGTGGATCGTGGTTAGCAAAACAAAGTAGCATTCTGAAAAGGTAGATTGTTTTGCGAGCCATTACATCCAATCGAGTCCAAAGTGATGATTTCGAAAGGATTTGTCACAATCAAGACATTTGACAAGCGATCTTGACTACATTACGATAACCAAATTCTCTTGTGAATAATGTGGTGTCGAATCCTGACCAGATTCTGTCGTGGCAAATTTTATTTATAATCATTGCACCCATCACGAGGATATACAATCAATACTTAATTTTCAATCATTGCAGCCTGTCCAGTCTTACCCAGCACTTACTCGCTATAAAATATTGGTATTCAGCTGAATCCGGTAAGACTGCAAGCCGACTCCAACGTCATTAGGGATAGGGAAAGGCTTGACAAATGATTCAAATTTCAATCCTTTATTGCATTCTACAATTATTACTTTTTCTACTTAGCGTCGCTGACAATGACACGTCAGTACCTACTTACTCTATATTCTGTTGGCCCAAATTCATTACTTTCACAGCCTAGAGATCCAGCACAGAGATAACTTGGACTACATGAGCGTCAGAGGGCAAAATAAAAGGTAAAACATAGTCTGTAGTTAAGTAGTAACTTCAAAAATATTGATATCTAAAAGGATCCTGTCAAGCAGAGCAAAACGTAGAAGACTTCAAAACGGAATAAAACACAGCAGTAGACTTATTTCCAGTTACTTGTTTTATCCTGTCTCATAAATTTACTTATATTGGTGTTAAATAAGCACAAATGCGGCCTTCTTTTGACCATTCACGATTATATTCAGCAGAATAATCGACTTTTAATAAAGCACCCGCTGACTGTCCGTTAATCTTAAGATAAAACGGCTACAATTTATAACTAATTATTTATGGTATAGACTGTGTACGGCGCCAAACGACCCGACCTGGCTTGTGGCCATTGACTTGAAGCATTGCAAAGAAAATAATCTAGTTGGCATAAAAAGTGTACTTAACCGTTCTACTCTCGACTTAGACGTTTAATTAAATTCTCATTTTAGGAAGTATAAATATATAAGTAATGTGTCACAGCCCTTTTTGGAATCAATATACATTTTTCTGCATATTAGGTACTTAGTACCTACTGGCTTGTTGAGATCAGATAGGCAGCCACTAAAAGTAAAATACTGGTATTCAGCTGTATCCGGTTAGACTGGAAGCCGACTCAAAAAGTTGGGAAAAAGCTAACCAATGATGATATTTTTTTTGCTCACCTACGACGTCCTTTTTTTTGAGGATCACGCATGCAAGATCCACTAGAGTGTAACGACCGTATCTAGTATAAGAAAGGTCTTCTTCATTGTAATTCTACATATCACTAAGTCATCGGACTGGAGTCAGGGGCACGTCAACGACTCGTCTTGTCCTATCAATAAGAAGTAATGCTAATATGATAACGAAGCAATTAGCGAATGACAGTCATTTTTCTTCGAAATCCTTTTTATGCACCGAGAGAGGCATGTAAAAAACATTATCTCTGGTCTTATCGCTGAACACATAAATTACAAAATTATTTCGAAACTGTCGTCAATTTGCCGTTATTCCTTATATTTTGGTAAAGAATACTGGCAACACTAAATCAATGTCATTTTATTTGGATTCCGATCTTTTACAAAAAATATTCTATATAGATAGGTACTTACCAAATGAATAAATATGGAGCCCATTGGAATTAATACGTAGGAGTTATTTAGTAGTTGGCCTAGCTGATGCTAATCTTAAATTAAACCAAATTGTAATCTGTGTGCAAGCTCGCCTAACTATACATGATCTACTTTTGAAATCAGCTAAAATCGATGACTGGACATGGTAATCCGCGTAATGCTCACATAAATGCATATAATATATGCTATATGCGACACTTCGTTACGAGCTCTCAAAGTCTCAACTCAAGTGCCATTTGCATTTGCTAATCGTGCGTGAGTTACAACGCATGCTCAAGCGATAACGTGCACTAATCCGGTTCACAACTCGATTATCTGATCTCGGAATATGGGTCTACAGCTTCTCGCCTCACTTTCGTCTTATAAACTACCCAACAATTATTCTTATCTCGTCTGTTCAATGTATCAGGCAGATTTCCAGGTAAAAACGTTTGGGATAAACAGTGCGCCATGTTGAAATATGTATGGAAAAGTAATTTAAATATTGAATTTAGAACGATCTTTTCTCCTTGGCATCGGGCTTAAAGGTTGTTGCCAGTGTCAAGGAACATCCTAAAATAGAATTGCGCAGGAATTGTTACCATATGGTTTATTTAATTGTCCAATAGTACTTTATAATGTTGATTTTATACGAGTTCTACAGTACACCTATACATTTCCAATCTATCTGTATCTACAAGTCCTTGTCAATCGCTCATTAAACAAGGTATGAACAAAGTGGGCCATTCTGATCTCTTATGACAAACGCATCCCGAATTGACCTACGACCGTGACAATCTTAAATTATTTCAACATAAAACTGGGTCAAAATGAGCATAAATTTATACAGTTTGATATTATCTAATGGGTCGATGTACCAGGGTCGCAGCGGAGCGCGGCGGTGGACCGTGGACGCCTATTGTCATTCAATCGGGCCATTGTGGGCTCTTTGTCGGCCGCGGCCGGAGCCCTGCCTCGGTCATTCGACATGGGGGATGCGGGACTTGAAATATGTTAAAATTTTTGGAATGTAGCCGAACGGTTAATGAATTCAAGAGCGAGGTGCAATTTAATGCATCGGAATTAAAAGCAGGAGATAGAACTACTAAACTATTCAACACAGTGTATCATGGTATTAGTAACTTTAAAATTCATTAAAATCGTTAAAATTTGTTGTGATATCCTTTTAAATTTCGGTTTTTCCACAAAATTAAGAACCTCAATTAAATGAACGCATTAAGTAGATGTAAGTCGTGAAGAATAAAAAGGAACGCAAATGCTTGCTACAGTCAATACCACATAACACGATGCAGGCAGTCGCGTGACTTCCTACATAACATCATCCGCGTAAATATTAAGATGCATGTAACATAACACATTAAACGCACATTATCCGCAATTAGCGGCCGCCGCCGCGCCGCTCTTAAACTCGTCCATGCACCGTGAGAACGACGAAAAAACTTGCGTTTGCGCATCTTGACTGACACGACACTGATATGAAAATGATATCTCATATTTTACTACACCAACGGCAAGTTTGCCGCTAAACTTCTCTAATCATCAAATTAATTAACAAAGAGTTGATTTAAATTCAATCATGTTTCTGTCTTGAAATTATTGTTTTCAATAACATTTTAATCCAAAAAAAAAATGTCTTTGCGTACCGAGGCTGGCGGTACCATAATATTAATCAAAGTTAATGAATCATGTTCATTCATAAATTATTACTCCTGCAGATTATCCTTTTTTGAACAATGTTAATGTTGCCAGCACAAAAATAAATGAAAACGGCACTTCCTTCCAGCCGAATTTCTGAGAAAACATCGAAACTGTTTGATGACTCAGTTTATATTGAATTTTGTTGCAATCTGTTAATGACTTTTTGATACTAGTCATTTTGAGTCTATTAAGGGTGTGGATTTGAAACCCGTTTATTTTAAACCCAAGTGGCGAACTATTCATCTTTAAGGTAAGGCGTTAAATCCCTGATTCCCAAATTATTGACGGGCCTGTTGGTCTAGTGGCCCTGACTGCTAAGCCGGAGGTCGTGGGTTCGATTCCCACTCAGGACAAACTTTGTGTGATGAGCATGATTGTTTGTTCTGTGTCTGGGTGTGATTTATCTATAATATGTATGTATTTATAAATTATATAAGTATGTATATCAGTTGTCTGGTTACCATAACACAAGCTCTGCTTAGCTTGGGATCAGATAGCCGTGTGTGAGTTGTCCCAAGATATTTATATTTATTTATTTATTGTTCCTCATTCACAAAACTTGAAGGAACTCTTCGCGTACCTCTGCTCTGGTGTGCATTGTGGGTATCATCAGTTACCCCGTAAGTACCTGCTTTGCCAAACACCTTAAAAAAACCTTTATGAATGTAAGGATTTGTTGTGCCCTTCTAATGATTCAGTGAGTTAAATGTTTTTTAGACACTCAGGCGGGACTTGTTTTCATATTACCTTTTTACTGACCGCTATTCTTCGAATCAACTTTCGGAAGAAACTGTTTCTCTTGTCTTGTTTTGACTTGTTCAATTGCTTGATTAAATATAAAAAAGATACTTAGGTTGAAAGGAAGCCTTTGACACGGCAAGCATTAGGGTAAATAACATTTAACCTTAAAAGTATGCTCTGAAGCGTTGGCTTTAAACATTCTACCCATATTATAAACTATCGGTACACCAACACTCCAAAATACTCCAGTACCGAGTAATCTAATACGTAGGTAACAAAGACAAACAATTTTATGATAAGATAGATAGTATACATAATTCAATGAGTCAATGGGACATGAAAAACATGTGATTAAAAGAGTGAGAGGAGGAGGGAAAGGAAGACCAAAAATATTTATTGTGAATGACTTGTGTGACTGTGAGAAATGACATGGAAGAAAAAATTACATATTAAATTGTCATGAAAATGCATGAAAGTATTAAGAAATGGGTTCAAATTTGATGTGAGTGTTGTATTATTTACTTGAACCCTACTTTATCGGTTGTCAACAACACTAGTTTTAGTGATACTTACATCACAACTAAATACATTGACTTTTGTATCTGTGGAAACTCTTGTAATTAAACTACTTATGTTTATTTTATCAAGTCTATATTTTTATTAATTACAACAAAGCGGGACTGCTACTAGAGGAAAATGTAAGAACGTTCTAAAAAGTATCTTCTAATCTAAAGAATCAAGGAACGCTACCTCCGTAATATCAATGGCATAAATCATCGGGAGACATAATGGGAAAATCTATCTAAACCTAGACAAACGTAGTATATCCGCGATATATGAAGCGTATATCCACGAACATTTCAAATATGACACATATCTGAAACTTGAGACTTTATCTATCGTATAGGATACGGTTCCCGCCGCCACACCGCACACCGGCAGATACGATCAACGCTCAGAGCAATCTGCAGTTTGTCCCTATCTAGACCGATCAGTTTCGATCGTACCTAAGCTATTTGATAGCTTGGGTACGATCTTTCAAAATAGTCTATGTTCCTGGTTTTAGAATTTCATTATAACGCGATCCTTTCCTTTCTTATCTAACATTTTATATAATCACGCATGTATTTCCCGTAGGGTTAGGCAGAGGTGTATTTATGGCATTTTTTTTTTGGGGTGGGAAATCATCAAATAACTTCCCCCGCTCTGGGCGGAGCGGGGGGGCATCTCAGACTTTTACTGACCAAAACCCACCCATGCTCCTTCTATTGCCCTTTATGTTCCGGGGCCGCGGTATGTCTTTCGAACAACCCGCAACCCAATATTTATGGCGCTTAAATTTAATTCAAGAAGGAAAGGGGACTTTTGCCTTAACTGTTCGTATATCTATACTTCGGCCAACAACTGAAAAGTTCTATACAGAACGCCTAATAACATTACCTGGGAATTGTATCTAGGACCTCGTGTTCAGTCGTGACCACTGTACCACAGTTCTTATCTACATTTCTCAACATCTTTTGTTAAAGGAAACCTTGCTTAAAAGGGTGAATTCAATCGAAAATTATGGATAAGATGGCACAAGGGTTTCTTAATAATGCAATAACCTATACAGCTTTATAGGCCCTAAACAGCGTGACATCCCTCCAGGTCAAACGATGTTATAAAGTCGAAAATGGAATGGATTGTTAAATCTACCTATCGAGAAGATATCTATCGAAAAGCTTATGTCGAAGAAAACGAAACGGTTCGAAAGCTATCGTTCACCCAAGACTTGAATAACCGGGGTAGCGGATTGTTAGAAAGAGATACCACGGCCCCTGAACACAAAGGGCAAAAGAAGGAACATGGATGGGTTTTATTCAGTAAAAGTCTGACACTCCCTCCCGCTCCACTCAGAACAGAAGAAGTTATTTGATGATTTCACATCCGAAAAAGAAAAAAAAGGCTGTGAAGAAAGATACAAGAATAGTAGGTAAGATCCGAAAAACAATCAACGAAATATTCCCAATAAGCTATCTACGGTAATAGCAATAGTAGACAATATAATTCCAGTAGTAAATAAACATGACAAATCAACCGCAGTAACCACTCATAATATTACGGATGAGATAATGTTGAGGGTCACACAGTCATTCATAGTTCGTTTTTCTTTGTAGAAATGCCCGGATTCCCTGAGTTCCTATATTTAAAAAATATATAAGATCATTCTTAATCTACCGTCAGATTAATAGGTGTCACATGATAATACATTTTAGGTACAACAACAATTTTATATGGTTCATATGTCTTGTAACTTACAAAATAATACAAGGATGCAATGATTTTTTGTCTAACAAATAATGTGTAATCAATCACTATATCAACAAATAAAAAGTATAGGTACCAACTACCTACCTTACCAATAATAAATTGATAACAAATCATTCGGTCAATTATAATTATGCTACTCAAGAAAAAGCAACGCAAGATAAATCCAACATACTCCCGAAAATAATTGAAGCATTTTAAAGTTTAAAAATACTCACCGTTATTAAAGGTGCAACAGGATCTTCCTGGCATGCACTCGTTACCGATGCTTTCCACAAAACTGAAGACACGATCTTATTCCTATCAAAACTGGTCCGAACTAAATTAATCGTAAGCGAACAAAATCGCTAAATACACTGATAAAATATTTACAGTTTTAGCTAACAACCACAGGTGGTTTAAATATTTACGTAAAGTTTTTGACGTTTCAAGTTGTATAGCCGCGACGAGACGCGACGCGATCGGCCCCCGCTCGAGCCGACGCAAGACTATCTCGGATACGCTCCATCCTCGAGCTTTCGTCCCGCGGCGCCTGTCCCGCTCGCGCAGCCGGTCACCTGCCGGTTAAAAAAATATGAGAAGCCTCACATTTCGCCGAAATGTGAACCAAACCAAACATTTTACATTCAGACAGACAGGTAGGTACTTGGGCTACTTTATGTAGGGAGTCCTCTTCGTGAACATGTACGTTCAGATACGATCACGCGGATCTTGATTGACGTATTCCCTGAGACTAGTATGCAGACGGATGCGTGTTCATACACCCAGAGGGCAATTTTGCTAGATTTTCTATTATTACAGCTTCGTAATTACTGCATCGCTTCGAGGGATTTGTGGCTGGTCAGTCTACAATGGAGGAAACTTCGTGTCGTCGATAATGACCCGAGCAAACAAAGAAAACATTTTAGCGTTCCGCCAGTAATCACTGATACAAACTAACCCATCGTTTCCCAGTAGTTCATTCAATTACTCGTTGTTTTCCCGCTTTATCTCCGCTAAGAACATCCTACGTCAATATTTGAAGGTACAATATAAAGCAACCAGCACGGTGTCGTGTTGACTCGAGCACGGCAGATAAACAAACTTGATTACACTGATATGCCACCCTGGGAGACTACATCCTGCTGTAATGGTAACTGTGCGAATTAATTCTTAGAACTATTTGGGTTTAATTCCAACAATTAAACAATTCAGGTCGGCCATTATTCAGCAAATCCGCAAACTGGTGTCCATTAAATTTTACGATATCCTAATTTGAGATATGAGCTTACAACTTCAGCAAAGTTACAGAGTACGTGCAAATAAATCCGTAATGAAAAACTTTTGAGCGTTGAACCGGCAACGTTCGCAGTTCTGTGCGCCTCGACTTGATAACATCAGCGAGCATACCGCGGCATTTCCCTGCTTATTTACTTTAGCCTTCGTCGAAATACTTAGTTTTGTACTACCACATCACATCGTTGTTAATGCAAATCCCCGTTCCTTTTTGGGCTCAAAGTAAGTCGAAACAGAGTTAGCATGAGGCGACGTCGACGCGGCATGACACGGCAAAGCACTCAGAAAGTCAGCACCCCCAAGCTTAAAATAGAGTCCGAGCACCCGCAAACCGCTCGCAACTCTTAAATCCTATTAAAGGAGCTTGGAAGTACTTTTATTCATAGACTTTACCAATAATTCAATAGCGCTTCTTAACGGCGGTTTCGTACTGAAGACAAAGACTCAAGTTTTTCCTCGAATACTGACTGTATTAGAGGAAAAACTGGAGTCCCAACCTTTACATCGAATGATGCAACACTTCGTCGGAAAACTGTAACGGCATGGGTGCTCCTTACGTGATAAGATTACCACATAATAATTCTCATGACGTTTGACCAAGGACTACGTGATACACTGCAGGCGTCAAGTGTCATTCGCTGAATGAATTTTATTACATTATTGTTCTAGTGGCATAATGAATCGCACATTTTGAATATCGAAGACAAAAATCAGAACAGAAAACAAATGAATGATTTCTGGCTGTACTAAACGAGGCTTAATTAAAAATGGTAAAGCGTGTTCCTTACATCTATTCATTTGATTAACGTCATTAACGTAATCCAACACAAATCCTTTAGGGCTGCGAAAATTTATATTAAAACAGGGCTATTGAGAGTGTGCGAAGTGGGTGGTGGGGAACGGCAAATCGATCGTAGCGCACGACGTGGCAGAAATGTGAATTAATTCTGGGCTGTCATGTGTCAAATTGCTTTATTTTCATAACTTCCTTTATAATTTTAAGTAAAAACGTAAAAATTTGCGATATGGGTCACAGTACATGCTGTGTCGTAAATTGTAAAAACAATGAGAAAAACAGTTCGTGCAAGTTTTATTCGTTTCCAACATCAAAGTGGACATTACAGCAAAGACAAAAATGGATAGCTGCTGTGAAGAGAAAAAAGTAAGAAATTTAATATAATAATATAATAATAATAATAAGCGTTCCAAAATTACAGTCCTTTTTTATTTGTTTTAGTGCTGATAGTCCCCATGGCACCCAAAACGACATGATTATGCAAAAACGAAATATGGTGCGAAATTTCGGGTATGATTTGCAACTGGCGGGAACATTTCTTCGAAATATCTACCTTTAGTATATTTATTTTTGACAAATTGTCGAGTGCTGGGTTTTCCCCACTGCTGTTCGCTGCTTGTTTTTGATAAGGTCTCTTCTGTGTTGATGTAATGTATCAAAGCAGCAACATGCTTACACTTGCCACTTTGGTTGTAAACACAGGCGCACTTAACATTTATAACAACACGTTCATCATTTATCTGGAATTAAAATAAACAATAAAATAATTAATATAAGTAAGCTGACATGAAGCTAACTCAAATATACTATTTCTATAACTTGATATGTAGGTAGGTATGTACTCACATTTAATGATGTTTTGTAGGGAGTTTGTGTCACAGACGTTTGTCTTATGATCAGAGCTCTTATTAAGAAGCTTTTCCCGTTCGTTCTAAGCTCTTCCACTTCTCTCACATGCTGTGCTAATACTAATTTTTTCCCTTTTTGCTCAGTTTGAGGTTGAAAATGTATTTTAAGCTTAATCTATTCAAATCCCGTACGTATTATAATATCCATATTTTTCACGAGGAAGAAAATCGCTAGGTATAATATACACACTCACTTTTTACACTATTTTTTTCAATTTCGTTGAAAAACTAGTCGAAAATCAATATCACAAAGATATCTTAACATGATTTGAACAGATGACAAGTCCTGAATAGTTGTGGCCACTAGGGGCGCTGTCATCGCGCACACAACGAATAAATACTGGTCGCAGTTTCCTTCCTCCTCGCTGTGTAAAAGCAAAAAGACTTGCTCTCCACAAACTTCGCAAGCCTGCGCACTAGTCATTGTACTAATATTTTATTTTTAAAATAGATCAGTCTAAGGTTAAATAAGACAATTCAAACTGGAATTTAGTTTAAAGTCTGACAGTCGAATATGGGTGAGGAATTGACGGTGGAGCTCGTTAGGTTTAGCTGAGAAATTACTGATGCATAAATGACAATTATGTCGTAGAGAAATCAAACGATAATATTTACGTCATATTGGTCAGACACTACTTTAAGTCGTAGCTGTTGTTGTTGTAATACTTATTATAACTGGCATTCCAATTTCGTAACATACGTTTTCCTGTTTTTCAAAGGATTTTAAAGGAAATAGCTAATCCATTGCTTCATAGTTTTTATTACTGTTATTGTATATGAGACCTTGACCTCAATATTGTCTACAGGACAAAAAATACCTGGTTGGTGTTTTTTTCTTATAAATCGCCTGCCAACATAATGAATTAATAAGTATTGTTGAACACTACTGTCCCACTCACCACTGCTAGGCATAAGCTTCTTCTCAAACAGAGAAGGAACGAGCATTGATTACCCCACTTGCTCAAGACGGGCTGGTGATTTCAGATATTATCATATTAAATTACATGTCCAGGTTTCCTCACGATGGTTTCCTTTACCGTTGCCTGTGATGATAAGATAAACTTAGAAAGGACATCATCATCATCATTTTTATTTTCCTGCCCCATTGTATTAGGGGTCGGCGCACGCAACACGTTAGACTTGAAAAGTACATATGAATTAAAATACTTGCCCGGATTTGAACCCTTGTTGGGTTCTCATGCATGAGAAGCGAAAACTTAACCTCTGGGCATCACAACATCGAATCGAATTAATTTAATATATTTGTCAAATTAAATATTAAATTCCCATTTGTAAAAGCGCATAAGTAATGACGTAGGTATGTACCTCTACTCTAGTCAAATCTGTTCAATACAGGAATTAAAAATTGGTTTGACTTTGACCAATAAATCAACGTACCTAGAGTTATAACACTATGCTTCCACAAGTAAGCCTTATGCCTTAAGGGTCATGAATGGGAGATCTCCCTTCCAGAGCGAAAGAAGTTATTCAATGATTTCCGAAATCATCCGAAAAAAAGTGTTTCGCGCCGAAGCTATCTCTCGCGCCCGGCTCTGGTTCAAGCCAGTCCTGAGCGAGAAGGAATGGGAAGCAATCACCTCCTTCTGTGAAGCAGTTATGCTATCGCAGGAGGCGGCTGTGGTCCTACAGGCCCCGAGTGGTCCGCGGTGGGCGCTGAAACAGCTGGACCGGGAGCTCCTCTAGCCTCGATCGTGCAGGCCTGGGTGTCATCACCGGACAGGCCTGCCGACACCAACCAAGAGGCGGACTGGTTCCAGGAGGCCATGTCTGAAATCTGCGACGTGGCAATGCCCCGAGTCCGGTCGGGAAGCACCCGGCGTCAGGTGTACTGGTGGTCGCGAGAGCTGACGGCACTGCGAGAGGCATGCGTGCTGTATGAGGGGGAACAGAGCGGCGAAGACCACCCTCCTAGAAGGTGTCTTGCGGGCCAAGGACCTGGCCCGCGAGGAGATCCTGGAGTCTCTGGATGGAGATCCGTGGGGGCGCCCATACAAGATGGTGCGGGATAATCTCCGCACCAGGGCCCCCCCGCTGACGCAGAGTCTCCGGCCCCAACTAGTTGAGGATGTGGTGAGCGCTCTGTTCCCTTCGCGAGGGGAGCATGCTCCCCCGCCCATGGCTCCGCCGCTTGCGGTGCCACAAGCGGACCACGTGGACAACGACGACGACGACGTTCCGGAGGTGACTGGGGTAGACCTGAGAGTGGCGGTGGGCAGGCTGAAAGCCAAAAACACCGCCCCGGGACCCGATGGTTTGCATGGCAAAGCCTGGGTCCTGGCCCTGGAGGCTCTCGGGCCCCGACTACCAGGGCTCCTAAGCGCATGCATGGGGAGGGGCCAGTTCCCACTTCGTTGGAAGACGGGGAAACTGGTCCTGATACAGAAGCCGGGGCGCCCTGCGGACTCTTCGTCCGCATTCCGGCCCATTGTGCTGCCCGACGAGGTGGGCAAGCTCTTTGAAAGAGTAATTGCAAACCGCCACCGTAGATGGACGGTGAGCAATGGGTAGCTCACCGTCCGTCCGTCGATTGACGACAGGCCGTGTCGACGGCGCGTTCGTGTTTCACGCGCGCCTCAAAGAGATGTCAGCAAAGCAGAGGGGCTTGCCAGAGCCTCCGCCTGCCGGGGTTGCGGGTTGTTCGAAAGAGATACCGCGGCCCCGGAACGTAAAGGGCAATAGAAAGAACATGGGTGGGTTTTAGTCAGTACAAGTCTGACATACTAATGACTTCCCCCGCTCCGCCCAGAGCGGGGGAAGTCATTAGATGATTTCCCACCCCAAAAAAAAAAAAAAAATGAGGCGGCTGTAGGTTTGAGGGAAAGAACCTCAAATCAATCTTGCCGCCTGGGAAACGTTTCGGGCGTCTGGCGCCACGAGAAAACTCCGGGTCGCCGTAGATAGAGTCTGTAGATGGTGAGCAATGGGTAGCTCACCGCCTGTCCGTCTAGTTTTTACTCCGGCCGTCGGGCTACGGCGCGTTCGTGTTCCACTCGCGCCTCAAATCATCAGCAAAGCAGAGGGTCCCGTTAAGGCCTCTGCCTGCCGCGGTTGCAGGTTTTTCGAAAGAGATACCGCAGCCTTGAAACATAAAAGGCAAAAGACACGGATGGGTTTTACTCAGATCAAATCTGACAATCGTTTCCGCTTTGCTTTGTTTTTGACATTCAAAAGTGCCTGTAACGATCTAATTGAAATAGACGCTTTGAGTTGAAACGAGATGCAACCCTTATATTGCCTTTTATTCGCCTGCTCCTAGGTAAACCCATTTTCTACAGATTTCGCTACTCTGTGCCAGCTGTGTCGAGCTTTATGGTTTTAAAAGTAAATATACGTACAAACGAAGGTCCCAATATACCCTGTAAACACATTATTGACATTTATTGTCAAATAAAAAAAAAGAAACAATATTGACGTCAAACGTCAAACTGTTTTCTTCAAATAGATTTTCTCGATTTCTTATTTACAAACGTTTTGTAGCGATTTTTGTTTACTTTAGTTTGTATTGTAATATAGTTTTTTTTTTAGAAGTATAATTTAAAATATAAAATTTACAATATGGCTGCTGCAGTAGGTAAATATATTTTGAATGAGTAGATCAGCGTATAATAAGATGTTGTTTGGGGTCGAAACCATAATCGTAATCAGCCTGTAAATAAAGTTCCTGTTAACCAAAATCAATATGGACACTAATGAACACTTACCTGAGTAAAATACCTGAGGACCTGGGATTCACGTTTCTATGGAGCTATGGTTTTTTCGTATGTTAACATTATGTAACAACTTCCCATGTCCTTCTTGCAGAGGAGCCTATTCTTACCAATATTTCTGAAATGATCGACCTGGCTATTGGGACGCCTGAGGTAAACCTTCAATACTTAATTAAATTATAGTTATTTATTATGCCTCATTAGTTTAGTGGTTGCTTGTGCTGCTTTAGAGCATGTGCTCCTAGGTTCGATTCCCTTCCCCATTATGATTTTGTCAGTAGCGGCTACGGAACCTGGATTTGTGCAAGATTGATGACAATAAGATCACCCCATATTACACTGCACTAAAGACATAACTACACACTAATACAAATATTTACGAGCGATAAATGGAACAAGACGAAGAAACATGCAATCCACTAGGTACTGGTTACTACCTTGTAACAAGTTGGATCTGCTTAATAGTCCCGATCTACTAATTTCGGTAGATTGGAACAGTGAATGGGGATAGGCGCTCCGTCTACCGCATTTCTACACTTTCATTAATAAACTATGAATACAGATGAACTTCTCATTATTACCATAAAATCAAGCAACAATCACGATTGTAAACAATGGGAAAAAGTTCCTTTTATTGTCATTAATTTCCTTTCTATTGAAGGTAGACGTACGCCAAAAAACTCGGGAACAATGGCAATAGTATACACACAGGGTTATTCAAAGAAACTTCTATTCTTTCATCAATTCTTGGATTAGAAAAGCTGTGTTAGCATTCTTGTTTAATGGCTAACAAGCCGCGCGGACGTTATACACCACATTGGTCTAGACATGCGGTAGGTACCGTGTCCAACGAAGTTCAAGCTAACAGACAAAACTGTTGAGCAGTCCCGTGCGTAATATTAGAGTTCTATACTAAGTCCATTTTTACACGTTGTATAATTAACAATAACAAGCAAAGTTAAAACAGGCAGATGGGATTATTAGCCAGTTTAAAACGCTTCAAATTTCATTTCCAATGGCATCGATAAATTTGACTAGATAAATTATGGCAACCTTGCCTTGCGTTGCACGACGCCATCTATCTGATCCAAAACTATCCTATATTTCAAGCTGGGTCCAACACGGTCTAAATTTTATTGACATCGGTTTGGGATTTTTTTAAGATTTCCCATCAGGTTTTTTTCAGTAGCAACCACGGAGGTTGGATTTGTACCCGGCTGATGCCAATAGGGTCGCCCCTATTAATTTTTTTTTAAACAATCGTTGCCCCACACTTGGATTTTTTCCTGTATCGTGGGTGCGTTCACAAATATTTAAACTCACAAAAACAAACAGCCAGACCCAAAACAACTACCTGTAGGTCATACAAATATTGGTTCCGTTTGGGGATCGATCCCGCAACACCCAGCGGAGCAGTCGATCGCTTGGCCACTGCGCTAACCGTGCCGTCATTATATGATACTTATACATAACTGGCGAAATAAGAGTGTACTGTTAGTTAGGTACCTCTGCCTAACCTTTCGGGGATTACAAGCCGTGAAGTTATGTGAAGTAACATATGTGATTTTTAAAATACCTTATAAAAAGATGACGCCTTAGAGGTATGAAGAACAGGGTGTAAAGTTCTCCATCCTCTATGGAAAAGGAAGGATCTTCCGACCAGACGGGTGTCGTGTCTGGTAGGCCAATGCCCGACACTTGCTTGTCAGGTGCTCGTATGTTAACTTCGCGATGCTTGCGCGATGTAGGAATTTTTGCCGTAAGTTTTTATGTGGTTGCATAGATGGCGCTGTAGCACTTTTTGCCACTTCATATTTGTGTCGCTACAACGCAATATAGTTATGTGTTTCATTGATAATTAAGATACAGTTATTTAATATAGAATGGCGTAGTAGACTTCAACATGCTGCAAACGGTGCTGCACTGCATGGCCCAGCAGCTGAGGATCCTGGGCAAGAACGTAGAGTTGCGGGGTAACATGGGCATCACGCCCGTTGGAAGACCTTCGCAAAACGCCCAGACCATAGCCATCAGCGAGTACATCATTGAGACAGACGTAACTGGTTCATTTAGTCACCATACATGATTGATAAGTCTGACCTATTCATTAAGATATTACTTAGTCATCCATCACTAGGGATAGATCGGGTTTATTTACCTAAAAGGAAGTAAGTAAAATGTAGAGAATACTTAGGTTACCTATAAAATCCCGAAATGATTTTACCTCTGAGCATAAGGTCCTGGGTACTTTTATTGAGTTTTTTGCATCAGGAATTTCTCAATAGCAGCCTCGTAGTCTAGATTTGTGGCCAGATATTGGCAATAGACTCGCTTCCCTAGTATCATCATCTGCCTAGCCTTTTTTCTAACCATGTTAGGGATTGCTTCCATTTTAACCGGATGCAGCTGAATACTAGCCCCCTATTATGTGGGATCAGCGCCGACTCTAGACTTTGATCAAGGTAAAGCAAGATCCTGCCAGGATTGCGGGATTTTCGAAACAGATTCCACGGCCCCAGAACACAAAGGGCAAAAGGTAAGTAAAAGTCTGTCACTCCATAGCGCCCAAAGCGAGCGAAGCCATAGATGATTTCCCATAAAAAAGGTAGAGCTAGATTGTCAATCGGCGACCTTTGATCGAAGCTTTCACTTCAACATAAATTCTACTTTGGTTTTACTTTAAATCAATAATTAAAAAATAGATATGAGACGGATGCGTTGAAAAATCTCTAGCGAACACAATCCAAAAGAATCTCTCGGTCGTCCAATCTATACAAACCACTAATGCGTAAATACTTGCATTAATTTCGTAAGTTCTAAAGTTTCATCTATTAAACATAACTTGGGTACTTTGAGTTCATTATACCACAAAAAAAACGTTACTAAATAAATTATTTTCCGTATTTTCAGACGCCTGGAAAGTTTGCATTAGGTAAATTGATTTTTAATTTCAAAATACAATAAATCGATAAGTTTTTACTGTTTCTTGATCATGTTATTATCCCCGTAAACAGCTTGAAAAATGTCATTTCACATTATTGTATGGAAAGTGTGCATTTGTCAGTCTGTTTACAGGGTTCGTCTTGTATTGGAATTTAATCTGTTGGTTATATATAATTTTCAGCTTCAGGTGGTGCAGCAACAGACCCAGAAAGTGTGTTGGTCGGTAAGTTTTCAGTATTTAAGAATTATTCTATATAGCCTAATTTAATGGTAGGGAAGCTCAGAAGTATTATTATGTTTTATGAGCACCTGATATAAAAAATTAAAAGTTAAACAGCAACTGTTAACAGAGAAGAGAGGACAGTTTAAATAGTGCTTTGTACCACGTAAGCTTAAAACTATTTATTTGTGTGTATGTTTGTTACTTTTTCACGCTTAAACGTATAGACCAATTTAGATGAAATTTGTTATAACTACATGTTGAAAGCATATACCCTGGATTAACACGTATGCTACTTTATATTACTACTAGCTTTTGCTCGCGGCTTCGCTCGCGTTAAATGCGGTATAACACAGTATCCTTGCGCCTTATTAATTTGTAATAGCAACGCTAAGTATTCCCTTTTCTTCCCACGTTCTCCCTCATATCCCACTTCTTTTTTTAAAAAACTCTTCTCTAATTAAAATCGGTTTGGCCATTAAAGCGTGAAGAGGGAACAAACAAACAAACTCACTTTTGCTTTTATAATATTAGTAAGGATTCATTCCGGTTTACACGGATACAACCGCGGGGCGCAGCTAGTATTCATATAATTGTACATGTTTTCTGAAATAAATAAATATTCAGTCCCGAAAACAACCTACTTCACTCACTACTACTTACGACTTTCATACAAACCCACAGCTTGGTTTGTCCTTATAACATACTACTCTTCGTGATTTTAGGGTTTTCAAATAGTCTGATTGCCTTAGGGGCTTGCCGTCTTCCCCTCCCCTGTCCCTAGAGCCCTAGGCACGCCACTGATCTCTGCAATCAAGTTTTCAAGCTGAACATGCTTGCTGAAAAATCTTTAGTGTTATGCTAGATGTTGGGCATTCTAATTTTCTCGATTATCTTTTCAGTTGAACGCAAAAAGAGGAGTGCGACATCACTACCTGTTTCGAATGGTAAGATCTAAAATTAACACACTTTAAACAAGAATTAAAAAACTTAAAAATCAAACCTCCATTCCTATTTTAAACGTTTTATTTTAAAATTTATTTGGAATGCTTCCAAATGTTTTAGCTTTTTTGTTTTTCGGTTTTTTTGTGCAATCGGAGTTTAATAGGTTTTTTTTTAATTTAATTAGTTATTCATAACTTTTAGCTTATATATGTTTGCCGTTAATAAGACGTGATGTAATTATACATGTAATAAACCGGCCAAAAACGAGTCAGACTCGCGCACCGAGGGTTCCGTACAAGCTTGCGACATAAACGGCCATATCTTATGACTGTGCAGACTTAGAGGGTTGATATTTTCACAGCACAAACGGGCCACAGAGTTGAGAATATGGTTTTAATTTCAACTTGATACCTCCACGCGTTCCCGAGACAAAGAGTCTTGACAGACAGACCGGCCACAATGTGATCCAATAAAAGTTTAGTTTTTTTTCCTTTTATACGTAATTCTGTAATCTCTATGTATTTCTCCTTTTTGGAAAAAAGGCAAAATAATAGCCAGACAAAATTAAATAAAATGAGGAAAATGCATTGCAACACGGGCGCGGTCGCTTCCTGGGTTGTGATTGTGACGTCATATAAAAATAATTGACGATCGAACATACTAAAAAGCCAACGATGGTGTTGTCACATATTAAAACTTTGTGATATTTTATTTAATTGCTGTTAATATGAACAAAATTAATTCTTATTTTCATGAATATTTTATGTTTCGTATTTTATCTGCCATTGGTATATATAATATTCCCCTTTCGAATCGAATAGGGTTTTATTAACATATTGTATAAACAAGTATAGAAAATTTAAGTAATCCGAGGTGCTAACACGCTTGAAGTGCATCTTAGATACTTAGAAGAACTTCAACTGCATCCGTAACTGGTAATCTTTTTCTTAAACTTAAATGCGTTTTTACTCGCACCCTTATGCGCTCCTGCCTCAAAAGCTGGCAACTGCCTCAAAAGACTCTTAATTCGCTAACTCAAAAAGAAGGAAGCCCGTTTCGAATGATGTTGAGCTTATGCTGTTGGTTTTGAAATAGACAGTTTCCACAGATGATGAACCAAGAGATAAAAAGAAAAAAAAGAAAAGTACTACGGGTAAATCGGCCGCCGCGCTGGATAATGAAACCGACGAAGACGAAAAGGAGCCACCATCACCGCGTACGGCGGCTTCAAAAGTAGCGCAATCGCAATCAAAAGTAGCACAATCGCCATCGAAACGGGACCAATCGGTATCACAATCGGCGGTTTTACCTGCTCAAGGGGCGCCGTCTGGTAAGCTGGCGCGGCCCTCTGCTCTTAGCCCAACCTCATCCAAAGAAAAACTGTCGCTGGTCACACTCAGCAAATTCAACGTATTAGAGAACGCTGTAACTGACCTAAAGGAGCGCGTTTATGGAACATCGCCCAAGAACGAGACAATGTTGCAGGAAGTCAGGTAAATTTGACATTTATTGCGATAAGAATAATGAACTTTCAGCTTATTCCCGTGTGAAACTTACATAAACTTTGAAGAGATTATCAGATGATTGCCAGAAAGTGAGTTTGAGCTACTGCAAGATCTATGCAGAAGCAAAGACCTGTTTATCTATGGGCTACTGTGTCACGCTGTGAGAATGAAAATAAATCAACGTTATCCGCCTTTTGAAACCACCCGATATATAAATGTTAGCCTACACGGTAGCCTGGTATACCGATGTACCTATAACCTGTAAAGTTTCTTCAACACTCGCTCAGTCATTTCTGCGTAATAGAGCACCTAATATTTTTGACCCACGCAAACTTTCGCATATATAGTACCTAATTAGTAAAAGTAAGATAAGATAATTGTTATCACCCTATTTGTTTCCCAAAAGTAGTAAATCAAGGGATGATTATAACTTACAATTAGTAACCTGATCGCCTGTATTTCAGATCACAAAGCAATTTAAAGGCCATCACAGAAATGTGGACTAACATGAACGTAGCATCTCGCTTGGACGCTGCTGAACAAGCCATTGGCAAGCTCAGCTCGCTCATTGAAGATTTGATCGGGGAGTCAACTGCGCTTCAAAGTAAACCTAGTACATTACCGTAAGTACCTACTCACGATTTAGCCATAAGGTGAACCACATCCGGGGTTGCCGGGGCCTAGGAACATAAAAGGCAAAAGAAGGAACATGGGTTTTAGTTAGTAAAAGTCTGACACTCCGCCCAGAGCGGGGGAAGTTATTGAAGATTTCGCATCCGCAATAAAAAAAAAGGTGAATCAGAAGTCATCTGCTTAGCATTCTCCCTAGCTTTTTTCAATTATGTTGGGGTCGGCAAACCGCTGTTAAATACCTCTATTGACTTCTGATCACTTCGTAGCGTCTGTCAAAGATTTACAAATGACAGCCGGTACCACAAAGGCTTAACGTGCCTTCCGATGCACGGTGTATAATGAGGGCCTTCTCCTTGGACCGCCCTCACGGAGCACTGCATATTCTGCAGACCGAGTCATGCGGCAATTATTATTTAGTGACAAACCTCTCAAATACCGCTGACTTTGAAGTGCCTGTACTGTATACCGAAATTATTCTAACAGTTACTCAAACCATTGCGGTTGATTCTGTTTCAGTGGCACTAAGACATCACAAGTTACTCCTGCGGCACCGAGTCCAACCATGGCGACTCTAACTGCGCCGAGTAGTATGGCTGCGCCCGGGGTAAAACCCAGTCAGATTGGACCCAGTCAGCTTGGAATGGCGGACACAGACCAATTAGCAACTAAAGACGAGCTCGAGCAGGCGGTAGGCCACTTGGCAACGAAAGACGAGCTCGTGCAAGTTCTGGACTACGTGCAGTCTATGAAAGGCGACCTTGATACGCTCAATGAAACCTTCTCTGATGCCTTGAAGGAAGTCAATCCTACCTTTGGTCAGTTCAGTTAAAAAATTTCTTTGTTTAAGGGATAGGAAGATAGTTGCGGGTTTTTCGAAAGAGATACCGCGACGACGGAACACAAAGCGCGGAATAAGGAACGGATGGATGGGTTTTAGCAATAAAAGTCTGACACACCTCTCCCGCTCCGCCAAGAGCGGGGGAAGTTATTTAATGAGTTCCCATCCGAAAACAAAGATCTTTTTATATTATTTTCAAAATAGCGATCACGTATAAAACATGTATATTTCTTTTTTTTTAACCTGTTCGACACTAGGAATTTCTTCTGAATCGTGGGTGCGTCTACAAACATTTAAACTCACATACACAAACAGCCAGATCCGAAACAACTACCTGTAGGTCGTACAAATATTTGTTCCGTGCGATACTCGAACTCGCGACACGCAGCGCAGCAGTCGATCGCTCAGCCACTGCGCCAAACGTCATCATCATCATCATCAGGCTATATTAGTCCACTGCTGGACATAGCCCTCCCCTAATGAGCGCCATAGCGCCCTGTCTTCAGCTTGCCGCATCCAGCATCTGCCTGCAGTCTTGCTTAGATCGTCATCCCACCTGGTCGGAGGGCGTCCTACACTACGCTTGTCGAGTCGCGGTCTCCACTCAAGAACACGTTTACCCCAACGGTTGTCGGTTCTTCGTGAGATATGGCCAGCCCACTGCCACTTCAGCTTGCTGATTCTTTGAGCTATGTCGATAACTTTGGTTCTCTGTCGGATGTACCTATTCGTTGCGGATTCTATCTTTCAGAGAAACTCCGAGCATAGCTCTCTCCATAGCTCGCTGAGCGATTTTGAACTGATGGACCAACCCTGCCGTGAGTGTCCATGTCTCGGCTCCGTAGGTCATGACGGGTAGGACGCACTGATTGAAAACTTTCGTTTTCAAGCATTGCGGCATGGATGACGAGAAGACTCGGCGTAGTTTCCCAAACGCTGCCCAGCCCAGCTGGATCCTCCTCTTGGCCTCCCTCTCGAAACTGTTTTTACCTATGTAAACTGCAGAATCTGCCCGAGGTAAGTGTACTCAGAAACGATTTCGAGAAGGTGACCATGTACGACGACCGATATCGGATCAATGTGGCCATTGATCATGACTTTGGTTTTATCCAAATTCATGCCAAGACCGATACGTCGCGAGGCTGAAGCTAGGCCGTCCAGCATCTGGTTCAGCTCCTCTAGCGACTCCGCCATTAATACTATGTCATCTGCGAATCGTAGGTGTGAGATGTAGTAGCCGTTTATGTTATTGCCCTTTCCTTTCCAGTCCAGCGTCTTAAACATATCCTCCAACGCGCTGGTGAACAGTTTCGGGGATATAACATTCAACACCTCAATATAACGATAGTCTACTTGGCATCGCTGTAAGGATTCCACAATAGCCCAGGTTTCGACAGAGTCAAAGGCCTTCTCATAGTCCACAAAGGCCAGACACAGGGGCTGATTATACTCTTCGGACTTCTGTATAATCTGCCTCACTGTGTGAATGTGGTCTATGGTGCCATATCCTCCGCGAAACCCAGCCTGTTCCGGCGGCTGGAACTCGTCGAGTCTCCTGGCGAGACGATTCGTGACCACTCGTGAGAACAGCTTATAGACATGGCTCAGGAGCGAGATGGGTCTGTAATTCTTAAGAAGGGTTTTGTCACCCTTCTTGAAAAAGAGCACCACTAAACTCCCGCTCCACGCCTTTGGAGTTCTCCCACTGTGAAAGACGTCGTTGAAGAGGTTCTGTAGTTCCTGTATAACAGGGACTCCTCCAGATTTCAAAAGCTCTGATGTTATTCCGTCCTCACCGGGGGCTTTTCCATTTTTAAGCTGCCTCAGAGCTGACACGATCTCGTTTTGACTGCTATAAGGTCATCAAAGTTACAATGTTAGTCATCAGCACTACTTTGGTACCTAGCTTATATTTAGGAAATGGGGCGCTTTACAAGATTTTGCCGAATACAGTACTTGTGTGTTTAGATATCATTAATGAATACAGGTTATATACGTGGCTGCTATTTTAACCTCTCAAGGACCGCCATTATTTACGTCAACTATCCGTCAAGCACCGCCAGGCGGGCTCTTATCGTAAGCGTAATCTGATTTTAAGACTTATCTTTACTACAAATACAGTTTTAAATCGGTCGGGGTTTGGTGGCACAAATTTGAGCCAGCAGGGCTTAACGGTAATACTTGTTTACTGGCACGTTTTTGTGCCGCTGGGGCTCTAGAGGTTAAAATCAAATAAATTGTCGGAAGTTAGGCAGGCCAAATTATTCAAAGTCCTCTAACAGCTAAATCTTATATTCATGGCCATGAAAGACGGTAGGCTGGAGTAGATATTTTGTAGGCTACTTATGTTACTTACCTTTCTGTTCAGCCCCCGTAGCTCACAGCAGTATATAATGATATAACACTCACAAACAACGTGGCTTTCTATTGGTAAAATAATTTTCCAGATCAGTTCAGCAGTTCCAGAGATGACATACAAACTCACAAATTTTATATTATTAAATATATAGAATAAATTTATAAACTATATCTATATGTATAGATATAAGCTCATGAATGGATTAATGGTAAAAAAAAACATTTATAAATTATTAACTTCTTTGATTACTCCGAAACTACTGGACCGATTTTAACCATTTTTCACCAATAGAAAATTAAATTATCAAGAAGTAACATAGGCTATATACAAACACGCTGCGACACTTAATGTCTGATTAGCATAGGTATATTAATTCTTACTATTAATTTATTTTATATTTTTCGCTTTTTTCGTATTCTTCTAAGCAAACCCATTAATTTATATCCATATCATGGGGTTTCATAAATAGAATTATTAGACCGCCATCTTTGGAAACACACCATATTTGTTTATACTTAGATAACCAAACTGAACGTGTGAACAATACTAAAGGTCGTCAGTTTTAAAATTCAGTCGATTAAAAGCTTATTAAAGTGCTAGACACAATTTAAACTTCATGCAATTCGTAGGAAGGCACGGTCGACCCCGTAATTGCTTTATCATTTTGACAACAATGTTTTTGTAAAGTTAATTTAAGTTGCAAACGTGCAAGAGGTACTACTTGTACATTAATCAAAATTGCGATAATTACAATACAAACCTACTACTGCCGAAAACACAACACAATATGTTTGTTTCTAATGCAATAACTCTTTTTTTTCTAGTGGCACCTGATCAAACCCCAAAATCACGTATCGTTATATCAACGCCGCAACTGGGTGACACAACATCAGCAAGTAAGAAAATTCCCCTCAAAATCCAAGCCAAGATCTTTATATAATCCTTACTTTCTTACTATCCTTACTTTCCTTACTAATATTATAAAAGCGAATGTGAGTTTGTTTGTTACGTCTTCACGCCTAAATGGCCAAACCGATTTCGAAGAAATTTGGTGTGTATATTTCAAAGAGTTCTTGGATGGTTTGAAAACACAATTGGGCCCAATAGGTGGCGCTGCTGTATGATTTTGATGAATTTTGGTATGTCACCAAATACGATTTGCTGTACAAGAGGCAGGACGACTGCCGGGTCCACTAGTGTGTTGAGATACAAGATCGACAGATATCATCTTACTCTTTATTAAGTACAACACCATACAATGGATAACCATGACGTCGTAATAAACCAGGATTATTATAAAATCAAAAGAATTCATTTCATGTAGACCAGAAACAGGCACTTTTGAACAATCGAAATAATGTCATCAATAAAATAAAATTAAGCTACAGTCCAGTGAAGTGGCAGCATCGCTTTTGTTTTATGAAATTCAAAAGTGCCTGTAATGGTCCAATTGAAACAAATGCTTTGAGTTTGACCCATTTTTTTCTAGTGTCTCGTACCCAGCAAGCAGCTTCACAATACCCGGGAATCATGCAACCCCCGCCAGTCCCGACAAGCGCAGAAGCCCTGCAAGCCCCGCCAGCCCCGCCAGGCCCACAACTCCAGCCAGCGCAACTAGCCCGATTGTCGGATAGGATGCTCCAGCTGGAGAATGACATGAGGAAATGTTGCGACGGTTTCAAGAAGACAGAAGGATACTTTAGGGACCAGGTACCTACTCCCTGCGAAAATTTAATAAACCAGACTAGTAAACATATGCGCTTCTATAGCGGCCCAGCGCTACAAGCAAAAATAATCCTTACGGTGCGGTGGTCAGGTTTAATTTTTGGTGATGGTACATGTCTTGTGCCCTATAATAATAACTGCGCCGATGGCCTACGTTGAGAGTAGCCGCGGTTGCGGAAAAACGGTCAAATATGTAGTTTTTTTTAATACTCTGTTCCAGTTTACATCATTCCAAGATCAACTAGAATATATGGCGAAACAAATCGCAGATTCTACAGGCCTGGGTGAAGGCGGGAAGCTAACGCCAGATCTTGTTAAGGATCTGCAAGGTACACTGTATATCGTGCTTTTGACATATTAGTCGATACATAAGGATGTATTTGTAAGTATGTATACAAAACGTAACACTTGCTCTACTCATAAAACGTTTTAGATTTAAAGAAAATGCTTAATGTGGAAAAAAAACTGTTGTGACATACATAAAAAAACTATTTAGCCCCGGAACTGAAGGTTCCAAAGCGGGGCACCTGCCCTGGGCGGCGCCAAAATCATAATAAGTGCAATTCGACGTAAAAACTTGCTCCACAAAGGCGCCTAGTATACGGAAGCCTGGTTGGGTCACCGTCGACTTTTAATTAATACATAAGACAGTTCTATTTATTCATTCCTACTCACGTTATTCCTGAACGCTTTAGGTAATGCGTGAGAAAATTATCTTTCAAAGCAGTTAAATTCTGGGTCCATCATTCGACATCTAGGAATGAATAATGTATAATTGTTACTGTAAAAGCTCGAACTACGGAAAATCTTAAGATTTTCCAGTAAAACCTAGGATTTACCGATATGACTTGGTAAATGGAAGTATTTATTATAAAGGGACGATTTTTTCGAACTTTTGCCATTCCAATTCAGTACATGCTAGGTTTTACCAATGTGGACTGGTAAATGTTGGTTTTAGGAGTAAAACTATGATTAATCAATTCTTCGTCATTTATTTTAAGTTATTAGTCAAAAACTTAGGTATAATCCTAACCTTTTCAATGATTTTCATTTCAAAGTTGTATTAATACAATTAGGAACAAGTATTTTTTTTAATATTTGAGATACTTAAGTAGTAAAAAGGTAAAAAACTGAATTTGTATGTTTCTTATTATAATTTGGTATTTAACAAACAATTAATACAAACAATGCTTATGTCGCAGTCATCTGGTTGAATTTGAATCTGCTACCTATTTGATAGTATGACTAGCGCGTTCATTGAATGACGACATTTGATTGAATGTCTAGGCCGAACGTTGATTGAACAAGCGTCACTCAACGTCCAACTAGATAGCTGATTGTAAGATAGCCCTTTGAACAGAGCGGACGTAAAATCATTCAGGTGATTGAGTTACTATTAATATATCTCTAATATTTACAACTGATTACCACATGCCCCAAGATAGGTCGACGAAGCCCCGCTACGCGGAGCTCCTATTCCTGGGTGGTTTAAAAAAACTCTGAGTCGTGAGTGAGAGAAAGTGATGATGATTTTTTTCGACATTTACCGTTCCTTGAATGCAAATCCTAAGATTTACCAAGTGAATGATGGTAAAAGTTCGAATCCCAAACTTTTATGGACATTTACCATTCATAGTCGGTAAATCTTAGGTTTTACTGGAAAATCTTAAGATTTACCGTAGTTCGAGCTTTTACAGTAACATATATATGTGAATTAATAATAATGATTAGTTTCACCTCATTATTTCAGATTTATGTTCCTTTTTTTTTTTTTTTTTTAAATCGAACATGTTATTTGAACTAATTACATTACCTAATTTGAGTATGAGTTGTTGGGTTCGATTCGCGGCTCGATCGAAGTGTTGTTTGGTTGTCCCATCAGGAATTTCTCAGTAACAACCACGGAGACTAGATTTGTGCCCAGTTGATTTGAATAGGCTCGTCCCCTATCACATGGGACATGACATAACTGGCTAAATATAAACGTTTACATCTTTGCTTTACCTTCCGGGAATTACAGGCTTGATGTTATGTTTTATCGCTTCGATAGGTTCGTATGATTGCGAATAGGTACGTCTGAATACCACGAGTAGCCTAGGTATTGTCTCGACTTTAGTCGATACATACCTACCCTTAGAATATTACACCTAAAACTTCGTAATTTTATGAGAGATAGGTGTCATACGTTTTTACTTATTGATTTACAGCTTTGATGAAGCTGTTCGAAACCGTGCAATCCATGCAGGTTCAATTGAAAGATGTCCACGACACCGCCATCAGTCTCGCTGCTGAAAAAGATTCCCGGCAGAATCATATCGACGTAAGAATATCTATATCGTATTATATTTGTAAATGTTTTCTCGAAGCACTTTCTGTTATGCACCCTGCACCTACTAGTTTTCTCTCTGCATCACCCTAAGGTAGACTGGTAGAAAATGCCCAAGGCATTAAGCCCGCCTTTGTACAGTGTTTTTTATACACGTGCATTCCTAAAGTTTTAATAAATAAATATATCTTTTTTTCTTACTTTGCTTCAAAACTAATTTAGATTCCCTTCGATTGCCTAGCTGAGTCGTGGATGGATCGTAGTAAGTGGGCTTTTGTGGTTTTTCCTACCCCTAAGGGTAATGCGGGTTGTAGACCATGAGATTAGCTTAGCTCTCAAAGCTGACAAAGCTAGCATAGCTGACTAAAGGCGTGAGTAATAGTTAGGTACTTACTTAATGTGTAAATTGCCTACCCATGGTATTAAGTATAAGCATTAATCCCAAAAAAAACTCCGCCAAATAGATATAAATAAAGCGTAAATTATCGTTTTCAGGCTCTTTTGGAACAAATCGAGCTGCTGAAGGTGATCAAACTAGATCGCGAGGATATGGTGGAAGCTCTAGCAGACAAGGCTGACCTCCGCATGCTGGCGCGAAAAGTATCTCACGACCAATTTGAGAACGCTTGTGATGACCTCTCTAAGGGATTGGAACATGCCCTTGGAAAACTTAACGTACAGGTTCGTGTTTATTTGCTTAAGTGCAGTGTGATTTATTTGTAGTGTGGTTGGCAGATGGAAGGCGCTATTTATAACCATCACAAGATTTTGGCGTGACTGCACGCAACTAATTTGATCCTATATGGTAACTAGGGTTTGATAAAGCTGGAATCATAGGAGGTCATAGGAGCTCCGCAATAAAACACCACAATGTTATCGAATTTGGGCTCGTTTGATTCGTATTGACGAGAACTTTGATCCTAAGTATTATGGTAACCAGGGCCTAATGCTGTAGCTGGGAGTCTGGGAGCTGGCCATAGAAACTCCGCTATAAGACGGGCTAGTTTAATTTGTGTTGCAACTTCAATTGGGAAAATAAGTTCCGTTCCATTTTGGTATGAATGTGGATTGTCTGATTAGATGGATGCTCACCCTGGCACTGGGTCACCAGTGGGGTCACCAAAATGAATAAAATATCTAAAGCAAAAATGCTTCTACGCACTACTTAGTAGTAAATCCGCATCATAAATACTAAAGAAAAAATATATCTTTAGTATTTTTTGACGTGATAACGTCTTTAAAATCGTTTTAGTCGGGTGACATGTTCAGAAACTTGTGTCACACCAAAACCTCACAAGCGACATTTCATAAAGATGGTAGCGCCATCTGTTACTTGGCTCGAAAAAAAAACTTTAAATTAGTACTTAATTTCATTTTAGATGTCACTACTGGTGATAACTTATATCACCAATAAGACGTTATCACGTAAACATCTCGATCGTAAACCTACTTTACAAACAACCAATTTTTTTAAGAAAAACGGGTTTAATTTTTACTTGTTAATAAAAACGAACTAAAAAGTTAAAAATAACTTAATTCTGATGAGAAATACCATTTTATAGATACTTAACCTTAACTTCCTTTGTCTACTTAAGAAGCACCATAAGAAAATGTACAGTTTAATAATACCTACAATGAGTAAAAAATTACAATAAAGACAACCATTGAAGAGCCCCCGCCTACCTTGCTAGTACAATTTCAGTCCATTACCCAATCATTGGTTACATCAAATTAATCTCATAACGCACGTTATACCTAATAATGACATAGGTATTTTAGGTACCTACCTAACTTAAAACTTTATGATGTCTTAAATCTTTTAATTTTAATCACAATCTCAATTAGGTATTTCACACACCTGCATGCGCACACGGTTAGAAATAAAGAATTTATTATTTTTTTTAATTAAGAAAAGGGTCAATTTCATGATGAGGTATGATAACGCTAGTCCATCAAAAAGCTAATCAAAAGTTACTATTAGATAGATAGGTTATACTGAAATTCCGAAACATAGTGTTACGATAACATATTGGCTTGTTATTAAACTCAAGTCATTAGGGAACAAAAATTGATTGAACAAGGTTTTTAACCTGGTTCCGGTATTTGGATGGCATACGCTTCCGAATGCTACATTGTGCAAGGTCAACGACGCTCTTTACACGAACTTATTCAGCCATGGCATTATTATTCGTGATCATAAACTACCTATAAGTAGGTATGTACGTTGGTACCTCCCTCAGACGCCCAAGCAACGGCACTACCGGCTGTGCGATAGGCAGAAATAAAATCTAGCAAAGCTATATTAGAACAGCTTTTTGGCATGTTTTTATTAAAGTTTGATTAAAGATTTTTTCTATTTTTACCCTCGTGAACAGAAAGGCAAGCCTTTTTATGTTGCGGATTTGGGTTCTTCTAGGTTAACCGGATGCAGCTGAGTCTATCAGTATTTGACATGGAGCGACTGCCTGTTTGACTGTGGATGGATAAACGGAGATGAATGGATGCAATTAGACCCTTTAAACTAAATCCTATTTCCGCTACATACAGTAACCAAACCCAGTCGTTACGAGTATTCAGAAGACTAAAACGTCTTCTGGATACTTATATAGACTGTAATAATTAACATTTTTTAGGAATCTCTATGGCAACAAGCGTTGGATGACATCCAGCGCGAGATCGAACAGAAACTGGACAAGTTAGAGCTGTCTCCGGTGAAAGACTTCTTCAACAACAAACTGAAGCAGCTGCAGGAGAACCTGCGGCAGATGGCTGCGCTGCGCCGCGAGGCCGAGGCTGCGGGCACCAAGACGAGACTACTGAGGTGACCTTGATACTTCTATATAATACGCCTATGGTCTTACAAATATACTATAGCGGATGGCTCCAATTCATAGAACTCCTTTCTGATGTCTATGACCAAATCAAAAACTAATCACACCATCTTGTTTTATATCAACTTTGGACATACAAACATTTCAACTAAATTTTCACCCCCTAGTGTCATTGTCGATAAGACCCTTGTATAGCTGTTGGCACAAACTTACTAACTTTGAGTTCGGAGACAGTTCGTGACCACGTGACCAACAAGTCGCAATGATTTTGTATCGCGCAAAGTTAACTGCCGCAGTCGGTATAATTCTGTAAGAATAAGATATAAATATTGACCACTGCTGGACATTTTATAATAGCCCAGACAACAATCGTTTAGTCTGTGATTCGTACCTGTCAATGTTTTGTTTTTTGAAATATCTAAGAACATTGACACCTTGTGTTTCTACTCTGATCTGTGATTTGCAGAATGTTTTGAACAAGAGCTTTGTTTAAGAAGTCTTCACAACTCTAGAATTCAATACTTACAAAATACACCGGCAGGTTTTCGCGTTACATAATCTAGTGCTTTGTTTCTCCAGGGATGTCAACTGCATATCGTGCGATGCGAATGCTGTGATGAAGATGGACCCAGCCCCGCCACAACCCTCTAAGCCACTACCAGGGAACTTGTCCATGAAACCCTATCTCACTTATGAATTAGGTATGTATTACTGCTCTACTGTGACTACTTCAACATTGTAACGGTCTTGAAGCTGAGATTTGATGGTGGGATACCACACAGATAGTTGGCTAATCGATAACTTGCCGAGAGATCTCAGCAGAATTCGATAAAAATTAGCCCCAATTGGGTGATATTCTTTGAATTTATATATCGGATTTTTTTATGTATCTATGATGTTTTCTCCAAGACGCAATCCGCAAGACTCAAGCGAACGCGTTACCGCAGCGCAACATGCACGACTGGGAACACGTCCAACAACAGATGCAGCCACACAAACCACACAAAGTCCGGTAAATTCGCTTCAATTTCAATACAAGGTATAAACAGACGCTTGGACACCGATAACGAAACATTCGGTTCAACAAAATATGTAACACGCCAAAAATATTGTTGGGACTGGGACACGTCTTTTTTTGAGGTGCAACGTCGCGTTTTTTCAGAAATGTTAGACAGGTGATGGTATTTGCACAGATAAATAGACAGTTTTTATCATCTCATTGACAACAAAACTGTTATTTTATCAGATCAGACACGGACAAACATTTGTGCAACCGCTACTGTGGCGGGTCGCACACTACTACGACTCCCGCACAACGCGTCGCTCGTCTCGGGCACTTCATGAAGCAGTGGGGGCCGGAGGTGCTCCCTCTATCATCTGGATTCGCAGCTGGTGATGATGGGAAGGTAAGAATATTTTTTAAGTCACGTTTTTTGGCAAAGTATTAATACTCTAAACCTAAAGCATTCCCAGGGAAAAAGCGAGATAGCTTCAAGGGTCGAGTGCGTCTTTATCTCGCAATTGCCAGTAAAACATGGAGCTAATGGAGGTCAGATAGGTAGTCGCTCCATTAAAATACTAGTATTCAGTTGCATTTGGTCAGACTGGAAACCGACCCCAACATAGTTGGGGAAAGACTCCGCAGGCGAGAATATGATGTTCCGAAAACGCCATTCAGACAGTGGCAAACGCATAAGGTCGATGGCGTTAGACAAGCTCTAAAAAATCAGTTTTATTTCAATTACAATACTGTAAAGATGAGGATGTAATACAGTGGACTGTATTTTATAGGAGGGTAAGTTTATTAGTCTACAAAAATCCCGGGCAAACAGTAATATTAATTAGCGGTTTGAGAGTGCGGCCGTTGCGTCTGGGTCCGAAGAAAGGCTCGGCTGTAATCAACTGACGTATATCTGCGCGCCTGTTGGGGTTCGATCCCAAAAAATACCTTATATTCATTAATTTATGTACTTAATTTCATTTTCTTTTCATTATTTCAGCTTTATAAAATCAGCACGACGGAAGGCGCTAACGTTGGTCCAGGTACATACTATCCGAGTACAGTATTGTTTACTTACATTAATTGGCGTTCCAAATACTTAATGCTTAAACAAATAAGCTGTTGGATTTTCAACGCATCGTTTAGCGGCGACAGTTCAAATTCGAAATTATCAATATTTATAAATAACTTGTTTGTTATAGGCGGTGCGGTAGATGGCGGTGCGGTTGGTACGCCAAGATCGACTAAGAAGCAGGAGCCACCTATATTGCTACCTAAAAGTATCGACATAATCGCGGTAAGTATTATTAGTAACTATGTTTAGCGAAAATTATGCCACGGGATCCTACTACTGGGATAAATAGATAGATAGGTACATCACAGTTTATGGTCCATCTGGGTACTGAATTTCATGCAAATCCGTGCAGTCTGGACTGATTTGCATGAAAAATCAGTCCAGACTGCACGGATTTGCCTGAAATTTCATTTTATTATTTTGAAGTCACTTACACACTGATCTCAGCTTTCACATCCAGAGATTATATTAATAATAAAATTTTCCATTTACCCTTTCAGGAATGTCGCTGTTTGGATCCAACAGCAGGTACGAACTACGAACGTTTTGATTTCTCTAGACCCCGTGTAATTGAATGGCCCTCTTATTTCTGTTATCACTCGTATTATGCCGGCGCCATTGGATATATTGGCTCCAAGTTATAGGCTTGGATCCAATACACCAATTTGTGGATCGGTCTTGGCCCGATACTGGCCATAAACGTAACATTGCGTCCAATAGCCAATGTCGACCCGTAATGTGTCGGTTTTTCATACACCAACAAAGGCGAGGGGAGTGAAGGGGGTAGGCGGGCGGGCAACTTGGATCCAACGTCGCTCCCCGGTCCCCACATTGTTTGTATCAGTGCGCGCTATGCCGAGTGCGAATCGGACGTATGACTGCTGGTACATACTCGCAAGAGAATGACGAGTTGAGCTGCGGTCCATCATCCAATGCTCTTGGCTAGTAAGTTTGCCAAAAGGTGCTTTGCTGTCCGTCTGTCTGTTTGACAAGACCCATTATTTTGGGAACGCGTGAGGGCATGGAGTTTAAATGATGTACAACCAAATACTGAGCCTGCGGTTTGAATTTGCTGCTGCTGTAAGAAAATCAACCCGCTAAGTTTACGCAATCAAAAAAATTGGGCATTTATGTCGTATTTCCCATACAAAGGAAAACTTCTAAAAACCGTAATTTGTCGATGCATCACAAAAAGTAAAGTTATTACAAAAAAACTAACTGCGACCCATGTCAATGTATGGGGATTACAGTTTTCCAACGGCAAAGTTAAGTTGGTCCTTTCATAAGTAACCCTCGGTTCGCAAGTCCAACTCACACTTGGCCAGTTTTTTTATAGTATTGCAAATATATAAATAATCACGCTCATGAAAATCATAATTCATAGGAAGAGTCTTCGTATTGTAAAAGTTCTTTATACCAAAATGTGGTTTCTGTTCCAGAGCGTCCTCCACCAAAGAACTGAATGGATCTTGGCATTTCATCATATCCCATTATCCTTTTTTTAATACAGACTTAAGACTTATTGTAAATTTTTGTTTTGTTATTGTCTATAATAAAAATTAAAAACATGACTTTTAGTTTATGATTTTAATGGTAAATGTTTTACCATACAATATTATCTTAGATGTAATTCGTATCACTAGGTACTCGAAAAATAAAATAACAAAATTGTCTTTTCACCAGCTTAGAAACATTAAAAAAAATTTATATCATTATGAGCAGCTAATCTCTGGGCAAAAGATATTGAGACAATAGAAGACAATTTTCCTGTGATATACAATTTTATAGGACACATTTTAGTAGTTAACAAGCGATTAATTATATTTACAAAATTAACACAATATCACACGTGAAGGAGAACGTAAGGATAGGCTGACACTGAAGTAACGCTTCTCGCCTTTTCACCCATAACCCAAGTATATGTGCACACATGCAACTCCACGTCGGGCAACTCATTTACACGGCTATCAACCTTCTACCAATCAGTCTTTCTCATCATTATTACACAGTATAAAATTACTTATTATACGCGTAACATATTACGTCCAGTTACAGAGCCTTCCTTTTTACAAGCATACACAAGAATATTATTTACCCTGCCCCGTATCAGAATATCAATACTGGGAGCGGCCTGAGTCCATCATTTACCGCGAATATACACAAAATAATTACGAGAAACCAGACTATTTTAAAGTATTTTTAACTGTGTTTAAAATGAGTCGAGTTTTGTTTTACCAGTATTTCATAAGTCAATTAATAATCACTCTCTTTTTAAAAGTTACGCTGGGTTAGTGGAGACAGACTAGCTAAAACCTTGTCCGGCAGGATACACGTCAGTGCACTTATTTAGTACTGCGCACACTATTTAGTTAGTACTATGCGATTTGTGCCCTAGTATCGACAGGACTCAACGCAGAACGCACGACTAACATCTGAAGTAGCAAGACATCGCAATATTATTGTCTAATAGATTATTAATTATTGATAAATATTATCAAACATGGACATCAAACTGTATACTACGTTTGGGCTTGTCCAGATCCCATCGAGTCAATTTTAAAATGCCAAACTCTAATATGAATAACAACTCCATTTTTACGTGTTTTTTATAAAATTATTTTAGAATTTGGACATTTCGATAATTAGGACATTCTGAACCTTTCTGGGTATTATATGTACCTTATGAATAATAATAAACCACTTTCCATAACATGATGGATATGGATATAAAATCACTACAACTTTTTAAAGCAACCAAAGTTCCTACTTCGTAGAAAACATTATCAGAATTGTTCAATGTTACCTTTGGACATTGACTCAGCACTCGGCCTGGCTCACGCGCGGCCCAGTTAAAATAATGATTTGGTTGCATCTTACACGCATAGAATACATAGAATTAGTATAATAGTGTGTGTTAAGAAAAAGTAGTATATAAGCCGAACATTTTGTAAATAAATCAGATTTGAATTTTATATTCTTGTCTCATTACCCCTCGCTGTGGCCAAGACACCTTTAGCCATCTTCGGATCAGTCCCGTGAGTCTGCGGGATTGGCAGTGAGTTTATCCTTCCCGAACCTGGTATTCCTGTCTACTATCCGTCTGTAACCTTAGGTCGCATGGTGCAGACATCCTGAACTTATTTATATATTTATTTATCACATACTAGGTATATGGTAGGTTAGGGCTGTAGGGTTTATAGGGCTTAGGGTCATAGGGACTGTTAGGCTTGTAGGTCGCTGTAGGTTCCTTTATCTACCATACCATATATTTCATACCATATATTTCCATGTACCATCACACCCTTGACAGTATTGCGGCCTTACGTGACGTTTGTTAAGGGTGGATGTACATTTTGGTCCTTCGAGCATTTGAATCGCGCGCCCATTGTAGGGATATACGTTGACAGACTGACACTTCAGAGAACTGGGGGCTGGTGTACTCAACAAAGCATCAGTTTTCAGTAATCTGAAGTACATTGTACTAGGGTATTCTGTCGGAAAGCCTCTCGTTGCGGATCGGTCACTGGCCTCTCACAAGCGGGTCTCACCAGCTGATTGAGAAGTCGCACGGATATAACAAGAGCGCAGATACCACTAGTACGGACTTAACAGTTAGAGTAGGGTAGGGCGTTAGGGAAGAGGAGAGAAGAACACTATGGAGACACAGGAAGTTAACGAACTAATCAGGAGCCAGGAAGCGGATTACAACGAGATCAGAAGGTTGTTGACAAACATAAAAAAAGACTCGCCCACAAGAAAAACCGAAAAATACATCAACGAAAGAAAGAAAACTTTAAAACAAGTTTTTCAGCGAGTTCAAGAAAACCACTTAATACTACAGGAACAGGAGGTGTTATCAACTCATAAATATATTACTACAAACTACTTTGCCAACATTAAAAAATATTACGACGAAGGAATCAAGTACCTTGAAGAATGCGAAGAAAGGCTACAACATGTGCAAAGTGTCTATGAACCGAGACTGTTAGAAGAAGATGAAGACAAGGACGGAGTCAGTAGCCCAAAACTATTTATACAACTATTCCGAATGTCGCAGATAACAAAGAAAATATCTCAGGCTAAGGAATCCGTAACTCAAAACAAGCCGATATGGCATTTACAAACACTGTTACAAACTTTACAAAAACAATGGCTAGAAATTGAAGAAACTCACATCGGACTACTAATGGCCGAAAGTACACTGGACAACAGCTACTTCAGAGATAATTGTTTCGAAAAAACACAGAAAGATTACGACATTACTACGGAGTTATTGGAAGAAAGAATTTTTCAAATCTCAGATGAAAAAGGTATTTCAACAAAATCCTCGGGAAAACTACCACGAATAAGTATTCCCATATTCACGGGGGACTATGACTCTTGGGAAACATTCCAAGACTTATTCAGAAAAATAATTCACGAAGATAATTCAATTTCTTCAACAGAAAAAATGCAGTACCTAAAAACACACGTAAAAGGCGACGCAGCAAGATTAATACGTCATCTAACAATAAGCGAAATAAATTATGAAACAGCTTGGAAGTTGCTGACGCAGAGATATGAAGACGAGCGCATGATTTCTACTAAATTTATTGACAAATTATTAGATTTACCTAAAATTCAACGAGCAAACGCGGCACAATTACGAGATATGCATGACACTATAAATGAATGTCTTGAGGCACTAAAAAATCAACGCATCAACACATCGTCTTGGGGCCCTCTATTGATAAGAATAGTCAGTAGAAAATGGGATGAAGAAACTAATACGAAGTATGAAGACCAACTACAAAACCGAAATAAAATACAATCCTTTGACGAGATGATGAAATTCATGGAAAACCGTTTTAATTGCCTTAAGTCCTTTGACGGATCTACTTCATATACTAATACCTCAAAACAACTATCGCGGGAAAAACAAACAACAGAAAAATATAAGCGCTGTTGGTTTTGTCAAAAGAATGATCATATTATTCATCACTGCCCTAGTTTCAAGGCGTTAAGCGTCAACGATCGATACAAGGCCGTCACGCAAAAAAGAATGTGCAAACGTTGCTTAAATCACGATGATCAGAAACAATGTGTGAGTGCAGTTTATAAACAATGTGAAATTTGTCAACATAAGGGACACAACGTGTTATTGCATCAATCTAGGCCGTTTCAAAACAAAGACAACGCTAGAAAATACACATCAAAAAATACAGGTACAGAGAAGTCACAAAATATAGCGACATCGAACTTATCAGCAACTAAAAATGATGCTAAAAATACAACTTTACTAGCTACTGCCATAGTAAGGACTACCTCGTACGATGGGATGCCGCAGATGCTTAGAGTATTATGTGATCAGGGATCAGAAGCGTCATTTTGCACTGAAGAAGTAGCACAATTGTTGTCTTACCCACGACAAAAAATCCAAGCCGAAATAAAGGGTATCGGAGATGAAAAACCAAAAACTTCAAACTACACAATCAACATTACTCTACAACCAAGGTACTCCAGCAATTACAAACTGCCAGTGACGCTAATAGTACTACCAAAACTAACAAGTTCATTACCAAGGAACGATTTACAACAATTACAAGAAAAAATCTTGGATAACGCTCTTATAGCAGACCCAACTTATTATAAAAAGGGACCAATTGATATAATATTAGGTGCCCAAGAATACAGCAGAATATTACTACAGGGATTCGAAAGACTAAGGGACGGAATTATCGCCCAGAACACAGAATTGGGGTGGATTTTATCCGGATTTTATCCCAATGAAACGAAGAATGGGGTAAAACTACTTAGTATGGTGGCGTGCACCGAAGATGTACGACAACTTACAAAATTTTGGGAATTAGAAGAAATTCCACAAGACTACAAACTAACACAGGATGACCAGACCTGTGAAAACTACTATAAAGAAACAACAGTAAGAAACTCAGACGGAACTTACACGGTACGACTACCTTTAAAGGATTCAAACTTAAACTTAAACTTGAACGGTGAATCACGCAGGAAAGCCGCTGCACGACTACTACAACTAGAACGACAGTTCGCAAAAAATGAAAAATTACGACAACAATACATTGACTTCATGAATGAATACTTACTTATGGGTCATATGAGAAAAGTAGCTACAACGAACTACAACTCAGGAAAATACTACATACCACATCAGGCAGTAATTAAGGAAGATTCACTAACTACAAAATTACGCGTGGTTTTTGATGCGAGCAGTAAAAGCAGCACAAAAATAAGCCTTAATGACAATATGTATAAAGGACCACGATTACAACAAGACTTATCCACTATACTTCTACGATGGCGAAAACATAAGTTTGCCTTCATGGCGGATATTATGAAAATGTACCGATTTATAAAAATTAATGAATTAGACGTCACACATCAAAGGATACTATGGAGATTTTCTCCAAAACACCCAATAAGTGAATATGAGCTTACAACGGTAACCTACGGTACAACTAGTGCCCCCTACCTTGCGGTACGAACATTGCAACAACTTGCGATAGACGAACAAAACAATTACCCAATCGCAAGTCAAGCTACATTACAAGATTTCTACGTAGATGATATTTTATCCGGAGATTCCCAGGAAAGTGCAGCTAAGGAATTGCAGAGTCAGTTAATATCCATGTTAAACAAGGGCGGTTTTAAACTTCGAAAATGGTCGTCAAATAGTTCAGAGCTACTGGAAAACATACCGGTGGAAGACAAAGACGATCAACTGCTCAAACTACCGTTAGACGAGTCCAGGAAGTCATTAGGCATAATATGGTCACCGCGAGAAGACAGTTTTTATTTCCAAATAACTATAACGGAAAATAAAAAACCAACGAAAAGATTTATTATGTCAGAAGTTGCAAAAATATTCGATCCCCTGGGCTGGTTAGCACCAATTATAATTAAAATGAAGCTGCTTATACAAGAACTCTGGACGAACGACATAGGATGGGATCAACCTGTTGATGACATACTCCAGAAAAAATGGGTTGAATTACAAAACCAACTTAAAAGTATAGAAGAAATTAAAGTTCCACGGTGGTGTTACATAACAGACAGCACAGAGATTGAGCTATATGGTTTCAGCGACGCTTCTGAAAAAGCGTACGGAGCGGTGGTATATAGCCGTGTAAAAATCAATAACATCTACTACGTTACATTATTACAAGCAAAATCAAAAGTGGCACCAAAGAAGCAAAAAACTACTCTACCTCGACTTGAGTTATGCGCTGCACTGCTACTAGCCGGCTTAATGGAAAAAGTAAAGGAAGCGCTTAACTGCAAAAATATCACGATATCTTGTTGGACGGATTCTATGATCACCTTAGGATGGGTACGAGGAGAGCCTGAGCGGTGGCAAACGTTCGTAGCCAATAGGGTATCACAAATCAAACAATTATTACCAAACGCAGAATGGAACCATGTAATTTCTGCAGATAACCCGGCTGATATCATTTCAAGAGGTCTTGAACCGGAAAAAATGGTTAAATACTCATTATGGTGGAACGGTCCTCATTGGTTAAAAACCGATCAGATTCCTATCACGAAACGTATGCCGCAGCCGAACCAAGAAACTAAATTATGTCATACAACTACAGCTGAGATTGAGAAGAATGACCTCTGGAATAGATTCTCCAGCTTAGACAAAATGATAAGGGTGTTGTCTTATTGCTACAAATTTACAAACAAACAAACAACAAATAAACTACTTACTTGTAATGAACTAAACGTGACATTAAAACGAATACTCCTGAAAATACAACAGCAGGAATTCAAAGATGACTTGAAAACTATACAAGGTGGACAACCCTTGAAGAAAAACAAAACATTATCCACTTTAGACCCATTTATAGACGAGGATGGACTACTAAGAGTTGGAGGCAGATTACAAAACTCCGAATTGCCTTACAATCAAAAACATCCAATACTTTTACCATACAACCATCATGTAACGTCATTAATTATACAAGACGCACATTTAAAAACATTACATGGTGGCAACAAATTGACATTGGCCTATTTACGACAAAGATACTGGATCATTAGTGGGAAAAGGAAAGTGAAGAGTTTAATTAATAAATGTGTGAGGTGCATACGATACAAAGCAGACACAAACTCTCAAAAAATGGGAATACTACCAAAAGCACGAGTAACGCAATCCCACCCATTCAGTTATACGGGAGTGGATTATGCGGGACCAATACAAACAAGAACTATGAAAGGAAGAGGTCACAAGTCCTATAAATCATACATTGCTGTTTTTGTATGTTTAGCAACAAAAGCAATACACCTAGAATTGGTGGGAGATTTAACGACAGAAACATTTATCGCAGCGCTACGCAGATTCATGGCACGAAGAGGTCACGTGTTACACATGTACAGTGACAATGCAACAAACTTCGTTGGAGCAGCCAATTTTTTACATCAAGAAATATTACAAATCACGCAATCGCCGCAATTTCAAAACACAATAACAAATATAGGAACACAGTGGCACTTTATTCCTCCATCATCACCACATTTTGGTGGCATCTGGGAAGCTGGCGTAAAGTCAGTGAAACATCACTTACGTCGAGTAATCGGAGATTCGACACTAACATACGAGGAAATGACAACCTTTCTCCACCAAATTGAAGCATGTTTGAATTCAAGACCATTGTGTGCACAAACCGAAAATATTAATGACAACACAATACTAACTCCAAGCCATTTTCTTATTGGCCGAGAAGCAGTAGGAACACCAGACCCGATCGAAAACATTAACACGGACCTAGTAAACAGATGGAAACAAATTCAAAAGATGAAAAAAGATTTTTGGAACAGTTGGACAAAAGATTATCTACACCAACTTCAGCAAAGATACAAGTGGAAACAAGCACATGAAAATGCAAAAATTGGAACTGTAGTACTAATAAAAGACGACAATATAAATCCAAGTAAATGGCCATTAGCAAAAATCACAGAAGTATACCCGGGAGATGATGGTGTAGTTAGAGTGGTAACTCTTCAAAAATCAACAGGCGCTTGTCATAAAAGATCAATCCACACGTTGATCCCGCTCCCTGTGAACGAAAACATAGAAATTGATACAACGAGCAAAGACAGGCAAACACCTACGCAATGTAACATATCAACAGCCACAATAAACAAAAAAGGTATACGATCACCGAAAAGTTGGATAAAGGGTTTACTAGTTCACACAATAATTATTCTATTAATCGGCACTGTGTCGACTACGCCCACATACACATTAAAAAGTTTAAACGCAGGACTATATGTAGAAGATATAGGAACCACAACTATTAATCGAGGAACGTTTAGAATTGAAACGGATTACGAGAGAGGAAGCTTGGAAATAGACCATAAAAAGATCGAAAAAATAACAACACAATTTCAACAACTCTGCAAGGACACTCAATACATCATGGATGAAACGCATTGCAACGAATTTTATCACCATTTAAACGAAGAAAAAACAAAGTTTGAGACAATAAAAGAATACCTAACAGAGATAAAGAAAAATAGGAAGAAACGAGGACTCTTGGGACAACTTTTAACATCGGTGTTCGGAGTTAACGATGAAGTGTACAGGGACATAGATACATTGAATAACAATCAGCAGAAACTTATAGACGCTGCCAACCATCAAACAAAGATAATGATATCTACCATCGCAGGTGTAAACCAAACCGAAGAACAAATCCAGAAAAAGTTAGAGAAGTTCCAAGCAAAACTAAATGAAGCAATATCATTCATGAATAACCACAATGTTTGGTATAAATCGATTGACAAAAATCATATTAAGATACAAGTAATGCAAACCTACGAGTTAGCAAACAATTTTATAAATGAGATTATGGACTACTATAAAGGGTTACTTGAAATATATTTACAAAAAGCAACTATATATAGTATACTAACACCAAAACACATCAGCAACATAATAAAAATGGCCAATCAAAAACTACCATCAAACTTAAAAATTATTCAGGATCAAATAATACACACTGAGATGAATGTAAATACTACGCACATAAGAGTGTACGCTTATTTCCCAATACACGATATAACAAAGTATACTCTGATACACGTAACATCAATTCCAGAGAGAAAAACAGATGGATCATTCGAGTGCTTAACTATTCAGCAGACATTCATGGGTTTCGATTACAACAACGAGCGCTACTTTGAATTAAATCAAGAAGAATTTAAAGACTGTCTTCATAGTGATGCAGGGTTTGTCTGCTATCCTGTAGCTGTCAAGAACATGCAATTAAATAAAAATTGCATAGTTGAACAACTCTTTAGAACAGAGAATTACACCCACACCCAATGCACGTCAAAGACCTACAAAATATCGACGGATGTTGTATGGAAGCAATTATACATGCAAAACACCTGGCTTTTCATTACAACTAAATCCGTAGCCATATCGATTGTGTGTGACGGTCAAAGAAAAGAAATTACTATTCATGATGTCGGAATTCTACACATCTCCGAGAATTGCGTCATTAAGACACTTAACAACATACTTGCTGCAAAAAGAACAACAACTGTAACAGTACTAGCTTCTTATGCTAAAACAATGAACTTCTCCATTAATACGCAGATCTTACCAACAAATATAAACGATATATCCAAGGAGGAATTAGTTGTAGACAAGGCAAAAGGAGTTTTCGACCACTTAGTTACATCCGAAACAAACTTACAAACTGAGCTACAAAACACAATTTGGAAACAATTAGAGTCTCATACATACATCGCTAGCATCACCACTTCACTTGTTATGATAAGTTTAGCATGTGTTTTAATTTATTTCGGTCCACAGGTGTTGAATAAACTTCGAGCCACCATTGCAGCAAGAAGGAAAACGGTGCCGCCTGTGCAGCAACCAACGATCTGCACATCACAAACGCAACAAACACAACAGCGGTACGGCATACCACACAGCGTGCCCACCCGTCAGTCACAACAAACTGAACAAGGCCAGGCCAGACCATACGAGACCATCGAGCTGTACCAAATGGAGTCCCGTTCCTGAGAGTCGCCAGGATGTTCAATGTTACCTTTGGACATTGACTCAGCACTCGGCCTGGCTCACGCGCGGCCCAGTTAAAATAATGATTTGGTTGCATCTTACACGCATAGAATACATAGAATTAGTATAATAGTGTGTGTTAAGAAAAAGTAGTATATAAGCCGAACATTTTGTAAATAAATCAGATTTGAATTTTATATTCTTGTCTCATTACCCCTCGCTGTGGCCAAGACACCTTTAGCCATCTTCGGATCAGTCCCGTGAGTCTGCGGGATTGGCAGTGAGTTTATCCTTCCCGAACCTGGTATTCCTGTCTACTATCCGTCTGTAACCTTAGGTCGCATGGTGCAGACATCCTGAACTTATTTATATATTTATTTATCACATACTAGGTATATGGTAGGTTAGGGCTGTAGGGTTTATAGGGCTTAGGGTCATAGGGACTGTTAGGCTTGTAGGTCGCTGTAGGTTCCTTTATCTACCATACCATATATTTCATACCATATATTTCCATGTACCATCACACCCTTGACAGTATTGCGGCCTTACGTGACGTTTGTTAAGGGTGGATGTACAAGAATGTTCCACTGCAAAAACACAACTTGAGATCTGTTCTATCAAGCGCGCAACACATGACGTTATTCTTTGAATTTTTAATAAGCAAGTATCACAAACAGTAAATATATACAATGTTTTACATATACCAATCTAGTCATTTGGACTTGCAACTAACAATAATTAAATTTCTTATGTACCTATATGTCTTAAATTTAAAATGTGTAGAAATTACCACATTCTCAGGTTATTTACAATAGTTATTATCAATGGACCTAAAAATAAGGAAACATGAAATCAGCCCCTAACTTAGGATACACATTCGACAAGATTCAATAGCATTATTTTCGTAAAACGAAAGCACAGTTTAAGAAGTTCAATTGTTACAACACGGCACTGTTTAGTTAACTATAAAACTTATATAACGACATACAGTTTCACAAAAGCTGCATACATGAGTTACGACAACTTTGTAAAATACGTGTACGGCAATCGTTAGGAACGCACGAGTTGTCGACTGCCTCATTTAGCACAAGGAAGGGATGGGTGGTCACTGGTAGTCGCACTAGTGCCGTCCGCGGCCCGATCGCCGTCGTGCCGGCTAGCGGTGGCGGCCGCGCGAGCTGTAGTGGTTCCCGCCCTCGCGGCTGTAGCGCCGCTCCTTGCGCTCCTCGCGGGTGCCGCGCGACCGGTCGCGTCGCTCGCGCGAGCGCGAATACTCCTTGCCGCGAGATGGCTCGTGGCTCCTGGTGATCACGATGTTAGTATTAACATAACATCACGCGTGTTTTGCTCGAAGGTGTAACAGAGGTGTATGGTACAACCTCAATTCGTCATTTACTAAATAAGTCCCATTTTGAGGCCATTATTATGTACGTGTCATGTTTCACTAAATGCTGAAAATATCGTGTCTTCGCAGATCGGACGTCGCTTGCACATACTTTCTATATTGAACTCAGTTGGCAATCGCGAACGTTTTCGCAAGGCAATTGTGCAGAATTTGTGGTCATTGAGAGGACTATCGTCCCACAAGGCGCATAATTTTATTCAGTTGATATAACGAGTCGTGCAAGAAATTGGTCTGATAGCAAAAGCATTTTATTTGCTCAATACATTTTCAGATGTTTCCTCTATTTTCTACCAACTAAAAGGTGATATGAACCTGGCCTCTCCCGCAGAGCGGCTGTCTCGTGACTTGCGGCGTGTGGGAGGTGCTCTTGAACGCGGTGACCGCGACCGTGACCGCGACTTGCGACCCTTCGGTGAGGTCTCGCGTTCACTGTTCAAGTTGAAATCGTCGAATCTGTTTCATACAACATTGTAACATAAATACCGGTATATTTAAGACTGAATTTCCTCGATAAATGTGATGATCATGCTTCATTTATTAATTATGATAGAAGAATCTTGAATCTTAATACATCTTCAAAAAACAATGTCATTTCTTATATATGAATAGGCAATAAAATAAGGAATGAACTTACCATCATTCCATGTAGCAGCGTTTGCAACATTTATAACAATATAGATGTGAGCAAATTATTGTTTGATTGATTTTAACACAAATTAAATAAAAATCTCACTTGTTTTGTGGAGTTGTAGCTGTGGAACTGTGACTAGAACTGGAACTTGATGACGAGCTTGATGATGAGGAGGAGCTCCTAGACCTGGGAACCAAATAATTATTGTTACTTTAAACATTCAGTGGGATATATGACTGACCTCGCGCCATGTTAATGACGCGAGGTCATCAACATGGCGATTAAACAGTCATTAAATAACTGTTAAATCGAAGAAATTAGTTGTTTGGTAATATATTTATTGCCATAAAAGGATTTAGATGGGCCTCAAGATGCAAGCAAAGACTGTGCACCAATATCTTATTTCATATACAATTCTCGTGTCACAGTTTTTGTTACCGTACTCCTCCAAAACGACATGACCGATTTCTATGAAATTCAGTAGGTCCGAGAATCGGTCGTAATCTATTTTCCATATCCCTAAGTGATAAGGGTGGCCCCTCCTCAGAGGGGGACCCGAGCAGTGGGTGAAACCGGGCGACACAGCTAGTATATATTTGCCTTACCTGTTATTTAGAAATTATTATTTTTTTGTGTATTTATATGGCTATGCAAATAAATAAATTTATTATTATTATTAAAAAATATTTATATATTCCCGCATTGTGACAGTTGATATGACGCGAACTCAGTCACTTTCTCATTGCAAACGCATTGTACATGTTTTGAAGTTACTGATCACTACACTACTTAAGATGGACACAAAACATAGGCATCAAATTTACATGTGTTACAATTTCATACAATAATATCACAGAGTTAAATATATACAAAATAATGGAAATGTAATCTCGAAAAACCTTCTGAGTGATTAAATTATAATGTTAAATAATTACCCACATCTAGGACCAACCTTCTCTTACTCTTGTTGTTTGGGGACATATTATTCTTATCGCCTTGGTTGTCGGACCCCCCGTCTTTGGTACCCTCGCCCTCTTTTGCTTTACCCGCATTTTCTGGAAATCACGGACATAATATTCAAATAGGAGAAATAGCATCCTGAGTAAAGTACACCATCATCTACACTACTTACCAGCTTTAGACGAATTGCCTTGTTCAGCATCACTGCCCCATAAGTCATACTTGGAGAGGTCAGCCTCGTCACCCGACTCGTCGTCGTCTTCCTCCTCGGCCTCGGGCTGGCCCGGCGCCGGCCCCGCCGACGGCTTGCTCTGCAACAAGCATGCAACAACGTCAGCCACATGACCGCTCAGCTCTGCACACAACACTGATGCTCTGTGCCAACACTTGTAAGTAACTAACCCCACAAGGTGCGGAATTAATATATTAACACTGATTTAAACCAATTACTTCCCACTTTTTATTTTATTAATTATGAATACAAACCTTAGTCTTTCTCTTCATCTTTTTGCCAGAGCTTTTCGCAGGTTTCTCTGCAGTTTTCACAGTTACTTTTAACCTATTCAGTAGTATAGGTTTAGGAAGAGCAAAACTTTTAAAATTCCCTACAACAGAAGTATTTTCGCTTAAATTTGAACTAGTGTCAGTTCCATCTCCTTCAGGGTTTGGCATATTCAAGTTTAACTTTCTCACTATATTCGGGGGTATTATAACTGGGCCTGGGTCAAAAATATCACTTAAAAAAGGAGTGTCACTAGTGGTTCCGTCCATTTGTTCCAACTGTCTTTCAATGCTTCCATCTCTATTCGATTCTTTCTCCCATTCATCATTTGTCAAATTAATTGTTTCGGCAACTTTAGCTTGTTCTTCTGTGCTTTGCTGTTCAGTTGTGATTTGTTCATGATGATTTGGCGAAGAGTTTTGCGCTATTTGCTGAAGGTTTTGCAATGCTAATAGTAAAGTGTTGGTATTAATCCCAGACAATAAATTTGATAAATCTACTTGGGGCACTGGTTGTGCCTGTTCTAATGGTTTTTCAGGTGTATCTTGTTTTTCATCAAGTTTTGGGCTTGATGAATCGAATTTGATATTATTTGTTTGAACGTCAAGTTTTGGGCTTGATGGAACTAGTTTTGTATTATTTGTTTGAGCATCGAGTTTTGGGCTGGATGAAATTAATTTTGTATTATTTGTTTGGGATGCCTCCGGACTTGAATGTTGAATTGTATTTTGCTGGTAAGGTGAATTGTTCTGATGAGGTTTGCCTGGCTGAATTGTGATACTTTCAAGGATACGCACGCGCTTTGATGGACTTATAGTGTTTGAAGCATTTTGTGTATCCTCACATACAGCATTTCCTTCCGATAGCCGTAAAACTTCATTTGATAACTCTATAGGAATTGGATCAGGTATGTTCATAAGGTTAGGGCTTAAATCAGATCCAGTCATGGAATGATGAGGAAGTGGCTCGGCACTGATCATAGGGATATTTGAAATAGTCTCAGGTCTATTAGGCGTAAGATTCTGAGTCAAGTCTGATCGAGAAATCATATGATGTTGACTGTGATTAGGTCTGGAATTTGAGTTAGAGTCAGATCTAGTCAAGAAGTGTGGTGTCAAATCAGATCTGTTCATGGTGCGATTAGAAACGCGCTCCGGACTAGTTTTGCTTTGCGTCGGAATAGGGGAAACTCCAGGCATGTTTGAAATCAAGACAGATCTATTGGTATTTTTAGGAACTCTAGCATGTCTGTCCGTGGGATATTTTGGAATTGTATCACTTTGTTTAACATGATTTTGTCTAGAGTCAAATCCATCTTTGGGATGTTTTGTAACTCTATCAGATCGTATCACAGAAGGGTTTTGAGGAGTGAGATCTAGTCGTGAGTCAGGTCTAGTCCTGAGAAGATTTTGCATTGAATCAGATCTATTTGCATATTGATCAGGGATTGGTTCAAATCCAATCATACCAATATTTGGGATTGTTTCTGGTATAGACTTTTGATACACATTGTTGTCTTCCGCAGATTGCGATTGTGGTACCTCATGCTTCAGTGGTGACACCATTTGACTTATTTCCTTATTTTGAAAATCTTTTAGCATATCTAAAAGCAAATCATGTTTGTTTTTGATGAACTCAGGTATTGAATTGTTCTTACAAGGGCCCTGTGGCTCGGATTTTTTCTCTGTTGTGTAGAGCATGTCTGAAGTGGGGCTTTGAGTTCTATTTGAGATAGACGGCGAGGGCGCATGTCGCGCCGCGGCTGGCTGTTCCTCGCAATCTGAATTTTTGTAGAGTGCTTCATCATCTTCGTCCCACTCATTCTCATACATTCTTCTTACGTTTTCGTACTGCTCCAAATCATTGTTCTTTTCTGGACTCTTTTGTACAGAATCACTAATATTGAAAATATCCAAAATGCTTCCATTTTTCGAAGCATTGTTTGATTGCACTACAGCAAAAATGCGATCAGTGTTTTCAGAAGGTGTATCCGTTATGCTATTATTTCTGACTGAATTATCAAAAGGCAAATAGTGATGAGTGCTGGCTAAACTCGAGATATCAAGTGTGGTAAAGTCATCAGCTGGATTTTTCACAGGTTTAGCCTGTACTGTAGCATATTGGGGAGCTCTCACAGATTCTACTGGTTCTTCAACAGTTTTGTTTGGTATCTCTTTCGTTTGATGAATAACATTCATAGACATATTATGTTTATTGATTGTTAAAGAAGATCCATTACCCTTTGCCCAATAACCTTTCTTACGAACATTGTCCTTAAACTCTTGGTAGTTCTTTTTAGCTGAAGAACCTATTTTGGTAGGCACATACTCACTGGAACAGGCATCAACATCCACATTTTCACGAGTCCTTATATTCATGTTACGCAAATTGTTAGTGTATATATTGCCAGTGACCAAAGGAGACTGTTCTGACTTTCTAAGAGTACTATATCCTTCAAAGTTGTTCACATTATTTGAAGCATATTCATTATGTTTTGGTCTGGCAGCAGGAATGGTAGGTTTCTTTACTTTCCGTTTTATCCTGCGCTCCCCAAATACTCTTGACAAGAAATTGTCTTCGCCACTGTTGTATGACACTGACTCTGAATCAGACCCATGGAGTGACAGCCTTGCCGATACATTAGTTGTTTTCAAATTATTTTTCGAGTTGATAGATTTTGAACCCTTATCTGAATCAGTATCTGGATAATTGGAATCTTGGCTGTCACGAGAATTGGAACGAGTCCGTTGGTGTGTGGACTGCGAGCCACTTCTTGCTTGTGAGCCCCTCCCATCCACAGTACTTGCTGCACTGCCAGCTGTTTGTAACTCTGTGTTGCCTCCAAGAAACAAAGTTTCAGCACTATAACTTCTTCCTGATTTCTCTAAACTCTTGTTAGATTCTTCTTCACTATCTGAAGGAATGATTATTTCATCAGGATTTGGCATTTTGCCAAGTGCTTTGGGCTCTTGTGTTTTAGTATTGTCAATATTGGTTGCAGGTTTTTCTTGGGCAGCTTTCTCTGTTTCTAAATGTGAATCATCTAAGCAGCCTGTGGCCATAAGCCTTTGTCTCCATGTAAAGATTGTTTTAAAATCAGGGGCTTGTTTAAAAAACGTGGACTCAAATTTATCAGCAGCAATTTTGCAGTTATTGTAAGTGATGGCAAAAGCTGCACACCTAACTCTTTCTTCAACACTGTAGGTGACTTGAAAATCTTCAGCTGGATTGGTCCCACTTAATTTGTAAACCATTTCGGTTTTTGTGGAAGAAACACTATTTTCCATCACAGGATCACACAATTTCTGTATGGGAGAAATCATACTATCTCGTTTACACTTCTTTGAGTTAGCATCATAGATTGGTGAATCTGATTGGTCTCTGTCACTAGTACTTAGGATCCGTTTCCTGGATTGAGTACTATTTGTCTTATTAGTGGGCAACATATAGTCTTGTCTGGGATTGTTAATCTTCTGATGTCTACTGACTGCTGCTTTTGTGAGTGAAGGAAGTTCGCACATGGAACCGTCACTAAGACTGCCATTTCTTTTCACATTAGCATTACTTGTGTTCATCAACAAGTTTGGCCGAAAGCCTGGCATGTTATGTTCTTTATTTGATTCCTTCTGCAGCACTGTTGGTGGCAAGTTTTTGAATACTGCTCCTTCAGTGATGCCAACCTGAAGGCAGGAAAAATAATCTCCACTTTAATAATGATGTGCTTCAAAAGTTATTGCACTTATAATATAACATCAAGTCTTCTTAGCTTCAAAATCCATTACTCCCTGAATATTTGTTAAAAAAAAGAAAAAATTTACACAAAAAGCTGTCATTATTGAACTTAAATGAAAAGACAGATATTTTTAACAAGATGGTGTTAATGATTTCCGAAAATTTAGTTTTATTTTTATGATTATATTTGAATTGGAAGAGATGTTATTTTAACTAATGCAAGCATTAAAGTGGCAATATCTACAAAATAAATACAGGTAATTAAGAGTAGTACAAACCTTTTCTGGCCGCTCTCTCTCCAGAGAGTCCGGCTTACGTTTTCGTTTTTTTCGACCAAATTCGTCATATTCATCATCGGAGGATGGTTCGCGCCTGCGATATTCCACCGCTCCACGTTCATTATAACCCCCACCGTAACCGGTGCGGGCTTCAACCTAAAATCATGCACAACAAGTTACATACATTGGTTACATATATTATCTCATTGTCACGTTAGTGTACGGATGTAAAAACAGGAAGATACTTACTTCTCCATATTTAGGTGCATTGCAAACATTGCAGGTTTGACGCCGGGCCCAGTTTACGTTAGCACATTTGTTGCACTGCCAATCATCGGCATTGAATAAACCACGAGACTTTTCAGCTGCAGTTTTGCCTATTTCTGTGCCTAGTTTCTTTTTAGATATTTTGGAAGTGTCGGGTCTTTCTTTATTGCATCGATAACATGAAACCCTGCGTGCAAAATTGATATTTCCGCAATTCGCATCACTGCATATCCAGTCCCCGTCGTTCATTTTGTTGTGGTTTTACACCTTTCTCTAGAACAAACTATACATATCCTCAACCAAACACTTCGTTTTATTAAAAATAACCAATCATGTTGGGTAGTGAATCAAAACTAGTTAAAACGTAAATAAAAGTCAAAACATTGGCAGAAATCTCCACTTTCAAAGAAAACCAAGCTCACTTTTGCAAGAAAAGTAATCAAGCTTCATGCCAGCCATGACGTGACGCAAGTAAAAAAAACTTCCATAAACTATTGCATTGAGACTTCCGTTTCTTGTTTATAACTACTTTTTTGAAAAAAATACAAGTAATGTTTATTTGTTATTTTCTACATTTTTTAAGTAAAAATACCGGTAAATATGGAAGAATATTACGAAGACATGCGTTTTTTAACAAAATATTTTTCTTGCGCGGTTTCCACATTACATAAATCACATTATCAAGAAAAAACATTGTTAAAAAGTTTATAATTCAAAAAAATATTTTAACTAATGTTATGTATATAATATTATAATGTTTTTATAAATTTTGTTTCATTAAATTGCTACTTACAACAACGAAACGTAAAAAAGCGACTTTCCAGTTTCAAGAAGTTCGAGCCTCGCGCGCAATTTACTACTGTCAAAATTGTTTACCGTGAGGTTACTTTTAAAGAATTTCCTAAATTATTGATTTATCAATATTTTTACTTTAATTAAAACACACACAATGTTTTCCATTATTCCTACGCTTTGATAATATTGAAGTCTTAATATAAAATAAGCCAACTGGATTTGTGTTTGACTGTCAAAAAGTACGCGAATATTTTGTAAAATAGGATTTTTACATAATGTTATCGCACAATGTATGAAGATGACAACATAACTTGTACTCCAAAGCGCTGCGTGCTTACCGAAGTCACAAACTCAGCTAACTATGTGTCGCCGACTGCTAACCTCAAGTTACTGACTAATGTCGCGTTACAATATCCCACACCACCACCGAGTGCTGTACACCGTAAAGAAAAATCCCTTCAGATATTATGTGACAGGTAAAAACACGTAGTCCATACGCATTTAACTGCAGATCTCTATATTTCAATAATGTGTTACCAATTATCTTATTGGAAATGATTACAGATTCCTCAATCTGTACCCTCTTCATGGCGATGGTCCAGTGGAAATACAACTGGATAGCACTGCAGCCCGGCTAGGTGTCGAGAAGCGCCGTATGTATGACATTATAAACATACTTGAAGCTATGCAGTGTGCAGTTCATAAAAGAAAGAACACATATCTTTGGCATGGAGGATCTCGGTTGAATTCATTTTTGAAGATGCTGAAGAAGCAAGGAGAGCATCTCAAGTTGTCAGAGGCGCTGCGTGGGAAAGCTCCCAAGCCCCCAACACCCAAACATAAAACTTTGGGAGTGTTAGCACAGAGATTTCTCATGCTGTTTTTAGTAGAACCTCCTGTGAGTATTTTTAAACAAACTAATTACTCTGTTACCATTTTCAATAATATGGTAAAAAGATGTTAAATACTTGTTTAATTTTAAAATGCAATTGAATTAATGTTGAAATTCCTCCACAGAATACTCTTATAAACCTGGAGATGGCTGTGAGAGTGTTGATAGACACATCCAGTAAGAATAAGACAGTGCTCACTCCAGAGCAGCAGGACCGCCAACACAAGTCCAAAGTGAGGAGACTCTATGACATCGCCAATGTATTTATTTCTATTGGTCTCATTGAAAAAGTATCAGGTAATTTAATATTAAAGAAGCCAGTTTTTAAATATGTGGGGCCACACAAGATGAAGAAGTGTGACAAGACAATAATGACAACTCCGTCCCCCATCACACCTCTATCAGTGCTGGATAGTGAGCAGAAGAGCACAGCTTGCCATGGGTTTGCTGGACGGTCCAAACGGAAACTGGAGTTCACTACTCCAACTTCCACCAAAGAACTGAAGCTTGGTATCACAACCCCACCTCACACACCGTCTCACAAGTGGGATGAGATCCTGCTTGTAGCTGACATGGAACTGACTAGAATTAACAAAGGAGTAGTCTTGTGATTAATTTTAAATTCAATTGTATTGTAATAATTCAGATTTTTATATAGTTCTTTTTTTTTTTTATTGTCTTCCAGGAATTATTAGAGAATGTCATAGTGACTATTATTATATAGACAAAATTATAATGTACTTTGTTCCTATATTTAAATTTTATTCAGTTGTTGCTTAGAGCAGATTATTTTAATTTGATGCAATAATATCTAGTTGTGTCTGGTTATGCCAATAAATACATAGAGGGAGTGTGGAATATGTTGTACAGTGCAGAAAGTATATTCATGTGTGAGAGATTAGACTGGACTCCTTTTTTTATTATTGTGTTATTTATCATTTAATCCCGGTGTCTATGTCTGGGATTCATGTTTCTATAAAAACTATTTTGACAAATTAATTATGATATGACTTTTTACCTGGAGAATGTATAGCCTGCCTGCTAGCTGTGGACATGGATTTATATAGAGTATGCTTTTATTTTCTATTTGTTTATCCTGTAATCATAATAAATGAAATGAAATGACCTATATTATTTTTTTGTTTGTTCATTGACTGAATTTACTTATTTTTTGTTGTTGTTAACATACCCATTGTTGCTAGCATCACTGAGACAGGATGTGATGGTGTCTGCTGTGGAATGCATCAAGCAACAAGAATGTGGCCGAAAAATATTTAAGGTAAGATAAGTCTTATAATAAACTAGCTTTTGCCCGCGGCTTCGCTCGCGTTAAATTCGAGGTAACACAGTTCCCCTTGCGCCTTAATGATTTGTAATAGCAACGCTAAGTTTTCTCTTTTCTTCCCTCTTTCTCCTCACATCCCAGTTTTTTTAAATAAAAGTTAGCCTATGTCCGTCTCCTGGTTCCCAACTATCTCTGTACCAAAATTCATCAAAATCGGTGTAGCCATTAAAGCGTGAAGAGGTAACAAACAAACAAACTCATTTTCGCTTTTATAATATTAGTAAGGATAATATTAATGATCAGTTAGACCATATTATTATATTTTCGTTTAATCATTTTTTTTAAATACAAAAATGTAGCCCTCTGGTATCGAGAACAAGCTACCGGCGATCATGTCTTCAGAGAAAGGAACCTCCTAAAAATTCGAGGATGACGAAGGATTCTCCACTAGCAAGACGAGAACAATAGAATTGATTCACCCAGACGGTGGCATACCTAACATAATGTCAACCGTATCGTCCTCCACATTGAATCTCCGGTAGTTTGTTGTCATCATCACTTCATTCATGATTGCACAAAGAAAACCTTCGGTTTCTCCAAAGGTCCCGGAACGTAGGCAGGCGACGCACGGTGATTGGTCTAAAGCGTCCATGAAGCTCCGTACTCTGCCATACCCCAGGTTCCTATCTACAGCTGTTATAAGCCAATCATTGCAATAAGGGTGCAATTCGTCCTGCCATCCTCCCACATCATTGCTCACCGATGGACTCATGGCTCCATAGGTGAGTCTAAGCATAACACATGGTAGTACTTTATTTTGTAGCTTCAAATGTTGCATGAAACATCCCTCTCTACCGTGGAGTCCTTTTTGATATATTTTAGGAGTGTATTTGTTTGAAATTACTTATTTCAGGTAAGTTTAGAAAAACAATATTTTGGAAATTAAGATTTATTTACAATAGAGAATATTTACAGATACACACATAAAATACATTACAAAACATGAATTAATAATTGATATTCGCACAAGTACTAATTTTGTATACTTTATATTAAATAAAAGAAAAGTAAAGCTAATTAAATACACCTAGATCTCTATCAATCAAATCATATTGCAACAATTAAAAGCTAACACGCGCTAATGTAAAATACTAATCTTCACAAATTGAGAAGCCCTTCTTAAATTTCAAGAATTATCTATAACACATTTCTTAAATTAGAATAAGGTACAAAACTGGCCTAATGTAGATAATTTTTGTTTTCCAGCCTCATTTTGGACATGAAAAAATGTCACTGATAGACCCCACACAATTCTTTATAAAAATACTTCCTCATTATTAATAATTACATGTGAATATTTTGCCAAAAATGACAATAAGAAGTTAATATGAATATTATATTCAGAGCAAAAGCTGATTAAGTGTCTGGTAGTCCAATTGACATAGATTAGACCTCAAAGCGTAACTGCCACAAATGTATGCATAAATATAAAAATCGTTAGGTAATATACTATAAAAAATCCATACAGTGTCAGAATCAGTTAGGTTCGTTGTGGCGTTGTGTGATGCGTCCGGGGGGAGGCAGGAACAGCGGCAGGTGTCCGTGTCACACTTGCTCTATCATCGGGAACTGCTCCGGGTCCTCAGACTGTGGAAGCGCCTCCGCATCGAAGAAGCTAGCGTGAAGAGCTACTACTGTCACCGTGGCGCCTGAAATATCGTAAAAATATAGAGTAAATCTGTTTTTTCATTATTATTGATTGCCTCACATTTGACCACTACCTACATAACTTACGTAATTGTTTAAAGGAAAGCAATAATTTGTTAATATTGTTTATTGTTTCGCGTTCGTTCACTATCTTACCTGATGGTAAGCAATGATGGCGGGGCGGTCGACGTAGTTACAATTTATAAAGTAAATAAATCTGTAATAAGCAAACTAGAAGAGGAAGATAGTGACTACAAGTATCGATACGGATCGGGCTTGAGCCACAAGAAGATTTATTTCAATGCAAAAAAAGCGATCCACTTGAAACGTCTAAACCGAAGCGACACGAGAACGTGCTGACCTAAATGTTTCGGAAACTGGTTCCTCCTAAATTATTTATTTTAGTATTTATGTATGTATTTACCTAAAACCCAGAAGAGAACAGCTCCAGCCCCAGCTAGCCAACATAATGCCATTGAGCATGCTGCTGCTACTACATACTGCTGTGTTTTGCTCAACTCCCAGCCACCAATCTAACAAAGTGATAGCAGAAGAGTTAAAATCATGAAGAAAAGAACTATAGTCAGGTAAAGTATGTACTTGTATTAATTATGTAGTATTGTGATTAACAAATAAACAATCTGATAACTACACAATGACTACTTATGAAATGGAAATAAAAGAGATAGTCTAAGCAACTTACTTTTGGCTGAAACAACAAATGATAGGTATCATTACAGCTTGTACATTCATTCTATTTTACTCTAATTGGTATATTCTAGTAATAGGGAATCAGAAACCTCACCTTCCAAGTGTTAGGACCAGCTGTAAGTTTTCTATATCCAAAGAAACTGGCCACCATAGCAATCAGCAGAAGAGGTGAAGTTATTCTAAAATTAAAAACAATAAACAGATTAGCCAATAGTATTCAAACGAACAATAAGTAATTATTAAATGTCAAAATTTACAACAACAACAAACAAGGGTTTGGGGGCTGTGGACACAGTCCCCCAAACCATGAATGTTATTACACCTTTATTATACCTTGGTATAAAATACTACTTACAGGCAATATGCGAACAATCCCAGAAATACCATCAAGTAGTTAGCTTGAAAATACTCCACATTTCTATAAAAACGTCGGGATAATCTAGGTATTGATGGAGGTGCCTACAAAAGAGATTACCAGTTATTAACAAAAAAAATTTGCGGTGAACCTACACTTTAATGAAATACCCTACCAAACATATTCATTTGCAGTGTGACCATCACCATGTGGCCACTCTCTGCATCCTTAATAGGAAATAGCCAAGAATGCGATCATTGGTCTAGATCTATGTTCCCAAATGTTGGGGTTGGCTATCAGACTGATAGCCAACCAACCCCAACATTTTGATTTTTCCAACAAATTGATGCAGCTTAATATAAGTATTTTAAATGGAGTGACTGTCTAATCTAACCTCAGTTAATACAATATTCCTTTGTAAGATACAAGATATTAAAAAAAAATGGGTGTAAAATAAGTGAAAAAAGAAAACATAGTACTGAATAGTGGTACTGGTAATACTTAGTCTGGGAGGAAAAGAAGCATAAAATTGGAAATAATTGATTTGAGTGGTATTGATGTATAATTGAAAATAATCAACAAGTTACTGCAACCTTAAAGTTATCAGTGGCAACAAACTGTGTCCATGGCCGGCGTGTGGCAAGCACTCCCATGACCAGGGCTGGTCCAGCTCCACTGCGGACATGCTGAAGCAACCTTGACAAAAAGTTTATTTGTGAAATGGTATATTTAAAAAAAAAACTGACCCATAGCAAGTTGGGCTCTTGCATAGATGAGGTTCCATACAAACTTGTGACATAAACGGCCAGATCTGTTGACTATAGATAGGATTAATTTTTTCACAGCTGCAAGGGACCACAAACATGAGCATATCATTTTAATTTCAACTCGATACCTCCATGCATTCCCGAGATAATGGGTCTTGACAGACAGATGGACTACAAAGTGATTCTTAAAGGGTTCCAGTTTTTCCTTTTCAGATATGGAACCCTAAAAACATGTAAACAGACAGAATGTAGATATCAGAAAAGAGGGTTTGTTAGTATGAAAGAATGCACTAGGTCAGGGATGGCGAACCAATACACATCAATATTTTTGGCAATAAAAACAGTTGATATCTTAGGTCAAATTAACAAATTTCTACCATGAAGTATTACAACAAACGCGAGTGCAAACCCGTTTGGCAATAATGTGCATGCATGTCTAAGGCATGATTACACATTTTTTTTGAAAGAATGGCATGTTGAACCATAAAGTTTCGCCATCCCAGCACTAGGTGGTGTCGGAAAATAATTGTTTAAATTTAAACTTTGTAGTTTTTATGAAGAAAGTCGTAAATATTTCCTTTGAATATAACATCTCGAGATAAAGTTATCAAAGAAAATTTCCTCAATCGCTTTTGAATGATAAGTACAACTAATTTATGCTACCGTTGAACGAATTTAGATGACACTTTACAGTATTGATATGCCACAAGCATCACAATTACACCTTAAGTGTTTAAAGATAGTGTGTAAAAAATGAGTTTATGCGGACAGATACTAGTTTTGGATAATGTTAATATTGCACCACTTCGGGAGTATCACACTCAATTAAAAGTGTACTCATAGCGTGTAATAGTAATGAATGATGTAGCATAAACAAATCTCAAAGCAACGAATACACCACGTAGCAATGTTATTGTTAGGACTTACAATTCCATATCATTGACATACTTTTGGAATCCTTTCTTTTCTATGGTGGTATTAATTTCTCCTGAGAGATCGATATTCACGTTTTCAGACATTTTCGAAACAAATTGTTTTAGTATTTACATTTACTGTAAATTTCGGTGATAAAATTTTATCGCAACGTCGACGCCGTCGTTCTGTTATCAAAATGTCAATGTCAAACTACATCAGTCACTTAATAACTACGGTGCGTTCCGAATCACAATAATAATTGCGGTATCTCCCGTCCACAAAGCCATTAATGAAGAGATGAAGTTGAATCACAATAATAGCGATGTTAGCGATCATAACGCTAAACGGCGCGGCGTTCCGAGATAAATATCGCCTACAGTGATATTTCCATTCGGAACGGTTCTGACAGTTATATTTGATTGAGAAGTAGGAAATGTAAATAAAAAGATTGATTACTCTGCATTATCTATATTATATAACATAAATATATATGTTTTATAACCAGTTTTTATAACGAAGATTTAGAGTGATATCTAATATTTTTTATATTATTTATATTTTATAATACCAACCTAAAAATTTAGCAAGCTGCACAAAGTTTTCATTTTGCGCCTTGGATGCTTCTTTGTTTTAAATATATTGAGTTATGATTAAAATGAACACGTAAACCATAGTCACAAATTGTAAGACAAGTCTTAATAAATATTATCAAGCCAGAAAACTGACTAGATCTTATTTAATTACTTACGTAAGGACTTCAAAATGTCCATCTTCCCTTGAAGTTTTTCTTGTTTCATTTGTATCATTCTTACCTTCTTTTATATTATCTTATATATATTATCTTCACCTTTATTTTTTTTTCATTAAAAAGTCTATCTATATTCTCACGGTAGCATCACAATTCATCTTTGCCAACATTATGTATATCAGGCAAAACATACATTTGTATAGTAAAAATAGTGGAATTCACAATATTAATTCTAGAAATAAGCACAAAGTACAAGCCGGTGAAATGAAGCACATAAAGATTTCATCGGCTTCATAAAGTTTCATAAGAAATTACCACCGTCTTTACTGGTCTTGCCTTTTAATGTATTAAAATCAAATCTTTGTTCAAAGGCTTACTATTCTTTAAACGATTATTTGGAGGATAAAAATGGTTGGTTAGTCAAATTCAAGACAATGTTCATGTTCTTGCTCCAAATTTAGCTAATAGGATTTATGTGTACATATTGTTTTGATTTTGTTTTCATTGACTTTTTTTTTGCGGATGGGAAATCATCAAACACTCCGCTCTGAGTGGAGCGGGGGGGTTGTGTCAGACTTGTTTTGACTAAAACCCACCCATGTTCCTTCTGTTGCCTTTTATGTTCCGGGGCTGCGGTGTCTCTTTCGAACAACCGGCAACCCCGGCAAGCGGTGGCCCTGACAGGCCCCACTGCTTTGCTGACATCTCTTTGAGGCGGGCGAGGAACACTAACGCGCTGTCGACACGGCATGTCGTCAATAGACGGACGGACGGTGAACTACCCATTGCTCACCGTCCACAGGCCCGCATCTACGGTGGTCGGGAGCCATCTCGCGGCGCCCGACGCCCGGGGCGTCTCCCGCGGCGGCTGGGTTGGTTTGAGGTTCTCTCCTTCAAACGCCCGGCCACCTCCTTCGCCAGCATGACTGCTTCGCAGAAGGAGGGGACCGTTTCCCATTCCCTCTCGCTCCGGACCATGGACTGAACCAGGACCAGACGCGAGAGTTCGCCGACGCCGATCGGATGGAAGATCGGAGGGCACGGTGGTGCTTCGCCCAAGCTGGGCAGACCGCCACTGTGTGCTTCACCGTGTCCTTCGGGCGATCGTCACAATGGTGATACCCGGGCGTTTCCTCCCGCCCGATTATGTGCAGGAACCTCCCGAAACATCCGTGTCCGGTGAGGACCTGCGTCAGGACGCCATGGCGTCTCTCCACCCACTCCTCAAAGAGGGGACTTACCACCACTATTGTGGCATGCCTTGCACGGGGTTCTGACAGGCGCTCTCTGCATGCCACTATGAGATCGCACCGGAGGTCTGTCCGCTGAGCGGCAATTTGCCACGGCAGCGGATATTCCCCCCGATGTAGTGCCTCCGCGCGCCACTCGTACAGGCGCGCGAGGACCTGCAGATACCACGGTGGCAATCCGGCAAGGAGGCTTGCCACCGTGTTACCGTCAGCTGGGATCCCGACGGTGGCGTATTCCCGCAGCCATGAAAGACCATGGCCTCGGATTTGTGCAATGCCACCTCGAGACCCAGTAGCCGGATCCTCTCCGCGACTATCGCAACCCTGTCTTCCAAAGAAGTGGGAACTGGCCCCACTCCAAGCATGCGTTTAGGCTTATTTGTTTTTGGTTTACATACTGACTGACAAAATCTTATCCTTGCTATGTTTTTAATGAGTTGTATTGAAATGTGGTTTACTAGTAACCTCGGCAGTCGATCATAGATCATAATCATCCTATCCTACTTATGATATCATAAATACGAATGTTTGTGAGGATGTGACAAACATTCATATATCGTATGTTTGTTACTCTTTCACGTCAAAATGGCTGAACGGATCTTGATGAAATTTGGCACAGAGGTAGATTAAAGTCTGGAAAAACAAATAGGATACTTTTTTTCGAAATCACGCGGGCGAAGCTGTGGGTGCTAACTAGTTAGGATATATTAAAGAAGTTAATTTGATTCTTTTGGCTACGTCCACAAAAATGTATTTGTGCCTTTTTGAAGTAAAATCTTCTTTATACTTTTCATATAACGCTTTATATACACAAGTCAGTCCATAAATTAAAATAAGATTTTTATTTCGCAAATATGGTACAAGTACATTTGTGTTACATTGAATAGAGAAACAGCCATATTTTGCCAATAACAAGGCATGCAAAAGTACTGAGTTTTAACAACTATTACATTACAATTCAAATCAAAACATGCCATTAGCAAATTCATAAATTAATAATACATGACGTCTTTAATGTCAATTCATTCAAAAATAAAATTATTCTAATTCATCAGTCACTAACATAATTAATATCACATTTTTTTATTAAAATATATTTATAACATTCAAACAATTTCCTTCTTCAACAGAAAATCTGCAACACCATAATATAAGTGAATAAGACAGTATAAGTAATATTTAATTATCGCATTTTTATTAGATTAACACGACATCTGACCCGGAAAGCCTTTTAGCGCACCAATCGCCAATATCGCTATCATTGTCGTCTGCATCGTGGTTGGCGTCAAAGACTACAATAGTATATAGGGTAGTTGGCGTGTCTCGGAACGCACCACTACTCAACAATTTAATCAACCATAGAGGAAAAAGCTATAATAATAGAAAGAGTAGCCCCTGGAGGTGGCGTAGTAACAAAATCTGCTGCTTTGTGTGGGAGGCGAGGCATGACGTGTTTACCTCGCGAGGTAAACACATACAGCACACAACATTTTGAAGTTCACACACAGACATGTATGCTATCCACGAAGCAAAATCAACCACACTTTAAAAGACAAGCTCACACATTGATGAATAAGCGTGTGAGCATACCATTATTACTATTAATTAATGTATATTTCCTCATTAAAATTAAGAACTACTTCTAAAACAGAATGTGGTTCATGGATTACCGCTGGCTGCCTTGCCAATAGTGTCATATTCTGTTTATGGTCATAAAAAAAAAATACTGTTTTAAATTCATGCATGACAGACTTGGCAAAAAGGCGGGAAAACGTGAAAGTAGAAGGGCGCGCTTTTCGGTTTTAAAATAATTTATTCATTTATTTTGCACAGTATTATTGTAAATAATTGTATTCATAGTTAGTGTTAGGTCTTAGTAGGTATATAGGGTATCGACATGGTCAAAAAGAGAAAGAGAAAGGAGGGGGAACCTCCTCCGGATCCTCAGCAGGTATCTTCAGATTCAGACTCAGCGGAATCTGCGGTATGTACAATTTCCTATAAGGATGCAATTGACAAGGACCCGAAGAATAAATACGACATCTACAAAGTTAAGGGTTACACCCGCAAATATCCAGAGGACTCAAACAAAAAAGAGCTGGTTGTTTTCTTAAACCACCAAGAAGACAATCAATCTTTTTCCGACAGAGATCGCATGGCCCTCTCTAAGGGTATACGCGAGCATGGCGTTTCAGGCGTCATGCATATGCGTTCAATAAATAAATATAAGGTTGGCATCACATTCGACCTGCCAAATAATGCTAACATGTTCTTGAAAAATAAAAAAATACTGGATCAGTTGGGACTTAAAGCGTCAATTCCTGCTGCAGACACAGAGGTTACTGGAGTCCTCACTTCAGTTCCGGTAGACATGTCAAATTCCGAAATATTTGCATTAATTGGTAGTTCTAAAAATGTCGTTCAAGTTAGGCGCTTCATGCGCAGGGTAAAAGGTTTTAACGGTGTAGAATTTGTACCTACACAGGCAGTTGCAATTACATTCGCATCCACCATTCTTCCTTCGTATATATACTTGGACTCATGGCGTCACGAAGTAAATAGCTACATTCCACCAGTCAAGCAATGTCTTAAGTGTTTGCGGTACGGGCATATTGCTAAATTCTGTCGCAATACAGAGGTATGTTCGATTTGTACATTAAATCACAATTTTAAAAACTGTCAGGTCGATCCCATGGATGCCAGATGTGCAAACTGCAAGGGCGATCATATAGCTATCTCCTCATCTTGTCCATTAAAAAAACAAAAAATCGAAGAAAACAAAATTAAATCAAGAAACGCTACATACTCCGATCTATTCAATGTTAACGCATTTCCAGCATTAACTGCAAAAAATTTAGATGTACAAATTAATAATTTAATGAAATCTGATAAGTTTATAAATATTTTAGTAGAAACAATTACAAGAATTGTTAGTAATAAAGATGTCCCTATCAATTCATCCTCAATTAAAGAGGTTTTAAAAAAAACTTTAAGTAACAAAATTTCCTCACCTCCATAATGGATTTATCAAATTTAAATATAATGCAATGGAATGCACAAAGTCTTAACAGTAACAAACACATATTTATCAATTTCCTCTATACAAATAATATTCACATAGCATTAATCAGTGAAACATGGTTAAAACCTGAACATAACTTTAAAATAAAAAATTACAGTATTGAAAGAAATGATTGTGGCAACAAACATAACGGAGTTGCCATTATAATTCATAAAAGTATTAACTATACTAAAATTAACACCTTTTTCGACAATTCTTTACAAAACATTTGTGTTAAAATTACAGTTTGTAACAAGGAGATAAGTTTAGTCAGTTTCTATAGTCCTTTAAACTCTAATCCAGCTTTCAATAAAGATAAATTTGATTCATTGGTGAAGTCTATCCCTGGTCCCTTTATATTTGCTGGGGACTTTAATGCTCATCACACATCTTGGGGTTGTGGTTCTGACTCTTTACGTGGTCGAAATATCTTAGAAGTCATCGACGAAAATAACTTAATTTTGCTCAATAATGGTCAGGCAACAACTGTTGGCTCTTTAACATGGCGTGCTAATGCTTTGGATTTGTCTTTGGTTTCTCCATCTTTGGCACTTTGTAGCGAATGGAAAGTACATGATAGTCCTCTTGGAAGTAGTTATCATATCCCTGCAATTATACAAGTAGTTATTAGTAATAGTCAAAATAATGATCCTTGTGGAAATTGTCCTAATACTGCACATTTGCCCATCTACCCAAACTACAAAGTTGTAGATTGGCAAAAGTATAGCAATAATGTAGATCAAACTCAACTCAAACTCAAACTCAAAGCATTTATTTCAATTAGACCATTACAGGCACTTTTGAATGTCATAAAAACAAGAACAAAAAAATGATGCTGCTACAGTCCCGGTCACAAGGCATAATAACTTGTGAAAGTACTGTAGTTGCCCATTCCAAAGCGTTGATCTCTATGGAGAAGAATGGGCAAGAAACTCCATGGACACTCTTTTAAATTATAATATTTTAACAAAATCGTATTTACATCATTCATGTTGAGATTATACAAATATGTGAGAACGATGTAGAAAGACGTGCACAGTAAGAGCGTCCAGAGTAAATAAAAAGCAAAATTTAATTTTAAATCTAAATAAGTTTAAAAATGAACCGTGGTAGCTAAAAAATGACCAGTCCCAACTGACAGCGCCCGTTCACGAACATGACGAATGAGATGAATTATTAGTTGATTTTAAAACAGTTAATATATGTCCTCTCGATTCATATCGTCATTTTTGTTCTATTTTACGTACAGCTGCTGCTAATTCCATTTCCAACTCTAATATTAACGTAAATACCAGCAATCGCTCATATCCCACAAATAGGATTAGAAGACCTTCTCTTCCTTGGTGGAATCAAAAGTGTACAGAGGCAGTTTCAAATTTCAAAAAAGCTTATATAAATTTTAAAAATAATCCTTCAGAAGTCACTTATTTAGAATTTAAAAGACTTCGAGCTTTAAAAAAATTAACCATCAAAACAGAGCGACAAAAAAGCTGGTTTACCTTGTGTGAAACTTTTAACAGATGCACACCAATATCTATTATATGGAAATTCATGCGTAAATATAATAAAACGTTTAATTTTAATAACCATGAAAATGACGCATGGATTTTAGATTTTTTGAAGAAGTACACTCCAGATTTTGTGTGTCATGCCTCAAATTATTCGTTTAATAATAATACAAACTCTAGCCATAGTTTCCTAGTTAATCCCTTTACAGTCAGCGAACTTATTTCCGCCATCTCTTCCCGAAGAGACACTACTTACGGTCTCGATGGAATGCCATACATATTATTTAAAAAACTTAGCAGTACTGGTTTAAAAGCATTCATTGATGTTCTAAATTTGCTATGGGAAAATAACACCATACCTCAAGACTGGAAAGTGGATTGCCTTGTACCAATTTTAAAACCAGAAAAACCCAAATTATGTCCCGATTCTTATCGTCCCATAGCACTTACTTCTTGCGTTGGTAAACTATTTGAACAATTGTTGAAGCATCGTTTAGAATTCTATGTTGAAAAAAATCATATTTTATCTTCTAACCAATTCGGTTTTCGTAGAAATCGTTCTGCTAGGGAAAGTGTCTGTCAATTGCAGCTTGACATACATTACTCTTTATTAGCCAATAATAACTTGGTTGCAGTTTTTTTTTATGTTGCGGGAGCTTTTAATAGTGTAAATATAGATATTTTATGTAGAGAACTATTACAAATAGGGATCAGCGAAAAAATTGTAATTTGGGTCAGTAATTTCCTGAGCAATAGAGAAGTCTTTGTTAAATCTAATAGACATCTTTATGGTCCCAGACTTGCTTCAAAAGGAGTCTGTCAAGGAGGTATATTATCACCTTTATTATTTATATTATATATACGTAGATTAAATTTAATTTTAGGGTCTCAGGTCAAAAACTTACAGTTTGCAGATGATTTAGTTGTTTATGCTTCCGGAACAAATTTATCACAGGTATTTCAAAAAGTCAATGATGCCCTGTCAAAGCTTCATGAATATTTCACTTATCTCGATCTTAACGTCAATCCATCTAAGTCTAAAGTGGTTGTGTTCGGTAAACAGTGTCATAATATGCATTCTGTGCAATATAACAATTGTGCATTGTCTATTTCACAAGAAGTTAAATTTTTAGGGGTTCTTTTTTCATATAATTTATCCTGGAACAGTTATATTAAACATATAATTACTAAAGCAAATAAAGCTTATAATATATTGAAATCGTTAGCTGGTTCATACTGGGGTGCTGACCCAAAAATTTTGCTAATGTTGTACAAATCTTTAGTGCGTAGTCATTTTGAATATGGTTTTTATTGTTTTGCTGCTGATACCAAAACTGTAAATAGTTTAGATGTTTTACAAAACAAATGTTTGCGCATTATCACAGGGGCATTCAGAAGTACTCCTATAAATGCAATGCAGATTGAATGTAATGTTCCACCATTACAAGTTCGATTCCAATACCTGAAAGAAAGATTCCTATTAAAACTTTTTAGTGTATCTAATAACAGTCTCCTAGTCAATTTACTGCATTCCAACCCTAGTTTGGGTATAAAACCATTTTTTATGTTAGAGGAGCTTCATAGTTTTATGAATTTTATTAAAGATATGAACATTTATCAATCAAAACATATTCTGCCTTGTTACCAAGGAGCCTTTATTGCTAAATTTCCAAAAATAGACATAGTTATAAAAAATAAAAAGGAGCTCTCCTCAAAAGAGAAAGTTTATGCAATGTTGTTAGAGTGGTCAGATCATAAATTTGTGTACAGTGATGGTTCCAAAAATGATACAGCAGTGTCTTTTGCTATTTATGAGTCAATTTCAAATATAGGTCTTGGTCGAAAAATCAACAAAAATGCCAGTATTTTTACGGCTGAAGCTGTTGCGATTCTCAGTGCTTTAAAACATATCAAAAATTGCAATTCAGTTCACAGCAAGTGGATTGTAGTCAGTGATAGCATGAGTGTCCTTAAAAACCTGGCAAATAATAAACTACATGCTAACACTAACTATATAATCTATTTAATAAAAGAGTTATGGGTTGAACTGTCTCATTCTAATATTGAAGTTAGTTTTGTTTGGGTACCGTCACACATTGGTGTCATAGGAAATGAAAAGGCAGACTATTTGGCCAAAAAAATTGTTGAACTAGATGAATTAATTCCGAATGTTGATATGAGTGTTTCCATACCGCATACAGACGCAGTTAGTCTTATAAAACAGCGTATGCGTCAAGTGTGGGGGAGACATTTATACCAGTCCACACAAATAGAAAAGAAAGGCACTTGGTTTGCCTCTTTAGATGTACAAACAAACACTATACCTTGGTTTTGCAGGTCTATCAAATTTATAAATAGAAAATTTTATTCATTTATCTGTCGTATGCGTTTTGGTCACTGTCGTTTAAATTATCATCTTCATCGTCTTAAAATTGTTACATCTCCATATTGTGAGTATTGTCAATTATCAAAAATTCAAACTTTACATCATATCTTCTTTGAGTGTTCGTCTTTCAGCATTCAGCGCCTTGTGTTGTCAGTTGAACTTCTAAAAATTTATAAAAAACCTGATAGGGTCCCGCAATGCATTCAGGAGTTACTTATGAATGCCTCAACCTATATATATTTGTACAAATTTATAATAGAGACTGTAAATGACATCTAGTTTATAATTTATGTGTTTGTATTATAATCATCTAATATAATTTATTTATACTTTTAAAGTTAGGTTAGTGTAGGTTAAATTTTGTTCTATGAGGATTGAGGAGAAGGAGATAGCATACTCTTTGGATAGCATATAGCTATAATTTGACATGCGCGTGTATGTCAATGTTTGACAATGTTTGAGGTAACGTACAAAACATATTGACAAAACTAATAACGAACTTGGATTTGAAAAAATAACGGACTTACGAAAGACAAAATAACAAAAATACACAAATATGATAATTAAATACGAAAGACATTATTAAAAAACTTAACAATGATGAAACACAAATACGAAAGACATTATTAAAAAACTTAACAATTATGAAACACAAATACGAAAGACATTATTGCATAAAACTTAATATGCGTGAAAACATGGACGTAAGACTAGGCAATATGGTCGAAAGACTATAGCCTTCCCTTCGGGGTAAAAAAAAAAAAAAAAAAAAAAAAATCATGCATGACATGTCAATGTTATTAATGTCATGCAGGGGGGGGACACTGCCATAGTGACTTAATATTTGAAAGATACTAGCGCCATCTATTACACCGTTCCTGGAAATAAATCACATTAGTACATTCAAGTCCGTGAGATGGCATTCAAATCGTAAATAGATTAATTATGTTATTTGAAATTATTTGTTTCTTTGAACTAAATTGCCAAATTATTTGATTGGAGTACCTAAAACTGTTTTTATATCAATAAAAATAATGCATTCGATGCTCACAAAACAACATTCAACAAAAAACGTCAAAACACTAACATTGTCACATTATTGACATTATCACAAAATGGTGGCTACGACTTGCGTTGGCGCATTTATGTAGATTTTATTCCATTTTGTGATATATTCTGTTTTGTTCGAGTTTATAATACTCCAGATAGTGGTTTTAATGGCGAAAACTGCCTTTTTCTCCATTAAATACCTTTAGCAAAAAAAATACATCGTTATAAACACCTTAGCAGAGAATAGGCATAGTAGATATATGGCTTGCTATACTAGCTATAGGTATGTATATACACATATATGAATTAGTTCAGGAGCGGTCTACCAGATGGCAGCAGTAACAACGGGTACCAAAAAATCTGTCAAGTGGGCTCTCTATTTCATCTATATAATAGTACTCTATGATGTCATGTGACAGTGACTGTCAGATAATCAGTTCTATGATTTTGAGATAATTTGTTAGATTGATTTGTTTTTTTATTTAAAATACATAGTTAATATATATTCTGTATATATTGTAAACCTAGATAAAAATTTATTGCGCAAACTTAAGGTATTATGGCGTTCAAAATTAATCTTAATGTTTCGTGTCTACTTTTTGTTATGGTTTCTGGGACAGCATTTGCAGACCTGCTGCAGCAGAATAAGGGTAGATAACAAATGGTTAACTGATTTCAGTTTCAAAGTGTACACTGATTTCTCTGGACTGCAGGATATTTTTTTTGTTATTTCAGGATTTTTAGGAATTATTCTATGCCGCAACTGTGGCAGCGACGTTACAACAAGTGGCACTCTCATTTCGAAGCCGAGTTCAAAATCTCGATATTCCTTCAACGATACTGTGTTTTATAATGATGGCGTCCTAGTACAAGTGTTTACCACTGATTTGTTTTTCCATCATCCCTTGGTATCATTTACATATTCAACTTGTGTTCCAACTGGGGAGGTAATATTTCTTTATTCTCAAATGTTTGTCTCATCATAATAATAAGACAGCTATTATATAATAAAATCCTTTCAGTGGGAGGAAAGCACATCTTGGTTTCCTGGTTACGTTTGGAAGCCATGTATATGTCCGGATTGTGGAGCATATATTGGATTTGTCTTTGAACCTATCAAGTCTAGTTTGGTTGAGTCGTCTCAAACATTTTATGGTCTCATCTTAACAAGTCTAATCAGCGAACATTGTAAATATAATTGTTATTTTAGGGATTTTGGGATTGATTTGTGGTTTAGGTTGTTTTGTGTATTGTTCTTTCACATATTTCCACTTATTTAACACAACTTTGCCGTATTGTGTTGTCCATTACATCAATAGTTTTTCTGTTCATAAATTGAAATGGTGTGTGTATTGTATTTTGGAATGGGCTGGTGTCTGCTACCCTACATCCTACATCCTATCCTCATACCCTACATTTTGTTTATGGGTATAGGGAATATTATTCGATCCACCCCAGCTCTCCGAAAAAGGCCAGCAATGCTGTGGTGTTGCTGATGTGCTTGTGAAGAGTACCTGGTTTACTGAAGTACTTTGTCCTAAACGGAAACAGTGTATAAACTCATCTTCATATCACAAAATATGACAGTATTTATCTGGATTAGTATCCTTATTGTAATGGAAAATTCATAAGTAATTTGTTGATATTTCTGGGATCATAATAAAAAGTCATTTATTTAAACTTGAGTCATAATAGCACTTATTGAATGACGATTACATAAGACAGTCTCCCAAAATGCCCTTTGTCTTCACCAGTGCCCAGAATCTCATAATAATCGTTTCAGAAGAATGACATCCAGTTTATTAAAATTTAAATGACATGTGCTACCTCTATGTTCTTGCTTTTGTTGTTTGTAAATTTTTACCTATGTGAAACAATCTCTCTAACTTTATAATGTAGATAATAATATAGCAGATGTCTTATGTGTGGAAATCCTCTGAACTCTTAGATACATTTTTTGGGGAGAAGATTACATATCATTGGAAATAGAACATTATTGTTGTGTCTAAATCCTCAAGCAGTCCTGTTGAGAATGGTGTTGTGTATCATTGTGATTGTCTGATTATTTCTACTATAGCTTGTTGTTTCAAGTGAATCAATTGGGTTTATTATAGCTTCTCCTCTAGGCAAAATGAAAGTAGACAATACAATTGCGTTTTTTTTTATTTTCAGTTCTTAATTCCCTGACTGCATTTCCTGCAAATATATCAGACTAAAAATGGCTGCTGATACATTATCAGCTGAAGATAAAGAATTTTTAGCAAAATGTGAGGAAGAGCTGAAAGATAGATTTACTGAGAAAGATGAAGATTTTATGAAAGTATTTAAAGAGTTGCCCTCAACGCCGCCGGTGTTAGACTCATGGTGGGTTCCCAACTCGTCTCGTCGCAACGAGCGCCGCGGTGGTAACAGACGCAGCCACCCGTACCAGCGAGACCAACGGGACCAGCGGGACCAGCGAGATGGCTACAGAGACAGGAACTACGACCGGCGCGACAACAGAGGATACAACGACTACAACAGAAGCCATGACGATGGTGACTCAGGGTACCGGCCACGACATCGATACCAGTACTGATGGCTCTTTTATCAAAGATGTATTTTCTTATAATTAAAATAAAACATTCATTTTCTCAAAAGAATATATTCTCAATTATTATGGCTTGATTTACATTTTAACAACTTAGAATTACATAATAAATCATCACCGATAAAGTAATGTAGCTATAGCAACCGTAAGATGGAAACCATAACAGAATAAATAAATATTTTAATTCTCACTGCTACTCAACAAGTCTAATGATTATAAATTTATAACAATAATTATGCCGATATAATTTTAAAACCTAAGTTCATCTATGACATTCCTGATGTACACAAACAATAACAACGTCAAAATATTCTGCTTGAATAGACGCACGCGCTATATTCTATACTCATTAACAGCTGGGACATGTTTTGGTACTTGTACTTCCTACCATCGATATACACATGTTATTTCGCGTGGCCTTTCACAAAAATATATATTTTATCTCTTCTAATCTCACATAGGAATATGTCGTATATACAGTAGATATATGAAACAAAACACGACGCCATTATACTGGCCATAGCAGTAGATAGATGCGCGGCGCGGCGGCTCTAGCGCGCGTGCGACACATAGGACAAATAAATAATGTTATACGACCAGATAGATCTGAGTAACATCATGCTAACGATTACTAAGCACAATGACGATTACATTCATCAAGCATTCTAAGATAACTATTTAAGATTTTTTTTTTACTATTTAATTAATAATATTCATATATTGGCTACTCATCTCTGTACTGAAGCGTCACATCACAAAAATAATCTATGGTTTACTGAAAACTATGTTCATTGCGTGTTCGTATTCTGTGGACTATCGTGAACATTTTTATAACGTGTGACATGGATGAAGATATGTTAGATATTCACTAAATTGCCGATCAGCATATTATTATAATGTTAATGTAAGTAATCAGTGACAACGCTCCAATAAGTGAAAAAATGCAACCATAATAATCAAATCACAGTACAAGTGTAACATAATATGCTCACTAACTTAATATTATTATGACTCAATACAATCAGACACGACAACATAACATACAAAATCTACACAAATTATTAATAAATAAAATATTTATACTGACAGTGTCACCGACCCTTGCGCGGGCTACACGTGAGTGGCTCGAGGCTCGCGTTACTTTGGCAAGAATCATTCAGCTTGCAGCTAGCAGCCGTCTGCCAATACGAGCGAGCTACCTATAAGTAGTGAATGAACCAGAATCACTTTCATAAAATTAATGTGTGTTGTTACATTGCTCGGTACTGGACACGCCAATAAGTCGGCCTCTAAACATATATGCAATGATTGATTCGTTAATATATAAAGTTCTACATAACATACAGATTTTATAGTTACAAATATGCTTTTAATTTCCTTAACAACAATGCACAATATTAATTGTATGAATTGACACGTAATAATAGGGTATTTTACTCTATATGAAAGAAATTCTAAAAATATACAATTCAGATAGCTTAGGCAATAAGCAGTCGGAAAATGTTAAATTTAGTTAATAAAATAACTAAATAAATTTTAAAATTGATTTCAAAGTATTCACTTTTTTTAGTCTGTTGTTTTACTAAGCGAAGCAGTGACCGCCATGATTATTACGTCATATGGTCATGTAAACAAAAAGTGACAACTGTCAACTGAGCAACTATTACTATTTTTGTATTAAAAAACTTTACATTTTAATTTTTATTGAAATAATAGTAATAATACCATGGAAGAAATAAATACTATCATATAATAATACCATAAACTATAGTGAAATATACAACTAAACAGAAAGACTAATAACAGCGCATTTGTTTACATGACCAACTGACGTCATGACCACAGAGTAACATGGCGTCAAGCGTTTTTGTGAATTTACGCGCGAAAATAGAAATTGTAAAATTGAAATGCAGTTTTAGGGCACTTATCGATTGAATATTTTTTTTTTTGTTTTTTTTGGTGTTTTACTAGGACCCTAGGATCAAAATGAGATACTTTTTAAAAATGGATGTAATACCGTATTATCGGACAGTCGGGGCGCGTGCGAGCGCGGCGCCGGCGTGCCGTACGTCGTAGACGCCGTCCTGTAGAGCCCACAGCGAGCGTGCGTGAGCTCCATCCGGCTCCGGAACTTTCAACTTACATACAAATGACAATTGACTAGGATTAATGCACTTGCTCAGCAGAGGTCGCGGGCGGGCGCCCGCGCCCGAGCGGCGGCACTCGTATCCGAACACGCCTCTAAATTCGGAGGATGAAAACATTGGTCAGGTTTCAGTACATTTGACTAGAAATGCGCATAGACGTTATTAATATTGTCTTCATGACGGCCGATCGATGTTGACCGCTCCGCTACGCTTCGAGTCACAATGCGAGTACAAAATCGTTTTCAGACTCATCGGTACTAAAGTCGAAAAGACTGACTTGTAAAAGTGTCAAATCTTCGTAGCAAATTTCATAAGATAATCTAAAGCTTATTTTTGATTTGAAAGTAAGTAGCCGGCGCGTGCGGCGAGTCCGGGAGTCCGGCGGGCGAGAGGGTGTGTGGGGAGGGGCGGGGGCGCTCAGATGAAGGTCCAGCATTCCATGATCTTGACGATGAAGTCTTCACGGGTGGTGAGCGGCTCGTTGCCGTACGTCTTGCAGCGCTGCGTGCGACCCAGGTACAGGTCGCCGTCCAGCCACAGGCCGAACTTGCCACTGGAAGTGTTACACCCACATTAGTACATTAATACTATAATTATATTGACGATTCGATTCTGGGCATGGGCGCCGGCAGGATTATTACCAGCGAGGTACATCGAATTTTCAGTTCCATGTAAACAGCTTGGCGGCAAACAGCTGGGCGAGTCCGACACGCACTTGGCCGGTTTTTTTATTAACAAATAGTTAAAACTATTACAAATTACGCGGAAATTTCGATCTACCACATTTAAATATATTAATCGTGTTGTCTAATGAAGCGACCTTCCTAAAACCTAAAAGATCTGTCGTGTATAATGTGGAGTATACTCACTCGCCGGCGCCGATGGATATGTTATCGTTGCTGCCGCGAATAAAGTACATGTTGTCTCCTGTCCAGCCCCAATACCTGAATTTGGTTTTCAACGGCGCTGGTTGTTGATCTGTAACTAAATAAAAATCAAATGAATACAATTGAAAGTAATGTATGCGTGGTTCGCGATTTTTGCGTATTAAAACGCCTCAATTTAACCAGCTCGCTTCCGTTTATTGGCAAATCTGTTGCGTGAGAATACTGTTGGATATACACGGAAAATAAACCGGGTCAAATTTGTCTTATTTGAACAAGCAATCCAGATGACATCCATTGAAACATTTAAAAAAAAACTATTACTTTAGTCCGTTAGAATCATAAATCACAACATATGTTCAGCTATCAACGTCTGTTTACATAATATACATACTGCTTCTTCCAATTATTTGAGAGAATAGGGTATTTTACTCTATATGAAAGAAATTCTAAAAATATACAATTCAGATAGCTTAGGCAATAAGCAGTCGGAAAATGTTAGATTTAGTTAATAAAATACCTAACCTACCTAATTTTTTTAGTCTGTTGTTTTACTAATAAACAGTGTCCGCCATGATTATTACGTCATACGGTCATGTAAACAAAAAGTGACAACTGTCAACTGAGCAACGTCTGTTATTTTTGAATGAAAAAACTTTACATTTTAATTTTTATTGAAATAATAGTAATAATACCATGGAAGACGGTTTCGTAAAAGGAGACAGTACATTTTTTCATTTTTAAATTATAATGAAATATACAACTAAACAGAAAGACTAATAACAGCGCATTTGTTTACATGACTAACTGACGTCATGACCACAGAGTAACATGGCGTCAAGCGTTTTTGTGATTTTACGCGCGAAAATAGAAATTGTAAAATGGAAATGCAGTTTTATGGCACTTATCGATTGAATAATTTTTGGTGGTTTACTAGGACCCTAGGATCAAAATGAGATACTTTTTAAAAATGGGTGTAATACCGTATTTAAAAAGCGTTAAATGCCTTTAGTAATTAAGCAACTGCAAGGGGTCTTTAGGCCGAATGGCGTGATTAGGTACTTTGCACGGTTTTATAGAAAACGCATTGTTCAAGCGCATGATTAACCACGCCACCGTACCACCGTATGTTCAATTCGTACATCAAAACTTTTCTTAGGGTTTACACAATAAAAAGTATTTTATCTATTAATGAACCTTCTTTGTCATCCTTATTGCCGTCATCCTTATCCTTGGCGCTCTCGATGGCGGCGTGCGACTGGCGCCGCGCCTCGTCCCCGCTGCACTGGAAGGCGAACAGCAGCGACTCGCCCGTGCCGTAGAAGTGCTCGGACGGGTGCAGCGCGCACGATGTCAGGGCTCCGAACACCTGGGGAAATTATTATAAATCATAACACATCCTTGCATTTTTACTACCGTAAAAGTTGTAAATGCACTGTGAGTGTATGCGTCATTCGATTTCTATACCTGAATCCGAATGACGCCATTTGGGACAGAGAATATCGTGGTAATGCCTCAGATGGCTTGTAAGGGTTGCGCTTCATCTAGCAGCACGGAGTTATTTTCTGTCGCTCAAAACCAACAATTGCTAGAACAAAAACAGCACAAAAGCTATCGCACGCGGCAGCATCGATGATGCGATAGGCGATGTCGTGCTGCTACGTATGTAGGCGTGGCTGATTTTTTATTACGCACTGCTGTGCCCTGAAAGTTGAAAATCCAACATTTCGATTTTCGGATGCGCTCTGTTGGATTTTCCATGCTCGGTTTAATACCGAGAGTTAAAATCCAATGCGCGATAAAAATCAGCCGTTCTAACGAGGGCTTATTTGCTGTATTGATGGAAAATGAAAGAGATATTTTGGAAAAGGCAAGACCGTTATCATACATTGTATACATACATGTAATCTTACTACATAATGGCCATCATTTTCGGTTCCAGATGGTGCAGCTATTATTGTGAAATAGTAGGAATGTCAGAGTATGACCATGAGCACAACTTTACCAAAAACATCTCTTAATACAAACGATTTGTTTACCGCGGTATGTTTGTAAATAAAGGTGATATCGCCTCTTCATTCTTAGTGAACACACATTTTGATTAAACTTTTCATTTGTAAGTTCTTAAAATATGTTTATTATATTATTATATCTAATAGATGCTTGTTTAGCCATATAAAGGTTCCAACTACGATTTGAAGTAAATCGTCCTTTTTCAATTTGTGACTCATTTTTTTACGAGGAAAAGTTATATCAATATCATAAAGTTTTTGGATGAATGCACGCTAAGCCCATTAAATCCTCTGTTAAGATAACATCGTTCATGGGGGATAGCTGTCTCCGATGTTATCGTAATGAGTCATCAACTAATTCTAAGTTCAAGGAATCTGTATTTTATCTATAGTTTACTTTTCCGCGTTGTTTTCAATTTTGTTAGAAGATGCAGTAGTTTGTTTTCGTTAAAAACTTGTTATAAATCTTGTCTTAGTCATACCTTGTTAGTCATGACCAGATGTTTTCTAGATCGGCTTACCTACCTGGTAGGTGGAATGTGGACTATTTATTTATTTATCGAAACTTTATGCATTGTACGTACAGACAGCACAATTAACGACTTTCTTCTTAGAAAACATATCTTCGCAAATAAAGAAGTTTATAAAGTTAAAGTTATTGAGCAAGGCATCTGGTATGGACTCGCGAGATTAAATCACACTCATGTGGCGCATTGAGACTTGTTATTGGTGATCGTGATTTGAAAAAAAGTACTGACACAGTGCACCTTACAGTTGGTAGCGCGGTGAGAGGAAGGTAGCCAATCCTTGTAATGCCTAACATTATTTATATTCCTACTGCTGGAGAGTATATATTAGATACGTAATAACTGCGTTAGTTGGTCGTGTGCCTGATCTCTCTACAGGAATGATTCAGTCGTGTCGGATTGCTGTCGCATCAGACTATGAGAGTGAGGGAGCAACGTGTACTTACTATAACTTGTACACTATAATATTTGCTGCGTCGGTGGCTAGTCTCTTTTAAGATTGGACGCCATCGCCATGACTAATCAATTTGAAAAGAAATTGTGATGCAAGTTGGTTTTCAGTGGTGGACGCTGTGCTATCATAGCGTCTACTTCTAGATCCACTTCATCATCATCATCATCTTGCAACCCCTACGGGGTTTACGAGCGCGATTAGGATGGTACTCACATTGTTGTCAGTGTCCTGTATGACCAGCAGCACGGGGCTGTCCACGCGCTGCATCTTGCGGTACATGGACGCCAGCGAGAACCCGTGCTGGCTCGTGCTGAACGCCAACGACCACATGTAGCCCTGCGCGCGTGCCGGCAGTACCGAACATAGCTTCTCTCTGGAATTAATCGGTCATTTTGTCAACATAATTACATAGATGATATGGACTCCGGGTTTGTGCCCAGTTGATGTCAATATTCTTATTATATGGGATCTGCACATCTGCCTTTCTTCATGAATTAAAGGCATGATAATGTCATAAGGTCAATAACAAAATCCACTAGAAAATATCCATTTCAGTTTGCCTTTGTCTAGATTTTTAATTGGACATTAAAACAAATAAAAATTCGATTATCGACATTTAAAGCATGTTATTAAACTCGGTAATACGTACTAAAAGTTATCGTATTGTTCAATTATGATCGTAATAGTGATATTAATTTATTTTCATTACTGTTGTTCAAGCAAACATTACATTCATAACTGCCGTAATATCTTTAAGGTCAAACATATTTAACTCAAATGTTATAAAGAGCGAGAGAGCCTATTACATGATTTGAAAAATAATAGTAGGTACTTAACTTTTATTTCAAAGGGAACATACAACCGATTTGAAATTATACAACGATTGTTCTCGGCACACTATTTTCTAGTTATTACACCAGAACGCGTACAGTTCGTACCACACCGTGCCAGTTGCGATCATGGCAAAACTATAGTTGGAAGTACACACGTAAAGTCGTAAGACTGGAGTCTCCTCTATTAACGCCATCGCCATGACATCTGGAGTAACGTAAACTTGATACAGCATACAGTGTTCCAGCAAGACGCCGTTTGCGACCGATGACGTTTGTAGGGGACTTCCTTTAATAACGATCGTGTCGACTAGTGAGACATAATTACACTACACTACACTAGTGTGCCTCCTGAGTCTTCTCAGGAGGCCCACAGATCCTAGCGTCGCTAATCTCGCTTTCAAACCATTTCGCATTTCGCCAGCACTTGAACGGGATTGAAGTTCGCTTCTCTTTTTTTTTTTTATTTTGGTCCCCACTAAGAATTTGTCCAGTATCGTGGGTGCGTTTACAAACATTTAAACTCACATACACAAACAGCCAGACCCGGACTACTTCTATAACCTGTAGGTTATTTTTAACAAATAAATGCGTGCGGGGATCAAACCCGCGACACGTAGCGCAGCAGTCAAATGCTTAGCCACTGCGCCAACCGTGTCGTCAATCATTACTAACGACTTATAAAAAAGGAGGAGGTCGTTATCGCTGGTGCTAGATTTGACGTTAAATAATTGTGTCAATTACCTGTGATCCATGGTGAAGACCTCCGAGGTGCCAATGAGGTCGGGTGGCGAGAACTCCATGTCAATGGAGGCACCTGACGAGTACAGAGCGCGGCGAAGCTCATCGCTCATGGACAACACCTACACAACATATACAGGTAAATTTGACATATTATTACACGCTACTCAGATCATGCTATGGCGCTGCTTAGTTCTTTGGCGTGGCCGTATTCGGAATTAATGCAGCACGTACAATGTAAATAAAATGCACGTAAAAATACCTTATATGTTCATGAACACTGACCTGGCAATTTCATTTAAGCGCCCAAAGAACCATGTTGCACCATAACCGGATCAAAAATTAAATGGGAAAATGACAGCTCTCTCAGATCAACTAATATTTAATGTGGAGAAAATATAAATGCAAGTGCAGTTCTAACGAGAGATTGCAAGTTTTATGCAATAAGTGAGTAGGGAATTAGATTTTCTGATTGTAAATTTAAAAACTACTCTGTGAGGGCTTATAATTCTGATTCTATTGTCATGAGACAAAATCAGGTATGAACTTTTTGTAGTGATTTTTTACATGAAAAATGTTATAAGTCATGCCAAAATAATGCATTTAGATGTGATTAAAATATTGCAATGATTAGTGATGTGAACAGAAGTTTACAGGTGTTGCCACTTTTGGATACAAAATTCTGATTCCAAATGGTAGAAAATACGATCTTAAAAGTGGCAGCACTGAACAATTCCATGGAACAGTCGACGACAAGATGCACTAGCAGGTGATGCATTCCCGATCTACAGTTCACATTCAACATTCACAGTGAACAGTGCGAGTTCGTGCGCACTACTTCAGCTAATTACAATAATTATAATGCAAAAGTACACAACACAGTGTTCAACGATCCTTAACAATGTTAATACACTAGTGTTTTGTTGCTATTTCTTGCTATACTATCTACTAATATTGGAATAAAAATCCTATGAATGTGTGTTGGAAACCTACGGAAGTTTAGTTAGTGGAAGAAGAAAATTTAGGGTATACAAATATTTACAATACAGAAGATAGTCAATGCACAAATAGGGATAGAATACTATCCCCAGCACCCCAATTGCGTACGCAATTCCAAATTCCGAATCCAGTCTTTTAATTAAGTATTCCTAAACTTCGTATATTCGAATGCAAAACCAACGCAATGGATGTTGTTATGTTGAATAGTGTCAAAAAGATTTACTGTCTGGTCTGTTTCTGTTACGCAATTAGGTTGCAAGTTTCTGAAAGCCGGTTTAGTTTAATAGTTGTTATGTGCTGCCAGCCTGTCACGACAGCTTAGGTGACATTTGGTTGCAATCTTACTAATCAGGCTTTTAGAAATTGGGTTTTTTTTATTACAATATTGTACAATTTATATCAATGAACACTTAGCTGCTAAATAAGACATACATAAGTTTCCTTAGCATAAAGTGAATTGTTAAATAAACATTAATTAACTGATGTGAATGCTTAGCACCTACCGGTCACTGGTTGCCAGTGTTAGTAAACTCAAGATAATTACTCAACACAAGTTTCATTGCAATGTTAATTGGCCAACACAAGTCAAATCACTATGTTAATAGAAATAACATTTATGTCATAATGAGACTGTTCTCGACTGTGCTACACTTAATTATTTAATACGAAAATAAGATAGCCGTAGATACTAAGAACATAAAAACTTGCCACTGAACTTGGAATTATGTAAATCAGTTTTTATTTGAGAGTAAGTTTAAGTTTATTTTTATAATGTTAGTCGCTTCTCACCTCTCGGATGGAGTGTATGGTTGCGCGCCTGCGGGCGGCGTGGCCTAGTGTCCCCCGGTCGCATACTGAGTGTATAGTTCCCCTTCTTTTTAAGTTTGCATTAAACACAATAATTTCAATCTTCCGTACCTTGGCGGTAATTATACGCACGAGACGACGTAAGAGGCGAAACATTTTTGTTTTTTATCGATTGGTAATTAAAACCTTGAACACCTGTTGGTTCACTGGTCACTGAGCTATTTCGTTTTTGGAATCTCTTGTTTATATGAAGTGCAGGTTAAGGTTGAATACCGACAGGGGACATGATGGCGTTTTATTATTACACTATTTCTAAGTCAAAAACTATTACATGTTCCGGATCATGCAGTTACAGCGAGCGATTGCATTCGCGGCGTTGAATAAACTGTTTCCTGTCTGGCACCTTGTCCAAAAAGTAATGTCGTCATAATCTAAATTTATCACCTTTATCTTAACGTTAAAACATTAATGTGGTACACAAACTATATCTGGATTAGAGCTGGGATTACGGCTTATTTAATATAGCAGCTAATCCCCAATAAATACGTACTGATAACATTTTTGAGGATAGGCCAGAGACGGTGAAAGCTGAGCCTTGTCAACAACACGTCATGTCACATATTGAACCAAGTCTAGTCTGTGCATAAAAAATATTTCTGCCTTCTTTTACAAGTAAAGGAACCATACGTCTCACTCGTCACTTAAGTATTGCAATAATAACGTAGGTTAGAAAAATGTGGGAAATTGAAGAAAACCCAGCGATGCGTGTGTGTGCACAAATGATGCATTTTCTTGTGACGGAAGGTAACCCAGTACCGCAGAAAGAAGAGTGACATACTTGAGTGAATTCGTACCGGATTCAAATATGTATAGCTATTGGCCAATAAACTAGAATAATAGAGTGAAACTAATTGAGACGACTATCTGAACGCAGACGAAAGTAAAATTTACTGACTTCAATTTTAAAAAATACGAGAACCGAAACCGATTGATTAAATGTAATGAGAAAGTAATGGGTGGTAAAAGGAGCAAACCTAACACGATAAAACTATTATTTGGCACGATTGTACGATTGTTGTATTGTTGTTGTTTCATTTCATACCAAATAACTATAGAAACTAACCTTTAGTTCAGGAATCAGTAGGATTAGGAGGAAAATATAGGTTCATAATTTTAATTAAGGAGCAAATGGGCAATTCTAACACGTCATTTATTAAGAAATGTTGTCCTGTTTCAATAACATATACAGGGCGTTGTAATTGGTTTTGTATGAATAATATATTATTACGCAGGTACACGACAACATCTAAGTTGACAGGCATTTTTTTCCTGTTATGAACAACATAAAGTATAGATGTTACAAATAACATAATATTTAAGTAATAAATAGCTACTCTACATTTATTTTTGAAATATTGTCCAGTCATTTAAGTACTTAATCGTAATAAAAATCTATATTTAATAAGCTTTTTAATCAATTTAAAAAATATCTGATCTTTTAAGTAAGGAACGTGTTGCAATTTTAATCAGTAGAACAAATTTTTTTATGTATATCTACTGTGTCGAAAGATGCAAAACTGGGTTTACCTACTGAAGAAATCGAGACATTAACAGAACTTTCAGGATAAACAAAAAACATTAACTAGCACTCTTCTAAACATGAGGAATTTATATCGAAACGGTCGATTTTATTAAAAAAATAGGAATTAAGGTTCGAAATATTAGGTATTTTTAAGGTTAACCTTCCTTGGACAACAGTTTTTTTTTCTTAAATCGTTGCTCCACACTAGGAATTATTCCTGTATCGTGGGTGCATTTACAAACATTTAAACTCATAAACACAAACAGCCAGACCCGGAACAACTATCTGTAGGCCATACAAATATTTGTTCCGTGCGGGGATCGAAACCGCGACACGCAGCGCATCAGTCGATCGCTCAGCCACTGCGCCAACCGTGTCGTCATTCTGAATCTTAACTCCTCAAAGTTAAATAATTATGACCTTAATGATAAAATATGTCTTAGTGATTAATAAATTTATTGTATTGCCTTCCATCATCAGCAAATTGCCTAGGTAATAACATAATGAGAAGGCACGTCTAATAGAAGCTATTGTTCAAACTTAGAGTACATAATGTATTGAACGTAAATGCAATACGATGTGACTATTAAAACGATTAGATAATTGTTATTGCTGTTTTCGGTGTAATTTATTACGTAATAAGTTCCTTAAGTACAATTAATGTAACATTGACTTTCAAAAGTGTAAACAAGTCTCCATATCTTCGATGGAATAATTTTATGGAAGGTATTAATAATGCATAAGTTTTGTAGGTTTCCATTATTGAAATTCCAAGATAATTTTTGATATATTTTATGTAAATATTGTTTACTTCTGCCGCAATTCAACGGAAAAGTTTATCTCAAGATTGATTCTACTTAGCGATGCGCTTGCTCCGTTTTATAAACGCACAAATGATTTTGGACAAGGCGTCGACGACGTCGACATTGCGATGACTTTACCAAGTTACAATAAATAAACATGCCTCATGAATAAACAATAAAATTGTTTTGAAAAACAATGCGCCATTGCTATCGGTTTCTATACATGGTGTTTCATGATCACCTGACCCTTACCAGACATATCTGGAGTTATAGATTACAGTGAGAATAAAAAAATATATCCTAGACCTTGCGATTGGACACAGCATGGAGGCTGGTCGCCTCTCTCTCTCTCTCTCTATTTATAGAAGAATTGGTTACTTATTGCTATTAAGTACAAACATAGACAACAGCAGATAAAGGTTCTGCTTGATAACCGACTAGGATTATTCAAAACCCAAGTAGGAAAAAAATATGACAACATCTAAAAATAAGTTCTATGTCATTATTAGGTATGCTAGTTACGTCACGGTAATCAACAAAAGCGTGGATTAACGTTTCTAATCTATCAACTAGTGGCAACAGAGTATTGGGAAGTAATCGAGCCTTTTCCTAAACAATCTTATCGGAGCATAAACAACGCTTAGTAGGCCAGAAGAACACGTGGCCGTATGGCTGATACTGCCTACGCTCAAAACTTAAGTTAACCTCACACGGTATGAGTCACCGTCTTTACCGGATTCACGATCGAAACCAATAGAAGAATTAACGAGAATAGGAAGATACTAACCAAAAGCGTTTGGAATGAATAGAGAAAATGAATCAAATTAAATATTTTTTAATCAATTCCGAACACTCGTTTCGTCGGAAACTTGACCAGTAGCTTAATTTTTTACTTGTGCATAAAAACGAATTGACCGCCATTTTATTACGATATTCATGTCTCTACATAAGCCCATTAAAGTGCCTTTTTAAAAATATACGGTCTACAAGAGGCTACCTCAAGGCGGTATCTTGGGACCGGTATTCTCTAGTAAAGGTTTTCAAGTTTAATAAATTTTTTTTGTGTTGTCTTAAACCTACTTTAGTTGCTATTTAAGTTTATAATTTAGTCGGTTTTATGTAGGAATGCTTTCTTGTTGAATTTATTCAAATCAAACGAGTTAAAACGAGATATTTGTTGCCTACTTCTTGCTGAATGAGACGTTTACGTATATGTAGTCAACCAGTTTTTCCTCACATGGAAAGGCCACTACGAAGTGCTTCGTGAGTGGAATGTTAAGAACGCGAGATGAACTTCATAACCAATTAGATAATCAATCTATTTATCTCCGTGTAGTTTATACTCCAGTTGAACTTTATAAGATAAGAGCGTGCGATGCCATAGTTATTGATTAATAACGTGCTTCTAATCAGCAGATAGCATAAAGATGAAGTTGACACAACCAGAAACTCTAATATTTAATTTATTGCAGTGCATGCGCGATGTTAAGTAATTATATATTTTAAAACTTGTTTCTTCATAAATGAGATGTTGTTGACGTAATCCCCACCTCCGCGTGAATACAACGGCATTGAATCGCTGTTACTGAATAAATATATTTAACCAACAATTGATGTACGAGCGTGCATGCGTAAGTAAAGCTAACGGTACACTGCTCACCTTTTCGCCGTCGAAAGTGTCAGACCTTTCGGTGGCGGTGGTGGGCCCGAGCCGCACCATCTCTATCCACTTAACAGTCTGCATCACACGTATTTACGAACCAAACAAAGGCTTGAGCGCATCAACGCTCAGATTTTTACGCACAAGTGATGCACCACAAAAAACACGTCGTCCACATCACAATCGCTAGCGCTTAATTTAGAAATCACCCACGCGATTACAAGGTTTCATAACTAAACACTGAACACTAGCGTCGCGGGCTTCTGCTTATAAACAAAAGTGGTTTGTATTTGTTTGTAAGTGCACGCCGGTTACAATAAGTGTATACTGTATATTAATCGCGGAAACAGTCCGAATGTGCAGTTGACGGACGGTCCAGTCCGCGCCGTAATTAATGCTCGAATACTCGGATTAAAGTATTTGAAATAGTGCGGTGCGCGAGGCGAGCACGGCGAAGCGACGTCGCGTGGAAACTAGAGTCTAAAAGAAAGGAGCGCAACACGCGGCGCCAACGACCCCGCCGCTCGGGCCGCGACGTGCCGCGCCGAGAACGAACACCCAGTCGACTCCGTACGCACGGAAACGATTATACCCAACTAATAAGCTGTGCTGTAAACTGAAGACAGAGCTGAACGCAACCGACTGACACTTGTTTACAATATGAAAATACATTTGGAAGTGTGGCTAGAAGTGACCATCATTACGACGCTACTGCTAATAAATAATGTAGTGTATAAGGAAATATTTGCCAGATAATTTTCAGTTATCTAAATTGGGATACAATTAGGGCTACGGATGTAATGAACAGCAATAATAATAGTTACAATGAACCAAATGTTTCAGGAGTAGGGATGTAAACCTTGGGAGTAATGTCAATGTTTTGGCTCGACCCGCGCTCGAAGGTAACGCTACTTTGTCCAGTGTACACGAAGTTCCAAAAAACTAGTGAATCCTTACTAATATTATAAAAGCGAAAGTGAGTTTGTTTGTTTGTTTGTTACCTCTTCACGCTTTAATGGCTAAACCGATTGTGATGAATTTTGGTACAGAGATAGTTGGGAACCAGGAGACGGACATAGGCTAATTTTTATTTAAAAAAAGTGGGATGTGAGGGAGAAAGAGGGAAGAAAAGGGAAAACTTAGCGTTGCTATTACAAATCAATAAGGCGCAAGGGGAACTGTGTTACCCCAAATTTAACGCGGGCGAAGCCGCGGGCGAAAGCTAGTTATTTATAAAGATGAAGATTCTGAACTTGTCCGAAGTAATAAACAAAAACAAATTATGGCGGAAGTATAAGAAACGCTTTAAGACAGGCTTTATTTTTAAAGTAAGGGTGAAATAGCGTTCTGAAATTGCTTCACAAGTCCTTGATAGACTATTTCCTACACTGCGGATTTCATTTAAAATTATGTGAACGATATTTCAAGAATTGTGCCACATTATATTATGTCGCATTAGCTGGGTGTTGTGACCTATGACACGTTGTTACATAAGCACTACGCAAAGAATGAGACAATTATAAATGCACGCAAACAAAATAATGATATTAAAATAATTAATTATAGAGCTATGAGATATTATAAGTCCATTACCTGTTACTTTGGAAGGTCTTATGCACAAAAATAGACAGCGATCTTGGATCAGGATATATTCGTTAAACAAAATCACTGTACAAAATTGTCAGCTCTACAAACATTCACTATTTCTTTAATTTTAAACCTGTTAGTGGATGCAAGACTTGTTCACATTGTGGCCCGGCCGGCTGGGCTCCGCGTGTCTTGAGTGTCGATGCTAGAGTTATTATTGTCTTATAGCGCGGTTCGCGAAAGAAGTGCAACATAGTGCGTGCGTGCACTTCAGCATGCGACTTACTAAGGTCTATTCACTATACAATATCTCCTAAGCCAGCCTGACAGGCTGTAGTGCATAAATCACCAGATATTTATGCATGGTCGAGCCAACAACGAGCTTACAATTAGTCGCGATTAACATTGCGGCTAAACGCGGAGATTACGACGACGCCAACTGGGACGCGGTTAATTGAAATGTTTCACACAGAGCTACATGCAAATTAATGAACGCACCATAAAATATATTGTATGATATAACTGGGGATGACACATCTATTAACTTTATGACATTTCTTATGATCTGAAATCGACACCAGCTATATTGAGAGTAATCTCCTGGCATGAGATGGTGGTTCATTTATTTGATGCATTTGCTGCATTATTAATAAGACCTCACAGGTTAACATTTTGTCAGTAACTTATTATAGCAGGCTCCGTTGACCATAAAAACTTGTTTGTGTAATAATTCTTGTACTGCCAGGAGTCAGTCTTATGATAATTGAATAAAAACTAGACTAAACTAGATCTAGGTATAAGATTCCGGTTCCAATTGAGTCAAAATGTAACTAAATACTTCAATAAGGTAACCTTGGCATTTGCGCTAAAATAATGCCCAGGATTGAACAGAAAAGATAACAGCTAAGGTAATAATTCTGAAATCGGGTTGTAACGCAAATATCTTGTGCGCAGTACGCAAACTCAATTGATGAAAAAAATTACAAACATCTGTTTTTTATGTCTCGTTCGCAATGTTGATGCCGTTAACTGCACTTCTATAGAAAGTCATTTAAACCACGGCTGCGCGGTTTCCTTTGTGGTTTGAAGAAATAGAAAAGCTGTTAAAATATTCTTGCATAGCCTATGCAAATAATTCTTTTGAAAACACTATGTCTGGCTAGCGACAATAGCAGCATAAATCATGCATGGATTAATCTAGTTATTGTCATCACTTCATTAATGGTGATTTCTAATACCTTGACTTAGCGATCATGCCTCTCAATTCTTTAACTAGAATAAGAGTTCTAAAAACATCTTCATATAAAAGTTCATCTGCTTGAATATGGCAGTATTGGTAAGTACGTTGATAGATGGGTATTCAAATAATTTTGAGTGTTCAAGGCAAGCACGTATTATGATTTTGGTATAAAGTATTGCCATTTTTGTGGCAAACACGTCTGCCAGAACATAATGTGTTACGATTTCAGTACGATACGTATCAACGTCAAATTAAATTGTCTGTTTATAGTTATTACTCACGCGATCGAAAAAGAAGCATGCTGTAGCCATGATCATTGTCATTTTGTGTACAATGTGATGAATCGTTAGCGTTACGATCTACGAATTATCGTGTATTCGTATTAAAATGGGTTGATATCGTTCCGGTTGTCCAGTATTAAGTAATTGGTTAGTTACAATTGAGTATTTATGTGCTATTGTGACAAATCCTTGCAGTTGGTCATCACGAGGACAGCACGCTGTAGTGGACACAATTGGATAATCTCGTTCATGCAGTGTGTTACGTACTAGTTATCAAACACAAAAGGTTCACCTTTAATTCAATTTACTTGATATACCTACACTATTATCTACGTGTTTTAGTAAATTATGTTCACCATAGTGTTGCATTATTATCTGAGTCCCGTATATCATTGCACCTGTTATCTGAAGTATTTGCTTAGCTTGTTGTTCTCGTAATATTGGCTGTTTACCACATATGTTTAGAACTCATTATTAACTCATTAAGTTAGTATTACGCAACGGCAAAGTTGATGCCAAAAAACTCCATTATGGGAGGTATACAGTACCAATTCGATTTTAATAATTTAATTCTATTAAAACGGTGTAGACGTGAATATTGACATATGAAATAGAACACTAATGAAGCTCATTTTTACAATCAGGGTGAATGTTTGGATAGTTTATCAAACATGAACAATGTTATGATCATAGTTTTTGGTAAATTATACGATAACAATGTGTTTACTACCAAACTATAGCACAACTATTTATTGTTCATTGTAGGTATTAAAGGTAAAAAACGATTGCATACGATTCATATAATTTCGGAGGCTTAACTTCATACGTCAAAAAAGCCTGTACGAGAAGCGGTACTTATAGATGGGAGCTCAGCGTTCCTTGGGTACTCAGCCCCGCTACCTCCTATACCTATCTGACCGACAATATTGTCATGGTTAAAATAATTCGTTGCGAAAAAAGAAGAGCATTTAATAATTTGTCTGAAGCTTACGTCTAACTCCATTCCGGGGTTTTCTAAATCTTCTTCCATTCACACTGTCATTTTGAATGCAATGACAAATATTTTGATTGCCACTTGACAAACACCATGGAGGATTTTATAGTTGAGTTTTTAAAGCTTGTCTTTTGAATGAAACTTCTTTATGATTTTAAATGGCATTAATTCGTTTATATTCAAAACCTACAGTCTGTATGCAACTTTTTTGAATTATTTTAAATTAGAAATTGATTTCGTTATCCATATTAATAATTCAAAATGTAAAAGTAACCGTTTGTATGTTTATCTTTTCACTACTAAACGGTTGATCGGATTATAATGAAATTTGATATTACAAGCTATATATTATGACGTTAATAATTAGTTGGCGAGCAATATTTCGTTATGTCCATATTTCTCAAATGAAAACTGTCATGCCTTGCTTATGAGGAGTAATAATACTGGAGACTTCAGGTAACGATAGGCAGATCAGATGTTAAGTATTAATACGAGATAGGAATGCAAACAAAAAATATAATTAAGAACCTTATTTTAAGGAAATCGCCATGCTGGCGATAAATCTGCGAGGTTAAAATACATAACCGACTTCCGAAGCCGGTTAAAAGCAGCCGAGACTGAGCCCTCGGGTCCCTTTCCAAGAGGAGTCAGGACAGATGGGCTGGAACAGTATCCAGTGTATGCCTCAAGACGGTCATCGTCACAGAGGAAAGCCCAAATAACGATGGCGTGACTCGTTCCTGATCGAATGGCCAGAGAGGGCGAAACACCGAGACAGTTGGAAAGGAATGGGGGAGCACTGTGGAACAGAATAGGCTAACAAGGATCTTGCGAATCAACCTGTACAAAGTGGCGGTAAACAGCTATTTAATTATATGTTACGTTTTACCAACTGTGCTGTAAAAAAATCGTGTCCTGTTTATTATTCATTGGGAATAATGTCAATATAATCCAGACACAATATCTAATTAGATATGTATGAAGCTGTATGCTGGTCATGAATAATGGAACATCAGGCAGACGAGCAGCGTACGTCGCGTCGGGCAGTATTAGACGTGGTAGTAAACACACAGTTTGCAACGCAGGACAAACGCCGCGTCGACATTTTTTTTATTATTAAAAATATTTAAAAGTGTGTAACATAAATCAAGGAAATTTTAATACCGATATAACTACGCCTATAAATTCCTGATGGGAATTTTACTAAAAACCTTTGTCGTCAGAGCAATCTTTCTTGAGGAAATACTCAATAACACTTAACAACCGGGAAAACGAATTCAGGCATGCGATACGAGACGACATATTCAGCAGTAACGCTTACGACCAGAAGACCAATACGACAGTAATAATAAACCACATTGACAATAACGCGTCGTGATCGTGACGTAGATACTAACAATGCCTTTTTAAACGCTTTTCAAACACGATACATGAAACTTGTGTAGTAAACAGCTTTGTTTGTTGTCTGTTGACATTTTCCATTTTTTTCTACATATTTAGCCATTTTTACGCTTGGCAAACAATAGCCGATTGACGCATAATACCATCCGGTATTACTTACTGAACAATTTTGTTTTGTTGTTAGAAACTTTTTAACCTATTTTTCAGCAAGCATATTCTGCATGAAAATAGTTGCATAGTTGAGTAGGATAAAAGTTCTCTCATGAAGCCCCACTCAAAAGCTCAAATATCAATTTTTGGTATTCATCAGAACTATATTTGAATAATTTTAGCCCAGCGGGCAGGGGTTCATTTTGAAATGGGCAAAAGATAACAACAGGATTTTCACTTCATCGTAATCGGCGCCGCTACTTTATAAAAGCGAAATTCACTGACTCACTCATCACGAAATCTCAGAAACTACAAGTGTTAGGAGTCTCAAATTTTGCACGGAGGTTCGTTTTAGGACGTAGGTGTTCACTAAGACGGGGTTTTACATAATTCAACCCCTGAGGGGGTGAAACAGGGTGACTAATTTTGTATGGGAAAACGTGATTTCTTAGCTGATTGAAATTTTTCATAGGCATGCTTTCACGAAATTAATAGACAATATTACATCATGCTACGACACTGAGGAACTGAGAAGTGGATGAAACCGCTGGGCACAACTCCTATCGAATAGAGGCTAGATGAATACAGGTGCAATTTCAAGTGTAAGTCTGGCAAAACTAGCTAGAGAAAATTATATAGCGTCCAGTCGTAAGGCCATTGTTCGCGACCCATTGTAATGTAACGATAACCATTGCTGTGTTCTAAAAACATAATTACAAATGTGTTATGTAATAACTAATCTATGTTATGTACCTAATAAAGTGAAAAATGGAAACCTTTATTCGATTTTTAAAACTCACATTTACTTGCCAGTGGTCATGCGTTTTAATTCAATATGCTTTGAATTCAATAACTAAATACAATTTAATAATACTAACACCGTTTACCGTGTTTTACCGCCAGCAGTGTGGCTAATCAGGCATTTCTCTTGAGAAATGCAAAAACAAAACTTTACATTGACTATTCATAGACGTCTGTTTATGTACATAAAACTATTTTATCTTAAACATATAGTGAATTTTCCTAATAAACATTCTATAAACAAGAACGTACACAGCTAATGTGCATACTAAAACCCAGCATTTAAGGTAAACAGTGGTAGCACAACATAAACATTATAATGTGTTGCTGGCAACATGTTTCCAATTCAAACTGTACGAAACGTTCCAACAACATGTTACCCACAACACAAAAAACATGTTTGCGAAATAATGTTGTGTAGCTTTTGTTTAGCTTAAATAAAGGGCTTAACATTAACATTTCTAGCCTATAACAGTTTCGTATGATGAAAACATTCTGAACATCGCAGGATGCTACATAGTTTTGGATGCAATCTAAGGGCAGTGCTTTTAAAATTTCACTAATGTGTGCTTTACAATCGCACTACGAGGTATTTACATAGGCTGAATATGACTTTGTGTTGTCTAGATTTTAAGTATAGAAAAACGTCACCTGCCTAAATAGTTAGCGCATGCTTATTATATTGTTCTCGAACAAAGTAATCATGGTCGGTCAAGGTTACGCATAGTTGCATGCACAATGGAGATAAATTAGGAAATTCTAGTAGTTTCCTGTCATTCAAAATTAGCAAAATATACAATTCCAAAGACAGACTAACAATGCATGACTATATCTCCTTGCCATACTTATTGAACAAGATATTAAAATATTTATTTTAAGAAATGCTTTCGATGACTTCAATCATCAATCATTTTATTTGGTTGTCATCTACCCGTATTGTTTGTTACGACTTGAGCAGATGTTCAAGTACAAGGACAACATGAGTTACAAGGTGATATTCAGCCTGTGTGATGACGGTGGTACCTCCGGGCGCGGCTCTTCGCCGAGCGAGTCGCCCAGCGCCTCTGCCTGGCTCTTCATTATCGAATATATTTTCACGTAGGGCGCCTTCAGGAGCTACGCGTAACCGTGCATTAGTTCTTATAATGTATGTTTGTAGCTTTGTATTGTTTGCCGTCGTGTATTTTTTTGTCCTCAAGTGTTTTTGGTACTACACATGAAAATCATTCAGAATTTTTGTATTTACTTTTACATTCAAGAATAAATCTAGATACTCTCATTTGAGATAGAGTTCCGAGAGCAAATGTTTTTCGGCTTAGCATTGACTGTCAGTTGTCAAGTTTTCTATGAAATGGTAAGTACTTGTGAGAAATATTTATTCAGTATTACCTGTCTACATAACAAAGTTATTAACAACATTTAAAATTACATTATCGATTTCGGAATTGCAGACAGGATAAATTAATGCAGCTATTATCTCTAGTTTTTTTTATTAATTCCAGTTAATACTCCAAAGTTAACCCCCACTTTTACCCAATCTCATCCGCCATTTTGAAAAAAGATAAGACAATAACTTAAACATTCAGTAGACAGGTAGAAAACCTCAATGTGCTAATGGTCGGATCGGATACATTATGTAAAGTATTTAGTCCTCACTGCGGGATAGTTATTTAAACCCTTATCTTGGCAGCGACTGGCAAACATGTCACAACTACACACGCCGTAGTGCAGAAACCTTGAATTGCGATTACTTACTTCTGCGGGGCTAATGAGTTTCAGTAATAAGATACTGAGGGCAACTTGGCAACTCTACGATACTTTTATAGTCACAAAAACATTAGTCTGCCTACGACATAAGCTGCATATTGTATTTATCAGTACAGTTAACGCTCCTGTGGCGTCATTAGCGCCTGGTAACGTCTACGTATTTCACGTTTACCTATAAGGAGTACCATAAACAATCTGTTTGTCTCGCCCTAATGCGGCTTCGAAACGAAGTCGGTATGATAATTAGATTCATAAATATTAACAATTGACGGTGCCAAAAAAGGATTTGAATAAAGGTACATTTTTAATATAAAAACATCCATGTTCAATGTGTACTGTAATGTGGGATGTGAGATGCATTGTCTTTGATATAACAGTGTGTTAAAAAAGCGTTTGTAAGTTTTAAAAAAGGTGTTTAATGTTATGTAAATAAGGACTGTTTTTGTATAAAATTGTGAGGACTTACCTCCCAGGATTCGCGAGTTAGGTCCGACACGTCGCCGGTGCTACCAGTCCGCTCGTCCTACGAGCAATTCGTAATAAATTAATATAGTTAAGAAATCAACACAAAATATAATCATGAAATATGCTCGGAAAATTCTTATCTTAATGAGTGATGACAGGAGCCGAGATAAATCTTTGTTTAGGAGTGACATAGAATGCCTATAAATTCAGAGATATTTTGGTGCCGACCGCGTTATGTATTCTTCAGTGTTTAGGCGCAGTAACACTTGGTCGGTAACTCGATCGGGCTTATGGCTACAATTTTAGAGATAGAGCAATAGTCTTCCATTCGATTCCCAAGTCGGGGAAAGTTTAAATGGGTTTTTCAATCAGCAGTTCTCAGTAGCAGCTTGGTGTCTGTATTTGTGGTCGTATGAAAATAGGCTCGCCCGCTTAAAATAACTGTCAAAATGTGGGTGTAGTATAATACACCAAACTATACACTTCTGCCCACAGTTCGGGAATTACAAGCGTGAAGTTCGGCATGAATGTTGACGTACTTTTAGTCCAGGTTTAGCCTCATCGTCATCCCACTCGGTGTCGCTGTCGATGAGCTCGTAGCCGTTGACGCTGACGTCGCCCAGAGGGCCGTACCGGTCGGGCACCCAGTGCGTTAGGAACTTGAACAGGTCATCCACCCTGTAGCAAATATATATCAGTTATACAAAAAAGATAAATCTAAAAGATTGTGAAATGCTTTATAAAGCGACTAGCTATTGCCTGCGGATTCACCCGCGATTTTTTTAAACGAAACCACACGTTAATATTTTAATGTCTGATGTTTTAACATAAATTATTGCCTACCTGGGTACCAATTATTAATCGTTATCCGTTAAGCTGTTAATGCGTGAAAAATAATTATATAGGTAAACAGTGTGACTGTCGCAATTATAATTTTAATATGGATGACGTGTATGTCAAATTACTCTTAGTTGTTTAATTTTAGTGGTCAATTTAATTGTTATGTCGACCACATTCAAAGCGTAACAGCTTATATCCGCTAATGAGGATTCAGACGAAACCGAATAGGTATGTAGTTGAATATACTACGGGTCAAATATATTATTTATAACTCGATGGTTAAACCTCATCTCGATTATCTAATCGAAATATGGGGAAATGCTGCCAAAACTCACCTTAAAAAACTACAAACATCTCAAAATAAAATGATTAAAGTCCTGTTCAATTATGATTATTTAGCATCTTCTCAAAAGGTTTTTAAGGAAACGAAACAAATGAATATCGATCAAATTTATAAATATAACACCTACATACTTGTGCGAAAAATACTTAATAGAGACATACATACACAAATAACATTTACAAAAAGAATGCAAATTCAAAAGCGCATGACGAGGCAAGCTAACCACATCATTTTAAGAGCACCGAGGACAAACTACGGTCGAAAGACTGTTGTATATGAGGGGGCTGAAATTTATAACTCTTTACCTACAGTAATTAAGGAATCAAAATCACTTCCAACTTTCAAAAGGCTACTGAAGCACCACCTTAACAATGTAAAATAATTTTTAAGTTTTTTCCATTTTTGTTTTACCCTAATTTTAGTTTATAACTATGCGAAACGTCGTCTATCTTAATTATTATGTTTTTCCTCATAAAAGTGAATAATTGTATTCTTTTTGAGCGAAATAAATTTTCTTTTCTTAAACCGTAATATAACATTCGGGTCATTGTTATTGTTTAGAGAATTATATTACTTAAGTAAATTTTATCAATTTAATCCTACTTTTAAGCCCAATAAAGCACTTAATCCTGTATCGAAGACGAACATGTCAAAAAAGTTTTATTTCCTAACAAAACCCCAGAAGTCCAAACGTTTATAGGTATGACAGTTACATCATTTCATTAGATCTTAAAATATAGCACTTATTTTCTTGTTCATAAAGGCCAACGCACGTATGAGCACGAGATACAAACGCCTCGGTTCCTGATCCGAGGAAATTCACAAAAGGATCCCGATGCCATGCAGTGCTCATGACTGTGTGACGACCTTTAAGTGTACTTGCCTGTTCCTGGGAACTCCGAACCAGTACTCAGGCTTCATCCGCTTGCGTCCGTAGGACATGAGCGGCGTGGTGCGCGGCAGCGGGCGGCCGATGGGCTTGCCCATGCGCAGGCGCAGGTAGAGCGGCGGGTCGTCGCTCGGCCGCGCCGGTCGCGGGATCAATTCTGGCAGAGGAGAGGAAATTTTGTCGAGTTTTAAATATAGTAATTGCATCTTTCAGCAATGTCTCATGTAACAGGGAGATTTTGACCGCACACAAATTCAGAGTGCTCTTAGAAATTAAACCCTAACGAAGTCATCATATGCCTTATCACTAAATTAAGGTTCTGGGTGAATGTAAAAAAAAACATTTCATTGTTTTATGACGTTTACTGGTAAGAGATCAGGCGGTCCAACTGCTGGTAAGAAGGTTGGCTTGTTTAAATCAATCCTGCTGTTTCTTTACGTTATCATCAATATTCGAGGCACAACGTCGAGCAGGGTTTACCTTGTTAGTGTAACGATTAGCTGTTTTATTGCCACTTGGATTAAGAGCTAATGATAAAGAAACAATGATTATTTCATAACGTTGTTCTTGTTACGAAGGTCCGGTCAATACTCCAGACTAGGTGAGGTTATTGACCCACTTTTAGCTATAGGTTCCATTCAAGAACTAGCTTACTTATTTTTACCCTCTGTTCAGCTATTAAGTGTAGTAGCATGATGATATTTAGACTATAGCTTTCCGTGATATTTGGGTATCCAACACTAAAAGATTTTGTTCAAGCAAACAAGTAAATACAAACAAATAGTGCAAAGTCTATTGCACTATTGTTTTATAAAGCGGTTGCCGCTATTGTTTTATGGAGCCGACATAATTACAGGAATCCATTGGACAATACAGTTATGCAAGGATTTATGTAGGTACTCAAATGATACTGACGAACGGGCGCTATTGGTTAAATCTCGTACAAAAAGCAGGCAAGTGCGAGTCGGACTCGCGCCTAGGGTACCCTAGGTGCGAGTCCGACAAACTTGTAGGTAAATAATGAAAGTACCGACCATTGCTCTAACGAAACGATAAACTGTTTTGAAGGATAAACTCAACTTTGACACATACATCGACAAGGTCAAGGTTAGTTTACCAACTGCAATTATGTTAGTAATCACATTTTGTTGTGATGCGTCAACAAATTTACGGGATTCGGATTATTCCCTTTACTGATGCTCTATGATATTGCTTCTTGCCAAAATTCATGATTATAGATCAACGGGAAGTACCCTATAGGTTTTGATTTCCTTTAATTCTGGGAAATGCGACGTGACTGCTATATTTTTTGATTGCGTAAATTTAGAGGGTTGATGTTTTTACAGCATCAAAGGCTCCTGAGTATATGGTTTCAATACTTTTACAAGTTACCGAGATTTAAGGTCTTGTCAAAGAGACAGACGGACAACAAAGTGTTCTAATAAGGGTTCTGCTTTCTCGTATCTTAAAAGGAGAAAGCAGAACCCTAAAAAGCCGATGGTGGTGAAGAATCCGACTTCAGCCACACGCTAAGAGATTCTAACACACCTGCGATGTTATAGGTCTGCGGCCTACACTGGCGATTGCAATTATCTATGCATAGGCAGCGGTGACAACTTACACTTCAACCACTTTAAAACTAACTTCTAGGTAAAATTCCTTGGCAAGCCGCGCCACCATGAACTGCTCTCTGAAAGTAGCTACACACACACTACAAATAAGACAAATTTAAGTATTATACTCACTATCAAAAGACGCGAACAGATCCGGCATGTCGTCCACAGAGACCATGCTACGGTAGTCGAGGCGCGGGGGAGGGGCGCTGCCGCTGCTCGACGTCGACTTGGTGTGCGAGCGGCCGAACCCGCCCAGCGAGCTGCGTCTATACCATACAGAGTTGTTTAGGATAGAGCAGGTAACGAATATAGAGCTCAGGCCATAGAGCGAGTTAAGTGAAGCTTTATTGATTTACAAAAAGGTATCGTATTAAAATCAGCCTGTACCGTTACCGATGCTAGGAACCAGGTGGCTTATCATCATCTTCCTGTCCTGTTCCATTCTACATGGGGCCAGTGGAAAATGTTATCTCCTTCCATTCTCCCCTATCAGACGGCACGGTATCGTTTACTCCTTCCTCTTTCATTTCCTTCTATACACAATCCACCTTACCTTTTCTTTGGCCTTCCTTTTTCTGTCCTTTCATCAACATTCATATCACTATTTTAGTCTTATGCCAGAGCGAGAAAGAGATGGCGCCTTACGTCTTGTATAGCTCCGTCTCTTTCCTACTTTGGAATAAAAGTGTTACAATACTGCCTAATGACGTCATGGTAGGACGTCCCCCACCCCAGGTGTCCTCTCTGTGGGAAGGCGTGGATCAAAATCCAGCATGAGGACTCAGTGAAACAGTGACTCAACGCTCTGAAAGCAGTAGCGAAGAATCACAGGACCACCATTGCAAACGAAAACTGAATATAACACGTTGGTTTAAAGCGCATATTCCATTGGTCAGTATTTAATATAAGAACTTAGCCTACCTAGCTTATAGCGGCTTACCTGACCGTTGGAATTTACGCTTCAACATTGTAAATTAATAAAGCCAAAGTTAAGCTCGCGGTTTAGCCTGAACTTATAGCTAGAGTACATAAGAGGCAGGTAACTAGATTTATGGTCAGTTACGGCAGTAAATATTTTATGTACGCCACTCATGTACTTAAGCAATACGAAGACATGTTGATATTGGTATAATATACGACTAACTAGACATGAAACGTTCTCTGATTGTTAACTTTTAAGCTATACATTATACAAATAGAATAAATTACTTTTCATAGACTAGACGGATACTAATTTTTAAAACTCTGTATTTACGATTAGTTTAAAGATAAAAAAAAACGAAATGTTATTTTCTGCACCTGCAAAAATTCAAAACTCAAGATCATTAAAATCCAAAGACTTTTTAAAGTAAATCTGACAGCAAATTGGAAGAGACACGCAAGGCAAGTCTTTATATATAAGACGTCTTAAGCTAAACATGCCAAAACAGTACATAATATATATCAAAGGGTGCCGGTAAGAAAATAATGGGCGTGTCAGTGATCCTAGAACATCATATCCTATAGTAATGGCGGTGACATGAAACAGAGTATAGGACTATAGGTTTCTATCTTGGAAATGATGACTAAATTCGTCCTAACACATATACATCATGCTCTTTAGCTTTAATAGAGGACAAAATGTGGATTTTGAAGGCATAGAGTGAAAGAGCCAATCGATTATAATTGATTTATTTAGCAATGCTTTCGTTTTATTCATATGAGAAGTTCATGTTGACATTGTTGACTGTTTTACTCTAAATAAACTTCAAAAATCCGCCTGACAAGACGTAAATAAAAAACAAACACATTTATGCCGGTGGAAATGCCTAGAAGAGTGATAACGAATAAAAGGCCAGACAGTGAGACCACGGCGTCATAACAAAATGCCTTAATACTTTGACTCACGATTAGTAGCAGTACGAAGTCAATACATTCATCATCCGTTATCAATATAAAACGATGCATTGACATTTATACTCCATAAGCAGTTAAGTCATTGAAAATAACAAATGATGTTTATCACAAGATATGCTATCGTAACATAAACATAATAACTGTGTTGCGGTTATAACACATTCGCCGCGCATCATAGGTGTATTTATTTATCATCAATCAAAAGTTAATATTTTAAAAAAATGCGAGAATGTTCTATACCGAATAGAGAGCAGCAAGGGAAAGTCAAAATATTAAAGTGAGCATAAACATATACGACGCTGTGGTCTATAGTTGGTCAAAGGCAACACATTACAATTGGGCACATCGACACTTGCAGCGGAACGTGGCATCACGTACCCCGAAGTAGAAAACACGTCCTGGGGCGCTTCTTCAGACGGAGTCTTACTCAGGAACAAACCAGTACCGAACTCCACTAGGTTCATCGGTGAACTATTAATGAACATAGCGGAGTGTAACGTCGGTACGTCCCGGTAAGCATCCACGGTAGCAAAGGAAAAATTGACGATTGCAATATTAATTGTTTTAGTTCCAGCATGTGTATATGTGTGTCGTTAGTGGCGTTTTATTGTAGTCGGTAGCGAATATAGTCTGTGCAAACATCGTAAAGACAACACACATTATGATGAGCGCGAGGCTCGTAAAATACTCAGTACAGACTACTCAGTATAAAAGGGGTGTTTGTCAAGATTAGAATACTGTTCATGACTAATGTTTAGTAAATCTTAGTTTACGTGTGTTCATGCCAATTAAATTGACTTCGATTGGTTTATTTCAAGGAATAAATCAGTAAACTGTTTTGTTAACAACGTGAAATGTTTACAGTCAATAGATAGTATGGTATAGTTAATGCGACTTATAAACTGGAGCTGTAGAAAGGTAAACATAATAAATGCTGTCGTTGGATAAATATTTGCGTCGGTATGATGTGAGCGCCGTCTCGATATAACGTTTCTAAATACTGTGTACATGTGATTTTTTTGTATTTATTTTATAATTCGTGCTTTGTATGCATTTCAGTTTTGTCAACTTTGCATTAACTCAAGAATTACATTTAATAAGTAGAGCCCCTTATTAATCTACTAAAACTACGCCTCTTATTAAACTAATTCTTTGAGATCTCACATTTTTGTGCCTAACTTTCTATATGAAGCACTTAGCAAGTGAAGAAATCGATTCGAAGAGCAGCAAGATGTCTTCATACAGCTCCCCGAATCCATACTACAACGAATGTGGTACGAAGTCATTGTATTTGGTTGAAACGTCAAGTCTTTATTGAGTCTTGAGTTACTTATTTGTTCCATTCAATTATTCATGTAAAATAAATATAAGACATAGAAGTATTGCCTCCATCCTTTGGTTGGATATGAAAGACGGACTAATACTTTCGAAGCCAACTTCGCATCTAGCGTAGGCACGTGTCGAACGGTAACGCTGCGCTTTTGTAACGTTATCACTGGCTGAAGCGATCGTCAACCAGCGCCAGATGCGAAGGTAACTCTAAGTTTACGTTCTACTCCGGTGGGTCGCGGATGCGGAGTCCGCGGCGGACGAAACAAACTGTTCTGCGGATTCCGCATGGGCGATTCGCCGTCACCCTGAGTAACGTTAACTTTGAGCTGCTTTGTATTTTGCTTTGACGTCAGATATATGTGTAGTGTGAGTACGTACCTGTTGAAGACCTTGGAGAATACGCTAGTGTTGTGGCTGTCAGCTGATGTGGGCAGCGAGTCGCTCTGGGAGCCCTGCGCCGCGGCCTCGCCTGTTAGCCCTTCCACCCAGGAGAGTGGGTACGAGAGGCGCTTCAGCATCTGTTTGATGATTTATGAAGATACAGTGGCTATCTGTTTAATGAATATAATCTATTGCGTATGCTATGATATGTAACCAAAGGATAATCCCCCTATAACGTTTCACTGTTGGGAGACAGACCTTGGACTGGCAGACTTGTCCACTTGGTCTTGGGGAGTTGGTAAATGAGCATTCTTACCTTATTCTTCTTATCGGGCTTGGTATCATCCTTCCCCGCGTTGTCGAGCGAGAAGGACACGGCGTGCGGCTTGCGTGCGCGCTCGGCGTCCGAGTGCGGCGGGGCCGACAGCGGCGGGTCTGCGCGCGCCAGGCACACGGGCGGCACCCAGTCCGCAGACAGCACGATGTCCGCGTCGCTGTACACCTGCCGGCCCACGCACTGACTCTTAAATCCGATGTTACACATGCTTACGTACTCGTAAACCACCTCAGCACAGTTTTAAACACAAAACAGCACCACCCTCCCCATCGAAGATGATGCCGTGATCATACACTAGTCAATTGATTTTAATAACGAGGTATCTTTTTGTCAGTTCAGTACATAAATGACGTTCGAAAGTCAACTTCAACGGCAACACACAACACCGAAGTCATACAAATTGTTTTTATAATAAATTAAGAATCATAACCCAAACACAAATAGTACAGAGAAAATGCTCAACCATAAAAAAGAGAAGTAGAAAATAAGACAAGTTGCTAAAAGAAAGAAGTGCAGAAGCAGACTTAGAGCAAAAGGAGAAAGATGAAGATTCCTAACTGTGAAAAATGAACCAACGACAAAGAAACCGAGAAAATATCTCAAGAGTTTTAAATACTCCGAGAATTTGAACGAAGAATCCAAGAGAAATGACGTCACGAACTTGTAGGAACAGGGACCTTCACGTTATACGTCACCACCTCCTCACCTCATCACACGACGAGTAAACTGAATCAGACCGTGCGTCCGCGTTCCTATGCATGACTACGAAACACTGCAGCGCCTGCGCCGCGTCCCTGTGCCAGTTGAGGCCGGTCTCCAGCTCCATGGACTCGTATATCGTATCTATTTCGTGGTAATAATCGCAATCGCAATCTATGAGGGAGCCCTAGAAAATTGTGCGGGTTAGTAGTGTGTTAGTGGTGCTACAATAAATGTTTGTTAGTGGGAAGTTTAAATCGCTGATCGAATGATGCTTGGTTGTCAATGAAGTGATTTAAATTTTAGGCAATTTATTTTTTACTCTTCGATTCTGATTCTAGATGTTTGTAATGCGTAAAAGAACTGCTCTTTAGAAAAAGTATAGCTTACAGAGACTCTCTACTAGTGAGATAATAGCGGCGAATAGAGAATTCATAATAAACTAATTCTCCTAGTTTATTTTGTTATGTTGTGTGAACTTGTGGAAAGTGCCAAATAAATATGTATTCTTTACATTACCAGCATCCGCGCAATAAATTGATCAGAAAAGCAAAAAATCAGAATTTAAATCATTCCATATTATCCCACTGGCTAGGTACAATGGAATTATTCGAACTATTTCTGAAACATGAAGTCTCACCAGTCAGGGTACAGTAATTTCCCAAAACACTCACTTTCTTGGAGTTGGCAGGTGTGACATGCAGCAGCGGGTCGCGGATGTCGATGCCGGAGTCGTGGTAGGACAGCTTCACGAGGTGCTGCGCGTCGTCGTCCGGCGCCGAGCCCTCCGAGCCCTCGGCCGCCCCCGCCGCCCCCGCCGCGCCCGGCTCCACGTCCGCGCCGCCCGGGGACTCCTTGCTCGCGTCCGCGCTCGACGATACCTGGGAACGTTACGGAACATTAACTCTTGTTCTACTCGAATTAAGTTAGAGGAAAACATTATAGGAATACCATTATGTACGCGCCGTCTGATGAGTGTAAACGTGATTTCGAGTTCATTATCTACAATACAGAACACTTGACCATATGTGCGGCGTCAACTAAATGCCATCCATACGACAACGCTAAGCCACTCATTGGCAGAATATAATCAAAAGCTACTTATTTCAAAATATCCAATCAACGGAGTAAATATTTTAAGTTACTTAGTAATTTCGATAATAATAGAATTTTATTATGAATACCTCGCTTCCTTGATCGATGGACATCCTATCCTTGCTTGGTATAGCCCAATGTTGGTCCAATAGCGATTTTCGCCTGTCTTCAGTCGATTGCTGCTATAAAGAACAGAAAACAAGGATTTAAGAACACTTAAGTATTATATTACAAATAGATTTGCATAAAAAAAAACTTTTAAAAAGATCATTTGACAGATGAGTAAGGCCTCAGCATCAAGTTTTTGAGTGATCAATTTGCCTAAGATCGACCATTGCTTAAAATTATCTCCACAAATCGACAGTGACCACCACTTCACCTTATTTGCGGAACAAGAGGCGCTGCAGACCTAGGGATTGCAATCCGGAAAAACGGATCCGGTAATCCGGCGGATCCGGCATCATTTAATGGTTACCGGATCCGGTACCAATATACCGGATCCGAAGACCGGATCCGGTGCTAGCAGTTTGTGGGAAAATAAAAAAAGGCTATATTTGCAGCTCTATTAGAAGTCGTTTAGCTGATGACACAATAAACAATATTTGTTTTCTACGATCTTATTTTCAAAATCAATATTGATTTTCTTTTAATACTTATATTTTTTTACAATTATTACTTAAAATAATTATTTATCGTAAGTTGATTACACTAAAGAGTTCTAAACTCATTATTGTGATATTTCTTGCCATTCATTCGTTCGAAAGATTCATCAAATCATGATGGTATCTGTCATAATCATAAATACCTATAAGACTTGTTTGTTAGCATTCTCAAATACTTTAATAATGATTTTGATCTCATTTCAGTTAATAACGTAAGGTTAATTGTATCTATTAGATATTATAGTTACTTGATAATTAATATTGTTACTTATAAATTGATCTATCTGTGAAAGTGAAATCTAGAAAGACTGAGCTACTCGTTACGTCGTAAAATTATTACTAGTTACCTACACTACTAAATTTTAATTGTTTTCTTGTTGTTTATTTGTCTTAACATTGGTTAGGAAATAAAGTCGATTTTATATATTTGTGATTTATTTTTTATAAACTACCTACATATAAGTGCAGTGACACTTGATTAACTCACTTATTTTGTACTAAAAAGCGAAAATCATCTTGATTTAATCAATCCGGCCGGACTGAAAATGACGCCGGATTGCAATCCCTAAGACCTACAATGTAAGCTCAGGAATAGAGTCCAGTGTTTAAATATTAACCTGCAGATTAGTAGGCGTAACGAGCTCTCTATCGAAAGCCTTAGGGAAGGCGGCGCCGCCGCGGTCCTCCGCCTCGTCTCCGGGGCGCGCGTCCGCGGCCGACTCGCCCTCCGCGCCCTCGCCCGTCGCCGCCTGCAGCTCGGGGAAAGTCTCATCCTGAAACGTTAACTCATTATTGAAACCGAATTTTATTCTCCGTTCTTGCCTGGTCATAAACGGATAAGTGCGGTTATCGAAATGTATATAATATGCCACTGAGCGTATGAATAAAGATTACGGATCCTTCTTCTTCTTCCCTACCTGGTGTTAGAATTTAATGCCACCCATGGGCTTCTGACTTGGCTCGATGCTTTATTCTTGGTTTGACGGCCCTTTCTTTAAGTTTATGGAAGACTGCAAGTTCTCCGACTAGTGACTTGGCTCATTATATCACATGAGATGATTGTTGATGATGTGAATGATTGTGTTTGGTTGCCAGAAATAACAACAACATAAAATATTTTGATTGTATTATCCTACTAATATTATAAATGCGAATGTTTGTGAGGATGTTTGTTACTCTTTCCCGTCAAAACGGCTGAACGGATCTTGATGAAATTTGGCACAGAGGTAGATTATAGTCTGGAATAACACATAGGATACTTTTTTTTCGATCATCACGCGGGAGAAGCCGCGGACACCAGCTAGTAACGTATATTTGAATTTCATACTCAAAAACTCATGTCGTCTTACTTTGACTAGAAGTGAATCCTTTCCGGGTGAAAGTTCCGACTTATTCATGTAGTAGATCTCAGCCTGCTCGGCTCTGAAAACAACAACAAACAAACAAATTATTCTCCTCTAAATATCAGTTCAGGCATTGTGGAAATTATAAAACAATTATTTTTATTTATGAGAACGTGAAAATTACGTTAGCTTTAGTTACAATATGGTGTTAGATTTGTATTTACCTTAAAAACTAAAGTCAAGCGAATGATTTAGATTATGATGTATCAGAATACATCTATATCAGTATAAAATAAAATATACAGATAGAGATTGAACAGGATAGTTTTACAATCAATCCTGATTTATAATTAACTCTACGTACATTTATTATCAGCTGATTGTTTCATTAAAACACCGAACAGTATGGAAAATAGCGATACTGTGATGGTATTTATGCAAATACGGAAAAATATTTTGCTAAATTCTATACACAGTTAAATTGAGACTATGTATTGCGAAATCGCAAATTATTCTGGAAAGCTCTTCATAAAATATGCCCCTGAAGTGCACAGCACAGCACTGACGGTAAGTTCAGCATCCATAAAATTGAGTTTTTATTAAACTAGACCTAAAATTACGTTTTATATCTTTTTCAATATTAGGTATTGGTTGGTATTCTGAAATGATCTTCATTTACACTGGGATAAAGTTTAACCGGAATTTACTTCAATTATTTCAATTTCTACCTTAGAAGAATAACGTTAAAGACATTGTGCGCTGTTGGATTTGTAACGTTAGACTGAATTCCGAGAGTTGAAAATCAAAGAGCACGTCACGCCGATATAGAAAACATCATACTTCCGTCGCTGCACTCATAGAATTAGCAATAACGTTACAAAGTTGTGTAACAATTATTTTTTATGATAAAGTATACTTATTTTATTGAATACATACTTGTGCGTATTATGGTCAGGTCCGTGCGTGCGCATGTGCGCGATGTCGTAGAAGATGGCGGCGTTGACGACGTACTCCATGGGCGCGATGACGCCGTACGACTCGGGCCCGTGCTCCATCACTAGCGTGTCCGACACGTTCGGGTCGAACATCACGGCGTTAGGCGTCACCAGCAGGACGCCTGACACTACGCCCTGCAACGAATAAACAATAAAAATAAGGCAACAGCAAATAATATACATATTTTTTCTTTAACGTTGCCCCACACTAGGAATTTCTTCTGTATCGTGGGTGCGTTTACAAACATTTAAACTCACATACACAAACAGCCAGACCCGGAACAATTATCTGTAGGCCTTACAAATATTTGTTCCGTGCGGGAATCGAACCCGCGACACGCAACGCAGCAGTCGATCGCTCAGCCACTGCGCCAATCGTGTCGTTAAACGTTACTTTATATCTTTTAGCAGAAATGGGAAATGAATATTCATAAGAATTTGTGTGAGATACCGTCACACCACAACTCCTGAAAACAAATCCTGAAATATAAAAAAAAAGACTTCAACAAAATCACAAGAATAAGACCGAAATAACTTTACTTCGGGAATTTGATGGCAAAAAAAATCGATGAATCAAACAAAAGTCTTCGACTTCCCGACTTAGGTAAGTTTTGGAAGTCGGTTTTGAGAGATAGAAAGGAGTAAGAAATGCTCATATAGTTATACATAAAAGTATTTCTTACTGGTATTTGTATAGACTCTAAAGACCCAGCCAGTGTTGAAAGACAGTCTTTTATTGGCACAGGTGTCTTTACGCAGCTGTTTAGTTGACAAGTATACTTGCAGTTGAGACTGCATAAATATGCTTGACCGACTTACTTGAATACGGCAAATAAAGAAAGACATTGTTTATTATATTATATACCAACCAGCTTGTATAAGGTGAATAACTACAGTTTAAACGGTAGCATCATAACAACTGATGATGACAGAACAAATATTCAGCATTCAAATCACAGCTATGCTATCTACGTTAAAGCCATTAATTTTCCAAACATTAATTAGCTTTTACACAGCAGTAATGTGTCGATTTTAATAGCCTTATCAGCGCAATGTTTCCCAACAGATAAAGAAAAAAGTGTTTTTATAAAAGTTATTTGTGCACAATATGGCAATAAACAATAGAAATTTACAAAATTATTTACGCTCTTTTTGCGAATAGGAAAGCATTAAATAACTTCCCCCTCTCTGGGCGAAGCGGGGGAAGTGTCAGACTTGTACTGACTAAAACCCACCCATGTTCCTTTTATTGCCCTTTATGTTCCGGGGCCGCGGTATCTCTTTCGAACAACCCGCAACCCCGGCAAGAAATTAGTTAGGCTGGGATAATGATTTGCTGGTGGAAGAAATTAAATTAATTATAACGCTTGAAAGTATTATCGACAAACTGCGTTCGTCAACGTTGATATGGATAGACCATTTCCATGTCACAGGGTCGTCACTTCGTCACATAACAATTTATTGATTTTCGATATTACAAAAGCCGATTATTTTTAAAATTGCTATGACGTGTCATTAAAAGTCTCCTTTTCTGAGATGCGCTATGGCATTGTATGAGTTTCCTCTCTAAATTATCTTAACCACATTCATGTTAACGAATTGGAAACAAGTCCTTAATCAAGCGAACATGTTAGCTTTAGTGTGTGGTCCACAAGTTCCAGTAGGTAGGTAATATGACAGTGACCCGAAATTGGCACAAAGACACAACTAGTGCCAAAAAAAAATGACAGTGATCAGTGGTGATACAGACCTGTCCATCGGTGATGTGCCTCACGTTGATCTTGAGGAACCTTTGCGGCGCACTGCTGCTTGTGGTGCTGTTGGCCTCAGGGGATCCTGGCCGTAAGCTGTCCAGGAGCTCTGCAATAGATAACAGGAAAAATACTTAATGAAAGACAAGGTGTAAGGAGCCTCAAGGAAAAAAAAGACTGATCGCAATAACCTTAAAAGCAGTCTGTCAAATTCAACATCTTGAGATTATTCAACTAATCAACCTACTCCAGTATACCCAACCCTATCATATAAATAGTCATGAGAGTCAACAGTAGATTGAATTGAATTGCAATTTAGGTAATTGGCTCTCAGAAAACTAGGGTTATCCCAAACAAGTTGTTATTGTTCAAGTCTTTATTCGCGTGACCGTCCATCTATCTAAGCTAATCAAGTATCTACAACTGTTGTTACAATCGAAAGATCCAGTGAAATGACGTCATGACGCATGTCTGCTGATTTTCCGCATTGTTCGAAATACATAGTGTTATCTAGATCAGGATTAAAACCTCTTTTTCCTTTGTTTCTATTAAGGACACACACAACATACAAATAATTAGTTATTCGTTCTTTGAACTCACATAATTCGCGAGTCACGTTTCGCATTTTATTACATTTAACCATGAGAGGACTAACTATAATAAACAGCTGACGTCTACTTATTAGTCTAATTTGCTGTATTACTTGATGGGAAACGTAATTAGGACGCGGCTGTAGTTCGCGAGCCCGAGGTAAATCGTCTGTCATGGCCGAGCCTCCGGTGCATTTATCTTTTCATCATCACTCATTGAGATTGACAGTGACAGACCGCCTACATTGAACACATAACCTATATAGATAAACCATGTTGTATGTTATTGTCTGCGAGGATTTCAAGACAGATTTGTGTCATAATGAATGTTTGTTTAATGTTAGCATGAACAATGCTTTAAGTTTGTCTCGTGGGAAAATAACCAAACCACAAAAGAATCCATTTATGGAATATTTTTAATGATGTTGTTTATTAATACATTATTGAAGACTTAACCCATTCAGCGTGCTTTCTGGGAGGTAATTAGTTAATGTGCTATCTGTTTGACTATAAACTTAATTGTTTGGACCTTTTATTGCGCAAGTCTGCAAATTTGTGTAGTAATGTTATTGTTGATCACCCTTATCATTGGGTAACTCTAGGTTTTTAGTGTATCAAACTTAATACCTTTTTGGTGTTGGTCATAAAAACTGCAAGACTTGTTCCTTATAAAGTTATAACACATACCAAAGCAAAAGTTAAAAAAAATGTGGTGCAGTGTTGTGCGTCGTTAAAAATATTGCAAACACTTGTAAACGTCGATAACGCGCCGAGTTTAACGTGATCTGATAACAGATCGCTACATGTTGGTGGTTTCATAATTCATACACTGCTCTACCTATTGTACTAGCAGTCAATATTTACCTAATGTACAACTATCAATTGATTTTCTATAATGAAATTGTTTGCCTTCATTAATGTTATTGTTTTCATACCTTTTTCGTTAGCAGGCTCGCTCGGCGGGCCCTGTGTTGACTCAGATGTGTTATCGCCGCTCTCCGAGGGGCCATCAGAGTCTTTATCGCCATCTGGAAACCGACACACCACTTGTTATGTACACCTGTTTGTTTACTTACACGTCACGCGAGCCGGTCGCCGTGAGCAGGTGACGTTCAACAATATTATATGCAAGAAACAGCACGAAAACACACCGTGATACCACCGCTTCAGGAATTCAAAACTGAACATTGTCGAATTAAACCGACACTAGGTCCATATCGGCACATTTATCGGTTGTGATAAACTGAATCCATTATTATCTTCGCGCTTGTAGTTGGAGTCGAGAAGCCGACTGCTCACAGAATTGATTCTAAAGTGGCGTAATAAGAATGGTAGGACGAAACGTAATTTAGTGACAAATTAAAATAGAATGAGTGAGCGCAATGCGTTCGCTCGGTGTGGCGGTCGCGGCAATACTCCGGCGCGGCCAATGTTGTAACTTTTGTTTGACGTTTGCCGTGTAAATAGGAGAAAAATTTGTTCCATGTCTACGTCATGCATGAATGAATAACACCAAGGCTAAATGTTATTGTTTTGTTTCACGCCTCGGCAATGCAGCATCTTGTACATACAATGAGCAGGCTTTGGATGCTATCAATGTTATTTTCCCTGGCCCTACCATTATAACTATCTCTGTATCTAAATATAAACTATGAAACGTAGGATCTCCATGCTTCAATTTAAATGTAATTGATAAACGTAGGAAATGGCCATGTGTCGTTGAGTAACAATAGGGACATGTGACGAGCATGGAAAATTCTGAATTACAGTCTACGTCAAGAGGTTATTGAAAATAAATAACTGCATTTGGAATTCAGATTAGCGTCTGTGATATCTACTAGACATTTCCTTAACACGACTCACGAACGTCAGAATAAGTATGAGCTATTGTTTATTACATGTCTTAAACACATAAAGCGATTATAACGGTTTTGGCATAAACTACATCGATGCCATTACGACGTACCTTCAGAGATATACGGTTTGACTGCCGGATCCGCCATAAATATGATATTTTATTTTAAATAAGTTTTGTTTTAATGCATAAGTTATTTCAATCACACATAAAACCTCATGATAAACATTCGAGTAAAAATTTTGTTGAAACTATTTTTGAAAATTCGGTCGGTAGTAGATTACGAAACAAGATTTCTATCGCACATTAAATTGATTACACCGTGTCCTTATGTTATTAAGATAAATCGAAGATAATACTCAAATTACTTTCAATTTGATAATACAAATTTGTTTACACTGACTTATGTAGAAAATTATACTGAAACTATATTTAAGTTAACATGACCACAAGTCTAACAACAGTTTTAAACGAACTAAACAAGGAACGAGAAGCAATACTTTCCGTTCCGTACTTGCCAAACAGTACAATATCGAAGGTCGCGTTTGGTAATTTTCTCATTAAATTGATCCGTCACTATTGCATATAATATAGAAATTCATCGTTGGCCTAGCGGCGGTGCGGGTGTCCATTTGTCAAGCGTAACGAGTGCCGGGGTTACGGGTTGTTCGAAAGAGATATCGGGGCCCCTGAACAAAGGGCAAAAGAAGAAGCATGGGTGCGTTTTATTCAGTAAAACTCTGACAATCCCCCCGCTCCGCTCAGAGTGAGTTCACAGCTTCCCTCGTCCCTCGTCATTATCACCTGAATCTCTTCAAAATTCGTTTAATTTGTTTTCTTTTTGGCAAACGTACTCCGTACTCCACCCTAGGCCACATCATAGATTCACATCAGGCTAGCTGCTGCTAAACGCAATTCTATTTAGAAAATACAAAAAGAACTCGCGTTCTACGCGGGTGCAACATGGCGCTAATACGACGGAGGGCTTACGCATCGTCTTCGAGAAATCTGCGAGACACCTACGCACGCCACTTGTACGTAGCGCATACAACAGAATAGAATAGAAAAGAATATACTTTATTGCACACCACCTTTGGATGCACTGTACAACTATTAAAAATATGACGGTGGGTAGTCAATACGATAGTTCTACGGCACACCTACGCGACTTTTACGCGACGACGTCTACACGGCTTTAACGAACAGAAACGATACTTCTCTAACATTTATGCTTAAGGGATTACATGCAACAAGACATGTATGGGAGAAACATCAGCTGGTTATTGGTCTCAGATCACATAACGCACGTATTTGTAAACAAGAAACCGGTTTGTGTATCAATATGTTTCTTAGCTGTGTGACATAAAATACAACCGACTGAACTGGCTATCACATTTAAAATCGTTAAATCGAATAGTAAAATTACGAGACAGATAATTTGCTATACTTCTTTTTTATCAATAAAGATGTTACTCTAGTTTATATTTATTTTATAAAATATAACGTTACTTACTCTTCTGTCGAATAAATAAGTAAGTAATAAACTCAATATCTTAAATATTGATTTTAAAATCTTAAATATTAGTGCTTGAAACTTATAAATCTTTAACAAGCATTGATAAACAACAGCAATAAAAAAACAAATGCTGAAATACTGAACTACTACTAACTTTATTGTGTTTGTAGGTAATTTATTGTAATTCAAAAGATGATCCATTATAAAATGTTATGTTTACTAAACAATTACTTCCTTCAAAAAGTTACCCTACGTTTAATAAATAATTATCTAATAAACTTAATAACATAAACATTTAATTAACATTACTTGAGTGATATCGTTGCTTGTAACTAATTTATTTAACTATTTATGTACATACACACTGAATACAGACAAATAAAACACAGGAACAGAAAATAGGTACAAAGGTAATGCTTATTTCTACAGAAATCTCTTCCAGCATACCCGCGAAAGGAAAGTAAATAAAAAGAGATGTAGACACAGTGCGTGAAAAAAAAGGGAAAAAAAAGAATACATAAAAACATAAGCAAATAATGACTAAATACAATGTAAATATATACTAATATACATACAAATACAAAGACAAATATATAACATAAATACAATATAAAATATAATAATAAATACCTATGCAACTATGGTGAAATAGAAAGATAATGTTCTTTCACTCTTCGCTTAAAAACTGAAACAGTTTTGCAGTCCCTAATGTCAGGCGGAAGCGAATTCCACAACCGTACAGCGTGAACAGTAAAGGAGTAGGAGTAGAAGTCGGTAGAGTGGGGAGGGGGTTTAAGGAGATTCCTAAGATGCGATCTACAAGGAGCATCAGAAGGTCGGGAATAGGAAAAACGTTCCCGCAGATAGAAAGGCGTTTTAGGGTTATGAAGGATGTTAAAAAGCAAACACAATATTCGAGAGTTAATAATTCTTTTTCAAGCATTAAACAATATGCAAATCTAAAATATTTATACTGAAATACGGCAACTTCATTGAATGTTTGTACGGAATTCTTTATTCAATTCAAGAAAAGCAATTCTCAAATAAGTGTTGGCTGAACATCAAATATTTAAGGCTCCGACAGACTATCGGCGGCGATTAACGACGACTCATTCGTGCGCACTGCACTCCGTCGCCGCTGCATATTAATCCAAAATGTTTTTTTACCGACAATTATGTTTGTGTTGGTAATGTGGTTTTTGTACGATAATGTGTTTTTTTTGTTAACAGACTTTAACTTTCGTACGACCTTTCCTTGCTATTAGCTGAGAAATTTACAGTGCTTTCTTGTAATAACATTAGACGTGCAACACATATGTTTGGGTTATACATATCATCACGCCTGTAGTTTCTCATAGGGTTAGCACAGGTGTACTTCATAGGGTCACATACATTTCGCCAGTTCTGTCCCATGTTTACATGGCGAGATTATTGCCATCAACCGCGCAAGTTGCTCAATAACACTTTGCCTGACCGGGGAATCATCATTTTACCCCTTTTTGTCGTATAGGAAATCATCAACTTCCCCTCGCCTTGGACAGAGCGGGAGGAGCGTCAGACTTTTACTGACTAAAACTCATCCATGTTTCTTCTTTTGCCCTTTGTGTTTCGGGACCGCGGTATATCTTTCGAACAATCCGCAACCCGGGATCATCATACCCCTTACAAACATCTGCATGTAAATTTTAAAGTGGTACTAATTTATGTGTGTGCACAGTAGCAAATTAATCATTGTTTTGCTTCTGCATCGTACGCTAATTGATAACTATACAGTGTTTATATAAAATAATGTTTGTTGCCATAATAGGACATCACGTCGCTGTGTGAACACCATATTCGGCTTGACTGCCTGCTATGATTTGTATTGATAATCTACACTTCTACACTATCTAAATCTACACTAATATTATATTGAGGAAAGTTTTATTTTTATTTTGTATGTTTGTAACGAATAAACTGAAAAACTACGGGCCCGATTTCCATTAGCACTGAGTAACATAGGCTATATAACTTTACGCTAGGGCACTGAAGAGCGTTTTCTTTCTTTTTAAAAATAAAGGAATGGTTTCTGTGAGTAAAATTTTCTATCTAAAGTATTAAGAGTACTTCCCCTTCAGGTGCCATTACAAAATTTCACCCTGTATACAATGTGTCCGGTCACGGACTTGCGATATTCTATGTACTCATATAACAAACATACTAGTACTCAAAATTGAATTAAAAGAAAAACTAGCATTTTTTTTTCACAAAAAAGGTTACAAAACTTACGTTGATTTGCATTTTTTTTGGACTTTAGTTTTGTTTTCTAAAGTTACGAAAATGTAAGCTCATCATTTCTTAATTTAAACGATAGACAATATTTTCCAAACCCAATTTTCGTCTCAGTAAGACCAACACTTTGAGAGATATGATTATTTTTTGTACACGCATAGAGTGTCTCAAAATGGCTGCCAAAAAGCGGGGAAGTGAATTAGACCCAAGTTTGTATCGTAATAGGATATTAAATAAAACACTCGTTCCATAAGTATCTAAAATATCGCTAGTCCATGACCGGACACATTGTATATTTCTTTCATGAATTTCCGAAAGTTCAGAGTGATTCCAAACGTATATTTATATTGTAACTAGCTGTGCCCAGCGGTTTCACCCGCTGCTCACTTAGGGGAATGAAAAATAGATGTTGGCCGATTCTCAGACCTACCCGATATGTACACAAAATTTCGTTTAAATCGGTCCAGCCGTTTCGGAGGAGTATGGGAACGAAAACTGTGACACGAGAATTTTATATATTAGACTAATACAAAGATAAGTTTGGCATCAGGTTGAACTAAGGCATATGGACGAAACTTCTTTATTAAAGCGGCCACAATCCACATCATAAATTCTAACATAAAACAATTATACACGAGTCAATCGCATGTTTATGATAATTAAGTTTATAATTTCAAGTCAGCGTGAAGTGTTCCATTTTTAATTAGTTGAGGAAGGTATAGTTCGATATATTTAGATCAAGAACTGCAAAGATTTACGTTTTCTGGAGATTAAATACATTATGAGCGAAACTATTGCTAAAGGTGAAGTTAATCCCAGCCACCGTAGATGCGGGCCTGTGTACGGGGAACAATGGGTAGCTCACCGTCTGTCCGTCTATTCACGACAGGCCGTGTCGACGGCGCGTTAGTGTTCCACGCGCGCCTTAAAGAGATGTCAGCAAAGCAGACGGGCTTACCAGAACCACTGCCTGCCGGGGTTGCGGGTTGTTTGAAAGAGATACCGCGGCCGCAGAACGAAAAGGCCCATAGAAGGAACATGGGTGGGTTGTAGTTAGTACAAATCTGAAACTCCCCCCCCCCCCCGCCCCGCTTTCGGATGGGAAATTATCAAATAACTTCCCCCGCTCTGGGTGGAGCGAGGAGTGTCAGACTTGTACTGATTAAAACCCACCCATGTTCGTTCCATTGCACTTTATGTGCTATCCATTGCTAGCCAGCTACCCATTGCTTACTATCCAAAGGCCCGCATGTAAGTGAATTTACGTATGTGTTGAGTTTTTTACTAGCCATAAGCCAACCTGATATCTTCTAAAAGGTTCAATATTATAACTTCAAACTCTATGAACTGGAAAACTCTGATATAGACGCGGCTTTATTTACGTTAACTTTATAAATAAACAAGTCTCCTTTCTATTTTGGTTTGATGGCGTGCTTGCAATGTTTTATTTTAAACTCGTCAAAATAACTTGCCACGTACATAATTGGTTATAGTGGGAACTTGAGTAGTGTTCAGGGTAACGTATTTAGCTTTGCGTGAAAGTAGAATATCTTTGTGGTACATATAGCATAGCGTTAAAAATTATGCCATCCAGTGAAAACTAAACTTTCGCTTTTCTAAATATACAGAAGATGTTCGTCGATAATAGAGATGTCTATCAAATTTTCTGAACAGTATGTGGCTGGCTTTCTTTTGAAATCACTTTAAAAATATGGCAAACTTTGTAACTGTCTGCAAAATTACGCAAATCATATTGTCTTGAAGTCTACCTACGTAACGTAGCAGCTGCGAAATTATTTTTTTTTATTTGGAGAGTGCAATTTCACTTACACACATTTTTTAACTATGCACGAACGACTGAAACTCCTGAAAGCCAGAATCAATAGTCGCCGCTATTGATTCTGGCTTTCAGAAGTTTCAGTCGAAAGACCACCAGAAAAGCGTCGAGACAATGAAGATAGACGTCAGAGAAACAAACTGTCTTGGATCTTGCAAAGAAATTGAAAACAATAGTGAAGATGTAATTTCTAGCTCGCGGTTTTAATAGATTATTATAGCACAGTTTTAGCATAATTTATCTTCACGCTTAGAAACAAGATAAAAGTGGGCTGTCCTAAAAGTAACCTCTGGATCTATGTTGAAGGGTTGATTTCTAAGAGCAGCTTCACACCAGATTTTTATGTAAAAAGTTTTATTTTTTAAAGTAGCTCTTGTTTGTCTTTGTTTCTTGTCAATTCTCACCTTTCCGCTTATCGGGGACTAGCAGAGTCTGCCCCGGGAAGATGAACTGCGTGGCGAGCCTGTTCAGCTTGGTGAGCTCCGAGGGGGTGGTGTCGAACCGGGCCGCTAGCGATGTCAGGGTGTCACGGTCGCGTACCTGGCCAATCAGAAATAGCTTTGTAATGATAACATCACAGAACAATAGAATATAAGAAGTTTTGTTACAGCCGTGATGCACTCTCCGTAAACAGAAGACGATATACATTCCTGGGTTTAGGTTTAGGTTTAAAGATCTTTATCTATCTATCTATATATATAAAAATGAAACCCGTTTCCCGTTGTCACGCCATAACTTGAGAACGGCTAGACCGATTTGGCTGATTTTTGTTTTTGTAGTTTTCTAATACTCTGTAGAAGGTTCTTACGGAAAAAAATATTAAGAAAATGTCTCTGAAAGATTGAAAAAAATACATTTAATTTTGCATATTTTAAAAAACGCACGTAACGAATGTCAACGAATGTCAAGTCCTTCTCAGTTATGGCGCGACCAGGGAAATAGGGATTCATTTTTATATGGAGGATATTATAGATTCCAGTTCAAATTGAATAGGTACTCATACCTAAGATAGGACAACTGTCAGCTATATGTACAAAATAAAGTAGTGCATCAAAGCTACGCTAAGGCGGTACGAAGTTCGCCGGGTCAGCTAGTTCTCAATAAAAACATTACATGTCACTTACTTGAGAACAATAATTATTACATAAATATGTACTAAATAGGGTAGTTGACACCATCAATCAATTGACATACTTTTTATGAGCTGTCAAAACGCGATTCCCCCATAGATTTTGTATGAGACTCGCAACCGATGACGTCACTAAGTTGTCAATTCAATGACGCAACTATTTATTGATTTAAAAGCAACTAAAAATCGAATTTTAAAGTTATTTTGAAATGAATGGAGTTCTCAGGTCTAGAATAACGTGTTCTTTCAGAGAAATTGTGTCTTTAAATTATTGGTTAATGGTGTCAACTACTCAATTGGGTTCGACAACATCCGTTAAAAACTTATTATGTAATACTAACTGAAACTCCACCACTCAACGCATTCATTTCTCGGATTATTTCCGGTTTGCGATTAAATACAAGCTAAGCTGGGTTTTGAATGCATTGAAAGATGATAGGTTTCTTATGCGTGAGGGTATTTTATTATAGCTGTGCTTCTTCAAATGTTAGCATTATTTTGCCATAGTTAGTCCGGGTTTTTGGTAAAACTAATAAGCTTTCTTTTCGTAATTAGGGTTCCATACCTCAAAAGGAAACAACGGAATCCTTATTGGGCCACTTTGTTGTCCGTGTGTCTATCTGACAAAACCATAATAAGTCAAGACCCTTTATCCACCATACACTCCATAACCATATTATACTCAACTCTTTGTCAATTTTTTTTATTATTTAAGCCTGTTTATGTACCTATGGCTCATACACACATATTATATAGGACATAATAGCATAATTTTTCAGTAGCAAAAATGAATCAAAGAGATGGTTTGTACCTCTCTGACATTCCGACAGGTACCTATGTCCTAAGCAAAATCAAGGACTTTAACATACTTGGGAAGAAGCGGCGTAGTATGGAATTTTAATACAATAAGATACCATCAAAATATATGGCGGAAGGGACACCAACGCACATACTGTTACCAAGTACTCACGAATTCAGTACATCATTCTTAATCTCAAACATCGCAAAACAAAAATAACACCTTTTCTGTTCATTGTGACCGTGTAGGTATACTATTGGCAAAACAAGTTCTATTTTTTGTAAACTGGTAAAAAAACACGTTTTTAAAGGGGTCTATACATTATATGTAGTGAACCGGGATAGTGAGACAGTTTAAAACTTTTACAGATGAAGTATTTCTATAGTATTACCATACAACAAACCTGACTTTTTTGCCGTTTTTATGGATAACTAACTGTGCCCTTCTTCTTATATCTTTCTACAGTTCTACCTATTATTTTTCATAAGCACCCTGTCCTGACATTAACCAACACAACAAAAAAAGAATAAGCGAAATTGGTACAGCCGTTCACGCGTGATGCCGTGACCAAGGGAACTACGAAACGAACGAAACTATACAGGGTTATTTGTAAAACACCGACAAACTTGCAGGACTGTGTTACAATCATCATAAACAATAACTTTTGTTCTATGATTTTTTACAAAATTTTATACATTTACCAAAAACAAATCTTCAAGATTTCGTTGTCCTATCTAACACATTTCAACTCCGTATTTTGCTGTACCTACATACCTACACCGCCGCTTGTTTTGCGTACGTGTACGCGTGCGCACATTTGCTTCGCATAGATTTCGTAACATTTAGAGCGTTCAATTTCAATATTTTTATTTTTGTATGAAAATCTGATGAACTAAAATATGATAAATGTTTAAATTTCTAGAACAAAAGTTGTTGATTATGATGTTAGTAACATGCTCCTGAGACGTTGCCAGTGTTTTACAAATAACCCTGTATATTATAATAGTTTAAATCGAACCTCTCGTGCGCGAGTCCGTCTCGCAATGGGCCGAATTTTTATCACTGGCGGCCTACCGTATTCTGCGTACACCTTTAGGGAATACAGGTGTGATGTTATGTTAAAACAACACAAAAAAAATATTCGTAAACAAAATAACTGGACGCCACTTTCGAATCAAGAAAGGTCGCTACAGTTCTCCTGGGACAAATGTAATAGTATTCTGGAATACATGACAGTCTATTACCCCACATTTTCCCAGGAGAGCTTAGGAAATAATACTGTGGGTATTTGAAAAGGTAAGCCGGTTTTATGTAAATAAAACATTTTGATTTAATTTACTAAGTATTATAATGTACAATGTAAACTATACAATGTACATTTATGTTAAGTGTTTTGACCACACACATTTTTCCGGCTAGATACACGCCTGTATAGTGAACAAAGGTGAACTTATAGTGTTATGATCAATTCTCATTTAATAGGGGGCGATCCGGCGATGACGATGATCCCAATGCCACCAGTCAACAAAGCAGATTCCGTTTCAGAAAGCTTTTTATTCAGCGGATGGGAAATCATCAAATAACTACGGACCTGTTGGTCTAGTGGTTAGTGGCCCTGACTGCTGAGCCGGAGGTCGTGGGTTCGATTCCCACCCAGGACAAACTTTGTGTGATGAGCATGATTGTTTGTTCTGTGTCTGGGTGTGATTTATCTATAATATGTATGTATTTATAAATTATATAAGTATGTATATCAGTTGTCTGGTTACCATAACACAAGCTCTGCTTAGCTTGGGATCAGATAGCCGTGTGTGAGTTGTCCCAAGATATTTATTTATTTTTTATTTTAACTTCCTACGCTCTGGGCGGAGCGGGGGTATCAGACTTGTACTGACTAAAACCCATCCATGTTCCTTCTTTTGCCCATTAAGTTCCGGGGCCGCGATATCTCTTTCGAACAATCCGCAACCCCGGTTATCAGAAAGCTGTTATTTAAAAAACCTCATGGAAATACCTAAGAAAACAGGCTTAATATATAAATAGTAACGAGATAATCTTAATGTTTCTACATTTCATGCTGATCAGGTTAATGCACGGCTGTGACCTACAGTCCGTTCAGCCGTGGGAACTGGATTACAATATGAGCGGCCGAAAGTGAACGTAAAGTGAACCTGTCATTATTATACACTATAGTGTATTCTGGTAAGGAACAAATCCCACTGAAGACGAGGGAACGACCAGCTTTGGACTATATCTACGCTCAAGAAAAGTAACTGATAAAGTCAATAAAAAAGTCATCATTTTCCTGCCTATATCCCTTTTCGGGGTCGTAGCAGCATGTCTTCTTTTTCCATACTTCGCTATTACTCGTCACCGTAGCACTCCACTTCATCCTAGCCATATCATCCTACACACCGTCTATCCATTGTTTCTTTGGGTTTCCTCTAGTCTTATAGCCACATTCATACTTAGAAAAATGTTCCTTATATTTCTACATCAAATGGGTCATACCATGAAATCCGATTACCGATACTTTTTCAGTAAAAGAGGTACATACAGGTTGGGACAGACACCGACGCACAAAGGTTTACCAGGTATCATTCTGAACCCCCTACACAGAGATGTGCTTATTCCAATTATCTTTGTTCACTTTTGTAGGAAACTGGAGTTTTTTTTTCAGCGGCTGTTCTTAAAGATCAGATGTTTTCCTGCCAGCCTGTCTTTGATTCGATCGCTGAAAGTACACACCAGCGATGACAGCAACAACATGTTTCTAGTTATTGCTAACCGTTTCCGGTAGAACAGGTGCCGTATACTTGTCTGTTTCCTAGCCCATTGCTCTACAATATTGATACAAGCCTCAATAAAATATTGTTTTAATAAATTACCGTATAATTCATTGTTTTAATCGGTGGAGGGGGCGGTAGCCTCTTGACATGCTCGTCTTCATCTGGAACAAAAAAAAAGTAATTAATATACATTGTAAGATGTGGTGGATATGGCTTAAGGTGAAAGCTCCAACCTACCCGCGAAATTCAAATTTTCTTACGTTTTTTGCAATTTTCAGGCCAGTGCTAGGTTGTATGTTGATTAAAATATTATTCGCGGCTGTAAGACGTATGTAATTATAGAATTATAATCATCAAAATCACCAATACAACCCTCCAAGTTCATAAAGGCGTAGGAACAAAAAAAAAACAGAAAAAGTCTTTCCTACAGCTTTATGAACTTGGAGGGTTGTATTGGTGATTTTGATGATTATAATTCTATAATTACATACGTCTTACAGCCGCGAATAATATTTTAATCAACATACAACCTAGCACTGGCCTGAAAATTGCAAAAAACGTAAGAAAATTTGAATTTCGCGGGTAGGTTGGAGCTTTCACCTTAACACATGTAATCAATTACGTCTAGCCTGTTCCCCTCTGCTGGCACTCAGGCATCCTCTCCATGAGAGGGAATGAGCAATTATCCACTAGGCAGACCCAGCGCTGGTTGATGAATGTCACATGTTTTCATATTAATTTGAGGTTCCTCAAGGTGTGTGTAAAACGGTGCAGGGAACTGCATTGGATTTTGGGAGGCGTCGTTATTAAAAATGTATATAGTCTGAATTTTAATCCTATTATTTGTAACTAACTAACTTATTGTCGTAGTGTGATGAAATAATGCCTATGCAAAATTTCAAGACAATTCTGACAAGACATCGCGTTCTCCCATACAAACTTAGCAACCCTATTTCACTCCCTTAGGGGTTGAATTTTGCGAAATCCCGTCTAAGTGAGCACTAACGTTCTAAAAGCAACCTTAAGATTCCTAAAACTTGTAATTTCTGAGATTTCGTGATGACTGATCCAGAGATTTTCCCATTTATATATACACTAGCTGTGCCCAGCGGTTTCACCTGCTGAGGTTTAGGGGTATGAAAAATAGATGTTAGCCGATTCTCAGACCTACCCAATATGTACCCAAAATTTCATAAGAATCGGTCGAGCCGTTTCGGAGGAGTACGGTAACTAACATTGTGACACGGAAATTTTATATATTATATATAGATAGGTAGTATTTTCGTTGTTTAAATTAAATTAAAGAAAGTAAGATGCTCTTCTTAGTTCGAATTTAAACCCACTACCTATAATCAGTAAGTAAAAATTGCTACCTCTAAGCCACCACAGTTTTCATGTCAGAAAAACATACAGTGAAAACGCCTTGCAAAATAGTAGATACAATTCACAACGTTAAAATTGCTCAGCCGGCAATACTCGGCGTTGCGTCGGTTGAAAATAATGTATGCAAAATGATTTATGATAACCGTAAATGTATCGATAACAACGCGATTTTTATTGCTGCGAAAGTGATTGCAGTGATCGATTCCTGTTAGTTTGATTACAGGGAGTCTAGACCACTGCAGTAATTTACTGAAACTGAAGTCCGGATTACCGTTTCATAATTTAAGCAGAACTTAGTGATTCGGTAATCTGTCATAATTTCCGAATCGATAATTGTGTACCGAATGTCTATAAAGCACTATTTTCCGAAAGTGAATTGCAGAATACCCTTTTTTTGCGAATGGGTGTAATCATCAAATAACTTTCCCCGCTCTGGGCGGAGCAGGACTTTTACTGACAAAAACCCACCCATGTTTCTCTTTTGCCCTTTATGTTCTGGGGCCCGCAGTATCTCTTTCGAACAACCCGCAACCCCGGAGAATATCCTTTGCATAAGCATTTATCGATACGTTTATCATGGTAGTATAGTTCATAAAGCGCCTATACACAACTAGTTATAAATCCAATTAAGATTGAAAACGATTAAACTCATAAATTACCGAACGGTCTTGCACAAGCAATACAGCGTGTAAATATATGATTTGCAGTCAAAAACGATCACAAAGATCACGGTTGTATGCAAATAGCAGCCCTTTAATCAATCATCAGATCAAACATGAACGAATATTTATAAAACAAATAAAAGACACGATGATCATTAAGTCATTGATTTGATTATCATAAATCAACTGTCAAACTTCGATATACTCCGCTAAAATTCTCATCCGTTCATCAGAATTATAATAAGCTTATTTAGTTCAAACCAAATGTTACAGTCATCGGCGTATAAAAAGATTGCACATAAAGATTTATCTCTAGTTACGAAACCATAAATCAACACGATGATAGAATAAAAACGTACCAATAGAATCATAAACAGACAGTTTAGTGTTTCACAGAATAAACTGGATTAATGATATGTTTTAAAAGCCGGATGTTAGTTTATAATCGGGCTGTTTATTTTCAAATGTATATATCTCGATGCCAAGGAATGGAGCGGGATGCCGTGACTCTTAGAGATCGCTCTTTGTCACTGCTTACGCCCCTCACTACATATGCGGTGCCTGCAGCCGTCATACCACTTTCAGTATTGAAAGTAAACATTACAGAATCTAACATCTTAGTTGACACACGCAATAAAATCCAACTAAAGACATGGTATATCAAATAGTTGTTAAACTTTATTTATTAACAAAAAAATGTCTTCAGTAAATGAAGACTATTCAGCAACAGAAATATAAATTCTTTTTAACCCTGAGTTGGTATATCCGTAACCTACATAAGTTTTAAATACCTGTTATAATTTTAAAATGAGTGCTTTTTAATCCTGGGCCCATGTTAATCGTCTTACTGTCTCCAGCTGTCTGGGTTATAAACTGTGAATGAAATACTCGGAGGTCACAGCCTCCGAGACACAGCTTAGTGCAAGTTTTGTCCGTAGGTCGATTGACCAGCACGATAACCGAGACAACTTGCTGCACGAATATTTCGAATTCCTTAATGTCGTTTATGTGGTGGTAGTATAGTTAGTATTATAAATATATCAGTTAATGCATTGCGATAAATCTGGCAAGTGTTGATATATATAATAAACGATAGTGCATTATACGCAGTATATTTATCAACTATTTTCAAAATATGTTCTACAATTCTATTTACATAATTGAAAATGATGACGACAACATTTCGTAAGTGCGTTTGCTCCTGGGTCCGACGCCCGCACTAAACATAATCGCCAGCTTAGTAATGTGTGTTAATGAAAGGGTTTTAAGTTTTAACATGGTTTTAATTTCGTCACAACACGACAATTTAATGTTGGTTTAAGTAGGGGTTGCGCAACGAATGGGCAATAGAACCGTTCTCTGTTGCCGGTTGTCGTACAAATGTACAAAGCTTTAATGTTATTCTCTAGTCGTTTGTTGTTGTAACCCGTGGGAATATGTGGAGTTGAATTGAAAACGATTAATAAATCTACTCTTATATTATAAAGAGCTAAAGTTTGTGAGTTCGCGAGGAGGTATTCTCTGGATATACTGAACCGATTTTGAAAATATATTTTACCAATAGAAAGCCAGGTTATTTGTGAGTGTCATAGGCTCATCACGCTGCGAGCTACGGGGGCTGAGTAGCGTAAGTGACTATGGGAACGCGGGTGAAACCACGCGGGGAAAAGCTGGTAATAAAGATATCTTCCTAGAGTAGCTATCTAATTACATGACTGTTCCTACTTAGTATATTAGTTAATGTGTTAGTACAACCGTTTCAAAACAGAAAAATATAAGTCGTAGTATTTTCAACAAGTGCAGCATTTTATTTTATAGAAATTACAGAGAATCAGCAGTATGTTTGTTCAGTTGGTATATTTGCCATTATGTATTAAACAGCAAAAAGTAAGCAAATATCGATTAGTCAGTTTAACTAAATAGTTGATTTTTTTTTTCGCATTTTCGGATTAGCCACCATTTATTTTCGTACAGAAGGAATTATTGTGGCTATTTCTGATTTTAATTCAGATAAAGAAACATAAGTTAAATTTTGTTCACCTCTGTGTACAGCGTCAAATCTGCCCTCGACCTTCGAGCGCAGCGCTTCCAAGTCGAAGGGCGGAGAGAACCCATGGTCTACCGAACGACTTTTCGACCTGTAACATAAAAAAAAAACATGTGTTAGAGATGAATCCTTGTTTTCAGGGCGTCATTTAATCTTATTAAGTTCTCTGAAAATACTTCAGCGTTCATTTGTTGATGAGTCATTGGAATTCAAAATTCAGTCGTCATACACAGTTAGTGAGTGTTTCCAAAAAGGAGTCCAGTACTTCACAAGCATTCTGTTTATCATCGAGGCATGCGCAGAGTTCATAAACCACGGGTCAACGTACGTGTAATTGTCCACACTCCCAAAATCTGTCGTCCCAAATAACTGTCGTAAGACTGATACAAATAGAATCAGCCGTGGCCTGCCCGACTCACCTACATACGCCACCGGTGAGGGGATGGCTAAATGCACCATATATGCGCAATACTGGCATATACATAAGTATCTCTCTTATATACTTAGGTGTTCATTATGTAAATAGACTGAACTGGGCGGAAACCATGAATATTAACTTAAAATTACATACACTTGAATAAATCTTTTATAAGAAAATACACAGTCACACAATCTAGAAGTTTCCTTTCCTTCATGTTTGCTTGAACACAACTTGAGCATGCCTTGACGAAATATAATGTCACAAGTATGATAGGAAGTGTAATTATTTCTTATAGCCTGAGGTGGTCACGACAAAACGAATTTCTTTGGCACTGGCTTATGTCAGTTAGCATTTCTGCATTAATTATTTGAATAATATTGCTTAAGGCCAATCTCGTGTCTCCATTGAAGGCCGATCACTTGCGTATAGTGTGAGTCATAAATCATAGCGAGATAGTGTTTGTTGTGCACTGTCCCAATGAATATCGATGGGAATATATAATTAGGTCAGTGTTTATTTACAGAATCGAACGGTTCATTGACGAAATGGAGATGTTTTGTGAAGACAGGCAATATTGCTGTTACATTGGGTTGCTAAAAGGAAACATTTGAATCTTTCACAAACGTAAGTAGTTACTTCTAGTAAGTACTTCACAAATTTCTGAAAAGCCGCTTACCTGAGTCGGGAAATGCAACCGAAAACAAAATATAACATAACGAATGTTATCCCCGAAAGATGACAGAGGTGTACCTTATTAATATAATAATATACATATCATTATATTTTAAAATCCTAGGGGTGAGAAAAATATGATTCCGTACTTTAACGATTAATAAAATAACCCAAAATAGTCCCTAGAAACTAAAACCATGAGCATGTAGTATTTATTGTACCTCCTGCTGTCTTTTAGCAGAGCTATTCAATTCAACCTTTCTGTTTACAACGATATTTACAACCATATGTAAATATGCGCTAACGATTTCACCACTTAAGCAACATACAAAATAAATAATGCAGTACTAAGTGTGAATAAAAAAATCCCGAGCAAGGTAATTGTGGTAATGATGGATTTAATTAACGCTAAGAATAATCAAGGTGCCTAATCTGTCGGGCAAGTCCACAAGATAACATTGTTATCGTGTTGCTTTTAATCAAATTATTGATATACTTAAAGATGGTGGTGATAACACTGTAACTAAGTACTTTAGACGTGATTTATTTTATGGGCTTGCCAATAGATTAAGCGTGAGATAATGTAATGTGCAAAACGTGAATACCTCTTGAAAGACTGGTCGATGCTTTCTGCGCTCCTGGACAGCTGCTGGGACGCTCGCCTAGACCTGCATGCAACAGAGACCACGCTAGACACAGGCATACGCATGCAACATTAAAACAATCCAAACAACTCTAAATCAGTATGTTTTTTTTTTCAAAAGAGAGCAAATAAGTAGTTGTTAACTACTTATGATTTGAATTATTTATTAGAATTGCCTGGACATCTAATAAATAAGTTTCCACTTTGATTTATCAAAAGAAAACTTCAAAAAAAGTAGATACGATGTAAATGTTATCGTTCTAAAAATAACAGCACATCAGAGTGGAAACTTACATAAAATTAACGGTGCGGTTGGCAAACAAAAATATTTACGTAAAAATTTTATACACCAGCAAATAAAAGTAAACCATAAAATGCCACATCGATCCATGCGATGGGTCGTTTTGCGAATCATGCAATGTGTAAATAATGGCACGTAGTGAATAATGTATGTGACACTGACATTACAGATATTTGTGCGAACAGTTTTTCTTTAAATAATTGTGACTTTAATTGCGACTGGAAATTACTTGACCTCATAACTTTAAAGATATATCGTCGGATGACAGCATCTCTCAGCGCTGCCGATAGTTAACACATGTACGTTCTCGAAAAACTCGTAGGTTCCCCCTGCACTGTTTTAATATTTTATTTAAGACGAACCAAAAATACATTCGTCAGCATAGACCACATCTCTAAAATTAAAAAGCAAAAGCTATTGAAACCATACAAAACATCGTGGTTCTATACTAGAAGCTGTAGTAACTTGCGAAATAAAATTTTGTTTCTACGTAATTACTGTCAAAGGCTTTGATAAATTAATTGAACTCCTCAGCGGCAGGAATAGGGTTAGTGTTGCCGCGCCGATCAAATTAACGTCAGGGTTAATATGATCGATACCCATCGACTATGGGTTATCGATAAATTACGTAAACGTTACTTGATCATTTATATTTATTAGCCAACGAACTCGATCTACTTACGTTATTAAAGACTTGATGGCTGACAGTTGTGGAAGATAGGATCATGCATTTCTGTACTATTTGGCAAAGAATAAGCTTTAGTGCAGAGAAATATGCACTCCGGCTTTTGGTTCTCTGATTTACCTTCCATATAATTTTCTTTTAATATTATTACGAGAAATTAAAATCTCTTTTTATCCTTTTTTCCACGCGGGTAAATTAAAACTGGCCAATCAAAAAGCATTCACAAATCTGGGAGAGCAAAATGAGAATCGAATTACACCATGTCTCTTAATTACGAGGCTCACGGTAATCCGCTGCTAGGAGCCAATTACGTAAATAATTAGTGTTAATTTAAAGAAGACGTCTAAGTTTAAGCTTATATAAACGCGTTGCAAGCAGAGCGCGCCACCGCGGGCCCGCCCGGTGTTTGCCGGGGAGGTATACTCTGCCCACTAGTGAACGAGCTCCTACGTTTCGTTTTTGCTTGGTTGTGTTTGCGGCTATTGAACAATGTAGTGGCTCCTCTTACATTGGCTGTTTCTTGGGCCGTGACAGCAAAACGAATAGGGGGAGCGCCGCCCTTGACACTGGGTGGGCGCCAAGCCACTCGCATATTTACTAACATCCGTGTCTGCCTGTCACATTTTTCGTAGCGCTATTTACATAAATTATAATCTCTACACACCAACGTACCACTCAATATATTAAATTCTTTTCTAATCCAAGGGATCATTAATTAATGATACGAAACTGTAATCAATCTTGGCCGACCCTGTTTTTGACATGATAATTACGAATGTAATCCGCTCTATTCTCTATTATGTTAAAATTAATTTTGGTTTTCAATTCTTATCGTAGTAATAGTGCCAAAGATTTACAAGTCTTAAATTACCAGAGTGTGAGCCAAATGTTTGTCAAAAATATACGCAATACTTGTAAATAGTTGTAGTCGTAGTATGTTTTGTCGCTTCAACAGTATCATGCTCACACAACACACAAGGCACTAGGTAGCTAGCAGTCTGTAACAAGATCTACATCATCGGATACCGTGACAACCTTTTACGTAGAAGCCTTCAATGTGTGTAGCAATGCGTTGATTATATTACAGAAATCCTTGTTATTTACGATGCAAATTAAGCGTATTTTTCTCTATTTAACGATTATGGCTTTTCCGTATAAGCTAAGATCATAAAGACATAAATGCGAAGTTTATGGAAAGAAGGGGTAAATGACGCTGAAGGAAAGTTTATGATTAGCATTCTTAGGATTTGTTCTCCCTTTATTCTGCAAATATTCTCAATTTTGAATACAAAACGTACTGAACCTAAACTAGGTCACGATTTAATTTTATATCGATGACCTAGAAAATTTCGATACAGAAATATATTATTTATGAATTTGTTTGATCCCTGCCTAAGAATATACCGCCCACTCATCTCAGAGCTGTCAGAAAGGAAAATTACCGATTTTCGCGGGTGATTAAACAATAACACCTTGTATAAGCGATGACATCATTGCCCAATTCGCCCACCAAAGAGTTTAATTTAAATATTATTTTCCCAAGAGAAATTGTCCTGACGACCTATGGTGCCAACGTCGTAAATAGTTTCCAGACATATTTCTGCTTGAGAAGGTCATGAAATGCGTAGGAAATAATTAGTTTTCGACTTACAACGTCAGCACGAAAAACTAATATTTAATCAACTGGCTTTTCCGGAAGCTTTTCAACCATTCTTTCTATGTTTCCAACAAAATATTTAAAAGGTGAATGTTTTCCAAGTTACCTCTGAAAACTCCTTGAACTTATCTCGTTCTTCCTATTGCATTACTCTGTGTAATACATGGGTACTGTGTATGTAAATACTTTGATTATAATTAAAGCCAAGGCGGAACGAACTCGGGCCGGAAATTATTTTGGTACAAATAGCCGCGCAATTACAATCTACGAACTACATAAAACATAACATGTACCCATGTAATCTCATTGCCTTCAAATTAGCATTTTTAATAACAAGTAGCTCATTATGTACGGTATTTATTAGACCTAAATGCAATTAATATGCAATAACAATGAGTTGCTAATACGCATTAGAGTTGAAATAGTAGTTATCAACAACTTCTTAGTACTTAAGAAAGATGCAAGATTCTATTCTAGTCATCGCCTTCATGTACTGTCAGTCAATAAATGTATAAAAAAACAATGGCAAGTTTTTTATAGTTCAAGTCACGCTTATAAATTTATTATAATATTTTCCGATGGTTACAAGTTCGACTACTCGTTCAGATAGTACGTCACTCCACTCCAACTTTTCCCTTGTGCGTCAACGACTTTTCCGAAAGACCTAGACGCACTAAAGACAGTTAAGACTATCGATTTATCATTGAATCGATAAGAATATTGATTGAATACACAATTGTTATTATCTGTTGTCATAAAAATTTACTAGCGAGGAAGTAGGAGTAATCTACTAACCTATTCCGTAGCGAGGTCATTGTACTGTTGCAGTGGTTTTGAAATGTGAGCATACGCGCGCATACGCACGTACGGAGTACCAGTCAACGAACGCACATCACTTATTGCAGCACATAGATCGAAACATATAACAATTGCAACACTATCTTATCAGAATCGGAAATACATAAGAGATTTCGTATTAGTCAGTTAGTGTCTAACAGTGTAAAGTGAGTCATTTTTCACTGAAAGGTTTATCGGCGTGGGAATTTAAAGTCATGGATTTGTTTATTGTTTTTGAATAAACACTTTAAGTGCTCGATTCAACGTCAAAAGATTCATCATGCAGATTTATGGATTGTTTGACTGACTGTATGAAATAAAGTGCACCGATACATCTTTAATTCAGAAATTTTCCCATTTGCTGGATTTCAGTGGCATGAAAAAGACCTAAATTTGCAACAGATGAAAACTTATTCAAGAAGTTTGTAAGCTTGCACTAAAATCCCTTCAGTTACTGTTACATAGCCACGCCACCTACAAGGTGTAAACGGACCGTTCACGGAGCAGTCAGCCAAGCTATCCATACTAAAGTCAGCCAAGCTATCCATACTAAAAGTAGAAATGGGAAAGTGTATGTGTGTGTCTGTTTGTTTGTCTGTCTTACACGCAAAACGGAGCGACGAATTGATGTGATTTTTTAAGTGGAGTTATTGAACGGATGGAGTTTGATATAGGCGTATTTTGTCTCTTTCTAACCCCCTGCTTCCCTGAAATGGGGGGTGGACGCGAGCGAAGCCGCGGGCAAAAGCTAGTAAAGAATGTAATAAATGTTCTCTTCTCGCAACTCACGGAAAAAAAATGTTGGTAAACAACAGCTTTTATTTTTGGGTGATAAATTGCTATCAAAACTTTGTGCTAGTGGATGCATTAAATAGTACAGGAGTCAGAGGGGTATTTAAAGCAGTTATAACATTAAAAACACATCTTTAAAAGAACTCTTGTGAATAGTTGTAATTTTGGCTGCCAATATATCCGTAACTAGACAGTCCCAGGTATGGTCTATAACAAATAATATCGCAATGATGGAGTGGACACCTTCACGTTCACCTTTCGGTTTCGTCAAAGGTATATAAATAAGGTATACCCGTTGTAGTAATTTTGGCGCACATTGAAAAACATGCAGACACATTAATGCTGTTTGAGACAGTGCGGCGACAACGACACCTTCTTGTAGGCACTACGTCAGTAGCGGGCGTGGCCTGCGCACGAGTTGCGCAAGCTCGACCGTAGCCCGTGATATCAATATGATACTTGCACGTGTATTATGTACTGAACCTAGAATACGCACAATCTAATTTTTTAATCTCATAATAAAATACTTGTTTTATTAATTTCACACGCGTATTTAGTTTACTAAATTATTATAACAATTGAATGTTAACTTTGACGTCACTCACTACTAAGTACTCTGAATGTTGTGATAAGGTTTTATAGTATTTTCCATCAACTGGGCCTGTATGTGGGACTACGGCTTATACTATCTCACAGACAGGAACGCTGAAACGGGTCCAGCAGTGGGAAAATTACAGTTTGATGATTATGCTTATTTTTAACGGGCATTGTGGACGTTGACAAGAAGGCTGCTAGGTAAAATAAGATTGGGCGTATAAGTCGGCGGCATAGGCGATGTCCGTTGGGCAAAAGTCTACACACAATGGGTGCCAAGAGATGGATAGTGCCGTTGAGGTCAGCCCAGAAAGCGGTGGCGAGACGACCTAGATGCGGAGCGCGATGATTGGTACGAAGTGACGCGAGAAAAGAGTTCTTGCATCGTGCAAGGAATCGGGGAAAGACAGCACAGGCTACATTAAATTTAAAAAAAGTTATTTTAGCCTAAATATGATAAGGTATCAAACACATGTTCTGTCTTCAGCTGATTTCTCAATAATAGGTGAAGTGAAGATATTTGCTATCTGACACAGTGGGCCTCCCGATGGATCGTTAGATAAATTATCTTGAGTAGCCTGAGTATATGACACAATTTGTTCCGAAATCACTGAAGCAAGCTTCGCATACAAAGTGGAGTAGGCATGTTTAGCCAACAGAGTATAACGAATTATACCTACATTATTATTAAACACTTAAAATGTGTTTGCGTTGCACATTCGCAATATTAAATTACATTAATTATGAAACAGCAATAACAGTTTGTAATGCAAACATCTAGGTATCAAGATGAAATAATGAATCAGGTTTAAGGTTACTTTTGAAATAATGACAGCTGTGCACATAGCTTAATGCTCAATTTGTGCTAGGGTCGACCAGGTCAGGCATTTGCATTGTTTTTTGTCCCTTTCCTGCCACATAGAAGTGTGACAGAATACCTACGAACATGCCACAGTCCGTATTCTATTCTTATATTATAAAGATGTAAAATCTGTATGTTTGTCTGTATATCTGTATGTTAGAATCCTAAGCTAAAGGATTCCAAGTCGTTTTTTTTTTTGTTTTTAATAAAGCTGCGTTAACCCAGTGTCATAAAAAACGTTTCATGATAACTTTTGACTATAAAGCCAAAAGCAGCAAGTAAAATAGATGAAAATATAAATAAACCGTTTTCTCTGATGGTGCCAAGCATGTGTTAAATTAATAGCGTTAAATTATGGGAAATATATTAATAGAGCTTGGATCAAAACAAATAACTTTCAGTGTCAGCCCACTGAAGCTAGAAATTCATGAAAGCTTCATAATTTTGAAGCTTTTAAAACTGTTTTTTTTTTTGAGAAACGTTTAACTTACTAACGTTTAGTTTCCCACGTAGAAGGTAACGCCATATCGTTGGCGGTCGGTGTTAAATGTTAGATGCTAGTTGACCCTAATGACTACGGTGGCCTTCTGACGCTACACATAAGTACGAGTACACCGACAACACCTTATTGAAAGACCGCTACTCATACGCGAGCACTACATTTAATATTGTCATTTCATATTAGGCACCGACACACAATGCATTCAATGCATGATTTAAATTAATATCCTTCTGTCTTCTCATTACATTCAGACAAACTGACATTAATTACGGTATAGACTACAGACGATCGTGAATACGTCATGTAACAATCCGTGGCGAATTAATATTGCCTGCTATTCGTTACTATCGCTTTAGAAATCAACGGGATGACTTCATCAGATAACATTAGATTTCAGAACAATGAATAATAACAGATAGCAATGAATTTAAAACGCCATTCGGTCATTCAAGTGAATTAGACGCTAATATGCCTTGCACACTGTTAAGAAAACCCGGAATTGTGATCGAATGATTCATGTTAATTGTTGTAGAAATGCGTTATATTTATAACGGCATTAGTTTCATCGGCAACGGTTTGTCCGGTCGAGGAAACGTCAGACCGCCATCAAGGAAAGGCGCGGCCCACTGGACAAGTGGACAGACAGAGTTCGTCACACTGGATCTGTCAACGTCCAAGGTCTAAAAGTCGTGTTTATTTTCATTGTGTTTACTTACAGTGCATTAGTCGCGTTTTATCCGAGGCTAAGATGCGCAAAATACTAAATTAGCTTAACAAATGAAATGTTTTCTACTTTCACTTGAAGTATTAGTCATGTTCATTCATGAATGTTCTTTTGCCAATAGGTTCTTGGCCAGAGCGAGGTCACAGTTTTATGATTCAGGTCTAGTTTCGCTTAAATTATGTTCATATGCGACGTATGTTCGTCGTGAGGTGCGCAGTCGCCCATCAGACTCGTCCGTTAATTGCGGAGCTTACAATTAGTTGAGTGCTATCCGCAAACGAGCACAATTGGCGCAATGGGGAGGAAATGGACATCCATCCTCGAACACCTATATTATACGAACATAAACACTCATGTGATGACGTGGCACTAGCACAAACAACTTCAGTTTCGAGTAAGTACTAAGTTTTATTTATGTTACACTAGCTTCCTCTTCCCTACATCTATAGGTACTAATATTATAAAGAGGAAATATGTTTCGGTTTGTTTGTACCGAATAGGCACCGAAAATACTGAATCCATTTATTTTTAACTAGCTTTTGCCCGCGGCTTCGCTCGCGTTAAATTCGGTAGCGCCTTATTGATTTGTAATAACAACGCTAAGTTTTCCCGTTTCTTCCCTCTTTCTCCCTCATATCCGACTCTTTTAAAAAAAAAAATCTCTCTGTACCAAAATTCATCAAAATCGGTTTAGCCATTAAAGCGTGAAGAGGTTACAAACAAACAAACTCACTTTCCCTTTTATAATATTATTAGTAAGGATCACCGATAGAACGCAAAATTATCAGAAAGTAACATAGGCTAAATAACATCACGCTACAATACTTAGGAGCTGAGCAACGGGTGAAACCACTGCGCACAGCTAGTTTAAAATAAACAACGAATTTTGATCAGATTAAAGGAATCTATCTTCAATAATGTTTTGCCACAGGAAATCACAATCGTGCATATTATGTTAGCAACATCTTGTTGCAAATCATTTTGTTGTTATCGTTTATTCAAATAAGATCTATTTGAATAAATACTTAATTTTATATTTCACCAAGGTCCGATTCGAAATCAATCCGCATACGTTTTGCGTGGTTATTTTTTGATAGGAAATAGCTGTTACGAAAGAATTATCGAATGCATTGTTAAGAATGCATTCATACCTTAATTTCGTAGTAATACTACTTACTAAATCGCAATGCTGCAGAAAGCTCATATAAAAAATCTATTTATAGATAAGCTATCTTGTATGGATTGAAATAAAACGATAATCAGTCGTGCATGACTCATTAAAATTAATTGCATCACTTGTCGCCTCAGCCGGTCTAAAAATGGTATGTTGTAGTCCGTCCAGTAAACGGCCGGAGATATAATAAAAACGTGACCGGCGTCGATGATGGCCACAGGCCACTGGGATCATTGAGAATTGATCGCCACACTAACAACAAAAGTTTCTGTGTAGAACTCAGATCAAACAACACCATAATTTTATTCGTTCGCAGATAATTTGTATTCTAGGAGCAAAGACCCAGTGGAGCAAGTGAAAGTGTAAAGAAAGGAAGCCAATATTCGGTAACACAAGTGTAAATGAAGCGTGACGACTACGGTAGTGGAGCCGTAAACAAGTGCAATAAAATAAACACGAGTGCTACACATCTCGGCAAGCAATGCATGAATGTGACCGTCCTTGTACAAGACAACATTGTCACGGCAGAGACCGGCGTCCGGCGGCCGCACTGCGCATACATCTGGGTCAGGTCTCTTTCCGCACCTCATTCGGAAGTCAGCATTTATAGAAAACTAGAAATATTTAAATTGACACTCATCTGATAGTATCAGCGGACAGGTGTGTAGAAGACGAGGTAAACGTGCAGCCGGAATTAACGACTGCGCTTGTTCTTACTCCAGTTTGTTTTAGCTTAGTAAATAACAAAGATGTTAAATTGCTAAGGGCATAAGAGTGATTCTTCTAACAAACAAATTATTCTGTTTCTCAACCGCCGGACAGCGCCGGTAACCACAGACAAATGACTATAGGAATTTTCAGTAGCTTTCATTGTGTTGTAGTTACAAACCGTTACATTGAGCTTTTTGCATTGTGGCTGATCTAATGCTACCACTATTTGTGTGTATATAAACAACTTTATCTAATGACCTTGTTCCACAGTAGATACAGGGAGTGGAATCACAGTGCAGTTGATACAATGGAAGGATTGATGTGAATGGTATTTTAACCAGATTTATTATTACGATTTTTGCATTGATATGCCAAAATAGGAAAACATTTTAAACTTACTATCTGTATAGGTACATATTTGGATTCAACGTTAGATGAAATGTGCAAACAATGTAATTTTACTATGACTACACACGAGATATCAACGACAAGGCGGTAATTAATGGGTTTAGGAACGGTATCGTTACACCAAGACATACGGCTCGCGATACGCAAATTGTAAGGATATTTATTTGAAACAATTTCGTGGAACAGCATTTGAAGCGTAGATCAATGCCAAGGAGAATTGCACGTGGACACTAAAAGCTCTTGAACATATTCATGAAGATAAACGCGAATAATTTTAATGCTGACACATGGCATGCTGGTTTCATCTGAGGTAAGAGATTTATTACGTCTTACATTTCGGTCATGGATTATTTGCAATCTTAGAACAAAGCAATGCTGCTATTTATCATCTCTAATTTTTAATTTTGCTAAACGTCAGATTTTCATAAACACCTGATGTTGTTTTCAAGAACTAGCAGTATTGTACTTATATAGAAATAAAATTCATTGGACAAGAATGGCACTGGCGTGAACACGCGTGGAAATACGTGGAGATGATGCGGAGCGAAAAATGTGAAACCAATAAGGCTGTGACAATTTTTAATATATTTGGGAGATCAGCTTTGACCTGCAGTGTGATACAATGGCTAATAATGAAGCAAAACATAACTGATACTTTACTTTTCGGATATCGATACAAATATAACACAAACCAATGATAAATAAAGCTGATTTGAATTAGCTAAACATGTTTTTGTGTGAGCAAGTCTGCTGGCAAAGTCTCAGTGGGCGTGGTCATTACGTCAGTCACCCAGTCTGCGGACTATGCCTTTGCCTCTGATACGCCTTAAAACAAATATTCTTTACTTATGTTATTATATATTACCATATTAATATCGTTAAGCGCGATAAAAAACATACTTCAATTTTCGTGTTAGAATTTATGTTCAAAGAGTTACATCACATATTTTGCAATTTATTATGTTATCACTCTAGTTAGTATTTACAACAATGTCATATGTAATAGAAGTTGTTTATAATTGACTTTAATAAATACTTGCGTTAATGAGTACATTTTTACGTGACTATAACATAGGAAGATGTCGGTATGCCGTCATCACCGATTTTCCTACTCGTAAATTTAATAAAACAAAAACGCTCTACGTGTTTCCTGGCTAGTCATAAAATTGTACGAAACTCATTACAATTTTCTTTATTTTTACTATCGTCTGTGCCATTTGCACAGGCTATAATGTGCACATAAGATTTTTGTTTCCAACCACCATTGTGATTTGCATAAAATAATATAACAATACCGTCTATGAGCTAAGAATGTTTGCAATATTTTGCTTATCCTTATATTCAACTTGCCTTGTTAGTTAAATCTCGCAACTGAATTTTAAACGAGTTCCACCCAAACCAATTGAGCTAAAATTAATAATAAATTGTACAAAATAATACATTGCACAGACATGACTTAATCCTGCTGCCAGGATCGCCTCCAAGACGCCTCACAAGACGGTTAATAGCACTAACACTAAACATTGTGTAAACCCGTTCAAAGAACTAATTTGTTCATCAAAGCTTATACTTTTTCCAAAAAGAAAGGTTAATTTATTCTACTAAAATTACATATTAGGATACTAAAGTTCCAATCCAAATCGAAATGTAAATTAACAAGTATGGGAACGAATTTATTGTAAGCACATAAGATTACGGCTAATGTATCGTTTATGATGTGCATAACTGTACTAGTTTACGTTGAAGCATTATCTTTGAGAATAAGTGGTTAAATCTTATAATACATTGGCTATTGCATCTTCTTCTTTTTAAATTGACTTGCGTTTATGAAAGACTAGTTGGGCCCGGCAGTTTCACCCACGTAGACCGGGATAAAACGTAGAATATGTTTTCATTCAGTTTATAAACTATCTATGTGACAAATTTCCAAATCCGTTCAGTAGTTTTTACGAGTAACTAACAAATATACATCCATCTATCCTCACAAACTTTCGCATTTATAATATTAGTACGATGATAGAAACGATGGATAGAAGTGCGTGAAGGACGATAAGTAAAGAAACATAAACAATATTATCTCTCAACAGATAAGTAATAGACAAGGATGGGATAAAAATACACTGCGTCGAGCCCAAAAAAAATAATACGCATTTTCGCGTCCCAAAAATAAAAAATACGTAAATATTGTTTTTCAGGAGTTAATTGGATCTAGCGTAATCTAACAGGCAACGTTTGCAAGAGTTAATGAAAATAAGATATTCTCGCATTTTAAAATAAGTCAAATCGTGTGCTGTGCAGTGATATGACAACAATGGGCGTCGCGGCGAGTGTTGTGCGAATCTGCGGGTCGAGACAGTTGCGAGACGCTCGTGTTTTTGTCTCGGAATAGTTTTTAATAACAACACATTGTGGAGGCGACGCCACCGCGTGTACTTCTGGCCGCTAGCCAGCCTTGAAAAGTAAATCAAAATCTTTTTCAAGGTTTTGCTACTCAGACAAATAAAACAAATATGCAGTCTTACTCCAAGCGCACTGCGCAAATTATGACAATTTTCTTAACATCGTTAACAATTTTTTTTTTGGAAATGTGTTTATATTATTTTTGACTAGCTGGCGCCCACGGCTTCGCCCGCGTGATTTCGAAAAGAAAAAGTATCCTATGTGTTATTCCAGACCATAATCTAAACCTCTGTGCCAAATTTCATCAAGATCCCTTCAGCCGTTATGACGTGAAAGAGTAACAAACATCCATCCATCCTCACGCACATTTGAACGCATTTATAATATTAGTAGGATTTATCAAATTTTCAGAATAACATAATCATCATCCTTTAGCCTTTTCCCAACTATGTTGGGGCTCGCTTCCAGCCTAACCGGATGCAGCTGAATACCAGTATTTTATATTTTCAGACTTTCAGGCCACTGACTAAGGCCGTAAATACTGTTAAAGATCTACAATTGGCATATACGACCATCGGTTTACGTGCTTTCCGAGGTAAGGAAGGAACTCGGTAAAAAAAAATATCTGTAACTAAATAAGCAACTGCACATCCATATTGTAATTTATTGTTATACATTAAACTGAATAAGAGTTGAGGAAAATTAACAAAACTACAAACTAATATTGTTTATGTTTAAAAATAAGCAGTCCCATTAGAAACAGATGTCGTTTTATCCTGTTTATTCCATAACTAAATGGTAAGTGCACAGGACCATGCCTGTGATTCTTGCTGCGGTTTACCAGAGATTTCTAGCAAAATGGCGACCAGGTATTATGAATTGTCACGTTGTGATCATTTTACGAATTGTAACTCTCTTAGTATGATTTTGCTAAAGCGACAAATTTATGACCCGAGACTTTTAAGAGAGCGATCGTTTTTTAATAGTTATTGTCCGCTGTATCTGATCTACTATTAATAAATCATCTTTCTTCTGCATTTATTAGAGTTGCTTGGTTACCGCAGTATGTTCTTTTTCCTTACAGCCCATTTATCAGTAGTTTGTTAATATTGTAGCCATCGATAGCATTCCACAGGTTCCTTATTTATTTGCGTCAAATTATGATTAAGAATGAATATTAAATTACTTATGACTCCGAAATGACGAAAAAGTTCTAAAATTGGCAGAATATCACAAATACTCAAGCTTTATCATTTCGTTAGTCTAAGTCTTTTTGCAACCACAAGAAGCCTTTGCCACCTTGAAGACTATTTGGGAAAGCCCCCTAGGTTTTTTTGATAGGTGGAGGGGATTCGTAAAATCCGTAAATTCTTTTCACGACCGGTTTGTAAGTAAAATTACCAATACCTTAACATTGTAATCAGTTCTGAATGGTAAACACCGCAATTTCTTGAACTTGAATAAAATAACATTAGCCTAACAGGAGAAATTTATTTGATTAAGTAAATATTTTAATTATGTCAATGTAACTTTGAACCAAAAAACTAATAAAAAATTTGTAATTGATATTATTTCTGTTATTATTATAACTTATACTTCCGTACCTTTTTACTGCGGTAGGTACTACATCATCATCGTTGTCATGTTCATTTATTTACAGTGGACAAAATTGGCATTTTTCCAAAATTCCTTAATGTGCAATAAGATACCGAGACTTGGATATTTATTTTGTAGTGCTAAGAATACGTTTATTTTATTTGTTAAATGTTATGTTCGCAAGTATAATGTATTAAGTATCTTTTAATAGTATACATTTGATAGTGTTTTAGAGTATGCTTCTGTGTACTGCACAAACCGTCGTTATTTTTCCTAATAACTAATAATCTCCATAAAATATTAAAACGAGATTCTTGACGGAGACATTAATCATTGCTTTTATGCTCCATAAACACTTGCGAGAATTATAATCTAATTATAATTTTGCATTCGCAAATACGTAAAATGTTAATAAGCCATGTGTTGAGAATATCAAGTGGGGACACAAGACATTTACTGCTGACCGTTTCCGGTAATACGTGAGACGTCGGTTGTGTTATACTAAGGTCGTGAGCATAACTGTAAATCAAATTTACCTCCATTGACCATTTGCATGAGGACTCAATTTGCTTGAACGACTTTTTTCCATAAACTAAAGAAGGTTGAAATGGCACATTAAAATAACAAAGGGTTTGACTTTTGACAGACAAAGGTGAACGTACGATCGCGGAAGCTGTGGAGGCTGCTCGACAAGCATGATGAAAGCACGTTGCTCTATGACGTAGCGCTGCCTGCCTACGACGACTGCGACGCGTTTTAAACGTTATTATTCTTACAATTTAATACAGATTTCCGCATGACTAAGACCAAACGAGTAGGTAATACAACGCCCACTCCACCTCAACCTTTCCTTCTGTTTATCATCAAACTGTCCACAATCGTTCGGTAAATGGGTGTTTGCGGAACATATTTGCGAGTAGGTAGATATTAGAGGTCGCTACGAAGTAGCAATTATGAATTTGATCGTATCGTTTGTATAATTTTTTAATTTGTTACGTTATTGAAAAGAATCGGAAGTATAGATTCCCAATTTCCTTCTGTTTACATTCATAATTATAGGTTTTTTTTTTTGTAATATCGTACATAGCAACCGTACTTAAAATATTAATAATAAGGAAACGTATAAAACAATCGCCAGTCCCAATCGCCATGGAAAATTTTGTAACAATACTAGAGAAAAGAAAAATACATTAAAATTGTGAAAAAGCCGGGTTCGGTGAGATATTTTTAAAACTTGAGTTTTTTTCCAGAATGATGAGAAAAACACATCAATCCATACATTCCTAATGCATTAGTAATTTGTAAGGTTCAATCATACATGACATGACTGACGTGTAAAAAAAAGAGTACCGGAAGATCAAGAAGTCAAGGTTAGGCTTACTGTATATTTTGCAAAAAATCTTACTAGATCTCCGGGTCCGGGTAAAATCGGCACATACCTGGTGATCGAAAAAGATCGTGACTCAATCTTAGCGCTAATGGTGGAATGATCTTGATGTAGATGCTCAGATTTAAAAAAAAGTCATATAAAAAAAGATTCGTAGAATGCAACTCGCAAAATGTGTAATATCGATGGACAGTAATGCAAAACAGTTAAAAATAACAGCAAAGTATTAGCACAAGTTTAAAAAAAAATGTTTTGCCTTCACATCTCCCATCTCTTTTAGTCGAGTATGCTGTTTTAAATTAAATCACGATCAATTAACTGTGAAGTAAAATTAACCTCGGTTGCTAAAAGCCTCAGTTAATCTGCTGTCAAATGTCATGTAAGCTCTTGTGATTTGTTGACCAATAAGTACTGTTAATTAACATACGAAAATTAATGACGAGATAAGGTTTGAAAATCAAAATCATAGGAGGTCATAAATGGTAATATTGAGTATTAATATTGTAGGATATTTGACATATAGCTAAAGAATGTTTATAATTTTAGAATCCTGACATAACATAATATAGTACATACTTATGTAAATTAATTCCAAAGAGATATTATGTGTAATAAATAACACGATATGAAACGGTATTAGTTTCAACAAATACGGGAAGCTTATAAATCCAGCAAAGATAGACTATTTGCAAACTATATCTTACTGTGAGCTTATGAAAAATTGTATACTATGTCTTTATTTTATTTGTATTTGCAAAAGACGACATGAAAGAAATGTGGGAAGATTCTACTTTAAAAAAAAACACTATCAAAAAACAAAATTGGTTCGTTCGTTTGGGATCTACGATGCCATAGAGAATTAGAGACACAGACGCACACGTTAAACTTAGGCTGTATGGTCGTTGTTACACCCCTAGTTTTTTGTTAATAATTTTTGTTTTCATAATAATTATGGTAGATTACTTATTTTAATATCCAGATGCTCAACATATTTGAATAATATCAGTCAAATGGAGATTGATTGTTTTTTTTTATTCCCTATAAATCTTGATAAATGGTAGACTTTTATCAATTCTTTAGTTATGTTCGCCACAAATCATAATAAATGCTTGATTTTAATCGATTTCATCACAAAACAATCAGCTTGTAACAGTGTTAACGTGGCAGTGCTATTGATTTTTCAATTATAATACCACGCTCGTGTGGTATTCGGGGGATTATTTTTCCGTCCCAAATGTCGGCCAATAGAATTGCACAAACTCCAAATCGACTCATTTTCATGCAAAATCTCCAATTTTCACAATTGAATTCAACCTGTCAGTTTGACGTGTGGTTAATTTGACTGGATCATGTTTTGTTTTTTATGCATAGCAACGACCAGAGAAAATTTTTAAAAAAAATATCAGTATAATACCATGTAGGTTGTACCACGTGACGTCGAATGGTGCAATTCTATTGGTCGATATTTGGGTCGGAAAAATAATCAGGATAAAATTACAAGTAGGTATAACATTATGACGTGTGCTCAACATGTTTTATTAAACTATTCGGACCTTTGATACATTGTGCACATATTACTGAATACGTAACGATACATTCAAATTTGATTACCATAACGTTTCTCACGTACAGACGCCTGCACATCAAGCTACTACAATCTGTCAGATTTCTTTGATAGATTTTCGACTTTATTTCTAAAGTATTAGGTTCAAGGTTCATTGGGAAAAATTGACAGTTTCGGGTAGCTTGACCTGCTGGCGTCTGTACAACTTAAGAACGAAATCTGTCCGATGAGCCTTATCACATCAAGCTGAGAACTTAACAATGGTGGTTGTGTTACTATTGCTGATTTTGCACAGCAATATAAGACTTAAATCAGCAAGGGAAAGCGATAAAATCTTAATTATTTTTTCGATATCGTGAGTTTACTTTAAAACGATAACGTGTAAGCGGTTACTACTATTGCTTGTGAATGCTAAAGTAAAAACTTTGATTGATGAAATATTACGTATACTTGAACGTGCGTCAAAATGACGTTGTAGTTACGTTATATACTAACCGTAGTTTCACGTGAACAGGTACTATTTATGGTAGAATAAGCGCTGAGATATCAAGTGATACAAAACAAACTGCACGGCTACGGCGGTTTTAACGTTAATGATACTAAGAGCTATAAATTCAACAAATATTTGGGTAATATTGTAGGTAAAAATGTTATTTCTGATAAAAACTAATATACGCGTAAATCTAGATAGTGTTTGTTACTGATTTATCAAAGCAAAAATACTTGTAAATTTGTCACCTGCCTGTGTACATAATATTACGTGGGTAATGGAATTTTTCGGTGTTAAATAACCTATTATTTACGGCTTTAGAAACTGATTCGTGTAGTACCTACACACACGCACGAAGATATTACCTAGCACCTTGAGAAATAACGTTACAATATTTCGTTGGAAAACTACATAACAAGGGGAATTGAGAAAGGATTACTTAGCTGATGATATTGTCTAATGTACATAAACAAAATAGTTTCGTAGTTCCATCCGTGTCGAGTAGGTAACCATGAGAGTTGCACACTTAGTTCACAAACAAACAATCGGACTCCGAGCATTAGGTCAAGGAAATCATGTGCCCTAGCCCCACAACTATACACATTCTAATCCCGTAAAAGGAATACGAACATTAAATCACATTGCATAGATTAGCCGCAGTTCTTTAAAAACAATGACTTTTGTAAGGGTTCATGTTAAACCAAAGTTAGTAGTTATGATTGTTTCAAAACAAAACAGTTAAGTTTAGCAGACAACGATACCTGTTCTTCAGCATGTTATCTGGCACGAACACGTTCCACCAAGAGGGTCGTTTTTGCCGCACGTATATCGGAGTGTCGCTTTCTTCGTCGGTGTCGTTTCCCCCCGACTTCCTTCTTTTTTTGCGTTCTAGCTGTAGTCTTGCGGCCCACGAACGGCGTCGACCTTTATCGTTAGGGGCGAAGCCTTCCGCGCCCACTGGCACAGCCAGGGAGGCACGTCGCGGTGCTTCCGGCGGAGGGCCATCAAAGTCGGTCAATTGTCTGTATCGTTCAGCGAAAGTAGCTTCGGACGACCTGCGTCCGTTGGCGGTGGATAGAGTAGGTTCCTCTGAGACCACATCATCAGTGAAGGCGTCGTCGTCGTCAGTGTCCACGGCGGGAAATGGTTCCCCACTGTATCGCCTGGGGGTCTCGTCAGCGGACTCCTGCAGACTAGCGAGTGTGAGGCTGGGGCGGTGCGTACGCAAGCCGCGCCCAGGCCGCGTCTGCAGACGCGACAGTGCCAGCGGCACTGGCGACTCCGTCAGTGTCGGCTCAACACTCATTTTGTAAAGCACTTAGAACTCGGAAACTGGCACACTTTGGTTTTTTTTTATATTACGAAAGCCAACATGACAATCACGGCTCCTTCATTTTCGGACCCATTTTATCGAAAACTTGTAGAAACAGATCACTGTTTAATCAGTCGCTTTTTACACTCACCAACACTGTAATTTCATGAAGGAAAATTGTTTTAAAATTGATCCCAATCGACGTGACCTATGTTTAACAATCGAGTTTAGCGCATTGATGTAAAATCAAATCGCGACTGAATTATCTAAAAACGGGATGAAGCGTAAAATGTAAAGAGATGGTAAACCATTAAATAACTAGAAGTTTCTATGATCGCAGTATCAGAACATCATCAATTTCAGTAGATGTTGATTCCAAAAAAATAGAAAGGTGTTTTGAAAAAAAAAACGCGTCAATAGTGTCTTGGTAGACAGACGTTATAGGAAATCAATTGTAACCGAAATAGGCAATCCATAAAATTTAATATCGACTTTATAACACGTTGAAACCTCCGCTGTACAACGGCACTCAGAATGCAACCAATAACAAATAAATAAGTCATTGAATCAAAATAATGCTGGACAATAAGACGGATCTGTACGACTACGTGACATCACCCTTAGCATAAACAATAAATGTAACTGTACTAATCTAGTAATAAAATTTTCCTTATTTTGAAAATAATATGCCATTTATAGAAAGAGAAGCGAAAACAAGAACCTGTGGTATAAATAGGTGGCGGTTGTTTAGTAGTAAGCAACCTTAGCGACAAGTGTCGGCGCTATTCCATATAAGCAGGTGATTGCAGCTTTCGTAACAGCGCGCCGTCCGTCATCAACTCACGCGCACAGTCGCACGCCGGCTACGCGGACCGCGGGGAAAGTTGCCACCGTCTTGCATAAATCCGTATTGACTATCTCATATTATCACCATCGATTTCATTATCATTCAGAATTTGATCTTATAAGTTAATACGCATAAAATCTTGGAATGCGGCCAAAATTCAGAAACCGTTTTGGATTTTACGATTAACCAGTGCCATCGCTGTCATTACTCATAAACTTTATCCTTACTAATATTATAAAAGCGAAAGTGAGTTTGTTTGTTTGTTTGTTTGTTACCTCTTCACGCTTTAATGGCTCAACCGATTTTGATGAATTTTGGTACAGAGATAGTTGGGAACCAGGAGACGGACATAGGCTAATTTTTATTAAAAAAAAGTAGGATATGAGGGAGAACGAGGGAAGAAAAGGGAAAACTTAGCGTTGCTATTACAAATCAATCAGGCGCAAGAGCAAAAACTGCAGGTCTGCTTGGTGTGTTATACCGAATTTAACGCGAGCGAAGCCGCGGGCGAAAGCTAGTAAATTATATATTCGTAGACAGATTTGTATATCTCATTGCTGTTTTTACCTTGAATATCCAATAAATATTTATCCCAGATAGTTATGTTGATTAGCTATACCTACCGAATGCTACAATGTCCTGACATGATGAAAGAAATATAAACCGCATCATGGGACTTCCGGCATGCACTGTCAAGGTTGCATTGCAACGAACAATATTCAATCTAATCAACCATAATGTTTGAATTAGCTAACGGGAGCGTATGATATATATACGACACAGTATAGTAAGTAAACAGAGCACAGGAAATCAAATCCACCATTTCGCAACATGGTATCTGGGTCAAGTAAGTGCGTATTAATGAGACTCGGAATATTAGTCTAGGACGCGGGCAGTGTGAGTGTGTTTGATGAAGCAAAACATTTGATTTTATAAATATGGTATTGCCAATTAGTATAAATATGGCCTTAAGTGTATCAAAGTCAACCCACTAACGTCAATCAAACGGCGAAATGTTAGTTCAATGTCGACGAGGAGATTAACCTCTCGCGAGGGCTTGACATCCGACCCTTACATATCATAATTTCTAATCAAACTATTCGACCCGTACCTCTACAAAACAAGCATACTCGCTAATTACATACTTGATTGAACAAGTACAAATTGAGACATAACTGTCCATCTGAAGACAAACGGTCATCCCATAAAACACATTGCTACTTGTTGACATATACATATCATCGTTGTTTATGAAAGAGAGATAAAACGGAAAAACAAGTTATAAAACCATGTCATCTTCACTTGTCGTAATTCACCTAAAGCTTTGATGTTTGATCGTCCACACTTCCTTTGAAGTGCCGATTTCTGATGAAATTACTCAGTTATTTGTTAAGAATCCAAATCAAATTGCTGAAAATTGGCGGTAAAACTCAACTCCATTTTTAGATATTGCAAAATGTCAAAATAAGTGTCTAAACAATAACTGTAACATACATAACTATCGTTAATGCATTATTGAATATTTACCAACATTTATAAATAACCTATTTGTAATAAGCAGACGATGTGAAAGATAGTAGAAATCACATTGAATAAGAGTTCAGACATTATCATTCACAATTAAAACAATAAACACGTGACTTCACATAACAGATACTAAACATTAATAATATCTTACAGATAGGGTGGGACTAATGGAAAAGCCTTGAAAACATCACATAGTCTCACTCGCAGTGGAAAATGTCTGGCTAAATCATTACGCGGTTTATGTTAATAACGTAAAGGGTGATAAAGCACGCACAAACGCTCATAAATGTGTTGGCACCATTACTGTTCTAGCTACTTCGTAGTTATCTCACGTCGTGTTCTAGAGACCTTCTTCTGTATCAGTGTTGAGAAAATAATATTCATAACAGGTTCTAACCTTAAGACAATCAATGTAACTACCACTGCTATGGGTTTCAATATTGATGATAACAGTGTTTGGGATAAACTAAATAGGTATCGCCTTGGATATTGACAGACACTGTAGTACCAACATCGATAGTAACGAATCTTTGCAAGTATGTTCGTATTGCTTGGTAAATCATTGAACAACAAAGGAATCGATGCAGATACGATCGAACACGTTGAAGGGTCACGACTATGCGAAAGCATGCAGCATGCACGATCTCAAAGTCAAAACGGCGGGTAAACAAAGGGGTCAGCGCACGCGACGCCAGATTTTAGATTTTTATCAGACACATTCCAACTAATACAATGTACTTCAAAGAAAGCTCTCAAAGATATAATGTTAAGCTAACTTTATAAAAAAGATATTCTAAACTTGAGCATGAAAATTGTAGAATCTGGTTCATTCTTTCTAGATCAATTTTATTTTATTTAGTAGGTACGCTCGTGTAAATTTCTACAGCACGATTACCGTGACAAACAATTCGTTTAGACATGCTTACGGTTTCTTCTCAAAAATTATCATGATGTCTCTCTAAACTTAAAATAAATGTGAATTTAAGTGCCAAGACCGCAAATTCGACAGAACATTTAGGGAAATAAGACCATAGTTATTTAGTAATATCTAGCATTTTAAGTTAGATTTTCTTCTAAGTTTCGGATAGTCACATATGATTTCCTAAATTCAAAGAAAACATGTAAACGACCAAGGCACACAAGCAGTAGAAGATAAAATCTAAGTTGAGGTGGGAAAACTGAAAGTGCTAGTAAATTCTACCGAATAATATAACAAAAGAACGTTCTCTTGAAATGTATGCAGATTTATCTTTACAGAAACATGCAAGGAGAATAGATAAGTCCGTGTCATGGGTCATTAGTTTCAATGTAACAAGAGTGCATTTACGAGGGCTATAGACAACAACATGTACACAAACAATGATAATTGAAACGTAGAACGTCGCATGTATAATAAGATGGTGGCAAGAAGCAAACGCACTGAATACAGATTAATTGGTAACAATAAATAAACCTACAGACAAAGAAAATACACAGTTTATTATTAAAGACGTTGTGAATAAAGATTCCGGTTTAACACTGTCTGGTGATGTTTCGGTTTTGGCCTTTGAATAGTTCGTAGACCTCATTGTATAGTTTATGGGTATTTCAAGATCATATGAATAATCATGCTACTCAGAGGGGTATTATAAGAAGAAATATTTTTCTTAAAAAGATAAACCTAATCCGTCGCTAAAAAAATTGGCAAACTCAAAACGTTTTAGCATCAACACGGCGAAACTCGGCACTGCGGCGGCATCGATACGGCGTACGTGACGAGAAACATTCATTTACAAAATTATCGGATATTCTAGACTGATATGATTCCTAACTATTCCATGAATTATTAATGAACTAGAATAAACAAATACATTTGAGAATAAATGACGTGAGCGTTTATTTGATGGACATCAATAAAAAGCAAATGGAAACGTTCGGGACAGCCACATGTGCAACTGACAGCAGGAAACTCATATTTTCTAACACCAACGGAATGATAGAAATCAAAACCAATTACATTAAGAAGATTATAATTTTGCTATCAAAAATCGAATTAAATATACGAACACTATACCAGCAATGACTAGTCATGAACATTTTCCTGATGCTACACTAAAGCTGCGGTTAAATACATTTGGAGATAATTATTTAAAACTATAACATTGAACAACATGTCACTAATTGACGCTAATAACACGCTGTTGTTGTTTTCAGTTTAAATACAATTTTATGAGTCGTGTGTTGATATTACTAACAAGGTATTATTGAAAAGGTTCCGCGACATGAGCAGATATACTGAACGGTCGGTTTCATCAATTCAATTCAATTTTCGAATGGGAAATCATGAAATAACTTCTTCCGCTCTGGGCGGAACGGAAGGGAGTGTCAGACATTTACTGACTAAAACCCATATGATACGTGTTCCTTATTTTGCTCTTTATGTTCCCCGGCAGGCAGTGGCCCTGACACGAACGCATCGTCGACACGTCATGTTGTCACTAGACGGACAAACAGTGAGCTACCTATTGCTCACCGTCCACAGAACTGCGGCTACGGTGGCCAGAAGTCGTCTCGCGACACACGTCGCCCCGAGCGACCCCCGCGGCGGCTGGGTTGGTTTGAGGTTCTCTCCAAACGTCCAGACACCTTCTTCGCTAGTATAACTACTTCTGCAGCCTACCCTTGAAAGTCAAATTTAATACAACTGGTGTACCCAATTGATTCAGCCCACTGTACACGGAATACTAATATTTAACTACATATTTATGCAACACATTGTTTAAATCATTACTGGTATTTAATTTAATTTTTATAACAAGTATGCGGAATTCATTCTGGTAAACGAATATGTAAAGCAGAGGACAGCGTGACTCGCCAACGACGCCCTGGTTTCGTCAGCTGATCAAGCCCACCACACCCTTTAAAACAATTGCTTTTGAACACAAAAACTTGGAATGCATTGCAAATTAAAATAACAGAGATAATTCATTTCTCGTTTAGTTTAACTAAGAAGTGATTAATGTTCGTCGGTATGCTAATTCGTTTAGAAAATAATGAACTGACATCAAGATGGATTCTCTCGAGACAAACAGAAAGAAAATACAAATGATAAATTTTATAGCTGTTTTACGCTTCATGTTTCAGACAATTTTAGATAATTCATAATAGGAAAGGTATTTAAGAGTGCAAAATCTTACGATTACACGGACACACTTTTGTGAAGTGTTATCGTCTTACATTATGTACTTGAGCACGAACTCTTAGTGAGGCTTATTATATATTATATAAGATGAATTTCTGCCTTGGATTCTGATCCTCTACTACATTAGGTTTATCGATTTTCTGTTCAATACATCAAGCTTCGGGTAACCGCTTAAGGTGATTTAAAAATTTATTCGTCTTTCATGGCGGTCGCGTTTGCATCCGTAGTGACCCAATTCTGAATTAAGAATGGAATATTACGAATAATCGTACCGGAATCCGTACCAATGACACGTGAATGAAATATATTTTCAGTCAATGGAGTGGCTAAAATAATTGGGGAAAAGTTGACATAGCCTACATTTTTTGTATTCGTTACAGACTTAGAGAAAAATTGACAAGATGTGATTTCCAATCACAGTGAAACAAACAGAACACCTATTTGTGCAGCACAAGTGTTAGGTACTTGATCAATAAATAAGTGCCCTCAATAGCATATCATACCGATCTCTAGAAACACACAAGTTTGCTTAATTAGATACTTAAAGAAATAATGTGGATTACTTCCTCAAATCACACTAAACTTGGTGTTAAAATAACTAAACATGTTTTGGAAGTTAAGGAAAACGAGACTTGAATGTGACCATTAGGAGACCACATTCTTAAACTTGATACTATGCTTAGAAAAAAGATGCTACGTGTGCGAAATAACAACATAGACTAAACTGTGAGGAATTTATCTAGCGTACCATTGGCACCTGCAAGTTGCAAGCAAGATTGGTGCTGCGCATAACACAATACTCAAGTTACTTCTATTGCTGAGAAAAATGTAGGTCGTGTCCGATTTCAATGCGCAGCGGGACTTGCACAACTTAGTTCCAACTGCCAATGGCAAATCAACAACATACTTTCGATATTTCTAGTGTTTAGTATATTTCACGCTTCGCCGATTTGTTGTACATCGGCGTCTCGGTGATTAGATAAAACACCGAATCCTGACTTCGATTGAATCACTGCACGAGTTATTGGCTTTAAATTGATATCCGATTTCATGGTCAAGATATGAATTAATTTAAATCTCACTAACATCCGGATTATGGGCATATAATATGGCAACTGATAATCATTATGCACGGAAGTTAAAACCTAAGCTAAAAATAAGTTTGTTACGGTCATTTCTTGTTTTTAGACAATTTTATTTTTGGCAGATGCATTAATAGAATTGAAATTGTTATATTGTGACCGGCTATTTTAAGTCCATAAAAAGGCGTTTTAAAGGAGATCTACTGCACAGTGGGTATAATAAGCATGTGTTACCGCAGAGGTATGAATTGACCATGGTCATACAAATTAAGGTTATTTTTACCTTCTAAAACATGAATTAATATGCAGAAACATAGATTTATATTTAGTATCTTTTGTAATTCTCTCAAGTTTGAAAATCGATAGTAAGAACTGAACAACAACAATAAGAATAACAAAAGTCAAAAAGTATATTAATTTACGTTACTAAGAATTTATTCATGGGTCAATATCTGTTATGAAAGAACAAAACTTAATGAAAAGGTGCGTAATGTGGGAAAGGCGCAAGGGGTCATGGACGTACACTCGGTTCTCGTTTTCACTAGCAGTGGTGTGCAACTTGGAGGCAGCACAGCACCGTCTAACAGAGCCAGCCTACCGACAACTGCTAACTTCTGGCCGCTTGTTGTTTCCCCACAACATCGCCGTCCAAGACACTCGCTCAAGTTTCCACAAGTACAAGCCACAAACTTCTACAACTATCTACGACTCTACGTACTACGAGATGTCTACGAGTATTTCTCGTAGTATTTACGTTTTCGTAAACTTCTCATCAATTATTTATCTTTGCTGTTAACGTTCGTTGCTCTCTTCAAGTGCTTACTTAAGAAAGTTTAGACGGTAATTCGAAAATACTTTTGCAAAACCAAGGTATCAATTTGAAAAGAGATGTGAAAATATTTTTTTTATTTAGTTCTGGGCCTAAGTTACTCAAAATGTATGTAAACAAGAGTAAGAAATAGATTTTGCGAAGGGTAAATAAGAGTAAATTTTTAAAGTGTAACACGAACATGGGATCAATTTAAAACTTGAATATCACAAATCACGGTAGTTTTACGGGTTTCGGAGAAGCACCGACCTCCTTTCCCCGTTGCACTGGCGCAACGAACAAACAGAATAACTAGACGAAGATGTCGGCGTACGAAATCGTAGCGGAACCTGCGCTCGCGACTTTCACTACCGTACGTATACGCGTGCTCGTGCGCAGCGTGCGAATCGCGCGCCGCTGTGAATGCTACTGATGACAAACGCCGGCCGCCGCAAGCGCCGATGGTGGGGCAGCTGGATGGCTATAGTCAACATCTGATAATAAACACTGAAACCTACCCCTTGCTACTGACAGCGTTATCTGTTTTCAAAGCCTAGATTCGTTTCGCGTTTCATCTGCGCCAATTTTTTTATCGTTAGTGTCACTCGTGTCCTACATTTTGACTCATCAGTGAGAAAAAGTGTCGCAAGTAAACATACGAATGTGTAAATATTTTTTTGGAGCCACGTTTTTATGAAACGTCTAAACATAGTAATTACTTTGTTCATAGTAAACTTAAGACACGTCTCTTAGTTAAAACCGGATAGGAATTAGATGTATCTTAAATTATATCACGTTAAACAGTAATGGCATAGGGTTTGATGAATATGACAACCCACACAAGTGAATTGCGGTTATTGTATTCAAATTACATCTGCTCCTATTTCTGTAGATTGCTCGAGTGGGCCGGTGGGCCACGTGGGGTGCCCTACCTTTGCATTATTAAATAATGGCGCAAATCGATCTGTTCGACGGCCGACATGTTGCACTGCAATCATACAGAAGGAGGTATTGATTTTCTTTCTAAATTATAAATGTGCTAGTTACTGGGTCAGTCACTAGTACGATAAAAACTGATTTTGAACGAAAACGTTTTTCGTTATTCTACCTTTTTTAACACGAACCTAGTTCGTTTTCTTCTGCCAAGTGATGCATAACTAATCAAGTGAAATATATGCTCACAATAATGAAGCTTTAGAAAAACTGCAGACAAGTAACTATTGTAATTTATCATGAATGTATTTTCCTCCTCAAGTTTTCTCATTTTAATCAGTATTATTCGTTACTGATTCTGTGTGATAAATAGAATGAAAATATAGTACAAAAACACTAAAGTAGATATAACAGATAAAGGAAATGCGGCCATATATGATTAAGTAGCTACGTTTTAGGCATCTATGAAACATTGTCGTGCACCCTAGGGTAATACGGTCATCACCACTACGTTGCGATTAGCTCTCAGTCTAACCGGATGCAGCTATTCCAGTATTTTACATGAAGGGTCCTATCAGACCTGTACAACCCAGTAGTACTGAGGTCGATCGCATTTAATATATTCAAGATCTTATCAGGATGACATCTCTGTCTAAAGTATTATTAATGCGCATTTAGATGACATGTAGGATTTTTTTCAATGCCTGATAACTTGCGAGGTCATTTATAGTTACAAAACGTTTTGAAATGATGTGCAATTTGTATTGATATTATCGTGTGAATCAGTTACGTGTTTCATGTTTCTGTATGTTAAGACATTGCTCTCTTGGTGCGAAATATTCCTAAAATAATTTAAACCCGTTTTAATTATTCCCGAATTTTCGACATAGTAGGATTACTATGGCATAAATTTTGGAATACTTGGTTTTAAAAACAATAAAAAATAGTTTGGGGACAGTAGGTGTTGCTTTAATCAGCAATTTTCATTCATATTGTATGGCCTTATTTAATTAATATCGCTCATAAATTAATCATTCAGTGTGGTTAATCTGATCTGAATAATTTTTGCATATGACACGGCACGTATAAAGGATTCCATGTTAATTTCCATTGCGTGTTTACTGCTAAATACAGGATAAACATGAACGAAAAATACTGTAAAGCGCAATGGATATAAAAACTCGAACTTCGCGCATCATAATTTTAAGTAGACCCTGGTTAAACTGGCATATTGCGCAATCCTTGCCCTTTCATCTGACTTTGACATATTACAGTGATGCAAGAGCCTTCCACATGTTTCTTGTATGGTCCAGCTGCAACGTAAATTACAATAGTTGACGTTAATTTTGTAATTTCTAAATAACGTGACATGATACGCGTAGTCCGCGGAAACTAGCATATATAAAGCGTAGGCACAATGTGGTTCTTCGCTGAACAAAAGCATTACGTAAATAAAGGCCACAAAGACTAATTTGCCTAATCGAGACTAGTGCTACGTCACGGATGAATAACGGTGTATTTCTGGTCTGCGGTGCCTCCAATTGAAAGTGTTCGCAACGGTACTTCCGAGTGTAACAAAACTTTGAACTAATGGGGCCGTCACGGACCATAGAACCTTAATATTGGTAACGTTCATTTATTCTATAGATGAGATGATAGCACCAATAAATAACCTACCATCTCATGAAAAAACACATTAAATGATTCCTTTTAATTTTCAATTAATTGCCTAAGGCTGTGACGACTATCTACAAAAGTACCGCAAATCAACCATGACGCAATAATTACGGTACCTCCTCGGTGCATCATGCATAGAACTCTTATAACCCAATTGCTGTCTACCTATTGATGACAAAGATAAATACCCGCACCAACCCACATTAGTATTGATCAGCAGCGAAACAAGGAAACAAAGTGAAATGAAATAGACAAATCATAGTCCATCTATATTCATTACTGGACATTATTATGATATACAAAAGCATAAGGCAAGTCATGTTTCAGAGAAACTTAGTGACTACGTCGCCGTGGCAAACGTGTGCTCAGTCAGGTCAAAAGCTGTACAATCATGAACCTTTCAAATAACATATAACGGAACAAAATTTTAGGATGTTTAATAGAAGTGAGGACGTTTGAGTATGAACGTGGATGGCTATAAGCTTAGACGAACGCCCAAAGAAACTATGGATGCATTGTGTGAAGGATGATATGGCTAGATAGAAGCTGACTGATGAGATAACGAGTAATAGAGAAAAATGGAAGAAGAATACATACTACGCCGACCACAAATAAATTGGGATAAGAGCGGGAGAATGATGATCAAAGAGAAGATGCAGCCAAGGGGGAAGCAAATTTAACGCTATATTTTCTGATTATGCGCAATATAAACATACAGTCAGAAAATAAACATGATCAATATGCATAATGGTGTTCAAACTGTAAGATTAAACATGTTTAGCAGGAAACAGTATTTTTATGAGCAGTTTCTAAGTGCATTAAAGTACATAATTAGAAAACGCACTATTAACGTAATACTGCGATCTACGTTGATAAACATCATTAAATTGTGTGCATATATTGTAAAGACACAGTGCTAACCACAAAACAGAAAAAATACAGTATTTTTTCTTTTCTGTGGTAACCTTCCACTTAGTACGGCTTCTAAAAGGGCTTCTGGTCTTGATTCAAAGATAAATCTATTTCACACGCGGTGTAATGTTTCATTGCATTATCGCGTTTTCGCGTGACGCCATTATCAGAAACAGGAAATTTTATATGGAAAATAGAATTGGTGATTCATTTCTATTTTCACTGCAAGGAAATATGCTTCAATGTTTTGAAGTGACTCTTGCCTTTACATCTTCTACATCTCTATCAACGAGTGAGTTTATGTACGTGTAGTCACGAGCATTTATGTGTGTACAAGTATATTATTAGAATACAAAAGCAATTTCTCCTGATATAACAGAACGCTGCTTAAATTCGAAAGGGCTACTAACGAAAACATAATTTTGTACAGCCTATCAGTATTAGTTAACCAAACAAAGTGCGTAAATGCAAAAATGGCAGCAATCTGATTGGACCATTTATAATGCGAGAATACGGGTGTTTTTGCATATCAAAATATAAACAGAATTCATACAATTTTTGCAATGACAATAATATTTGATTTGTGGCTATTTTGAATTTAAGCATCGAGATATACTTTGAAATGAGACCTTTTTCTTAACAGAATGGCTTCCAAAATACTCTGTTAGTAAAAACGTAAAGAAAAGCGTTAGTCAATACAGAAGGAGAAAATCACTTTAAATAGTTGCATCGTGTTTACATATTATTGCCAGTGACTGTACCTCTATCAACTAGCTCTAGCTTCAGTTTTCTAGTGTCCTAAAATAACGAACATAATTTATTTACCCTACTAACAACATCTAACTATATAAATTCGTGTTGAGATGAAATTTTAAGTTCACTAATTGCGAGGCGCAATCCGTCGCCGGTACTCATCAAAACTTGCGATGTTTTGGCTAAGCCCCAAAAAGTTCAATCATCGACCGTTGCTTTTATTATGACATAATAGTAGGTACAGGTACGTTATGTAGTGTAAGAACAAGTGATAATGATAATAGTTAATTGGTAATTTGTGTTAACTGTGGTTAACACTGATTTCCAGATAGGTTTGACACTCGAATAACTTAATCTTCTAAATTAAAGGTAAAGGAGGCCTTTGTTTTGCAATAAACACAATATTATTCTAGACGCAAGTATTAAATACTGGATTAAATTGTAATTTACCAACACTCGAAGTTCAAAGAGGAACTTTAGGAACTATATCAGTATTAGATCATTTGAAGTTATCAGTATTTGGAGAACATTATGTAACATGTTTATTTAGGTTTAGTCTGGAAGAATACTTGTGACGATACTCCCGGTAGTCACATTATTATTTTTAAGAACCATATCCTAATAGAACAATTATGCAGTCCTCCTCAAAGCTTATTTGTATCGCAAGTATCTGCATAGGATTTGAGTTACCGTCTCTTAGCGGTCTCGTAACCATATCATTGAAACTACATAAGTATGTCAAGAACGCGTTGTAGCCCCCTATTATAGGTGTTTTTTTTACATTTAGGTGGTCTCCTATAAAATTCACGTAGAGGTCTTGTAGGCCAATCGTAGACCTTTCGTAGCGTCTCGTAGGCCCATCGTAGACGTTTCGTAGGCATCTTGCAGAGGCCAGTTAGGCCTAAGAGAGGCCTGTCGTTGACATAATTGAACTAGCCGTTCTGTAAAGGTCTCGTAGACCCAATGTACTTGTTTAGCAGAAGTCTCAATGCCATCTCATAGTGGTGTCGTAGCCCCATCGTAAGCATAATGTTTAAGAGCTTGTAGCTGTCTGAACAAACTTTTGGGACCTCACTTCAACGTTTCATGAGTTTCTTGTAGCTAGCTCGAAAGCAAACTTTGAGAGTTCTTTCTTCCAGCAGTCGCGAATTGTCTCCTTTGACATGTAAAAGTGACTCTTTTTTCCTATTTAGAACGTTGATAAAACATGACGAAGCCGCGTTCTGAGTATAGTCACGGAATTAGAGTGGCGTGTGTGCAAGACCAACAGCCAGTACGAAGTCGCCCTTACGTACTTTCTACATGTTTTCCTTATTGTGCTACTGCGCATTATATCTAGATAATGCGACGTGTTGACATTGTTAATCATTCATATCACTGCTCTCAACACATACACGTTGCAAAGGGTGCGTAAATAAGCGAACGCAATTGTTACTGATCAGGAAGAACGACTGAGATGTTTATTAAACAGACTCCAACTGCGAGTCATCTGTGCGACTGCAACACATTTGTTTACTTTCGCCTACTGTAAACCAACCTTAAACAACGACTCAAGAGTTACTGCTGTCGCGACTCTCTTAACTGACGACTCAAATACATGTACACGAAGGTACACAATCACTTCTTGCTAAAATTCAGGTAGAAAAATTCTTATACGAGAAAATATTGGGATAAAATATAGGAAAAAAATAGAAACCTCCACGGCACATACATTGTATATAAATCTAATATCGATGAAAATTCACTCACATTGAGAGATTTATGAGCGTCTTCTGAATTTTATGTTTTATTCAGTCGTCTTCGTGAATAATATTTGTCGCTTACCTATTTGCTCGACAAGCTCTAGATGATGATATGAATATTCATGACAATGTGGCAGTAAAGCAAACGTACGCTATGCTAGAGGAGCGACGCAGCCATGCTGGTGACGGTTGGGGCGTCGATGGCGGCGACAGAGAAACATAGCTGAAATATGAACAAACTTGGATTTCATTGCGATCCGAAGAAAACAAGAAGGCCACTCGCTCGCTCCCGAATGAACTGAGATTGATGACATGAAATGTATTTGAATACCACGAAGTGAACGCAAAACATATACAAAGAAGAGAAGAGATATCTCGGTTGATGGAAAACTGGCTTGTCAACACGTCCACATGACATGTGAGCGATGAGCTCGGCAAGAGTTCGTTGAGTTTGATAAGGATTCCGGTCAGAGGCCCCACGAAGGGCTCCGCTGGTTTACCTCACACAATGAACGCCGACAAAAATAAAAATAATTATACGCGAACAAAACTGTAAATTAGCATATAACTTCAGCTGTGTAACAATAAAAAAATATGATAATCATATTTTCTTAAAGATCTTCATGACTAAAATAAAGATGCGGTACCCAGCAGCCGAACAATAGCAGCGCGGCGCGGTATGTACAAACATTTAACTTTATCTTGACAGGTTTACTTACTTCAATGTGATAAATAAGTTTCTCAGAAGCATACACTAGTCTATTATCAAAATTAAACTGATATAATGTTAATTATAATTATCTGATGATCGGAGGAAGGTCACACGTTATTATTGACAATGAATGCATTTGAGAGTCAGGTTGGGGATGCCAGCGAGTGGTTTCTCATAAATGATATTGCGATCGAGTACTCACTCGATCTCGGCACTCCACAGTTCATCCTCGTCGTCTTCGTTATTTTGCATTTTATTTACTAACAAAGTATTTTATATGCTTCTATCTTCGCGCCTGGAATATACGATACACCTGAAAATAGGTATGGCGATACTATCTTATTTATTAAAATTGGCAATTGGCCAGTCATACTTATAAAACTGTTTTAGCTAACAGTACTACTCTGCAGTATCCTAATATGGGCGTAGTCCCATATTTTTTAAAACGTAAATCATGGCTTTAAGGCCTGCTTGAACATCACTGGTACCGTGAACCTTACATCTGTATTAAGTTGCATTACAGATAACCTACGCTCATATAAATTAACTAAGTAAAAGCGATTCAAAGTAATCTCCTTTAACGTTACAACTGTCCAGTTTCAGCTCAGGATTCATATTGTCGTCAATTAATATTCATTCGGGCTTGAACAAGCGCTCATACTATATAATATAAATATCCACGTCTGCCAAAAGAATGACTCCTGCGACTGACTGAACATAATGCATAGTTAATTTTCCATCCAAAATTGGTGTTCTTGAAAGATATAAGTATTATAGCGCATCTTTAACAATGGGACATTTAATTAGCTCAATAACTCATGTTTTCAATGGCCGTGACGTAAAAATGTTCATCCAGCGCGAACAGTGGACAGCGCAATTTGTTTTAAATCTTTTGTGACTTTACACGAATAAATCAGAATTGAATTCTCATTAAACGTGAACGTGACATATTATAGCTTGACAATGGGAACTCGTTAACATTGATATATTTAATAGGTACCTAATGTTATCAGATAAAACTCCGGAATATAATACAATCTTAGATATTTTCATCGTTACCTGTATCAATAAATTAAAATACAATACGTGAACATCGTGTTAGGAAAAGAGTCGTACATACCTGCTTGTTTTAAAGAAACCAAAAAGACTCATTTAGAACGGTTGAACTCCTCAATTTTAACTAACACACACCACAATTTGGGCCACTCAAACAGTGGAATTCACCACAAAACTCGAAACTTAAACAACAGTGTATCAGCGAAGCATTGCAATCAACTGCCGCAGTAATATCGAAGGAACCAACACTTATCTTGGAAATATTACCTATCCGAAATTAGTAATGATAACAAAAGTTGATTAATTGTACCGATATTTGTATGTTCGTTAAGTATCAATATCATATCCTGAAATTTCTACGACTGACACACTGGTAATGGCAAATAGAATTTCATAATTTGTCTTGCTTATCATTATCTTTCTTTTTCAGCCTTTCTCGACGTTTGTGGTATAAGCCTCCTTGAACTTTCTCTATTCCCCTCTGAGTTGCATCATTATTAATTACACTGAAATCCAAGGTAGACGAAATATATTTTACATAGAACTAAGACTATCGTCTTTAAAGCGCTGTAAAAAAATAATCAAGCTAAGTGGAAAATGCTGAAAATTTTCGCATATTTGAACCGGATATCCTCCATACAAAGTACAAGGTAAAACGGGATGTTCTCGAGCCGCGGCTAACAATGTGATGCATTACTGTCGGATGCAGCTCTGTGCAGCATCATACATCGTCAAGTGTCCAGCTGGCGCCGCCGCCAATCATTCAATTACATGCAGAGCATAAACGATTCAATTGCGGAATTCGCTTCAACAATGTTAAAACTGTACTAATAAACGCCCGTGCGTTTTGAGCGATCATTTGAGCGGTTACGTCACTTCATTAAGTGCATCCGTTAAGGTGCGTAGAGGCTAATTCGGTCAATGAAGTCAAATTATTTAGCCAAAGCCAGCATACAGATCCCGGCAAAAATGAAACTGTAAAAGCTAGCTGGAAAACAAACTTCGAAAACAGGAAACAGTTTCCATCAATTGACTCAAGACAAATGGCAAGACATTAGTTCCACTCTTTGTTAACTTCTTAGAGCCGTGTTCTAGAATTTTCAGCGATGCTCGAGTATGAATCTCGATTTAAAGCAGACAGATTTCATCCTAATCTATACTCGAATCTAGATTTAAATCGAAATTTGTTCTTGAGCACCGTTTTAGAACACTGGCAATGGACATTAAAATCCAATAAAACGTTTTTGCGCGCATTAGGCGTCACATAAACACTATTAAATAGTATTGTACTAATACTTTTGTTTTAGAACAGTATTCGCAAACGTAACAAATAATTACTTCTTTAGAAATACCTGAAAGTTATTTTTAATTGTGAAATGTTACCAGTAATTTGCTTCTCGTAAATATTTGTATAATAGTCACAAAAGCGACAGATGACAGTACAAAATCTAGGAAGACAGTTGTTAACAAAACAAACTGATCTCTTCCTTTTCACTTGAAATAGCCAAACAGAAACTTGATGAAGCGGCAAACAAAAAGCGGGGGCTCGACTATTATCTAACTATACGACAACCTGTCTGTTATCTGTGTCTCTGAACTGCGCAGTTCCACAAATTATCAATAAACAATTCAATTATATCACCAAAAACACTAAAACGAGAAAAGAGGAAAAACAAACTGGGAAATTCTTCGTTTCGGTTGAGTTTTAAATCGAAACCAATCGTTGTGTAAATTCTTATCACTTTTCCGAGAACATTTACACATCTCAAGAGAGTGACACTTGACGAAATGAGTGTCGGATTAGATGTAATGATAAATACTATCAGTCTAAGCTTCTATAGTAGTGGATATCAATATAGTTGACGCAAAGACACCAATAATGTGATAAGTATCGGACACCAAACTCCAATATCAACTCATGTGGTTCATTAACCAGTAGCATGTACCGACCTTATTGACTAACATTGAAAACACCCTGATAATAAGAGTAATAAATAAAGTCTCAAAAATGTGGCGACGAATGTGTTACGTCAAATGTTACTATTCAGGCTGAAAGCTGCCAGATACGCCAGCTGCGAGAACAAGGAGTACTTAATCAACATGATGAGACAATAGTTGCTATCCTATAAACCCACATTGAGATGCTAATAAGAAAAGGGAAAACAGAAACTTTTGTAGCCCGCAAACGTTGGGCTGTGAAATTGATTTGTACGCGGTAATACGACGACAAAGCGATGCGTTGTGTGAGTCGCGGGCGACGCGTGACAACATGGTTACACGTACAATGTCACATGGCCTCGTGCACCCATCGCCGTCACGATAGCAGCCTGCAAAACACTATAGTACTGCCAGTCCAACTGTCCACACATACAATACTCCAATGAAACCAAGTACATTGACTACAATGACAATACAACTCATATTAATACCCGTTTCAATCATTGAAGAACGAAGAAAACGGAACCCGGTGAGTAACCTTCGCATAACTGAAAAACAATAATTGTTGTCAAAAATCTGAAGAGTAAATGCAAATGGCTGCGAGGTTTCAGTCAGAAAGCTCTTTGAAAGTAAATAATTTAATAAAGAGGAAAAAGAGGCCAAACAATAATAAAACACATTTACATTTATTTATTCTTTCTTTGTGTGGAACAAAGAAAGCATAAAGAGATTACTGGAGGAGCAACTGTATGAGCTAGCTTTCTCAAATATGCATGCGCTCATATTCTCACGTTACGTAATATCAGTAACCTTTGTAAAAGACATTTCAGACTAACTGCAAATCTCATCGAGTAATTTGCGGTATTTGTATCGCATTAAAGGTTGCTAAAACCCAAGAAACAGGATTAGGAATATCAAGGATCCGAACCGAAATCAATACTGTTGTGCAATCAAAAACTCAAGACACAAGTGGAAGGGCCTATCGCAACTGTAAGTAACAAGACCCAGACATCGTATACCAAGAGGCTATAGCCAACCGCAAACATGCTCCGCCGGCGGTTTAGAATAGATAGCACAAAAGGAAACAATGACGGGGTGATCCGGCCTGCGCCCCCGGGCCTCCCTCACCCACACCGCGATGGTGTTGTCGCCTAAACGTTTTATATCGGCCAAGGACGGCCTGCCACATGCACAGCGGAACTGAGCACTGCAACGATTCCACCAGCACACCAAATATGCGCGACTGACGGGAATGAATTAGCTCGCCGAAACTGGGTCGCCCGAAGCCTGCCCAGTTTGGCCACTCAGATTGTGATTCACGATTAAATAATTTTGTTAGTAGACTGTGCTATTGTTCCAATGTTTTACAATCATATAGTGCGGGCTACTCGGCTTGACTAATTGTATTTTTCTTTCAGCCTTTCTTTTTAGCAGTCTGTAAATGATTATTTCTTTTAAGTTTAGAAGATGATGCTGATATTTATGATGAAAACTAAGATAATTGTTTTTAAAAATAGCGTAAGTGAGATAGGCTGGCTTGATCAAATAATTGATTACATTAGCATGTTTTCTGACTGATATCTTCACTTACGTAGCAAATTACGTCAAACGAGGAAAGCAAAAAGTGTACCAAGTCATATGATATGATATTAAAGTGCACTTAGGAGATAGGGTTCGAGACATTGACGACACGGTGTAATTTCACAGTTTACAGCGCGGCGTGGCATAAGCTTTTTAATTAAATGACGTTATAAAGGGGCGCGGTAAACAGGCGAGATTTAGTTAGGAAGGCCAGCGCTACCGTTTGAGGCTGCTCGAGTGGAGATAAGGAGCCAGTAGGTGGAGGTAATGTACACACCCGAGATACTGAATGTTGCACAAGGCAAATATTTGCTTCCCGACCGACGGCTGCCGCTCAACGGACTGACGTGTTATTAATTAAAGAAATAATAAGGCTTACTGACACCACGCTCTACCAAAGAAAGAAATATTCTTCCCGAAACCTAAATGATCTCAACGAGAATAACGGCAGCTTTACTCAATAATACAGTTCCATCACTAGACTCATAAATATCAATCTAATATTATCACAACTTATTAGGCGTAACATGAGATTATCGACGAAGTATAACAACAACCGGCTGAAAATATTACCGTGTTTACCATTGCTATAATATGATTAATTAACAAGACGGCCATGTATCACATTTCTTTATCGTAGTTAGATATTAATTAGGTAAATAAAAGGCGAGAGAAAAGCGCCGGCTCCGCGACCTTTTGATAAATATGCCGAGTGGAATAATTCCACGAGGGAAATAGGAAAAGTAACGTTAACGTAAGGCAAGTAGCGGCTAATCCGTGATGCATTCGCACAAATTGCGCGTCCCAGCTGGGAACAAATTAGATTCCTCGTGACGAGCCGCCAGAGCCTCTAGTGTGGAGCGAGCGCGGCGGCGGACCACTCTAGTCTACGTCTAGCAAATTGAATACCATGTACCCACGAATACCACTCTTTTTTTGTTTTAATCGCCCGTTACCGTTCGATAGTGTTACAACAAAAACTTGATCAATTCTACGGAAATTCCCCTCAATCAAGTTCACCATAATAATCTAACAATACTGCACCTAAATACAGTCGAACCGCAAACATGATCACATCCCAAATCTCCCTGTGTTACATACACATTGGCTTTGGAACACCGAAGGCTCCAATCCGTATAATTTTTCGTCCACTGAAAAAGGCATTTTTTTGGGTACTGTCTTAAACCACATCTATTCATCATATATTAAACGTCGTATCGTTTTTCATCATTTTCCTGTCCTTATCCCGATTTATATTTTTTTCTTCGATATAATATCCCTATCTGTCGTGGTATGTGTATCGATGTTCACTTCCTTCCTAGCCGTATCAGTCTTTGCTCAATAAATCCATCTTTGCCTTTCCATTCTAAGCACACTTACTTACAACTAATATGCGTATTCCATCTCATATTAACTCAAAAAAGGCCGGGTTCACCCTTGCCTATAGCGTTCAGATCTAAAGTTTGAAAGTGATGTCGTGGGCCCACGACAGTGAGAGTGCTCAAGTCACACTTTGTTTTAGTTTTCCTGTTTCGCTCCGTCCGATAAAAACACATGTCTTCCGGTTGCAACTTCCATTGTTCGCTGAGACAAAACCCCAATAGTTTTCTTCGATACAACTATTATTCTATGTAATAATATGTTTTAGTGTTTAATATGGGATGGCTAAAGAATAGTAAGTAACTGATAGTTCATGTACTCGGGCGACCTCGATGAAGCTGCGACCAATGTCCACGTCCTGTCATGACTTTGCAGTAATTATAATTTGCCCTCGTATGTATCACAATAATTTAATATATTTGTAGTTTTTAAGTACATACATGAACAGGTCATTTTAGTTATCGTATTCTGGAGATTCGCATAGTCTTCTTCGTGTATCACCTGCTAAGCCTTCTCCCTACTATGTTGGTGTCGGCCTCCAGTCTAAGGGCGCTTTCAAATTAGACGGTTGATGTCGGACTGCTGCAGTCCGGTTATCGTTCTGCGTTCGGGCGATTTTGGTTTTTCATACAAAAAGACTCGATGCAAGATCGTGCGGGAGCAGTACGACGCACGTCCGTTGGCAGGACGGCAACAATGCATATATACCTACGTGCCTCAGTCGTTATTCGCTAGTGCGGCGAACGCATCGTGTACCTTCGTAACATGGACGTTTTTATGCATACCTACCTAGTTATGGACGAAAATTCGATCGGACTGCAGCCGCATGCCTCTTCAAATAAGACGATTCACGTCGTACTGCAGCCGTCCGGCAGCAGTACTGCTCATGGTCGTGACAACCGTCCGGCGGCAGTACGACATCAACCGTCTAATTTGAAAGCGCCCTAACCGGATGCAGCCGAATACCAATATTTTACATGGAGCGACTGCCTATCTGACCTCCACAACCCAGTTAGTACTGCGTATTACGATTCCGCTTGGTAACACTGGTTGTATGTTTAAAACAAATGGTTGAGATGCATTAGTCACATGGGAAGTATGCATTGTGCTGCTGAAAGTGGATTTACTATAGGTAACCAGTAAAAGGTTTGTTTTTATTGTTAACGTTTAACTAATAGTGTTCTACAGCACTTTTATCCCAAGTTCAAATTCATTTATTTCAGCTCAAAAGTACGCTTGTATCTACATGTTTACCTAGCCGGTTTCACAACTACTCTTTGGGTATTTTACATCAATTCAACACACGGATATTGAGTCTTCTATTATTGGTACTTAACATGCCAATCTAGTCTATAATAATGACTGATAAGTGTCCGTGCACGCCTGCTACAAATCGATGAAAATTTATCGCACTACTGAATCTCACGTCATACCAGATCGTGGCTTCATGACAAATGTATAAAGCATATAAACTAACAAATGGCAACGTTGAGAAAATGTAAAGGAAACGAACACTGTGTCTATTTAAACGTGGTTCTCCATAGAGCTACCTGATAGATATCCTTTCAGGAAATTGAAAACTCACAGCGAGACAGTGCGGTGGCGCATTTGTCATTAAACGACCTATCAAGATGTAATTTCATAGATAAGGTAGAGACTTTGTGGCCGCATCTGTATCAATTTTGTGTAATTTAAGGTCTGAAACGACACCCATCACCATAAATTACAGTGATACAATCTAAAAGGCAATTCTACATTTTTAAAAGGTTTACGTTTGACATTGACCTTTAATGCCTAATTTTCTTATCTTTGCCACTTGACGACTGCTTTGCCTACAATCACTAGGAGTTCATAAATCTACCACTGCGATAAAACCTACTATTAGGTATGTTTAAAATAACGAACTTTACAAAATGAATAGTATGAGAAGTTACGAATAGTCAAAGTCCCATGAAATTATCTTCAGTTTATGAGATCAAGCGTTTTCGTACGCACGCATACAATTACGGCCTGTTCAAAGCTTACACCATTATGTCACGTACGTATTTCAGTGAAATCCAATCACATGATTATAATAAAGCTAGTTACATCGCATAAGTAGCGTGCTCGCAAGTTTCAGCCTGGCAGGCTACCAGTAGCTGGCACCATCAAAATATTGACTTACCAGCAAGTTAATAACTTACATCCGGTCCCTTCGCAAGTGCTGAACTTGCCAGAAAGCTACTTAAACAGCCGAATCTTTAAATATCATAAATACTGTGGTATTACTCAAAAATAATAAAAGCTTGCAATATTTTTAAATAGGCAAAAATTAAATTACGAATTCAGTAAAAAAAAAAACAGCTGGCTGAAGATACGTAGACCTGAAATTTTTTGTAAGGAAGATAAAAAGCACTCACTGCCAGTGGAAAGGTCCTGTAATGCCTTCTCTAAGTCGGTCCTTTAAGGAGCGTTGCCTCGCTGGCCCGGGCCCGGGGGGCAGCACGCCCGCGCCAGCCGGGACCGGCACCGGCGGCGGTGGCGCGCGCGCCGGCGACGACATCACTACGGAACGCGGCGCACGCGCACTAATACCGCGCCGACAACATCACACCACTGCACTACTAACGCGAGCTGCAACAAAGCAAAAACAACCAAAGCCACATAAATAAAGCAAAGCGATACCATGAACGCAAAATATAATTTGCAAAATTAAATATTCACGTAAATAAAATTGTAGTACATCGCGCATAGGAACAAAATAAGGGAAGATAGTGCTTACTGTGCTTAGCGTTTCAAGAAAAAACCTCGTTTTTAAGAAAGTGGCACATAGGCACATTTTGTTTTCTTTCACATCCTATAAAGGGTTACGTATTTGTTACCATTAAAATGTTTTATTTTTTATTATTATTATATTTTGATCATATTAGAAACTATTATACACATTTATATGTAAATGTAATTTGGACGATTGAAACTAAAAGCTACATGCTTTTAGTTTTTGAAACTAAAAGCTACATGCTTTTAGTTTCAATCGTCCAAATTACATTTAACGAGGTAATAGAAAGAGCTTAATAGAATGCTAAAATAAAAGCGAGTACAATTTTTTCAGCGCCTATAAATTTTACAAAAGCAACGCATAGATGGGAGTTTGCAATAATATTATAATCAGGCGTCCATATAACGATCCGCTCAAAGCAAACGCAAACATATCGTGTTGTGTTCATATCAGTTGTTGTTACTATTGTATTCTACAGTAGCTTTATATTTGTTTCATATAAAACCAAAGAGACGTGTATATACGTAGCAACGCCCTTGGCACAGTACTTACATTGTAAGTGCTGTGTACCTAGTCACTATAATAAATAATACCTTCTGTCTCGGGCAGACTTAAGTAATAAGATTACCTATATCTGAATTCCTCTTGAGGAATTGACTCAGAAAATAGAAACAGCTACAGATACATAGTTTATATAAACTTCGTAGTTATTTTATATTCTTAAGTTGGATGATATGCATGAAATGAGTAACGTCTAGGTCTCGTGACACAACCACTCGTGGCATCGAGCATACCATACCGCATGCGCCTAACACAACGACAGACGACTGCTTAGCCGATCTTTCTCACTCCAAAAGCCGGTTGTAGTCAAAAATCTGGGTTGTTAACGTTAAGTTACATTTAAGAACATAAGTTTAATATGATATTCTGAATCGGTATTCATTTTTGAGCGATTTTTCTAGAATAGAATTGTTTTGTTTTTTTTTTGGTTGACTGTCTCTTGTAAATGTTGATTTTCAAACAGAACTGAATTTCCACCTAATTTGAATAAATGCGTTTTAAATTAGTTTTATTTTTTTAAAGTAGTGATGACCAAGAACGCTACATCAAGTCCAACTGTGACTGATTAACAGACGAGTATTAGAAAAACGCCTGCCTAAGTAATTTATTAACCAGTAATTGCAGAGCAACTATGTTCCCACCTATTAAAATGCGCCCAAGTAATCACATTAAGATTTTCAGTAGTCATGGTGTATCATATAGTGCAGCGACCTGGGGGTCTAAAATCACCGCTTTAGCAGAATGATAATAGGATAATAATATGAATCCCGTTACCATTCTTAAAATGGTGATTAAGTGACAATTCACAATATTAACTGCGTATGTGACTATTTTAAGAATTGTAACTTAATTCATATTATTATCCTATTATGATTCTGTTTAAGCGGTCATTTTAGAATCCCTGATCACTTTAGCGTGGCCATCATGGCAAGATTTGCACTAGAGCTCTGGGGTTTGCCGGTTGTCTGCCGGGGTTGCGGGTTGTTCGAAAGAGATACCGGCCCCGGAACGTAAAGGGCAACAGAAGGAACATGGGTGGGTTTTAGTCAGTACAAGTCTGACACTCCCCCCCGCTCCGGGCGTGTCTGTTGTCACCAGCTAGGCACAAATGCAAACTACGTTGTTACTACTGACAAATTCCTGAAGGAATAATCCAATAGCATTTTGTCTGACCTGGGGATTAGAGACGGGATACCACCACAAGACCAACGCGGCAGACTGTTCTTTTGCCCAGAGCGGGGGAAGTAATTTGATGATTTCCCACCCCCGAAAAAAAAAGCGCTGGGTAAGTTCCGTTTCCATTTTGAATTTCATTTTAACAGAACAGGGTCTTCAGGGCATAATACCCTACAAGTACACCGACTTTGCCATTCACAGCCAGATAAAAATCTGGCAAAAAGACATGCAAGTCACAGCACAGACTAATTAAGTGCTTAAGCTATGACTGTTACAATTTAATTTAGCGTTCTTCATTTACATATATCTTGTTAACAATCAAAGCAATACTTCTCGGTTATCTTTTCAGCATACAGCCATCATATGTTTCCTTTAGTTCGTGACAGCGACAACATCAGAAAACAAGAATATGAATGCGTAATGAGACCTTGACCTGATTTGATTCAGTAGAAACTGAGTCAATCTAAAGATGATCAATAAGACACTTTCTAGCGAAATTCTGCGTTAACAGGAAACCGATAACAGAAAACTCTGAAATTACTTTAGGACGTAAAAAAGTAGCTATCGCATTTTTATTTACCAATCTCAATTGAATAGAAAACGTTTATTTGTTGGGTTGGAGAACTTTTGGGTAACTAGTTAAGATCCCTCTGAACAGTAAAAGTTTTGTTGAGGATACACTGAAACGGACAGGGCGATAGCAAGGGGCGAAAGCGGCTATCGATCGGCCCTAACCTCTCCCCGCGCGAACCCCGCGCCTCCCCGCCGTCCCAGCTCACCTTACGTAAGTCCAGCTGATCGCACCCACCCTGTAACCTTGGCAACGAGCCTTATGCACGCATTTCTGTACACTGTTTGTGATATATTAACAATGCATTATTTGACTACCATCACGCATTTTAATGTCACGAGTACGAATGAAAAGTTTGCGTAACGCCTAGAGGAACTAAGTTTTAAATCCTAAATCACTTATGACAAACATGTTATACTTGGGCCATCTAAAAGTTTATTGATTGTCATTTAATGTCCCGAGGGGACAATTCTCCGGCAGCCGTGTCCCATATTCTGGGTCGGCACGTAGACATGTTAATTTCCTTCGACTAAGTGACCCCTCATTCACCTGCCAATATGCTACATGTGTGACTATTCTATAGCCAACTAGAAAATGTGGATTTTCTTTATTCCACACGGACTGAAACTCGATTCACATAGGTAGTCTGTAGCTACGGCTGGGAAACATCGTACTATTCCACAACTTGCAAAGGGGGCGTTGAACAAAATACTTTGAGCGCTTGTTAGTAGCAGCAGATATACAAGTAATATAAATAAAAGTAACGTGGAAATGCAGTTTTTTACTGCACAACATAAACAACAAAAGGGCAAAACTTCTTAATCAAAGTTATGGTCATAACATCGTATTTCAAACTTGTTGGTTGTACGTTTTCCAAAAGTTGTTTCTAACAAACTGAAACAAATGACTGCACCTACAGGGAAGTTAACATTGCGGTCATAAACATGACTGAGCATTTGAGCAATAAAAGTACCTAATGGCTATATGGAAATAGAAACCAGATGGACCATGGATTAATATTTTTATTCTTGACTGCACACGTATTTTCAATATCAACAAAATTCACCCAAGGCGCTTATAATTACAGCTTTTTGTCTAGAATTTCGAGACAAGCACTAAGCTACTGTATATTCCATGAACTCAGAGCACAGGAAGTGTGTTTCGGTCATGTAGGAAGAAGGGAGGAAATTAAAAACAACAAAAGATCACAATGTACCATGAAGAAATCCACACAGCGAATATGGTAGAAAAAAATGTTCAGATAGAAGTTGAGATCGGGGAGGCCATACAAATAAGGACAGTTCTAAGGGTTCCGTAAATTTGACTGAAGGGAACTGATGGGTCGAACGCGTATGGTTCGTTAAATATTTGACCGGAGTCGCTCAATACCAACGACCTTGCAACCGCGAGGCGCCGCGCTTGCTCGCTACCAAATAGCTATCAACGTGCCAACGTGGCCCTAGCGATCAGCTGTTTCTGCTTTTTGTCAACAATTACCTATGTCACTTAATATCATTATTTATATGATTTTAACCAGAGATGATATAGGTACTATGATATTCTCGTTTTAATACTGATTCAAAAACACAACAGAATTATCTACCAATCGAACATCACAAATGGATCGCCCATTTATATAACACACGCAGTTTTAAACGGTAATTTTTCAAACTAAATTACACTCAATTTTGTAAACAGACATCTATCTTTACAATCTAGTTTTTACATGTGAGACTAATTACACCTACACGGCAATAGCATAACAGTGTTCCAATTAATCTATGAAAACAAATGATTTGCGACACACAATGACCAATCCTATCACTTCAGTGATAGAAAATGATGGATCTAGAAACCCTAAAAAAGAGTGAAATGAAGATGATACAATAGTGAAGTAGGATGATAATTTCATTGCGACTAATGAATGAATGAATAGTGCACGTAAGCATCTAAGTGTGGTCCATGCATATATGCAACGAACCGAGAAAGAAGTTCGAAATTCATGTGAAGAAGCGCTGACGGAAGGTTGGTTGACATAACGCGCACGCGGTTAACTTCGAAGGCTGAAAGCGTGCAACTGAACCAGCGTTAGGTGGGGTGGGGCGCTGCGGGGGCGGGAGCGGAGCGGGGCGTACTGAGTTGGCGCCCAACACGGGCCCGGCTTACCCCTACGACACCTCCTTCATATAATCACAGGACAATTTCTGTACACCTCCGTAGCGATATATCGGAAGGTTCTGTTTTAGCGTGTATTTGTTCTGCGTTAGAAATTAAAATAGCTACTTTGACTATTTTCAGGACATATACAGGATTCGAAATCAGTTCCATAAATACTAGTGGACGATGATAACATGAAAATGGGAGCTCCTGTTTCATTACTTATACGAAACGTACATGTAGTATTTTCAAATACAATCCGTCGTACCTCACAATAAATGTGTAATACGTTCTACGTAGACGCAAGGCCAAATCAGTGTTCTGTTGTGATCAATAAATCGCAAATACAGGGTATCGAAAATCCGGCACAGTTAATGGATTCTAGGAATTGTGCGTGATTAACGAGAATGGGAAATAATGGAAAGTGGAAAATTCTTAATTCGCGTGTAAACACACTCGACACTATGTTGGCTGGAATTCATTTACTAACCAAAAAAAAAATGTTTAAGATCGGTTCTTTATTCCCTTGATTAAAAGCCTACTGAAAACAAAATATTTAAATAAGCACGTTGAGTCTTCATGAGAAACAAATATTAGTCACATACAAAAAAACATTCTTCAATCGTTATCGATTAGAAAATAGCCGTAAATTGCACTGAGTGATTCACCACGGTATGGTAGTTCAACTAAGTTCAGTATGGTTTATTATTTCTTTCGTGGTATCTAGGTTACTAAGAATAGCAATAGAAAGCCATATGATAATCTTCCATAATTATTATATTTGTCACAAATCTACACGGAAGTACTTTGCACATAAGATTTGGAGTTGGGTGATTGTTAAACAATACTCCAGTATAAATACATCCTGCCTTTTCAAAAGAATACCGCGACCCCGACACAAAGGGCAAAAGAAGGAACACGGATGGGTTTTAGTCAGTAAAAGTCTGATATCTGCTCCCGTTCAGCCCAGAGCGGGAGAAAATGTTCAATGATATCAAACCCGAAAAAAAATAATTAAAATTCGTTATTTCCATTTTGTATTCCATTTTCTCTTCTTCATATGTGAAGAAGAGAAAATGTGTGTGTCTACATTTGATATTATATTCTACTCTCCTTTCGCAGATATGCGAAAGCGGGAAAACTTAATTCCAAATAACCTTTTCCTTTTGCGCCTATGTTTCTATTGCTGTCTGTATTCAGTGTGTGCATTTATTAAATAAGTAGTTGGTAAATGTTTAGCAGCCAGTTCCGAGAGCTGCATAAACTACGAAGAAAACGAAGCTTCTACGACTTATTATTTATTAAAAAATGTAAAGAAGAATATTGAAGATATCATTATTAAATATCATTATTAATTTCCATGTTTCTATGAGCGAAAAGGTATACACAAGAGCTAACTGGTTTTGTAAGTAGAACATCGTATTCCGTGAGTTGGCCTTGACCCGCGTTCTCTTTAGGCGGCCCTCGAAATACTTGCCAGAAGCACAACATCCCCAGGGAATTACTCTCATGAAGTTTCAAGTACATCATTCCGAAAACGATTACTTTGTACATTGTTTTACTTGCCTGGTGATTTTTCGTTGAAAGCTTTTGAATAATTAAATAAGTACAAGATTTTTGCAAAACATGCAATGGCAGTTGGCAGAAAGAAAGGTAAAATGTAGTAATTAAATATTTAAAGACTCACAAAACGGAACTATAAAGCACTTGCTTGCCCGGAATTTCGTTATAAAAATATTTAATATCACAAGATTTAAGTCAAACGTCAGTAAGTACTTGCAAGGGTTCAATGGCCAGTGAAGGTTGCTTTTATTTTCAAAACAGGATCCTGCACTGCGCATGAGTCAACGTCCAGACTAAGCTGCACGATACCGACAACCGTTTCTCATTTTATATTCCTACTCAGGTATTGTTATAAAGGAAATTAGATTTATGCTACATCATTATAAACAACACGTCAATAAAAATATTTCTTATGAATATTTACGTCTTAGTTTTATTTTTAGATAGTAACAAGATTCTTTTATCAAAAGTTCTTAGCCACGTCATGAGCAAGAGAAATATTGATAGCGGCTATCACCCAAATGTTTATCCGACTGCACATAACTTTAGAAGGAAGTTTCTATGCTTTTGGTAGGGAAAACTTATGAAAACGACACGATGTTTTTGTAGCGTTAATTAAGCGAATTATGGCAATTGAGGTGTCGCTTGATTCCAATTGGCTTAAATACGAGTCACACGATGTAAACCTGTTACACACTCGACAAAATACAAAAAAATATTAATTTATTCAAGTTTTAGAAATCTTAGGTGTACATAAAGCGCTGCACAACTACATGACATAATTCCGGTTATGTCTGTTAATGATGAGATGATGGACTATAGCGATTTGATCTCTACGCTGTTTTCGAGTCAATATTTTTTCCATAATGTAGTATGTATCTTAACTAGGTTTATAATCCCCGTCCTATTTTACAACTGTCCTGGGGCCTTAGTCTGCTATTACAATAGTGTCAGAATGGTCGATCACTGATCGCATAATGGTTGATTTTGACATTTACTACATACTAAACTTGTCAAAATCAACCATTATGCGATCAGTGATCGACCATTCTGACACCATTGTAATAGCAGACTAAGGCCCCTGGTTTCGTTAAGCGAACAACTGCCTGAATGTACGTGGGAAGGTCTAAAAGTCCGCGGAATGTAGATGAAGGAATGAGGGTAGAATTTTTTAACGCTGAGTACAAAAATGAAAACACAATATTTTGTCAATGTAGCTTGTGACACACAGTCAATAACATGTTTATCAACGCATATGTTGGCTCGGGCGGTGTCTGCAGTTTGGCCCTCGGTTATGTTATTAGTATTACTTACTGCATGTTATTTATGCGCGCCGTCTGTCTGGCAACAAGTCTAGGTTTTCACACTATGAATGCATAGCCAACATCTGAGACTAATTGACACCACAAATACCTTAGTGTTTCCTTAAAATTCTTTTTAAATTCTCATTTTAAACCGAAACAGCTAAAATCTGTCCTTGCAGATGAAACAATGTTGACATTATATATACATACGTTAGTTTATTGGCTGATTGGCTGATATGCCGTGCCTTTTAGGTATAACAGCATACCATTCGTCAAACACAGGTAGGTACCTACTAAGCAAATAAATCAAAAGATTACTTACTTCTTATTATAGCAGCTTATTGCTTAGGCAATGGACAAAATGAATTGAACAGCGGTGACTCCAATAATTAATAAAACCGGCAAGAGTTTATTTTCACACTAGGGGAACTTGATCAGACGAAGTCTGCACAGGTGTATCTTTGAAATATCACTACCAAATGTATAACAATAAACTGTCAGTCTGTCAGTAACGAAGAGAAAACAAGTACTGATAAGTTATTGTAGTAGATAACCCTTTATTTATGCCGAGATAAGGCCGAAATCTGTCCATGATGTCAATAAGTTTGTTTTGAATAAGACTAACTGTCATAAAAGTACGAATGTTGAATTTAAAAATAACTCCATTCACTGTAATCTTTGCACTGACCTTTTCAATACATGACAAAGAACACTACACAAAATATACTTTTTAATACAGGATCCTTTTCTCCGCTTGTATTAACAAAGAACTAAGAAACCTGAATAAAAATTAACAGGGCAAAACCCAATAAAACAAAGGATACTAGTGATACTACTGCACGATTATTGTTTGAAATAGCTATAAAGTACCTTCCCAGAAAGTAAAATCTGTAGTGTCCCACCGAAGCTTCGTCTTCGGTCAACTTCAGCCATAATGGGCCGAAGTTTTGGGCAAAAGCGCCGAAATTTAATGTGTATGTGTTAAAAATTCATTAATTTATAAAAATATTTGTATGTGTAACTGAAATTTTTGGGTTCATTTAACCTACGGCTTTGGCCGAGCGTTACGACGATTGATGAGCAATCGACTTCGGTCAGAAACCGACCTTAGCATGGACACTAAAAATCTGTTTCGTCCGTGATGAAACTGACCATTTACTTGCTTTAGTCTAGGACGTACCTAGGTCAAGATTCACCATCTTCCTGCCCTTGTGCCGTTCTATTTGGGGTCGGCGTAACACGTTTTTTGTTTCATTCTCCACTGTCAGACGTCATGGCCTTATTTACTCCTTTCTCTTTCACATCGTTCCTTCACAATCCATCTATCTTTTCTTTGACCTTACTTTGCCTCTCCATCTATTAACATTCATATGCGTTTCGTCCCTCCTCATTACATGTCCATATCAAGACTGTCTTCCATATTTTCAAGTTGTTACAGGCGCAACTTTCAAACTACCTCTAATATGCTCATTCCTTACTTTATCCATTCTGTGTCAAGATTAGTATAATAAATAGTCCTACTCCATTCGGCAGTAAGATAATTATTTACAGGTGGATGGCACAACGGTTGTGGCACTATGTGTCAGCGGATGTGTAAGGCACAAAAGACCAAAACGATCGAAGCCAAAAGGCACCCCAACGCGTTGAGTTCTTCTCAAACCGTCTGTCTTCAGGCACACTTGGTAGCTTGGTTTTTATAATATGAATTTAATTTTGTGGCTTTTCTTAGTTAGCTGTGGATGTTCTTACAAGTACCAGGACAGTAATGTTGAGTTGTTGTTGTCGATGTTTTTGTCGCTCAACGAGTTTCAAACTTTGACCTCTTTTAATCGTTTTATACTGTAGGTAATGTTATGGTATAGCAGGTAATAAACATCATATTTACAATGTAGCCATTTATGACAATACCTCACATGTATTTATAGGATTAGCTGTTCTGTACCCTCGAATCTACATTGGACCACTACTGTACTGAATAAGTAATTTTCTTGGACCCAGGAACTGTAAGTTAGCTGTCTGTGTAAGTTGTTTTCTTATTTAGTACAGAAAATACGGGATGAGTAGTTATGTTGTCGCAATACCGCTGTAAGAACCCTTTCGCCTTTGGGTATGGCAATACCCTAATAAAATACATATACGTATATATTGAGCAAAAATACGCCTTGCCCTCAGGACGACCACAAACTTTAGCACGATAGTATAAAATTATATGTTACGTAAAAGAACGGCAAGATTGTTTTTCTTTTAGTTTGTCAAGCGAATGTTAGGTTTGCAGGAGGGTAACGGAAACCGAAATAGCCCACCAAAAATGTCGTTATTTCAAATTCTCGTAAAAGAACATGACCAATGAGCCCGAGAATTGCTGAAGTAGCAACCGCGTACGGATAGGGCCAGTATGGTAGACATGCACAAGATGAACACGAAAACCTTGACAAGTGCGTTGGTACATCTCAAAAAAACAAGAAACTCAATCTTCGTCGAGAATCCAACTGTTTCCATAATTTTATTAAAAGTATTACAACCACTGAACATATTGATTCAACAAAACAAACATTCTCAGATATATACTTAGAAAGATTATGTCACAACAGTATAGGATAATGCTTTAATGTAATGTTTAAAATTCTGAACATCACACTTGGTCATACAGTTGTTGTTAAAGTTTTGAATAAGAAGTACTGCTTTGAATAATAACAATGATGTTTTGTTTTTATAGGACACTAGTTTTGGCATGTGACTTCACCAGAGTGGACATCGAAAATATTCTACAGGAACGTGCAACAGGGATAAAAAGTATTTGATGTATTAATCTGTGTTCTAACTTTGTATAGGTGTAATATAATTAATAAATAAGATGTTAAAATATAACAGACAGCTACTTTCTTAGTTATTAAATTAGTGTCAATGTTCTCCAACTAACCATGGCACTGCTTTGATCCCAGGTTTACATCAAGAAACACAATGGAAATCCGTGTGGAGATATTCCACTGAAAATCGGAATATACCTTACAAATTAATGAATACATAATAGAATATTTTGTATTAGAAGAAATACAGAAAAACCTTTACTAGAACTGTAATATTGCCATCAATAGGCCCCTGTTTATGGGGAACAAGAAGTGTTAACAAAGCTGGGTCTGTTGAGGGAGCCAAAACGAACTCATCCACAAGCAAAACTCTTGTATTGAAGGAACTGGTTTCATAAAATAATTTATAACTTTAAATTATCTACATCCACATATCTTTATTAACTTTTAATGATACAAGAACTACATAAAACTGATGTGTTGTGATTGTTAGATGTAAGAAATAAAATATTTTTATAGGTTGTTAACAATATGTTCAAGAATCATGTCCAATAAATGCTTAATATACATTAGCTTAGGTTTAAAAACAGCTATTGTTACTCCTTGCAACTCATAAACATAATGTGCATGACAATATCTAATAAGTTTAGAAATAGCATCACCTTTGCATAAGAAATATTGTATGGCCATGCCTCAGAGCTTTTAGGTGCTAGCTTTAGAGGATTTCTTCAGAATTACTGACCGATCTATCATTTTTGGGATGAAGATAGAGGATGTTTTATGCTTATTTATTTTTAATCAAAGGAACTTAATCCTTGTTTTATTTTATTGCATAGGTATAAAATATCTCTACAAATTTTATTTCCCTAATTCACTCAATATCAAATGATGAAATACTAAATGGTTATTTTCTTAAAATATCAAAAAAGCCTAATAAGGTAGGTATGTAAGTACTAGTCACAGAGGAATATTCAAGATATTAGCTAGCTTCTCTTTACTACAGAATTTTAAAAAAGTTTTCAAGGTGACATTCTTATTGGAATGTTTTGTTACAACTTACGCAAGAGTAAAACTCCTAAACAAATGATCATTTAGAAATTTAATATTTATAGTTATCATTAGTATCGGTAGGTACAATAAATACTTATTTCTTTACAATTGAACTTGTCTTTTTATTTTTGGATTAAAAAATTAGTACAATTCGTAATTTTATTTAATTACTTATTCGAAACTTTATACTAAAGTTAAAGACACTATAAAGATAAATAGTTACCTGGTTTGTGGTAGATACAGTTAGCTATGCAGATGGACACGCCAATCTATGAAATAGATCAAATGAATACTCACATTATGAAGAATTTTCCTCGCTAGGCAGGATCAATAAGCCGGAAACTTTTGGTGTCCAGTCAATTCATTTATTTATTTATTTTGACGCCGCAAGTCACAATAACAACTTCAAGTCTCAGACAATCCAATACTAAGTGGTGGAGCATAAAATGTTTTTGTTCAGATTACAAGAAATCAGTGGCAATAAAAAACAAACAGAATTTTCAATCAATACTAATCTTATCTTTAAAACTATACCGATACAATCGAGCAAAGTCAGTCCCGGGTGCAGTGTTGTCTAAAACCAATATAATAATACGCACTTCAATTATTACGAAAGAAATTGAACATTATTTTTTATAAATATGTAAGTAAATGAACATTATGAATTGCTACTATTTTTTATAGAAAATTGGATAAAATTTATACGACTATGAGGCGTTTCACTGGTGCGCGCATCTGTCAACTTTTTTCTGCGCTTCAAATCAAACTCGATCAAAATCAAAACAATGCTATGAGAGCCATCTAGTGAGACATATTTGAAAATTTCAACGACTTCGACTACACCGAAGAAAGGTTGTACCCTCGGCCTCGGTTGTTCCTAGGAGTTAGTGCCTACTGCCGTACCACAGAACGATGAAATCGGTATATTTTAGCGAGCGGCAATATATGAAACTAAATCAGTTGTTCGAGTTCAGCACTTCTCCCGGATGAAACTTGTGGATTATCTATTCATTTTGCTTAAATGTTACATTGTTATTATTTTTGTTAGTTTATAAAATGAGAGATTTGCAATGTACAATACTTCCTAAACGTGTAAAATGATTGCATAAAAAAACCTGCAAACAAGGTAAAATGTACGGATATTTTAAAGTATTTTCTTTTTATCTTGAAATTGTTGTAACTCCACCTTACTGCTAAAAAAAACACTTTCGTAACTACTTTTGCTTATATAAACAAGAACGTTTAGACTTTCGAACGTGCTTCTAAAGTAGTTCAAGCGATAACGCTTTTTTGAAATATGTACATACTTAAAACTGTACCAATAATGTCTCATTGGTGGTGCAATGAACCGACAATGCAAGTATAAAAGCGAAACAATGCATTTTACTCATTAACAAACTCGTGTAACATTTGCATAGAAATCTATTACGCGGTGCTGCCGTTGTCGACAAAATGTCAGTGAAAGTATTGATTCTTCTCTCAATTTTGTTGACGCTTTATGTAAGTATCTTAAACTTATTTGATAAATTATAAACCTATCATAATCTGGAGAGGCGCCATGGCGTTCTCACCTACGGCCTGAAGCAGGTCCTCACCGGACACGGAAGTTTCGGGGGGTTCCTGCATATAATCAGGCGGGAGGAAACGCGCGGGTGTCACCATTGTGACAATCCCCAGGAGGACACGGTGGAGCACACAGTGGCGGTCTGCCCAGCTTGGGCGGAGCATCGCCGTGCCCTCGTAGAGGCGATCGGCGGCGGCGATCTCTCGCGTCCGGCCTTGGTTCAGTCCATGGTCCGGAGCGAGAGGGAATGGGAAGCGGTCACCTCCTTCTGCGAAGCAGTCATACTAGCGAAGGAGGTGGCCGGGCGTTTGAGGGAGAGAGGTGAGGACGCCATGGCGCCTCTTCAGCCACTCCTCAAAAGAATGTCTGTGTCTGTGATGGCTTAGATAGACTCTAGAAAATACATATGAATTGAAAAAGTCATTCTTATTTGTACTTGCCCTGATTTGTACCCATTAACTATTGCATGAGATGCGACGCACGTAACTTCTGGGCCATCACAATCACAACGCTTTATTTTTTTATAATTTCGCATCATATTTCTGTACCGGTTTATTTAGGGTACGTCCTACCATCCGAATTTTAAATATGTGGTGCCAATAGTCCCAAAGTAAAATGGCTGTTACGTAGGGACAGATAGAGAGACGAACAAGGAAAATCTATAAGAATTCTTTTTTGCCATTTGGCAAAGACCTACCCCAAAAAGATAGACGTATGTACGACTGTTCGAATCGAAAGGAAATGGAAGCTTTTAAAACTTACGTTAAATGGAAGCGTTTTTGAATACGGGGCCAGTTTATATCCGTGTGGTCCAAGTCTTTAGGAATACGGTCTCCCTATCTCATCCCGTGGATGTCGTAAAAGGGGACTAACGGAACTTACGACCCAGTGCAGATTATCAAGCACATTAGGTCACCCGAGTGGTGATGGGTTATCCAGCAACAAAGTAAGATATACAGTCAATAGTGCCCGCTGTAGACTGGACTTGTGTACTACATACAAGTCCGGTCTACAGCGGGCACTATCGGCACTTTCAATGTGACTGCACCAAGGGTCGGCTCTTATGCCTTAGCTTTTCCTGGTTGTATCAGAGGCTCACACGTCGGACCTCCAGGAAGAGGCTCCCCAGTGCACGGTGTTTGCCGATGACCTGATTCTAATTACTGAGAGGCCAAGAGGACCAGAGCTGTTTAGAGCTGTGGTGGCAAAGATTGGAGTATGTTGCCTGAAATTGAGCAGAACCAAAACATAATACTTGTTTTGCTATTTCGGCGGTCTCAACAGTCTGCCTATAACTCTTACCCTCGCGCCCATACCGATCTGAAAAGATGGAAGAAAAATGATTGCATGTAGCGGGCATGAGAATACTCAGTGAGATGGATGTCTGGAGTAACAAGAATGAGTAATATAAGATTTTATGGGATTATACAGAAAAATTGAAAGTGAGTCGTTTGAAAATTCAAATTCCCAGTATAGGGAAGTATAGGATAGGTAAAAAAAACAGCAATAGCTCTTCCATAACAATATATATTTCAAAATGGACGCAACTAATTCGATAATGACTCAAAATAAATTATTTCCTTGTGTTTTTCAGATTGCCTCGATCACTTGCTACCCTAGCTACAATAATGGAGTAGCCCCACAGTGCTATCCTGGACCTCCATTAATTATTAAGGAACGTGACAACGATCGTAATAGGGATATTTTGTATCCTTTGCTTTTGGTAATGCTTTTAGGAGGCGACGGTGGTTTATTTTAAAACCTTTTCATACCTAGATTCTTTGTATGAGGTGAGCGGTTAGATCAGTAAGTCGTTGATACTTTGGTTCAGTTATTTTATAATTATACATTTAGTCGATTATTTTACAATAAACCAATGCTCTTACATTGGCAACAAAAAAAAAGAAAAGGATGAACGTTCCAATACAAGTGGCTACAATCTTTAGCATGTCAATTTCTGACGGCAGGACATCATGACATAGCTAAGAACAAGAGGAAAAGTGATAACAGCAAACAGATGTCAAAATATACAATTTCGTACGTTTATTGGAACAGAACCTATAAACGATGATGGACACATTACTTTTCGTAAAAGAAAATAATAATTTTGTTTAGTGTATATTTGAGTAAATAATATGGTTTCAAAAATAAGTTGGTTACTGAACTAATTAGGAAATTATTCAACACAACTAAGAGCATTCAAAATATGAAGCCGTTTTCTTATCTCCTTGATTAGATTATAATCAAAATTGTTTCCACTTGAAGTTCCTATTTAATTAGTTATCAATGAGAGTAATGAATTGAAAATGAGCAACAGCTTGCGTGAGGCGCCTATGCCTGCCTGCGTCGAAGAAGACGAAGTGTTTCCACTACACGAGTGTGTATTTATTGGTGATGTTCGCAAGCTTTCAGGGCTACTAAGAAATCATGATGTGGCTCGAAAAGACATACATGGCAATACGGCGCTGCACCTGGCCGTCATGCTGGGCCGTAAGGACTGTGTGCAGCTGCTGCTTGCGCACGGCGCGCCCGTCAAAGTTAAGAACCACGCAGGCTGGTCGCCGCTGGCTGAAGCCATCAGTTACGGAGATCGTCAGACCATATCATCACTAGTGCGTAAATTGAAGCAGCAAGCTCGAGAACAGATGGAGCGTCGCAGACCTGACTTGATTCGAGCTCTTGCCCAAATACAGGATTTCTATATGGAACTCAAATGGGATTTCCACTCATGGGTTCCTCTAGTCTCCAGAGTATTACCATCCGATGTTTGCAAGATATACAAATCTGGTTCTGGAATCAGATTGGACACCACACTAGTAGATTTCACTGATATGAAATGGGAAAGAGGAGATATATCTTTCATTTTCCAGGGAGAGAAACCTCCTAGTGAGTCACTAACTGTTTTAGATAATAAAGCTAAAGTGTACCAAAGAGTCCGTTATGAAGAAACAGAAACTGAAATAGAAGACGAAGTAGATATCCTCATGTCAAGTGATATACTTGCTGCTCAGATGTCAACCAAAGGAATTTCATTTACAAGGGCTCAGTCTGGCTGGATATTTCGAGAAGATCGTAGAGAAACTGTTGCAGGAATATATAGGAGTGATATTTATACTATCACTGGTCTTGTATTGGAGTCACGCAAAAGGAGGGAACATTTGTCAACTGATGACCTCCAAAAAAATAAGGCTATTATTGAAAGCCTCACTAAGGGAAACACACAAAATTTGGAAACAAATGGGGAGCCTACTCGCCGTGCATCACTGAACCCACCTCCTGAGAATAATATTGATTGGTGTTCATACATATCTTCTCCTCCCGGATGTTACCCTAGCCTGGGCAGAGAGCTTGTTTACAAGGAATCATCAAGGAATTTCCGAGCCACTATTGCCATGAGTGATGACTTCCCTCTGAGTGTTGGCATGCTACTGAATGTACTGGAAGTGATTGCACCATTCAAGCATTTTGCTAAACTACGACAGTTTGTGGCTATGAAGTTGCCGAGAGGGTTTCCAGTAAAAATTGAGATACCAATTTTGCCAACAGTGACAGCTAAAATAACATTTCAAAAATTTGAATTTCGTGATGGTATTCCACTAGATCTATTTGAGATACCAGATGACTTTATAGAAGACCCATTACGGTTTCCTGACTTATGACGCTTTGATATTCTAACACTGTTTGCTGTTGATGAAAGGCCTAATTATTGGCGACGTGAGAAAAGGCGACGCAGAGCTAAGTGGAGGCCACGAAACAGGCCCCTGAGGAATAGCATACTCGCAATTGAATTCCCATCACCAGAAGATCTGGGCAGCTATTATTCCAGCCACTGTGTCCTTTTCGTTGAATAGCTAAAATTCAAAGTAGGAATGTTAAATTTGTGGTGAATTATTGTCCTGTGTATGTAGTATTTTTGGTGAACAGTGTTAGAATGAGAATGTGAAATATTATCATTTTTGTTATTTTTAGTTACTGAAAGAAATGGCTCATGTTTTGATTATTAAATTATAAATTGTTTTAATTTATTTTTTACTTTTATACACTTATTTAAAACAACTTTGTTTTCTTTCAGACAGGAAATACGTCACCTTTGAGAAATGTCTGTATGTTATATTATTTTTTTAATGTGTTTTGTGATGATGTTCCGATTCTTTGTCCTAAAATCGTCTATTATTTATTGAGAATTCTATCATATCTTAAATGATGTAAAAAAATATATACTTTTTCTGGGCATCGGTATTAGTAGCACCTACTATGTAGTCCATGGCCTACACCCAATGTAAGGTACATTTTTATGATCACTTAGGTACTAATTTAGCTATATTAAAGTTGCAGACTGGAGCTTGGACCTACCAAATGTTTTTGAAACATGACAATGCTCAGTTTATAGATTGGAGCTTGTGTGGTGGTTTTATAAATTAGTAATGCGAAATAATATAATGTAAGGTAGATTATCATAGACAATTTCACATTTACGATGTTTCATGTAGAATACCATACCTATCTGTATCTTAACACTAGTTTATGAGGAAATAAAGAAAACGACATGCCTTCAGCATTTGGTAACTGTTTAAAAAGTAGTGGAAAAATATTATTTAATTCCATTGTTTCTTCTCGTTTACCCACATTTGTGTCATAAAAATAATCTAAATAAATAACTTAGTCAATTCCCACATAAATTACTATAATATTTATGTGTATTACCACAGGTGTTCCTTTGTAAATATCAAAATTAATAAATGTATTTCAACTCTCTAGACTTATTGAAGTTTGAAAGCACAGAATGTACTTACTTTTACTAAATTTGGCACATAGTATAAATTAGAAGCCAGATGCTTTTGTAGTGACTTGCGCAATAGTTTCCTGAATGTATTAAGTATTTCAGCGATAGCTCTGAAATGACAATCCCACCAAAAAAAATAAAAAGATTTTGTTAATGTAGGTATGAAAGATTGATTTCTTGCCAATAGTATTTGTTAAGTCAAAATATAAAGACAGTATGTATGAAGACTACCTGTAAAACTGAAATGTTGTAATAAATTGGAAGTAATATTTGCATTTTTCATTCACATACATAATTATGTCCAATATTCTTTACAGGGGTCTTTATGGCCTTTTGCACGCCAGCGCCTTTTAACGTTACCTCACCCCCGACGCCAGCCCTATTTAGTAAAAAAATATATGTGGTAGGCATGTGTTCTCTAGTGATGGGACATTTTTGATTACAGTTTAGAAATCTTTCTTTATTTGGTGGTGTCTCAGCCATTTTGCAACTTAGTAGCCAGTGGCCTTCAAAAGGTACAAAAAGATGCACACCTTTACACACACGGAAGATCTGTAGGGTGGGTAGTCCAACAGTTAGCCACTCGTACACAGTTATCCACGCCCATATCTTTCAAATGCGACGTTGCCGCTCCGCGTATACTAGACATTTCGATGCCGCAACAGTTCATTTCCCCGCTCCCCAGTCGGCGGCAAGCTCACGCGCTCAACGGTCGTGTTACGTTCAAATTATTGAAAATCAGTGACAAAATATTTAAAAAATCGTAAGTAATTTTTCCGTTTCACATCATTCAGTTTATTATTACAAATAGCAGTGTATGTTGACCGTATAAATATACTTTTCTTGCATATATTAACACACGTTTGGTTTCAATTGCATGAATAATTTTAAAGTGACAGTGTTCAAACGCTTTGTGGGGAGGGGTAGTCTACAATTAACCAAACCTATATGTTGAACAGTTAGCCATGGCTAATTGTGTACTAACAAATGGTTAAATGTTGCCTTGCTTATTTTGTTCACAGATGGGCCGGAACAAAACGGTAGTTAGGAAACGAGGAGGACATTCTGAAGATGCTATGAGGAAAGCAATGCAGCTAGTGCAATCCGGGATGAGTATAAGAAAAGCAAGCGAGGAATGCCAGCTTAAATATCCGACGGTCAGATTGTATGTGAATAAATTCAAAATAAATCCAGAGGTACGTTTAACACCAAATTATGAAGTTAATAAGATTTTTACATCTGAGCAAGAAAAACAATTATTAGATTATATTGAGTATTGTGCTCAAATATTTTACGGATTATCTACTAAAGATTGCCGCCGCGTTGCTTATCAAATGGCGAAAGTCAACAATTTGAAAATACCACAGTCATGGATAGATTCAGAATTGGCTGGATTTGAATGGCTGCGCTCATTCAGGAAAAGACATCCTGAAATTTCACTAAGGAAACCAGAAGCCTGTAGCTTAGCCCGAGCAACTGCTTTCAACAAGCACAACATCGAGTCATTTTTTAGAAATTTAAAATCAGTCATGGAAAGACATCCGAGCTTTGCAGACGGCACTAGAGTGTACAATTTGGATGAGACTTCAACGACAACTGTACAACGACCAGGAAAAATACTAGCACGAAAAGGCACGAACGCAGCAAAGGTCACAAGTGGCGAAAGAGGTACCTTAGTCACAACATGTTGCATTGTCAGCGCGATAGGACAAGCTTTGCCACCGGCTATGGTTTTTCCGAGAAAAAAGTTTCAACCACACATGTTACATGGAGCGCCATCGGGCACATTAGGGTTAGCTGCAGCTTCTGGGTGGATGAATGCTGAAATATTCGTGGATGTAATGAAACATTTCATAAAGCATGTTTCAGCCTCAAAAGAAAATCCTGTGCTATTAATAATGGATAACCACGAAAGCCATCTGTCAATTGAAGCACTAGATCTGGCTAAGTCTTCGGGTGTCACTGTTTTAACTCTCCATCCGCATACTACTGCAAAACTTCAACCACTGGATGTTGGATTAAACGGCCCGTTCAAGTCATATTATAACGCAGCTGTAGATTCATGGCTATTAAGACATCCAGGGCAACCTCTAACTATATACAATGTTGCTGAGTGTGTTGGTTTTGCATACATGAAATCAATGACTCCGATAAACATAACAAATGCGTTCAAGAAAACCGGAATATTCCCATTCAATGACTGCATTTTTACGGAAGTTGATTTTATGCCTAGTACCGTAACAGATAGGCCACAGGAAATTGATGATCAACGAGAAAAATCTTCCAAGTCTCCTTCTATCCTTGAGAACTTTGGTTCTACAAGTCGAGATAACGATATCACACCACCAATGATTGAAGTTTCCGATTTTCGAGATTTATTATTAGCTTATGAAGATGTTGATCTGCAAGTTAACTTGCCAAGGAACCAGGATGACGACACCACACTTCCAATAATTAAGGCTCCCGAATCACAAGATCCATTACCCGTGCGTGAGAATATTACTCTGCAGCAAAATTTGTCGATAAACCCTGGTAGCATAGAAGTTTTTCACTCGCCACCTCTATCACGAGTGCTTAAAGAAGTTGGAAATCAAGATATCATCACACCTCGCATAATAGAAGCTGCCGGTCCGTCAAAGTTCATTTCGCCCCAGGAATTTATGCCAGCAATAAAAGCGAAACCACGTGATCCAAAAAAGCGTAGAATTCCTGGGAAAAGCATGATTGCCACGGATACGCCTGAAAAAGATGCTATTGCCGCAAAGAAAATAAAAATAATTAAGAAAGAAATTAAAAAAGCAAAGCAAGACCTGTTCACAGGTGTTAAAACCCAAAATAAGACTAAGAATAAAAGAGCCAATAAGGATAGGAAAAAAGATATTATAGAAAGTGATGACAGTTCAGATGAAAATGATTATGTAGCAAGTGGATCATCATCTGGTGGAGAAGAATATATTAGTGAAAATATAGATGAGGATGAGGACGGTAGGATTATACTGAACGGTCATTTTTTACCTTTACCACGAGATCCAAAAGAGCAAGAATATGTTATCGTATTATTTCCATATAAAAAAAGCTCCGTCTATTACGTTGCGAAAATTTTAGAAACTATAATAGATGATGAAGACGATTCTGACTTTTTTGTGAGTTTCTTAAGACTAAAAAGTAGAGCATGCCAAACATTTTGTGAGCCTCTGGAACCTGATACAGCAGGGGTACAGCTAAAAGATATCAAATATATATTACCAAATCCTAAAATTACTGGCAGCAGCCGAAGGCAAGCGTCTTATTCGTTTCACGTTTATTTTGATTTGATATATTTGAATCTACGTTAATTGTTAAAGTTTTTATTTGTAACATTAGCTTTTCTCATTAGTCATCAATATTTAAATCTCATTAGATATTTTAACTACCTTCTTACCTACTATAGTTCTCGATTAAATATTATGAGACTGAGAAAAACTAATGCTGTGACAACGTAGGTTACCTACGTTAAAACTTCAGATATTTGTTTATTTTTTGTTTTTATGCTTAAGTTTTCGTTTAAGATACGAATAATTTTATAATTATTTTAAGCATTTACCAAAACCTACTAAGACTTTATTCATTTTAAAATAACATTGTTGAGACTGAGATTATTCAATGTGGAATAACTAAATTTGTGAAACTTGCGTTAAAGGTTTAGATATTTATTTATTCCTTGTTATTTACTTCTTAAGTTTATGATTAAAATAAGAGTAATTGATAATTATATTAATAATTCACCAAAAACTAAAAAAAATGTTGATTATTTTCGAATTGAGAATATAAGTTAGTATCTTTAGTGCCTACCTACATAATTGAAAAGGTAATTACTTACAATGACAATGTTGAGACTGAACTGTGCCATTATAAAGTTACCTAATAATTAATGTTAAGTCAACTGTTAAATGTGCTAAACAATAAAAGTCTCTTTCACATACCACTCATACTGTTTTTTTTAATAAATTATGAAATCATATATGGCGGTTAAATGTGTACTCCTTGGTCAACTGTGGCACACCCCTGTGGTTAAATGCGTACCATAGTGTGGACACAGTTAGCCAATTACCATTTTTTTTAAAAACACCCATCTCCAAAAAATATTAAGGAAATTCAACATTTATTAAATGCAGATAGGTAGCCAATAAACCACTACCTTATACCTTGCAGAAAATTATATATTTTTCATTACCAAATACGCAGTATGATGATCAGAAAATTTGGTGGTTAACTGTTGGACCACTCACTAGCCCGCTATGTTCTCCCTCCATTTAGCTGCTGCTAACTTGTGTCATCGTTCTGCTGGCAAAGGCACACATCTTGGTCATTGGTCTCGTCCTGACAACTTTTACCTGATTATTTAATTTTTACTGAATTCTAAAAAGATTTCAATAAGTCGACCTCTTTTGTGTTTTCCCCATTCGTTGACCGATTTGGAAAATATTTTTGTTGTTTGAAAGAGTACTTCTCTGCTTCCACAGTCATCAGGTCAGGATCTGATGATGGAATGGAAATATAGGGAACTCTACAAAATAGGCACACATAAAGCGATTTGGGATATCTATCAGTGAAAGTCTGGGTACCTACATTGTTTTGATAGTTAATTCCACTGCTGTACCGAAACCATCTATCAGTGAAAGTCTGGGTACCTACATTGTTTTGATAGTTAATTCCACTGCTGTACCGAAACCATTGACTCATCAGTGTGCCATGGCATGATGATGTACAGTCATCAGCTGCTATTAGGACGAACACTGATCAAAATTATATAACCGAACAAAATAAAAACGCAATTAGCGGTAAATAAAAAAAAACAGCCAAAAGCAAGTTGGACTCGCGCACCGACGCCGAGGTTTCCATACAATATTGCGACATAAGCGGCCATATCTTTTGACTGCACAATTTCAACTCGATACCTCCTCGCGTTCTTGAGATAAAGGGTCTTGACAGACAGACGGACAACAAAGTGATTCTATAACGGTTCCATTTTTTTCTTTTTGAGGTAACAAAACACTAAAAACATTTCGGAATGTTGTGTTCATGTTTATTATGATGTCTGATTAATTTGAACAATATTTATTTAGATACTTAAAGCTGACTGTACCTGCTAAGGCTTTGCTAAGTATTAGCGGTTTTACCAGCTGCTCAGCTCCTATGTGTTGTAGGGTGATGATATAGCCTATGTTACTTCCTAATAATTTAGCTTTCTATTAACGGAAAATGGTTTTAATTGATCCAGTAATTTTGTAGCCTATTCGACAAACAAACTAAAATCTTTCCTCTGTATAATATTATTACTTTAAAAGTAGTAGATAGGTCGAGTCATAGAAATAAAACGAGTATAATATTCAAATAGTATTTATTGTAATAATTCGTCAGGTAAATAGGTACCTACCTACTGTAAATAATTTGCAAGGTAGATTTTACAACCAACAGAACTCATTTCATTTTAAATTACCTAAATAATTAGTTAACAATGCCAATAATGTTCTAATAAGTATGTTTTTTTTAGAAAAGCAACGAAAGTAATGCTACAATCATCATAAAATGCAAGTATAACCTAAGATAATAATATTTTTTATGTATGTACAGTCCATCCGCTAAAATATTGGCGCCCTTTAATAAAGTACTGCGACCGCTTGTATCCCGTACATTCAACGTGCTCCCGACGAGTGTACCTACCCGCCTATCCGCAGCTGCGGATTGCAGGATTTACTCTTCTTATTTTAATTTTAGTATTTTTCTTTGTTTTATTCGTTCTAACTTTTTCTGTAGTGTATGTATTTTGTCGTACCTATCTGACAACCTCATCAGCGCTGTGAAAATGGTTTATGTTACAGCACCATGCCAGGATAGGCCTCGTAAATTTTAGTAACAATTTTAGTTTGGTGTCTTATTTTTTGTCTTGTATTCAGAAACAAAATAAGGGTAATTTTGTTAAATGGAAATCGGTGGATAAACTTTTCTGACTATTTTTTTTTTGAAGCGGTTCGTTTTTACTTAAAGTTTATGTAAAGATCACTTCATTGTATGGAAAAAGAAAAATGGGGACACCAGGAGTCAGTATTTATTACTTCTTTTAGAAAATACTTGTACATAAGTACTATTTGTTTTTGAGTACAATTTTAAATATTATTTTGATTTTTTTTTGGATACGGATATCTCCATACCGTTCCAGTTATAAAAAACACTTATAATTACATTCGATATCTAACTACGTAAATTCCATGAACGCCATATGAGTGAACCGTCCCTATTAAAGCGGATAGACAATACAACGACCCCCCCCCCCCCCCCCCGGTTCCACAATCAGTTACATTCTAAATACAATCCATACCATTTCATAAGTAAGTGCAGGCGTATAAACGCTTGTCAACATCCTTGTTTACCTATTCATTTCAGTGCGGAAAACTTGCGAGATTCAGGGATAGGTTTGCCAGACATTCCCAGTCCGCCACACTCCAGCCCCAGAGAAATAACGCGCAGCGATACAGTGGAGCGACGTGCTGGAAGACAATAAATTCAGTCAACGATGATACTGAGGATACTTTAACAAGAGATTGTATTTTACAACGGGTTGGCGTCTGCAACTCCACGTAAGGCACGTTTTAGAGCACGGGTGGGAATATAATTCGATCTACTCCAAATCCCCGAGAAAAGCCAGCAACGGCTTCGATATAACATGGGAGCAAGGGACCAAGATCACTTAAGGCGGATGGCGTGCAGGATCCTGTATGGTCATAGTCGGAAGTAACGCGGCCATCTTGTTTCTACCCAAATTCAGCAAAGCCATAAAGAAGGGGCACGATGAAGAGACATGAATGGACATGTTTGGCAGTCTATGATAGTACGTTTGTAACTTTTTACGTTCCACCACAATAAGGGTAGGAGAATGCTTCTGCCCTTATCCCAATTTATTTGTGGGGTCGGCGCAGCATATCTTTATGTTCCACCGTAGTTCCTGTAATATTTCGCAAATGTTTACCACCATCAAGTGCCTCAAGAACCCATGCGCCAGTTTGCCACTGTAGTGATACAACAGCTACCAAATTAAAAAAATTGTAGCTTTGTTCATAACCGAATACATAAGTACGAATGCAGTCAGTATTTTCCGCTATATAAATATGGATATTAATTACAATTAAATCAAACTATAAAAAAACATACATAAGTAGAAGTTTCATATAAATCCAACCAGCATGAAAGAGTTACAAACATACACACACATACAAACTTTCGTTTAGTTAGGTGATCAATCTAGACTTTAACAATAAATAATAATTTTAACAAATAAATACCTTCTTGAGGAATATCGTCGATCAACTGGAATAGAAAGAAGAATATAAAGTGAGTAAGATTTAGTATATTTATCATGGATGTAGGTATCCATGAAAAATATAACAACTTTTGATTGCATGAAGAAAAACTAAATTAAATCTTACAAATTGACGAATATTATCTAGTTCTTGATCTTTTTTTTCATTTGCGGATGGGAAATCATCAAATAACTATTTTCACTTGGACAATTACTACTTCTGATATTTAAATATTCTTTTAACAATTTTCTTTTGATATTACCGGTTCTCTTACGTTTTTTCCACGACTTTCGATCCATAACGCAAAAAATAAATACGTACAATAATACTTTAATTAGCTGGTATTAAGCTATGGACGCTATAACAATACAAATATGGTATATAATTTGAATAAATAGTTTGAAACTCTCTATTATACTGAAAAAAGCTTAATAAAAACATAAATAATATTGTTTATTCAGCAGCTGAATAATTAGTAAAACATAGAATCTTATCCAATTTAAAGATAAAATAAAGACAATTATTCAGTATCAAGCTGTATAATAGAATTATGTAACAATATTATTCAGAAGGTGATACTTTATTCAGCAAATAGCTATTTCAAACGCTACTAGCTTAGTACTGCTTTAATAATAGCAGGACAGATTATGGTTATTCAGATAAATGCTGCCGACGGGGCTGTTTTTCAGCTTTAAGCCACCTGGAATGCGTAATGCTAAATAACGTCTGTATAATAATGTAATGATTGGTTATTAAGCCAAGGGAAGGGCAGAAATACAGAATTTATTAAGCGTTAAGAATTTTAAGGCTCCAAACTCAACCTACTTCAGCATTTGGCTATTCCCAAAGCTCTTAAACAAACTATATTCATCTTTGAACTGTAAAATGTTCTTAATGCGTACTGTTATCTTGCTTATGTGTTACTTGGGTTGTGCTTTAAAGGAGAAGTAGAAAACGGGAGATAGGTTAAGAAACAAAATTCTAGACTCAATGTCCTCGCTGTCGAATTATCGATAGGAAAAATCAGGCAAGATCTGCCTGCTAAAACGTCCTTTTTTAAACAAAACCCTTGTGTATCTCTTTATCAACATGATTGCGGAAAATCATTAACATACAATCTTATCAAATGGGGGCAGTGTATTTACGTCGCAGACAATGACGACTTGCCGTCCACTGAGCCCTAATCACTGATTTACTGCGGTCTTTTTTGTATCGTGTGGTTAGTGCCTATCCTGGTGTCATCGATTTTATGCCTACAATGGGCCTGTCACTTGGCTAAACATGCCGTCGGGAAATATTTCTCAAGTATTTCTGGTTTCCTCACGGTGTTTTCCTTCATCGAAGCAAGCTGTCTTGGGTTCGAACTCGAGACTATGCCTTGGCATCTGTTGGTGGATTCACTACATACCGCATCCTCCTGTACTTTGGGCGCGACAGTTCTGCGGAAGCCGACCAGTCGCCTGGTGTATCCACTGGCGACACTCGCACCGCTTCTATGAGACGACGACTCCGACGAGAATACAGACTCTGTGTACAACATATCCAGCTGTGACTACTTAACATATCATTCCAGTGAAACTGTAAGTACAGTCATGATGAGCATATTGCACTTGGCAGCAATCAAAATCGTTTTACTGATAGAGCAATGATTGCAACTTTTAGATAAGACTTCCTTCAAATTGGAACGCGTTCCAAAATACTATTTATTTATATTCACACAAAAAATATATTATGGAATAATACATACAGATCAAAGAGCACAAAGGTACCGCTTATTTAGTTTAGAAATCTCTTCCAGCAGACTATTTTAATTACAACTCGACTTCATAGTTGGATATGCCTCACTATGGGTTTGGTAATCCTTGCTGGTGATAAATTCTAAGGGTTGTTATAAATTGATCAGCGGAGCATTGGATGATGGACTAGGTCTGAGGGCGTAATCCAGCATCCAATGGATCAATCACCATCCAAACGGATTAGACACTTCACACGGTGGTTATCTGATCGAATATAATTTTGGTATAACATGGCAGTTCCATACCATTTATATTTATCAGTTATATTGTATTTATTATACATTGGGTTATTGACGTATGATCCCAACTTTTTACTACACTGCCTGCATGATAGAGCAATGTGGACGGTCGTTTAGCGATCTTTTGTTGCACACTGATTGACCATGCTCTAACCAAATTACTTATGTAGGCGGGAAAACACAGAACTAAATTAAATGTACCAAGTTTAACATATTCGATACATTATTTCTTAACAAACAACGCTACCTTATACTGCAAAATTAAAGTGGTCATACTCTACCAAGAATACTGTTCCGTGGTGTAATGAGTGTGACATTAGAACATTCTACACTCACCATCAAGTTCTAAGCCGGAAACCTTCCTTACGTCCATATCTACGTCTGTCACGATCCTGTAGAAAATGCTTAGATAAGTACATCTCAATTCAAATGCAATCTAATGACTCTCAGTTAGGCCACAGACTTTTTATGAGAATATAGCTTTTTGATATGAATCAATCATCCAGCCTTATTCTACCCGCAGCTTATTACAGGAGACCTGCCTGGACTGCTCTTAAACACTACAGTTAAATTAACTGACATCTGATTTGATAGCAGATTAAAGAGTTCGCAACAAAGATATTGAATGGCGCCTTCAAATCGACACATGCGGATATGTTACCCGAACCCAAAACGTTGATATCGAACACCGGGATCCGCCCCCCGGATACAAAATTTAATTTTAGATTAGCTTGCCTAAATTGGTAATTTTTATTAAAACCATTATTTTGGAGACGCAGCAAATGGCGTTCTGCTTAAACTCATGGGATAAAGGCAAGAGTATACTGACTTCTGCAAGACTGCATGCAGGCGGCGCATGGTCCTGGGCACGTGCTGCCGGATGTCCGAGGCCGACACCAGCGCGGCCAGGCGCACGCCCAGCTCGGGCGCCTGCGCGGCCAGCTGGCACAGCGCCGTCATCGCCTTCTGCGCTGCTTCGGAGTAGTCACGGTTCCACATCGCCACCTGTGCCATAACACAAGAGTTAGAGATGATCCTAGGAGGCAATCAAACCCATAGGGTACTTGCATAATAATACCATTTGTTTTTGTAGTTGAACTTTTCATTGAAATCGGTGGAAGTCTTCAAGTCAAATCTTTACTTCCTTACTAATATTATTAAAGCGAAAGTGAGTTTGTTTGTTTGTTTGTTACCTCTTCACGCTTTAATGGCTACACCGATTTTGATGAATTTTGGTACAGAGATAGTTGGGATCCAGGAGACGGACATAGGCTAATTAAAAAAAGTGGGATGTGAGGCAGACAGAGGGAAGAAAAGGGAAAACTTAGCGTTGCTATTACAAATCAATAAGGCGCAAGGGGAACTGTTACCCTGAATTTAACGCGAGCGAAGCCGCGGGCATAAACTAGTTTTATATATTTATGAAGTGTTTGTTTTCTGATAAATAACTTCGTTCGAAAACTTTCACGGATATTTAAAATAATCCGACGAGGCTTCCCTTATCTCTTTAGTGGACTAAACATAAAGAAACAGTCGGCACCCTCTGCCACTTCAGTGTTGCAGTGTACAGTTGCCACCAACGGCGGATCCAGGGGGGGGGGGGTCATGGGGGTCATGACCCCCCCCTGGGCGACAGGCTGGGTCATAGGTAGGCAATGCAATTTTATCTATAGGTAAACGTAAACAAATTATAGGCGAAAGACGCACATAATCATAATAATACAATACTGTGCTTGTTATTGGTTACATTATTAGGATAAAAAAAACCAAATTTTTGGACATTTTGAACAGGCCTCCTAACTTCGAGAAAAATTGTCGTACGGGAAACCAAAAAATAGGAAATTGTAGCTCCAAGTGTCTGATTTTTGGATTATAACTTTTAAATATTGTTCCTCGCGGGTTTTTTGAGTAATCTTAGAAAAACCAGCCAGAAAAAAAACCTTTTTTTTAAGTTAAAGGTGGGTTTCAAGATTTTTAATGAATTTTCTAAGAATAGCCAATTTTTTTTTCTGTCACGAATTTGACACTGCAACAAAAAAAACGGCTTTTGGTGGTTTCTTGGAAAGTCAAGCACTGGCTCGAAAATATTGAGGAAACCACTAATGTTAAGTGTGCCTTTTTCAGTTCAATATGTCCACAAAAACCCTACGAAGAGCCAAATTAATCCAGCCAGCCGTTTTTTTGTTTCACTGGATTGAATTTCTGAAAAAAATTAAAGGATTTTTGCACTGAAAGCTCATAATTTTGAAGAATGAGAAAAAAAATAGTTTTTCAATCTTATTCCACATGTTTGTTCCAGAAATGCTTATATATGTAATATGTGGTTTATTGAAACAAAAACTAAGGTTGTTGCTCTGTAAAGAGAAATTTATTTTTTAGGAACATCACAAATCATATTTGAAAATACAACTTATTTAAACACTTCGGTACAAATATTACTAACCTGTAAAGAGAAACAACATTAAAAGCTATTGCTTCAAATATTAGTCTTTTACAATCGTAACTTAAATTATTTCTGATAATCAGAGTCGCTAGCGTTTCAATTGTTCAAAACCAGAGAGAATCTTTTCATAGATGATTTCCATAATAACATAGAGGAAAAAGTGCTGCCACCACAGATAGTACTTTGACGTATGTTTTATAAATAATGAGCGCGTGATTCAAATTAAATGGAGTGTAAAAGAGCTTCATTTACATCTCCCTCCCCCAGATATACAAAACTGCTCCGGTACTGGTATCAGTTTTGTAATGTGAAACAAGTTTGATTCTAACTTTTTGTATCCCGTATCAATTTTATAAATTGAGTTTGATAATTTTTCTAATATTTTATAAGGTCCAATTTTTAATTCATCTAGTTTTTTCCTATTTAATCGGTTACCATTTTCCACATAAACAAGGTCCCCTACATTAAATTGGTGATTTATTCTGGATTTATCAAAGTGTTGTTTATTATAATTGTGAGAATTTATAGTTCTTTTCAAAGCTATTTTCCTATCTCTCAATAATTCATGTTGTGTTTTATGTTTTTTTAACTCATCTGGTAAGATATCTATAACTTTTCCTTCCATTAAATAAGTTGGGGAAAATCCTGTTACTGAGTGTTCGGTTTCATTATATCTCTGGGTGCATTTATGAGCTATAGTCGTCCAAGCTATTTTATCATTTTTTTCATTAATTGTGCATCTTATTTTGTTTACTAACGTTTGATTTAACCGTTCATTTAATCCATTTGAGAAAGGTGCATTCACTGCAGTGAAGATAATAGGTATGTTCTCTTTCCTTAAAAAACTTTTAAATTCTTTAGAATTTATGCCCGGGTATTGATCTGATAGAACCATTCCAATTTTATTTTCAGGAATAACTTTTTTAACGAGTTTTATAAAATCATCTGCGTTTTGGGTTTTTGATGTCTGTATATAGGCATATCTGGTGAAATGGTCAACCAGAAGATGTAGATATGTTTTAGTAGAGCGGGAGCCACCAAACCCACCAATGGTATCTATAGAGACAATTTCAAACGGGTAAGTAGCGGGACCCAGATGAGACATCAAGCCATATTTAAGTTTAGTTCTAGATTTATTTTTTATGCATATTTGACAATTATCACATATTTTTTTTATATTAATTGTTAAATCCTTTGCTACAAAGAATGGTCTTATTTTATTTTCTGTTTGTTTCAATCCTATATGGCAGTAAGTTTCATGTACATTTTTTATTATTTTTTTACTAAATTCTTCAGTAAGTATAATTTTGTTTTTCTTTCCTATCTTTTTAAAGTATATTTTATTTTTTAATATAAGTTTATTTTTGTACTGTTTTATTTCTTCATTTTTCTGTTGATCGTTTTGAATGTCTTCTAGTTTAATAAAATTCACTACTTTTAAAATTTCTTCCTGATTTACATGTGATTCTAATACTGGATTTCTACTTAGACTGTCTGCTTCTAAATTGTCTTTTCCAGGTGAATATATCACCTCAAAATTAAATTGTGATAAATAGTATGTGAGGTCTCCTAGTTCCTCATCTGTTCTAGCCTTAATATTCAGTTTTTCTAGGGGTTTATGGTCTGAAAATACTTTAAATTTTTTTCCTATGAGCCAATGTTGCCAGTATTTTACCGCTTCTTTTATTGCTAAACATTCTAGATAAATAGCTTTTTTTCTTTTCTGACTGTCATTTAATTTCCTCGAAAAATATGCACATGGCTTTTCTTCTCCGTCTTCTTGTGGTTGTTTCAAAATAGCCCCTAATCCCTGAATACTAGCATCTGTATAAATATGTATAGGAAGATTCGGGTCAAATATTTCTAAAATAGGTTTTAAACAAAGTAGTTTTTTTACTGTATCAAAAGATTTTTGACATTCTTCTGTCCATATAAATTTTTGGTCTTTTCTTAACAAATTGTGTAGAGGATCTAATATGATTGATATGTTTTGTATATATTTTCCATAGAAGTTTATTTTCCCTAAAAACTGTCTAACATTTTTCTTTGTTTTTGGAACAGGGAATTCTTTTATGGCTATTAAATTATCCTTTAATGGAGTAACGGTATTATTTTTTATTATGTGGCCCAAGTATTTTACCGAGTCCTGTGCAAACTTACATTTAGAAAACTTCAATCTAAAACCTTCTTTTGAAATAGCTTCCAATAGCAAAGATAAATGTTGAATGTGCTCTGTGAATGTCTGGGAAAAAACTAAAATGTCATCGATGAAATTAACTGTAAAATTGGATAATTTGTGTTTTCTAATAATGCTACTTAGTATTCTTTGAAATATTGCAGGTGAAGTTTTTAAACCAAATGGTAGACAAGTCCACTGAAAATGATTTTCTTGAGTAACAAAAGCTGTTTTCTTTCTATCTTCGACTTTTAAAGGTATGGACCAGAAAGCGGAATTTATGTCTAAGGTTGAAAAAAATTTACAATTTCTCGTTTTTATCATTAAATCCTCTATAAGTGGAAATGGTTGCGACTGAGGAACTACTATTTTATTCAAATCGCGAAAGTCTATGCATAGTCTACATTTTCTTCCTTCCTCTTTTTTATAGGCTAAAGTTACTGGAGCTGCAAAAGGACTATAAGATTCTTCAATTAATTTATTTTGTAATAATTTTAAAACTTGCTCTTCTATTTCTTTTTTGTCTTCAAAGTTGCATCTATAGGGTCTTTTGCTACAATAGGTATCCACTAATAAATCAATATGTGCCTCATAGCCTTTCACTGAGCCTACATCATACTTATCTTTTGCAAATAGTGAGTTATATTTGCTTATTAATTCATCAATTTTTTGTTGTTGCTGACTGTCTAAATGATTTACTGTAATGTTGAAGTTTGTAACATCTATGTGTTCATTAAAGTTAACTTGACACTTATCGCTAACATAGGAATTATCTTTCATTGTTAATTCTTTAACATTATTTTCATCAACAAAACAGTTTTTGTTTTCGATTTTGTCACCTGTAAAGCCAGGAATGTTATCATTTTTTTGTTTTATTTTTTGTGTGATCTCTAAGTTTTCATTTTGAATCAGTTGAAAAGATGTTATGCAATCCAATCCGATTAAAAAATTATAATCAAAATTTTGTTCGTCTATGACAAAAACATTCATTTCTTTTTCTATTTCAAAAATCTTTATTTTTAATGTTACTATTCCCATAGACTTTTTTACACCATTAATCGTTTTTAAATTTGCTTGATTACTGTTACTGTTGTTTGGGTTGTTTTTTAAAGATAATAATTTTGAATTAATTATGCTTACATTTGATCCTGAATCATAAACCCCAAATGTTTCTATGGAATCATTTATTATTAATTTAGTTTTGATTAATGGTGGAATAATTAGTTTTTTGGATCTATTTCATTTAAACTCATTTCTAATTCAGAATTATTAACACTTCTAATTAATTCTTTTTTTGAGCGATTATCATTTTTATTTTTAAACCAACATAAAGATTCCGGATGATACCGAGCCCCTTTTTTTTCTTTCTCACAGATTCTGCATGGTTGACCTTTTAAATTTTTTTCTTTTGTCTTACTTTCCCAATCTATTATTTTTTTCCCCGTCATCTTTTTATCTATTAAATGTTCTAGGCCCCGGATACTACTAAATAGATCCTCAGTATTTTTCAATGTATCCCTGTCAATTTCATCTGCTATGTAATTTGGTAACCCAATTGCAATCAAATCTATTAAAGTATGTTTATCAAGCAATTTATTTACCTCTAACAGAAGCCTTTCTTTCTTTAATGCATATTCCAGTAATGTACCCTGCCTGTATTTAAATAAAAAAGCATACCTTATTGGTGACCAGCTTTTGTCCACATATGTTTCACAAAATTTTTCCTTCCAATTACACCATTCTGAATTTATTGTGTATTTAATAAGCATGGAATTATACCAATCTTGACAAGAATCCTCTAAAAATAACCGAAAAACTTGTATCTTTTCAATATCATCATTTATACCTATACGATTACATTCAGCTTCAAAGATATCCATCCACTGTGTTACACTTGATGTTTTTTTTGTGAATTTTTCAATTACTAATTTTTCAGATAACTTCTTTAAATTAGACTGCTTTGATTCTTTCTTCGATTCAGCTAAACTTTCCAGGATTTTTGAAAGAGTTTCTGTTGATACTTCATTCGTTAAAACCTGTTGAGTTTTAGTAGTACTCTCCTCCAGCAGATATCCCATGAACTGCATATTTCCATCTTCATCCGCATATGTTTCACGTAATTCTGGTGTTAATGATATCCATACTCGTCTTTCTTCGTGTCTTCTTTGCAATGTAGCCCTTACTTTTTGAAAGGTTTGAGTTTTCATCAACTCTGTATGCTGTCTCATTGGTTGGAATTGTTCCGGAATTAAAAACTTGTTGTTACCGGCGTTCATAATTGAGGTTAAGCAGATCACATTTGTCTTCGGATCTTCAGCCGGTTTCACAACGAATTCAAATTTAAGCTTTTCCATCATTTACAACAGCTATAATTAATGTTGTTTTGTAATATGTGGTTTATTGAAACAAAAACTAAGGTTGTTGCTCTGTAAAGAGAAATTTATTTTTTAGGAACATCACAAATCATATTTGAAAATACAACTTATTTAAACACTTCGGTACAAATATTACTAACCTGTAAAGAGAAACAACATTAAAAGCTATTGCTTCAAATATTAGTCTTTTACAATCGTAACTTAAATTATTTCTGATAATCAGAGTCGCTAGCGTTTCAATTGTTCAAAACCAGAGAGAATCTTTTCATAGATGATTTCCATAATAACATAGAGGAAAAAGTGCTGCCACCACAGATAGTACTTTGACGTATGTTTTATAAATAATGAGCGCGTGATTCAAATTAAATGGAGTGTAAAAGAGCTTCATTTACATATATTTTCAAAAAAACAAATGGTGGCCCCTGTGCCTATTGTTCTATCGCGCACCAGCGAGTCACGCGAGCCAACCCCTCTACCCGAGCGCCCGCTCTGTTTATCAAATGGCGAACAAATTCGGACGCGGGAGGATTGATTGAAGTTGTAATAACTCGTAAAAAAATAGAAAAGTGTTAACTTTTATAAACTAACACAGTTCCCCTTTTCTGATTTGTAGGTACCTGTTACTTGTAGTTTTTGCCCTTGCGCCTTATTTATTGTAATAGCAAAGCTAAGTTTTTCCTTTTCTTCCCTCTTTCTCCCTTTTTTTTTGGGTTGGGAAATCATCAAATAACTTCCCCCGCTCTGGGCGGATGGGGGGGCGTGTCAGACTTTTACTGACTAAAACCCACCCATGTTCCTTCTATTACCCTTTACGTTCCGGGGCCGCGGTATCTCTTTCGAACAACCCGCAACCCCGGCAGGCGGAGGCTCTGGCAAGCCCCTCTGCTTTGCTGACATCTCTTTGAGGCGCGCGTGAAACACGAACGCGCCGTCGACACGGCCTGTCGTCAATCGACGGACGGACGGTGAGCTACCCATTGCTCACCGTCCACAGGTCCGCATCGAGAGTCGTCTCGCTGCGCCCGGCGCCCGGGGCGTCTCCCGCGGCGGCTGGGTTGGTTTGAGGTTCTCTTCCTCAAACGCCCGGCCTCCTCCTTGACTAGCATGACTGCTTCGCAGAAGGAGGTGACCGCTTCCCATTCCCTCTCGCTCCGGACCATGGACTGAACCAGGGCCGGACGCGAGAGATCGCCGCCGCCGATCGCATCTACAAGGGCACGGCGGTGCTCCGCCCAAGCTGGGCAGACCGCCACTGTGTGATTATCGATCATAACAATGGTGACACCCGGGCGTTTCCTCCCGCCCAATTATGTGCAGGAACCTCCCGAAACTTCCGTGTCCGGTGAGGACCTGCGTCAGGCGGTAGGTGAGGACGCCATGGCGCCTCTCCAGCCACTCCTCAAAGAGGGGACTTACCGCCACTATTGTGGCGTACCCTGCACGGGGTTGCGACAGTCGCTCTCTCCATGCCACCATGAGATCGCACCGGAGGTCTGTCCGCCAAGCGGCAATTTGCCACGGTCGAGGAGTTTCCCCCCGGTGTAGTGCCTCCGCGCGCCACTCAAACAGGCGCGCGAGGACTATCGCCTCCAGATCCGGCAAGGAGGCTCGCTGCCTCGCCGGAGATCGTGCGGTAGCCCCGGATCAGCCTAATGGCTACCACCTTTTGGGGTGCGTTCAGGTAGTGGGCGGTGCGCCGCCCTAAAGAACGCGCCCCCTCTTTCTCCCTCATTTTTCGATTTAAAAAATAAATCCTATTAGCCTATGTCCGTCTCCAGGGTCCCAGCTAACTCTGTACCAAAATTCATCAAAATTGGTTTAGACATTTAGGCGTGAAGACGTAACAAACAAACTCACTTTCACTTTTATAATATTAGTAAGGATTACTAGACTACTCGTGTCAATGATTATAAATGAGTACCAGCTTTGCAAAGTGAAATGGCAGCGAAATCAAAACATTCCGCTGGCCATTTCGACCCTCGTAACTTGAACTTGAACTTGTGATAAAGACTTGATCCCAACATAAGAAGTTTTTTTTGTGTATTCTGGCGACACTACCCGTTAGTGTTGCAACGGCGGAAAGGTCTTTTTACACACTAAGAAGGGACAAAACTTGGCTTGGCAGAAAACCGCCTGACGGGCTTAGCTCTTTTGCACGTTCACAAGTCAATAAATATAGATGACGAGGAACTTATAAGGCGTTTTGCGAGACGACACAAACGAAGAATACATTTCATCATATAAGTTTGTAATGTTCTTCAGTGTGCACCAATTAAATTAAAATAGAATTTGACGGTGACTCCGTCTGCGACTAGGTAACTCCGCTGCAGTGGAAGACCAATGCAATCGACCCCATGAAATCCTATCCGTTTAGCGGTTTCATTCAACGTGAAAAATTGACAAACACACTTTCACGTTCCGTTATAATATTAAGTATAGCTATATCTATCCGAACTAGACTACGGAGACAAGCTGTATGCGACATGGTGACCCCCCCCTGATATAAAAGCTGGTCCGCCCTTGGTTGCCACTCCGAGAGCTCGCGCCAGGTTGCCAGCGCACTACACTAGCCACTAAATTTATTTCACCTGGAACAGGCGCCAGTCGCCTCCGTCAACCAGTTTCTTTGCGCGCTTGGCGTTGAGTGTGACGACGTCGCGCGCGTGTTGCAGGTGCACCTGTTGCCGCTCCATGCGTTCGCGAGATGTCTCCAGCTCTAGCTCAGACTCATTCCTGAAAACACAACATTTTGGTTAGATACTAACGCTACAGTGGAGGCTACAGGATGGCCGGAATAATAGCACAAAAGATTTTTACATGTAAACCATAACAGGTATGCGCTTCTGTAAACATCGTGTTACCTAAGATACTACGAACAGCGTACCATAGAATAACTACTTAAAGAGGCGACGCTTTTAAATTATGTACTACCGTGCTTATGTACATTGTGCATTTGTATGAAACTTTTGCTTTGTTGGGTTACCTGCTCTAGTCACACCTCGTCATCGCTAAATCGAAAGTTGCAAAAAGATTTTTAGTGTTGCATAGAGTTGTAAATTTTCAACCATATGGTTAACGAACCCATTACGAAGCCGCCAACCAAGAGTTCTGTACATCAAACCACACATAACACTGCGAATAAATTGTTTCTAGGAAACTACTTTTGTTTTGTAACGTCAAATCCCCGTTAGCGGCAACGTTCTAAGTAAAATCACATATTTAGGAAGAACATGTGCCTCTCGGCTTCTTGATTGTTTCGCCACCCTTTAGATAAGTGTTTCAGGGTTCTCTTTTCTTACATTTTAATTTCCCATTGCGTGTTAATTTTTTCGATTTTATTTGACGACAATTGATGAAGCGCATATTATATTTTCTAGGTAATCTTTAGTTCAAATTAATGTTGTTTGAAATGCCATACTTCCTAGCTTCGAGTTGCTTGTTTTTATCAGTGACGATGGTGAGGCGCGCGTCGGCGTCACGATTGTAGTCCTCGAGACGCGCAATGTTGGCCTGTAGCGCTAGTAGCTCTGCGCGCAGCTGGTAGTACTCGTCCCTCAGGCCATTCAGCTCTATTATTTCTGGAGCTGGGTTTTAGAAAAATATTTGTTATTAGTGGGATTGTTTATGCAGAACGGGTTGATCGTCAAGGTTAAGCAGCGATTGCTAAGGCTAGATATCCATAACATAAACGTTTCCTTCGTGCCTCGGAAAATAAGTTAAGTTATTGTTAGTGAACCAATCTTACCAAGAAGTTTCGTATTAGCCAGTACTAACTGGATTGTGGGAGTCAAATAGGTAATCGCTCCATAACACACTGGAAACCGAACCTGACATTAGAGGGAAGGGCTAGGCAGAAGCCGATGTTTGCTAGTCGGAGCTTTAGTTACTAGGTGTTTACGCTATTGCATCAGCCACTGAGGAAGGGATCAGTCAATGACAACACAACATTTGATTCATAATCACAAACATTAGAATATTACTATTAAAATTAGCCATATTTAAATCTGATCAAGATTAAAACACGTTTTAAATCCTATTTTACGTGACATTTACAAGGAAAAATGTTCACGAATTTGCAATAATATGCTAGATGTTATTTTGTATTCGTTAACTTTATGAAAGTACAATTTAAATTGTAATTATTTAAATTACAATTTAAATTGTACTTTCATAAAGATTGGAACATATTTTTATTGGTTTTAAGATTCCAATTTCTGATGAGTGTGCCTTTAAATAGACTTGTAATGTATGTCTAGTCTAAGCTGAAGACTTGAAGAGTGAAGACTAATGTTGTCAAGGAATTATGGGGGGACGGCGCGAACGCAGTCCCCACTACCAAAAATTACGCGTCCGAGTTATCCACATTAGGGATAATCGCAAGGGTCAACCTATCCGCAGTGCAATGGAAAGGCCTCGCCCTGGGGGAACCGCCGTCTTGATCACGGTTTCCCCTACGCCAGGTAAGTATGCTTTCTCTACAGTACCGCGCGAGGGTCGTTCAACGGCGGAGAATCTTAACACCGCGATTCAGAAACGTGACGTCACTGCATAGTGACCTCTGTTGGTGGGTTAATGGTACTGCTGACAAAGCATTTTTTTTTCGAAAGTAGCAACATTTTTGTTTTTGCTAGTAATATATTGTACGTTTACTTAGATAACGACACTAAAACTTATAATATTATGATATTTCTGTAGAAAACCCATATTCGTAAAGAGATAAGACTTCCCCCTCGAAATTGTGAAATCTATCGATCGAGTCAAATTCGCGTGTGAAATGTCAAGCATGAAGGTTGAATGACCGGAGGTTTAGCTTATGGGGCGCGGACGATGGGTGCACTTTTCCCGCGAATCTTCAAGGGGCAGATATATTCGTATGTTTTTTGGATCATTTTAAATCAGACACCACAACTAAACTGCTAGTCAGTATGTTTTGAAGAAAAAAAAAACAATTTTAAACTAGACTAAAATCTATTTTTTTTTTTCGTAAAACACTGTGTAATTTCTTTTTAAAGTTATATCTAACACAGGTAAAAAAGAGATCATATGGCGAAAATCATTGGGTATATTTTATGAGTCTTTCAGACTACAAGATAATTTAACTGCCAATCTTTTGTATACGGTTTTCATTCGTATTGTGTTTGATAAATGAATAGATACTTAATTCCTAGGCGCTCTAGTAACCTAATTAACTTTGAATGAAAATAAAAATAATTAGTTTGCTTATTTCATTTCAAAATAAAGTTATGAGGTTTTTTTGTTTTTTTTTTATTATTAGGGTTGCGCTAGAGCTATCAGCACATTTAACACAAAACTGTATTTTCCATGTTTCTATCTGTTTCTGCCGCTCAGAACCGTCATTTGCTACAGCGAGAAGCAAAGCGAGTGCCATCGCACGCGGCAGCATCGACGATGCTCTCGACAGCACGTTATATTCTACCAACCCTAACTAAATAGCACCCCCGTATTCTGTTTCGTATCTTTTTTGAAAAGTGAAATCATCAAATAACTTGAGTGGAGCGGGGTGTGTCAGATTTTTACTGATTAAAAGTCATCCATGTTCCTTCTTTTGCCTTGTGAGTTTCGGGGCCGTAGTATTTCTTTTGATCAACCCGCAACCTTGGCAGGCAGTTTCGTAAGTGGCTATTGCAATAGGCTTGACCTAAATTACTTGAGACTTAATCGTAACTGGCAAAAAACAAGGTGCTGTTTTGCGAATTTCGCTGATGAAACAGAGATCGATCAATAGAATTCAACTACACTCTGGAACTGTCCGGGTTATTATTGGTATCTCCATAGCAGTGATAACCCTATTGCTACACTGACGGTTTTTGAACCAAGTTTACTACGTCCAACTAATGTTACGTTACGCACTGTGTTCGGCGAGCGGCGAGATGTGATGTATAAAGTGCTGGTGCGCGGCGTGCACGACGCGCAGCGTGGCCTCCAGCGCCGACACGTCGCGCTCGCGCCGCCCGATGTCGGCGTCCAGCGCCGCGCCGCGCTCGCGCAGCTCCGCTCGCTCCGCCGCGAACTGGTACAGTACTTCTTTATTAGTGCAAGTGCACTACTACCCTCGCACTGTTTTAGCTTTCTGCCTTCATAGTTAAGCCAACCCCCGCTAAAGCCGGCTAACTGCAAGGACCTGCTAAGTCGCTTTGATGGCAGCCGGGCCAGCTAGCAAACCCGACCCGTGAAAAGCACAGGACATTGTATCACAAATATCACGCTTTACCTTTTCCGATATTGTGTTTTTTTATGAACTACATACCTAATATGTTTTTCTTACAAAATCGGAATATTTCAAGTAAGTATGTTTTCAATGGTGGACTATGAAACGTAGGTATATTATGTATATTCTACTTGACGAACAAAATTTACAAGACAAATCCCAGCTCAGCGGTCACTTATCAAGGTGTATATTAAAACCATTTAGGTTCCCTACAACGGACGTCTATGAAGTTAGCAACTTACCACAAGCGCTATAACAAGCTGCACAGAAACCGGACAAAGGATTTCCATAGCGCTCTAGGCGCCATTAGTAAGAAATAGGTATAATGGTTCTACAAGGTGGTACCGATCTCTTATAACGTCAAATAACGTCTTACTGTAGTTCTGAAACGGATCTAAAATGGCAAAAGGTAGTTACATTGGTGGCACTACGGAGGTGGTTAGCGCCATGAGATTAAAAAGCTCTTGTAGCGATATTATGCCACCTACACCTTATTTCGGCGATTATGTATTGTCAAATTTAATGTACAAGCTCTAAAGTAGATACTTAGTAATATAGTGAATCTAAACTAACAGCAAAAACTAAAAAATAACTGTTTTTTTCAAGTTACCTTATTTTTACAGTTGGTTTCTTTATTTAAATTGTTAAGAAGTGGTATCTTAACAATAAAAATGAAGAAGAAACTGTTAAGTGGTTAAGGGAAGAATGAATATGCTATTGAAGCCTAATGAGGTTGCCCCAATTGATGCATGGAACAATGTTTGAGATAAAGTAAATATTTATGTATTTTGTAATTCCAAGTTTGTAATTTATAGAAATACCTTGATTTTGAAGAAAGTCACCGTTAGCTGTTGCCCAGAATCGTCTTTACCGAGTGAGTCAATGAATATTTCGTATCTGAAATACAGTTTTTTTTTAGATTTGTGTCACAAGTTATTTGATATTAAAATTAGTACATGTAGTAGTTTTAGTAATTACAAGTACCGTTTAATAAGCTGCCCGATGCGTTGTTCGCGCTCCCGTATCTCGCAGCGCAGTTTGCCGCAATCTTCAAATAAAGCGCGCTTCTGTACGTTGAACATGTCGCGACGCATGCCTATCTCCACTATGCGCTCGTTCATGGCCTGGTAATAGTATGGATAAATGATAAATGATGTTTATTTTGCAAGTAGGTTTTCACAAACACTTTTACACGTCATTTTTTTAAGACTAGATGAGGCCGGTGTTTCGTACCCGACTACTCTGAGAAGAAACAGCCGAAACAAACTCAGAGGTCATAGTCTCTTTTAAGGTCCAGACAAAATAATCTTGGTCAACTTACATGAAGACTATGCAGATAGTGTCTGAAATGGTCTTTGCACAGATACAGTACAGCGGATTTTGCTAACACGGAGGAAAGTAGATGGGTGGATGGAATATATAATATATCCACGGTTGTGAAAGCACAGCACAAGCAGACAGCAAGTTCAAATCTCGACTTTAAGGAAATAGAAAGCGATACATATGTGGTTACGCGAATGAAAGTATGCGTTTAACGATAGTATCGCGATTTTTTGCCATTAAATCACTGCCCTAATATTTCTAGAGTTTCTGAAAAAACGTTCATTGTTTTATTTGTGTTGCCATTTGATAGAGAAATGTGACAGGGATGCAACACATGTGTCAGAAAGAATGTGAATAAAAATGTTAATGGATAGAGATGGAGAAGAAGGTCAAAGAAAAGATGAAAGGATTGTGTGATGAATGATCTGAAGATTCTGAAGGAAGAAGTTCCTCAATGATAGCGTGACAATAGGGGATATTACTGCAAAATTCTGGCGCAAGGGCGCAGCACTAGCGTAAGCAGTAAAAAGTTTTTTGCCGAGACGTAAATGGCCGTAGGACGCCATAATATATATAATTAAAGTACAGATAGGTAAGTTATACCAAAATAATTAACACTTTGACATATTTTCACAGAATATCTGGATACGCGATTGCGCACATGACGGTTTGTTTACTGCATGTGCTAGTGGCGCCCTCTGCGCCGAGGTTTGCGTAATATTCCCTATTGGCAGGGGGCGAAAGGAAGATGAAAACGTGTTGCACCGACGCCAAATGCCATAGACAAGGGGAGGAAAATGATGACGTAACTATTAGATATACGTACCGCCTCAATCTGCAGGCGCTGCTCGTCGAGCCCGAAGGCGGTGTCGTCCAGTCGGCCGACGGCCCGCGCCGCGTGCGCCACCCGCAGGCGCATGAGTGCGTCCTCCACGCGCAGGCGCCGCCACGCCGTGCGCGAGCCCGCCAGCTCCTTGTCGCCGCCCTCCACGTTCAACATCGCCGTCTTTAGACGGCTTTGCTGTCAAATTAATAATGACTTTGATAATATTCACCATTGTGGTCATTTTCTGCGTATAGCTTTGCCCAGGTATGTTTTTTTTTTGTACTAGGTATTTCTCCTGTATCGTGGGTGCGTTTACAAACATTTAAACTCACATGCGCAAACAACCAGACCCGGAACAACTATCTGTAGGCCATACAAATATTTGTTCCGTGCGGGGATGGAACCCGCGACACGCAGCATAGTAGTCGATCGTTCAGCCACTGCGCCAACCGTGTCGTCAAAATGTTGGGGTCGGTTTCCAGTCTTACCGGATTTAGCTGTCTATCCTATAAAAGCCTAAGTAGATGTTCCTGCCTACCTGTACTATATTCTAACAAAAAAACTGTTCTTTCTTTCTGTATCTGATCTCCACGACACAGTTTTAACTGGGTAATACGATACTACTTGGTAAGACTGGTTGTCCTGTAACGACTGTCAAATATCTACTTACAAATTACAACCGAAACCACGTGCTTTCCGAGGCACGGAGGAAACTCGATATTTAATGGGTGGTCACCCATCAGAGCGGCAATTATTATTTTATTGTTAACAATCTAAGGAAGAAGGGAAATAATCCTACTAATATTATAAATGCGAATGTTTGTGCAAAACGGCTAAACGGATCTTGATGAAATTTGGCACAGAGGTAGATTATAATCTGGAATAACCAGAGATACCTTTTTTATCGATATCACGCGGGCGCCAACTAGTAACAATATAATTGAGTCATCCATCAGACATCCACTGTACTAGTTATCTATATATATATGTATATTTTAACACTATGTATGTTACAGTTGACGTCGTTAAACCAATTTCGGCAAGGGTTCTGTCTTAAGCCCAGCGCTATGTAGATACATAGCGTTATATGGATATATAACGCTGACAAGGTGGCAGCATTATAAAGAGCAGGGGGTTATAATGGATGTCTTGCAGATTTTCCCCTATATGTGTTATTAACTTTTGTTTGCGACATGTTTAAAGCAAATAAAATGATGGTCTGTTAGTATAAGCAGCAGCTAGTGACCAGGCTGGCGTGCTCGTCGCTCCGCTGGTCCAGCTCGCGCGTGAGGCGCCGCATGTCGTCCTGCAGCTTGGCCGCGTGCCGCTCCAGCAGCGACACGCGCGCGAAGTGACGCGCGCACACTGACTTCAATCTGTTAGCACATCAACATCGGTATATGTTACAAGTACACATCAAAAAATACCTAAACAACAAAATATTGTTCCACGGCTGCGCTAAATAAGCCTACTTCAGCAAAATGCCAAAATAAATAACTAGTGGGCCGATAACAAAGAAAAGCTTTCTTTTCGGATGGGAAATCATAAAATAATTTCCCCTGCTCTGGGCGGAGCGGGAGTGTCAGACTTTTACTACACTACAACCCATCCATGTTCCTTTTTTTGCCTTTTGTGTTCCGGGGCCACTTAATCTCTTTCGAACAACCCCCAACCCTGACAGCCCAGGCAGGCCCCTCTGGTTTGCTGACACGTCTCTGAGGCGTACGTAGAATACGAATGCGACCTCGACACGGCCTGTTGTAAAAAAACGGCCGAACAGTGAGCTACCCATTGGTCACCTCGTGATTGAATAAAAAATGAGGACATCCGTAGGAGAACTAAACCTGTCATATATATTGTATATATAGCTACGTCGTCGAATAGCAAAGTTAAAGAGGCAATGAGCAAGGCACATTGCGCTATGGCTGATGGGCAAAAATGTACTTGAGTGGCGGCCGTGGAGCGAGAAACGCAGCGTGGTACGGTCCTCCACCAGGTGGAAAGATGGCGTGGTGCGGTTACAGGGGTCCCTCCAAACGCACCACGCCATCTGTCCACTGGGTTTCAGGTTGCAAGCGGCTCAAGACCACTGTGGAAAAAGTAAAATGAAGTCCATGACCAACAGTGGACGTCGATAAATATGATGAAAGGGTTAATGTGTTGAGTACTTTACCTAGCCTCTCTCTCGGCGAGCTCGGCGGAGCACTCACGCTCGGACTGCGCGCCCTCCATGTGCGCCACGCGGGAGCCGATTGTCTCCACTTGGTAACACTACAACATCATATAGAATACACAGGCATTATACATTATAAAGGGTGTAAAAGTACCCTTAACTTAAGCCTTAAGCCGAGAGGCACTTGTTATCTCTAATATCATTGCGGTAATTTTTGTTCCAGGAGATAATTGGGAACCTTCTAGGTACGAAGATATTGGCGGTCAAAGTTCTAACTGTGTGTAAAAGTCATTTTAAAATCCAAGTTTTTAATGTCATAATATAACATTCAATGCATCCACCAGTACAATGATTTTGGTACTCCCGTAAAACGAGCACATACACCCAAAAAAAAAATAGTGGCCCAGCTCACTTTTGAGTAGAGTTGCTTAGTTTGATGTACAGAATGCATGGTGGACGACTTCGTGAAGGGTTGGTTTACACCCTGTATGTAGATTTCTATTGGGAATAGTAATATCAGTTAATTACTACTGTCCCACTGGACGGCAAAGGCACATATTCTCATACAACAAAAGCTAGATATGACATAATCAATTTGACAAAAAGATTTATGGGTTAAAAGGCCAAAACATGCTACTTACGATGATATAAAGTGATTCCTTCTGTGACTGCGCCAACTTTTGTATACTTTTTTGTTTGAACTCCAGCTTAGCGCACATCGCCTTGGAGGCTAGAACAAAGTTTTAGCATAAGCAAATTGTCAAACTAGTATGTAAGCACTGCTAGGTCGCATATCTTTACATCCTTACTAATATTATAAAAGCAAAAGTGAGTTTGTTTGTTACGTCTTCACGCCTAAATGGCAAAACCGATTTTGATGAATTTTGGTACAGAGATAGTTGGGAACCTGGAGACGAACATAAACTACTTTTTGTCTCTTTCTAACCCCCACTTCAAAATAGGGGATAGAAAGTTTGTATCAAGCATTCCGCAATTTTCAAGGTAGGAAGCTAAAAATTGGTATGCGGACTATTTGTCACTAACAAAAACATCGTGCATCATTTTTTTTGGAAATTTGCCCCCAACCCCTTTAGAAGAGCGGATGCAATTTTATATAGGACTTTTCGCAGTTTTCAAGGTAGGAAGCTAAAAATCGGCACACACACTCTTTGTTACCAACGAAAAATACCTGCAAATCAGGAAAGGGGAACTGTGTTACCCCGAATTTAACGCGAGCGAAGCCGCTGGCAAAAGCTACTAATTTATAATTTTCAATATTTTTAAAATAGTTATAATTTTGACTTTTCTTGATATTCCTATGTTACCACCTAGTTATATGTGCATGCTGTGGAGTCCTTTAATTAAAGGGGCACACTTAAAACAACCTATTGTATTGTGTATTATAATGTATCTGTGTCTACTTTGTTGAAGATCCAAAGGCCGACCCGAGCGGCTGTTGTTATTTAGCCGCGCCCAAATGAATACTACTTAGTGTCCGACCGAAACTAGTTTTACGACCGAAACCGAAAACATATTTCGTCAACGGCCTCTGTTTCGGCAGAAACCGAAACCTTCTTACAAGGATCACTTTGATCACCCTGATTTCTTTTATCAGTCATATTGAATATTTTTTATGTTTACTACCCCCTCTTATGTTATAATAGCATAAAACAAGATAAAACTTACCAAATTAAAAATAAATCACTCGAAAACTCGCACACCACAACAAAACAAAACGAAAAGCAAACAAACAAGCGAATCAAGAGTCGAACCCCCACTGTGCCAACCGTGCCGTTGGCGCAGTGGGGGTTCGACTGCTGCGCTGAGTGCCGCGGGTTCGATTTCCGCACGGAACAAATATTTGTATGACCTGCAGATAGTTGTTTCGGGTCTGGCTGTTTGTGTATGTGAGTTTATATGTTTGTAAACGCACCCACGATACAGGAGTAATTCCTAGTGTGGGGCAACGTTTTTTTATAAAAAATACACGACATTGGTTCTGTTTGGATTCATTCATTCAACGCGCCGAACATGACCGACCACAGCGCGAAAACTCCCGAATGCACTTTCGGTTTCGGTCGTAGTTTCGGCAGTTCTAGACCGAAACCGAAACTAGATTTTTAGTTGAAACTGGCCGAAACCGAAACCAACCTTCCGTCGGACAGTAATAACGATTACCTTTTAATTGCATTTGAAACAGTTTCCTCTCGTTCTGAAGCGCCAACAGCTTCTGTTGTTCGATAAAGGAGCACTGCATGGCGCGCTGTTGGTTCGTCGTGATCTGATTGGCGTAGCGCTCTTCGTCCTGAAGCAAATCGTTCGTTTAACTTACTCTCAATATTAAGGCATAGATATATAACGCTAACGATACATAAGTGATAACTTACATTTAACATATCTTCAAGCTCTTTAGCTCTCTTTTCTGACGACTTCGATTTATCCAAGGAGTCCGTCAGTTTTTCTTTTAGTTCTCTAATCTGAAAGATGTTAAGAATTAAAATATTACTTTATTATAACAATGAACAGTCGTAAAATGAACAGGTCCTTCCCCAGGTTGTTAACTATTTTCTAACCAAATATCATTACGATCAGATCAGCCGTTTAGTCGTGAAAGGTAACAAACAGTTACTTTCGCATTTACAATATTAGTACAGATAGTGTGGATGTTCGACAAAAACATTTATTATACGTTATAGGAGAAAGTATTCTCTTTTTAAAAAGTATTGTTTAAAACTCATAGAAATATCACACCCACCACACAGCCTGCCACAAAGTTGTCGTAGTTAACCTAAAGGTTGACTGGTGGAGAATGCCTTATGGCATTAAGTCCGCCTATATACAACTATTGTACACGAAGTTTAAATTATAGTATGTGCTAGTTGTATCTATTAACAGTACGATTTTTTAAACGTGATATCATCAACCCCACAACCATATCTTGAAGACAATGTGAAAGTGAAGCCCTGTGAACAGGATATGCTGCACCTTGTGCCCTGCCCGTCGTGCAGCTACATGCACCTTCCAGGTCATTCGCTTTCTTTAAGTTCTAGAGGGTGTTCAGGTCGCTAACAGCAACGGCCCCTGCGCAATTCCTCGAAACTAAAAAAAAAACTAAAAAAACCGGCCAAGAGCGTGACGGGCCACGCTCAGTGTAGGGTTCCGTAGTTTCCCGTCCGTCACAATGAGTGTTCTTTACCACGGTAGGTCATGAAAGCACGGAAAATCTTAACATCGACTTTTAAAAAAATGACGTCATTACGCAACGCCATCTATCGAACCATTTATGAACTGGTTTTTACCTTAAAATTTTGATGGTGTTAAAAAAATGAATTTTAGTTTTGTTCTAAATTGCCTTAGCATGTTCTTGATAGCAGTTTTATGTAGTTATAAGATACCGCCAATGCCAAGGAGAGACCAACCGAACAATTCGGTAATACCCGGACCAATGTAATAAGTACCTACAGCGCCATCTCTCGGGGAATTGGGTTACAAATACGTGCAAGGAGGTAATTTTGGATTGCGAGAACCGATTTCAATAATTCTTTTTTTGTTTGAAAAAAAATACGTTCAGGATAATAAAATATGTAAACGAAGTTAAAAAAATGCTTGCATATACGATTATACTACAAACTTAGTCCAGAAATTATTTTGTACAACTTTTTGTCTTTTTTGTACAAAAACTGTTGTGTCAATCAAGTTCAAAATAATTTTCATAGAAAGTCCTTGTAAAGTTCTACTTTTCAGATTTTTTTCATATTTTCTAAACTTATGGTTCAAAAGTTAGAGGGGGGGGGACACATTGTTTTTTTACTTTTGGAGCGATTATTTCCGAAATTATTGACATTATCAAAAAATGATTTTAGTAAACCCCTATTCATTTTTAAATACCTTTCCAACAATATATCACACGTTAGGGTTGAAATTAAAAAAAAAAAACACTTCCCACTTTACATATAGGGTGGCTACCCTAATAAAACATTTTTTTCCAATTTTTATTTTACCACTTTGTCGGCGTGATTGATATACATATTGGTACCAAATTTCAGCTTTCTAGTGCTAACGGTCACAGAGATTAAGCGAGGACGGACGGACGGACGGACAGACAGACATGGCGAAACTATAAGGGTTTCTAGTTGACTACGGAACCCTAAAAAGGCCTTTATTCCCTTAAGTAGGAATAAGGGCAAATACGCACTATGCGGCGGGATAGTGCCAGTTCGCACATTCCGGTTGCGGTTACGGGTATCCGCCTCACGGTTATCCGCAAGTGCAACCGCGTCCTGCGGTTAGCCGCACAGCTGGCCACATTGCGGCTAGCCACATAGTGCGTATGTGCCCTTAAGGCCCTTTTTTGCGGTTGACATTTTTTTTAGTTTCGATGTATTACGTAGGGGCTGTGGGTCGACATAAATGAGTCGTTGATTCGAGAATAAGAAGAATGTATAGTATTAGTTACCCTGTTTTCAGTGGCCCGCAGCATAGTGTCCTTCCGGAACTGCTCGTCCATGATGGAACGGTTCTCCGAGCGCAACTTCTCCAGGATATTGCCCATATTACTCAACTCCCGTTGATAACTTTGAGCCTGGAATACATTAATATCATGTTATATGAAGAAATCTCCAAGGCAAACTAAAATAATCGCTCGACCACTTCGACAGAGGTGGAGCGCAGAATCCTCTGCGTTTTTATATGGACTACGGCTTGGTGAAATTATCTTTTTACAACTTTCTCCTTGACTTGACTCCTGAATAGTTCCATCCCAAGTTCGAGTATACAGTATGTTAGTTTAAACGAGGGACGTACCTATTCAAACCCACAATAGTGCATACTTACATGATACTAATAAAAATATGAACAAAAAAAAAAACTAATAAATAAAAGACAGAACCATACCAAAAATTTCGCATAAGTCTCGCAACGTGTATAAACCCTTGCGCTAGCGATTTAATACTATCGCAGAACATGTGTGCGTGTCAATGGCCTTTAGGTATAATCCATTTTCCCTTCATACTTTAAACCTGGCTTAGGACGCCTTTTCGGTAGAATCCGCGCGTAGGTATTTTGCCGCGTGATTTACTTCACTGTTTACAAGTTTACTTCTCTCGCGCTCAGTGTTCATGAATAATGTATTTTTTTTGTATTTTTAAATTGGACAATTACGTCAGAAATTAAGGTTATAGGTTTTTTACATATTTGGGACGAGAATCGAATACTGAATACCCTCCCTCAATAAGTCCCTCGTTTAACCTAACATACTGTATTTCCACCTCAGGCAGCATTATCGCTTTACATAAAGTCAGTTGCACGCAAGCCTATTTAATATAAACAAGATCAATCAAAACTCAAATGCCAATCTCCGTCCACAGACAAAAAATCAACCGTCAAAGATTGTGGGTAGGTATACACTAAGTGGTAAGACAAGGGGACTTACCTCGCTGTCAAGCGTGGAATTGGTCTCCAGCAGGCGCTGGTGCATCAGGCGAATGTGGCCGAGCCTAGTAGCCATAGCCATGTTGTCCTGCTGCGCCTCGTTGTTATTGTCGCGCTGTTGGTTGCAGAACGCTTGCTGCTCGCGGCACTGCTCCGCTAGGTTGTTCGATTCCTTCTCCAATACTGCATAATCCTGAAACATAGTGATGATGATGAAAGGCCTTTTCCCAACTACCTGCATTATTGGGTCTCGAGTTAAGAAGCTTATGGACACCCGTAATGTTTTATTACCTCCTGACCGTTTTTGAACCATGGTGGTAATTTTTAGTTGAGACTAGTCTTCGACTAATGGGATATTTAATTTATTGTGTGTACAAGTGATCTCTTCTCTCTTTCGATAACCTGATGGTTTAGAATACCGTAACCGAAGAAAGGCCTATATTTACACTGGCATCCTTACTTTTCGACCAATAAGGGAGCAGTGAAAATAAAATTAATTACAGTAGCTAAATTAAATGCTTGGATTCGAAACGAGATATCCAACATAAGTTGCTGATACCATTAGGCCATCATCAGAACTATAATGAACGATTTACCTCTCTAGTGTGTCTAATATCCTTGTCGCGCAGCCTCAAGTTCTCGACGGCGGATGTCCACATGGTCATGATATATTTCCTTTCCTCCATGCCCTGGGTCACCTGTTAACATTCATCAGCAACACTATAAAGCAACGATCATAATCAAGTAGACAATGCTAGAACTAGAATCCTGCATAGCGTTGTCAGTTATCCGCGAGATTACTCCATAACTGCAGGGAGGTATTTTTTGCATCGCTGGGGGAGGACACCAAAGGGCCAGGCTGGACAGGACGGACAGCGATATCGTCACGACGGACGGACGAAATCACATCGGTCTGTTTTTGTGTTTTCGTAATGAACTTCATTATTATATCAGCCTATATGATGTAGCCCAGAATTCTTGACTGACGGCTTCGTCAAGGCTCGGTTCACACCTCGTTTAACTAACACATCGTTTACCTGTCTGCCAAATTTCATGGCAATTGATTCAGCCGTCAAGGCACGAAGGCGTGACAAACAAGCAAACTTTAATATTCTATTAGTTAGGATTAAGTGTTACCTGAATAGAGATCCTATCACAAGCGCGTTCCTCGGCGCTAAGGTTGGACACCAACTGCACCAGCCGTTCGTGCATGCGGTCATGTTCCAGTTTCAACTTCTGTCTCTTTGTCTCCAATGCCTGTTGCAAATAACTTAGTAGTATGTTGAACACAAAAGCATAACCACCATACATTAATATAATTTGTACATATCTACAGGTATATTTGTGACTAATATGGTGCACATTATTTTGATTTGCCCATAAAAAGTCGAAATTGCATGTTATAGATATGACGGATGGACACACATTACATACAAATTTATACCAAATTACTAGAAACGATAGAGTTCGAAATAGCAAGGCTTAATACTTCAAGTGCCAGAATACGGTTTAACTTGCAATGGTATAACATTAATCCCTTTATCATTATTAGAAACTACACCAAAAAAATATCCTGATGTCAATATAGGTTTATTGTTCAAAAAGCATCTTATGTTATAAAAGCTATTAACATAAACATACATGGCTTCACGCTTTTTACACATGAGGGTAGGCAGTTTCTTATTAGCTAAAGCTGTAAAAAGCATATTTTATTATTTATTTTTTCGCGAGATCGTCAGCAACACCAAGGCGCTGCTGGCGTTTCTCGTGGAGCTGGGGTGGATCGAATAATATTCCCACCCATACGCAAAATACGCGCCTTAGAGGTGGAGTTGCGGACACCAGCCTGTAATACAATACAATAGCTGAAGCTAATTACCTTTGCTTTGGAAAGATCTAGTTTAGTAAACTGTTCAATAGCCGTGATGTCACAAGCGAATCTCTCGAGGGCCGCTCGCCATTCCTCAAGGGCTCCACGCTCACCACACACCTCAGACTTCAAAGAATCAGCCTTTTTCAAAAGATTTGAGATCATTTCTGAAACAGCATTACAACTATAGGCTGACCGCTTTACTAAGACTGTGCCAGATGTGGCTGCAAGGTGTGGGAGTGTCATACTTCTAAAATCGTAAGCATATTAAATTGATGGTGCAAGTTCACACATTTACAATACAGGAATTTCTATAGGAGTTTTTTAAACACTTAGTATCATTTAAATCCGCTACTTCAGCTACTGTCAAGGTCTTTTATAAGCCTGTCTAGTTACTGGGCAAAAGCCCCCCACATTCCCATTCCTTTTATGGCCGATCAGTCAAGAACAGGTACAAAACATAACACTAAATTTTCTTGAGCCAGCCATGGAGACTCTCTCTCACTGTGTGACGATCGACTGCATTGGCAATGTCTGTCTCTGAGTGAATTATGTAAGAAAACGGAGCGGAGAGAAAGCGGAGCCTGTAACTTCAGGCACTTCTATGCTAACATGGAGACTCCCCAACATGCAATGTAACGTAATTTTAATATTATGGTGTTGCACATCCGCTTGGAGAGTTTAATATTTAAAATACTGCACTAAATTACTCAATGACGTTCCTTGAGTGGGCACCATAGGGTAGGATAAGAGCAGGAAACAAGATACTCATGTTGGCAAGCTTACACTTAAGTGAAATAAGAGATGCAATTCGTAAGCACCTTCACAGACCAATAGCTTCTCCACATATTCCACACAAATTGGTAGATGCATCAGTCAATCTTTTTATCTTGTCTGTCATATATGATTGTATTTTCAAACTAAAAAGAGTTATAACATAGACAGTCAGGCATTACTTTGAAATCTGTCAATCCTAGTATTGATGTCACCGATCTGCTTGTTAGTCTCAACCATGTCTCGGTCTAGTGAGTCTGCCTCATTCACATTCAACTGCCGCATTTTGACTTCCTGCTCCATCTGCTGCTTATGTGCAAATAGTAGACGCTGAAACAACATACAAATGGGTTTGAAATAAAATATTATCTTATGCATTGAAAATTTAAGATATCTTTATAAATATCAAGATTTTAATAAAGTTATGAAATCTAAATCACACACTTACAGTATTCTCTTGATATTCTGTGAGGACATGGCTCTTGTAGTTATTGAGATCATTGCGTTTTTGAGTCTGTAAAATTGTGGCCTCTTTCAAGCGCTGTAACTCAGCTTGCCTACAATAATAATGTGCAAAGATTATTAAATTTTGCTCTTCTCTGGATGCTGCCATATTTAGGGATTAGTATACCTGTCAATTAATAAAGTTTCCAGTTCCTGGTTCTTGGTATCTGCTAAAGGGATTCTGGTGCCTTGATTCCATCCCAAGGCATCTAAAAGTTGAGCCATATAGCCAGGAGGCTTTCCTGCTTCAGCCATAATTGCAAAATATATAAATTAAAGAATTATACAAAATAAATTGACAGCGAGCCAAAAGGGTATTAACAAAGTAACAAGATATTGTTAAATCGATATCATAAAATGTGTTGTATATTACTAGGCATTATCACCAATAACAATAACAAACAAATTCACCGCCATTTTTCAAACAATAACAAATGACATGCAGACACAGACGAAAAGAGTTTTGAAGTTTTGTTTTTGATTCTGTTTTTTTTTTGTTCCACGAAATGCAACAAACCGTAAAATTCCGATAATTATTTTTAGAACAATAATATTATAGCCACAAAACCACTAATGCATTGTTTTCCAGAAGATTCTAAGTTTTGGGCCACAACACAATTATTATGCTTTGCTCCTACTAAAGTTAATTACACTTCTGCAACATTCGGTGGTATTCCGGTACCAGCTGTTTTGTGTATGTGAATTTAATGTTTATTAACGCACCTACCATAAGGCCTTATTCGCACGGGAGCTTTTTTAACGCCCGTTAAAAAAGCGTTCAAATAGAACAAATGCATTTCCAAGTACATATTCATACGACGGTGCTTTTAAAACGCGACGCTTTTTTATCGAGCAGTGTTGCATTTTGAGCGCTGGGCGTTGGGCTCTACAAGGAATAGATCATATGAAACTCCGTATTATTATTCATACGAGCGGTAAAAAAGCGCCAGCCCTTCACTCAGTGCGAAGCGCGCTGGCTCGGCGATCGGACGTCTTTCTTTTGTGTTTACGTTACCAGAGCGGCCTTATGATGGGGGTTGTGGATCCCGAAGTCCTAATTATAGAGGTGGAGTCTCGTCCACTTCTATTTAAAAATATTGCCAGAATGTTGTAATAGACATACGAAAATAACTAAAAAACTTATCGGGGTATTGCCTCAATTCTTCGTACAGTAGCACAAACTGTCCTTTTAAGCATCTCAGTTCATTCAGAGGATGAACCCAGAATACCTTTTGCTTTCTTTTTCGTCTTCTAGCAACACAAATCGCTATTGCTAGTACTTTAGCAGAAACCATTTCCACGTCTTACTGAAGCGAGAAACGAAACAAGAGTGATTATATAGCGTTCGTATGAACAATCAAATCGAAAACGTTATTTAAGCGCCAACGCCGAGTTTTAACGCAACGTTTTTTTAAGTCTCGTGCGAATGAGGCTTATAAAGGATAAATTTTAAGTGTGCGTCAACATTAAGAAAAAAAAAACAATAAAGTGCGAGTCGGACACGCGCATGAAGGGTTCTGTATCATTATCTATACATCGCAAAAAAAACATGTTTATTGGATAGGAGCCCTCTTAAATATTTACTTTATTCTGTTTTTTTAATATTTTTTGTTATATCGGCAACAGAAATATGTCGTCTGTGAACATTTAAACTGTCTATCACGGTTTATGAGATACAGCCTGATGATAGACGGACAGTGGAATCTAGCCTATGTAATAAGGTCCCGTTTTACCCTTTGGGTATGGAACCCTAAAAACATATGACAAATGATCAAGCCTGTACCATTAAGCTATATATTATTAAATTTTTAGTAATAGTCGGTTACCTAGAGCCTGGCACTGTATAAATTACCTACTTTAGCATTTAGCCTTATATTTTTCACTCCTACTTATCAGCGATCGAGCTCGGGCTCCCATTTTTAAATAGGTCCTAATGCAAAACTTTTTCGAGTTAGGAACTGAACCCAGTACCTAATTTTCAAATGGTAAATAAGTCAACATATTATATAGAAAAAACCATCATTTTATTTATAATACCTATTGGTCTAAACTAAACATCACAACATAACTGAATACATTTTATCTTTCCATTGACAAAATGGGATAAGTATCTTAACAGCTCCACAAAATTAATACATTTGATTTATAAAATATCTTGAAAACCCGCCAAAAGATTAGGTACGTAGCATCCATGGTAGCATCCAAAAATAGCTCATCAGAGCTTTAGTTTCGCGCTATCGTGCTCGCATGTGGCGTGCTAACGCTGTTTAGGTTTCATTAACGTCAAGTTTTATTTCTTATTAGAATGAGTGCTGATGCAGCTTCTTTACCTTGTCCAATTTGTGCGCATGTTGGTGTTTTTGAATCAGTGCAGTCATTAAGAGATAGATTAATAAATGTGTCAACAAATAAAATGCTGTGTCCAGTATGTCAGGAAGAAGTATTTGGATTGGACAAACTAACCATACATTTGTTCAGCCATGTGAAATTGTTGACAATAAAAGGGGACAAGGAGAAAGAAAAATTAAAAGCTATAAATGAAAAATGTAATACGGAAAATCAATCCACGTCGCAGCAAAAGAAACCTAAAACGTTGGTGGTTAAAAATAAAACTTCGTCATCTGCAACAAATGCTCCTGTTAAATTCGTGAAAATTTATCCCAAATTACCAGTGGTATCAGTAAGCACAGTTCCTGTTTTAGATATATCAAGAAGTAAAGAACGTGTTCAAGGTGGTGAAGCAATGTTTGTAAAAACGGAAGCGACATTAGTACAAACAAACACTACTTGTAACATCTGTGGCTTACAGTTTATCGATGCCAACATTTTGAGAATGCACAGATGTTTAATTCACAATATTGATGAAAATTCAAATCAAACTTTTACTCGCTATCACTGTCATTTGTGCCCCAAAAACTTTAAAATGAGAGGTTCTTTAATGGTTCATTTGAGGGTAGCCCACTTTGGCTTTTTATCTGGAAATTCACATTCTGATGCTAATGCAGATAAAACTACTGGAGGAAACCCAGATCAACAGGATGAAAAATTGTCTCATTTGGAAAGAAATGATAATAAGCAATGGCAATGTGAAGTATGCCGTAAATGTTTCACGACCAAATATTTTCTGAAGAAACATAAACGTCTTCATACAGGTTAAAATAATAATTGGTGTTAGTTGTTGAGGTAATTCGTACTAACAGAATAATTTAAATTTTCAGAAGAAATTAATCATGACTTGTAAGCCATTATCGCTACATGATTAGTCGACCTCATAATTGCTATATTTGTCAAAGTAATAGTTAGTGAAGTATTAAATTACGAGAAAAAATTTCAATAAATAAAAGTAAGGCAAGGTCGAGGTCGACTATACATTTTCGGTAAAATAACTATTCACATTGGCTAACTTTAACGATAACGCCTCAAATCATTTCTAAAATTATTATTATTTTGCTTATCTTTAGCTTTCAAAACATCATCTTGGAGTCCAATTTAAATACTTAAGTTAAGAAAATGTTATATTTTTTACTTAAACCTCCTTTTCTTACAGGTGAAACTCCATACGCGTGCGCACAATGTAACAAAACATTTACATTTCAGCAATCGTATCACAAGCATCTTCTCTATCACAACGATGAGAAACCTCACACATGTACTTACTGCGGACGTGCTTTTAAAGAGCTATCAACGCTTCACAATCACCAACGTATACATACGGGAGAAAAGCCCTTCTCTTGCGAAACTTGTGGTAATAACACCAATTATTTACAATAGGGAAGGTCGATCGCGTGTCCTAGATAGCTAGGTTTCGATCTGGCTAATGAGGTCAATCTACTTTAATATATAAAATGCTATTTTCAGATTTTTAACCAATGGCGATGAGCATAGCTAATTATGCCAGTGTCATAAGTTCATAACACATCAGTAACCTTCCCTATTTACTAAAAAGAATAAGTACCTACTTCAAAAATCTATTGTTTATAGCGTATTTTGTGTTCATTTACAGGTAAATGTTTTCGTCAACGAGTTTCGTATCTCGTACACAGGCGTATACATACAGGTGTCATGCCATACAAATGTACAGCTTGCCAAAAAAGTTTTCGGTATAAAGTAAGTATTACCACTTTTAGTTAATAGTTACTGTTAGTCTGCATCATCCCTCTGTTGGCCGATGGGATCTCCCCATGATTTCCAACTCTTTTGATTGAGAGCTAATGTTGAAATCAGTCATCTCACCTCGCCCACTTATCTTAGCTATCACCCGGAAAGTGCCTTATATATACACCTATTTGTTTATTATTCAGGTATCACAGAGAACTCACAAATGCCAAGCGCAACCTCCTGGGACAGTAGTGCGACAAACAGGAGAACTTGTGGAAAAACTGAAACAAAAACATAATGAGCCAAATACAAAGTCTTCCGATAATAAAGAGATTAAAGTGACCGAAAATTTAAATTATAATGATGTTTCTGAAGCCAATGCCGAGTTGGTACGCACTGGAGCTAAATTATCACTGGAGGACATGGAATCCGAACATTTCTCGTTGATTGCTGAGCCTTTTAATGAAAATGGAGTATATAATAAAAGTCCCAACCCGGAAAATATACTAACTGCGATGTCGGACAAGAGTGATGTTGGCATGTTCAACCAAAATATAGACGAACTGATAGACTCCATACCTATACAAGATAAGAGCATGCCTTCACCTTCGGAAATCCTTAAAAACTTATGCCTATCTAAAGAAGACGACTATATTGGAATTCTTCAACATACAGATGATGAGAAAAACTACGAAATATCCAAAGACTTTAATGTATTTCTTTGACTACTGTGAATTTGAATAAATGGAAATGTAAATAACGACAAGTTACCTCAAGTTGTGTTTTCCCATACACCCCACGATAAATAATAGGTAGTATTAATAGTCTTGTGTAGTATTCTGTTTCAGTGAGAATCCTATCAGGCTGACAACTCACAGCTATCGGTAATCTTATTTTCATAACATTATTGACTCATGGTCATCAGGAGTGTCCATCATCTTGTTTTACTTGCTGTTGTTTATTGGGTGAATCAAAGTAGTTCCCAGCTGTTCTTTCCGCCTTAAAAATTTCAGTCTTTTCACCCATCTACACACCAAGGAAGGGTTATTTACTAAATCTCAGAATGCAAGGTTTTCATGAACAATTTTGTTTTAAGTAAGTACTACATCGATTTTGTCGAATACTCCAAAAGTTTAATTTTGGTAACCGACTTCTAAAAAATAAGGATGTTTTCGATTAATATTTTTTTTTCATGTGTGTTCAACCCTTACTAAATGATTAAGTACTGGTCCTATTGATTTTTTTTTCATTTAGTGGAGAAAGTTTTTTTTTTTCTTTTTTTAAAAACGTTGCTACACACTAGGTATTTCTCCAGTATCGTGGGTGCGTTTACAAACATTTAAACTCACATACACAAACAGCCAGACCCGGAACAATTATCTGTAGGCCATACAAATATCAGTTCAGTGCGGGAATCGAACCCGCGACACGCAGCGCAGCAGTCGATCGCACAGCCACTACGCCAACCGTGTCGTCAAACGACACGGATGTTAACGAGACGTCGTTTGCACGCACGGTGGTTCCATATGTTTATTAACTAGGTTTCGGTACTGTTTGAGTTATCATCTATAATCTTCTTCGCCCAAGTGGATGTGTGTGCATATCTATAACTATAAGTACAACATAAGTGCTATGCAAAACTTCAAGATATCCGTACTATAATATTATAAAAGCGAAAGTGAGTTTGTTTGTTTGTTACCTCTTCACGCTTTAATGGCTAAACCGATTTTGATGAATTTTGGTACAGAGATAGTTGGGAACCAGGAGACGGACATAGGCTATTTTTTTTAAAGAGTGGGATATGAGGGAGAAAGAGGGACGAAACGGGAAAACATAACGTTGCTATTACAAACCAATAAGGCGCTACCGAATTTAACGCGAGCGGAGCCGCGGGCGAAAGCTAGTATAAAATAAAATTGATAGGTACTTGGCAAGGATTTGGATGAGTGAGATACTAATACTGAAAAGGACGAAATAAAAACTGTTTGTTGGCGAAATAAATACTAAACCACAGACACAAAGACGATTTTCTTTCTTCCAGATCATTTCATAGCAAAAACAGGTTAGTTTTTAATTGTCTGCTAATTTAGGTTTAAATATAAATTTAATTTAATTTAAATTAAAAACCAATCTTAACTAAAATTATTTTTAGTTTGTTCTCGAAATTTCCGGTGTTAGTCGGTTTTTGAACGGAAAAAAGCAATCCATGCACTATGCTTTTGCTTGCTTTGCTGTATGTGGCAGAAAAAAAACATAAATGAGGAACCAGCTGTTTTTGTTCTCCAAGCGCTTGAAAATTGGTGAAAATCAGTATGAATCAAAATTAAATAGTGTCATTTCATCCTAAGTCAGTGACATTTTGTGATCTGAATGTGAAATTATTAACATTCTTGAAAATTCATGTAGTGTAGAAACATTAATCGATTTGAAGTTTAGTCAAACATCACTCTCGATAAATGGACTGCGTTAGTGATTTTATTCTGCGTCTTACTTGAGGGACATTATGATGTGTTGATTTAGGCCACCAGGCTCAGTTTTTGTGCTCATTTCATAGCTGCAACAGGACTTCATGAAAACGTAAGTAATTTGATTGTTGTAAAAGTGATTCAAAACTTAGTTATTGATTTCGTTTCCATAAAATTGTACGTTTTTCTCCGTTTGTGTCGTGGACAATACATAATATTGAAAGGTCATGATTAAATCTCCGAGACTCCAAAACTTTCCTCAATAATCTGCCAAGAATTATTGTAAAACCTTCCATAATTTTATTATTTGTACCTACCTACATGTACACAGTGCATCTATCTTCTTGCAACATGGAGAACATTGTACTTGAACAAAATGGAAATCGTTTTAGACAAAAGATTTTACTTTTTGTCCAGTAAGTTACTGAACATTTCAACATAATTTGATTGATATGACAATAGGAAGAAATATGTCAATTAGTTGTTTGCCATGAGAAATCCTTTGTTTTGTTTCATTTCATTAATTATTAATTTATTGAATCAATGAGTGTTGATGTATGCAATATCAAAATAATATCAATCAATTTAGTATTTTTGATTTAGGAAAAAATATAATTCTTAAATGTTTTGAAAATTGGCAATGATAATATTTTAGAAAAAAATTAATGAGTAGAGGTGTTTATATTTCTATCAAAATATGATTTCACCTTCCACTAATATTATAATGGTCAAGTAGTAAAAGGTAGGTAAAGATAAGATTACGGTATATGCAGACTCATAGAAGCTTGTTCAGTATGGGTCCTCTGATGGCCAACCCTATTCTTATTTTGTTGTGTTTGTGTTGACATGATTTGTGATGGACTGACTGCTCTTTTATCTTTAAAATAAATGCATTTGATTACAAATATGAGGTATTAAGTCTACTAGCGTTTATCACTACTTATTGATAGTATCTAACTTATCCTAGTGAAGGTTGGTGGTGTACCCCCTTAACAGGTATATCATCAGCCATCTAGGCAAGCATGCCCTTGACCGCATAATGGAGTGATTAGTGGCAACTCACATCAGGTGAGTTGTGGTCAAAGTGAACCTATTTAGTGTTGAAAAAAACTTAAATGGGTTCCTGACTTTATATATACCTAGTGGTCCAGTCCATCTTGTGGTAAAGATAGTCCATATGACAACTAAGGGGCATGCAACATGAATTGAGCAAGGCCAATAAAGTGCCAGCACTTTTTACAAAATATAATTTGAGTACAGTTTAATTTCTGAAATATGCTTTCCAAAATAAAAAGTTTTGGCAATATAAGGTTTCCTTGTCAGACACCTCTTTCCATCTTGATTGGGTTACTTTTTGTTTCTTTGCTTTAGCTTGTTACAGCTGTGAGCAAAGATATAATTCTGGATATTTATGTGTTTATAGTTATAAGTATGTGTTAAGACCTTGATGAGTTTGAATGCTTACCAGTATGAGCTACTACAGTAGCTAGTACAGTTGATACTGATAGTATAAAAACTCTTTCTGTAGTCTTCTCCATTATTTATTCAATTGTTTGTAGATGTTCTAATGTATTAACATGAACATAAACCAACTTTCTTTTTAGGTAATTATTGATATCTGGTGATATTCTGCTTAGGATAATAGATGCAAAAATCTTGTTTGTGTTAGCCTATGTCCAAACTACACCATTACTGAGGGACCATTGGGAATCTAGTATCTTATTGAATAGTGATCAAGTGGTGGAGTAAAACATGTGCATCTAGTCTGATTTGTAAATCCACAATGTCTTTTTCATGTAGTACAATTGTATTGATTGTGTAATGCCCTATAGAATTGTGTGACATAGTTGATGACAAATTTTCTTGTATGACATAACCAAAACTTTACGAGAAAAAAGAGTATTTGTAGATCTGAAAGTGCATAAAATGTGGACACAAAATTGGAATCCAAATCAAACACTCACTCTTGCATCCTTTTAATTCTAGAAAGTTTTCTGCATTACTCTATAAAGTACATGTATACAAATAAGTTATATTTATTTTTGAATGGTCAAAAGAAAATTTAATCAACCTGAGGTAGAGTGCTAAAATTTTTGAGCTCACATTACTCTGTTCACTCACTTTTTTTTTTCAATAAATGGTGATTATTGAAATCTTTAAAATTGAAAGATGATTCATCACACCGGCAGGTGAGGTTGACTTGAGGCCCTGAGATAATAGGAATGCCCCTTTCACCCCTTACACAAGCTGCTCATTCATCCTCAATCATCCTCAATCCACACTCACTTTCTTTCAAATCAGTTAATCAAACATATAGGTTGAGCAGCCAAGGAGACACTATGCAGCCTTGTCTAAATATCTTGAATTGCAAACCAGTCAGATGCTAAGTACTAGATCCAATAATTCAAAAATACATTTAAAAGGATTAATTTTTATTAAGGTTTTGTACCTCAAAACGAAAAAACGAATGATCCTTGAAGGGTTACCCCCTTATAAGGTTACTTTGTTGTCTGTCTGTCAAGCCCATTAATCGCAATGTTGCAAGTTTGTACGGAACCTCGGTGCACAAGTCCGACTCGCACTTGCCCGGTTTTTTATAGTGTTTTAACACTAATTAGATTTTTATTTATCTGAATATATTTTTTTCGCGGCCTCCATACCTTTAAATCCGGCCCTCAGAATACAAAATAAGTTTGATATTAACTGTAAACAAAGTATGTTTTTGTGCTTGCTGGTGACACTGCAAGCAGTAAGGGCTGAAACTGCGTTAAACGGGCACCCGCGACAGACACCCGCCGCGTGTCTGCAAGCGCGGGTTCTGTGGGTATGTAAAGGACCCTGTCACAGGTGCCTAAAGAGTTCATTTGCTTGGCCTCATATGACAGAGTGACACTGCGGTTTCAAACTACTCTTTCTCTGTCGAAAGACATTTTCACAAGCTTTTCATCAAGCGTTATTGACTGAACAAGCCCGCGCGTGTTACTGCTGGCGGGCACCGCGCGTGTCCTCGCGTCGTCGGTTCACTTTTGTATGAAACCGCGCGGGTGTCCGTTTCAGCCCTAAGTGTCATGTCATGACATGATTGTAGTAGCATAAACCCATGTAGCATGTGCAATATTCTGAAACTTTTCTTATTAATACTCAGATTTTTTATTTATGAACAAAAAAATAAATTCTGACAGGGAAAGAAAGCCTAAACTCATAATTTCAAGGGTAGTAGTTACTGTAGTTAGCAGAACCTTTTTACTTTGATGTTATAAGTTTAAAGATCTGATATGATTAAACTTCTGTAACCCGGATGCATTCCAGCCGCGAGGTAATAGGCTTCTTTTGGGTCTTTTTGGACAATACAGAACAATAGCAGGCTCATCTAAAAAAAAATACGGCTTTGATGTTTCATCAGCTAATTTAATTTGTACACTTAATAAAAATAAATATTATAGTTCCCTGACAAAATACGTAATAATAAAAATCATGGAGCCTGGTTTGTCTAATAACCGCCATTTTATTTATTTTTTAAGGGGCTACCCACATAGCATAATTATATCTCCTAAGACACTTTATAATAATATGTTGTGTCATTATCATAAAATACTATTTTGTTTGATTTCACACCAAATATTCAAATGAAATAAATAAGTCAAAAGCATGGCCACAATATCGAAAAAAAAACAAACTGGCAGACGAGTAGGCCGACCAAAATATTCGCTCCAACCTTTTAATTGTGAAGCACAGGGCAAATAGTAATACAAACATCGCTTTCGCGTAATCCTCACAGTTGTAGTCCAAATTAAGAAACAGATCATAAATTCAATGGCCTGAAATGCTTATTTTGAAATCAAATATTCCTTAAGAAAAAGGTACTTTGGGAACCTCTATTCCTTTTCTTCCTTCATTGCCATTTTAATTGCACGTTGTTAGTAGGATTGATCTGTTTTCCCAGATATACAAAATAATTAATTTTGATTCAAGTGAAGAAAGTTTGTCATTGCACTCGACGCTGAATTCCGAACCGAGTCGAGAGATTCGATACGCGAGGGTGTGGTGGAGCCGAGAACAGCAGTGACAGTTTCTTCGGGAGAAATTAAATATCAGAACGAAAAGTTTTTTTGTCATTAATCACTTTGAAATTTATGATTTGTATTGCTTTGTTCCTTCTCAGGCTGAAGAAGAAGCAAAGGTATGAAGCCGCTAAACAGTCTAATATTAAAATAAGGAATTCAAATATTTTTTAATTTCGAACTCAAAAAATTACTTTTTGTTATTGTACATAAGCAAATCATTTTATTATAACTTTTTAACAAACCGACGAAAAGTGAAAAATAAAAACCTTTTAGTCTAGGTGAGCTCCAAAGTTAAAGTATGAGACAAGGATTTCATCGACGGCATCCGTCCGTCGATGAAATCCTTGTTTTTGCGGATGGGAAATTATCAAATAACTTTCCCCGCTCTAGGTGGAGCGGGAGGGAGTGTCTTGTACTGACAAAAACCCACCCATATTCCTTCTATTGCCTTTTATGTTCCGATACCGTGCTCTTTCGAACAACTCGCAACCCCGGCAGGCGGTGGCCTTGACAAGCCTCTCTGCTTTGCCGACATCTCTTTAGGGAGGTAACCGCTTCCCATTTCCTCTCGCTTCGGACCATGGACTGAACCAGGGCCGGGGTAGATGGCACCCTTAACCCAATAAGGTCTAAAGTTGTCAATAAAGTTCAAGATATAAGCCCAACTGTTGGGAATCTCTTGTAACTGTCTTCCGTTTCCACCGCCAGAACTTCGATGAAAATCATAATCCAACAAGGTCAACAGTTCTCATCGACGTACATGAAATGAACTTAAACACAATACAGCTGCTGTAAGCTATTGAGAACATCTAGGAAATACTTTCCGTCTCCATCATCAGACTTTCTATGACCGTAATTCTCCAGCTAGCTGATAAGATCTCGTCAAGATGCATGAAATGAGCCCAAACACGATATAGCTGCTGTTAACTGTTAAGAACGCCTTGCAAATACCTTCCGTCTCCATCGTTAGATCATCCATGACAGTCATTATCCAGCTTGGCTCAAAGATCTTTTTAAGGTGAATAAAAGGAGCCCAAACACAGAATAGCTGCTGTTAATCTATGCGGACCTCTTGCAATTGCATTCCGTCTCCATCGTCAGACCTTCAATGACAGCGCCAGCCTCCAGTAAGGTCTAAAGTTCTCGTCAACGTGAATGAAATGAGTTGAAACACGATATATCGCTGCTTTAAACTGTTGAGTACCTCTTCCAAGTTGCAAGTGTTTTCCGTCTCCATCATCCATCATCAGATCTTTAAAACGTCGAAATGTCATCAGAACTACATAAATGTTTTGAGGAGTGGCTGAAGAGGCGTCATGGCGTCCTCACCTACCGCCTGACGCAGGTCCTCACCGGACACGCCCGGAAACGCCCGGGTGTCACCATTGTGACGATCGCCCGGAGGACACGGTGGAGCACACAGTGGCGGTCTGCCCAGCTTGGGCGGAGCACCGCCGTGCCCTCGTGGAGGCGATCGGCGGCGGCGATCTCTCGCGTCCGGCACTGGTCCAGGCCATGGTCCGGAGCGAGAGGGGATGGGAAGCGGTCACCTCCTTCTGCGAAGCAGTAATGCTAGCAAAGGAGGTGGCCGGGCGTTTGAGGGAGAGAACATCTACCCAACCCAGCCGCCGCGGGAGACGCCCCGGGCGCAGGGCGCCGCGAGACGACTCCCGGCCACCGTAGATGCGGGCCTGTGGACGGTGAGCAATGGGTAGCTTACCGTCCGTCCGTCGATTGACGACAGGCCGTGTCGATGGCGCGTTCGTGTTTCACGCGCGCCTCAAAGAGATGTCAGCAAAGCAGAGGGGCTTGCCAGGGCCTCCGCCTGCCGGGGTTGCGGGTTGTTAGAAAGAGATACCGCGGCTCCGGAAAGTAAAGGGCAATAGAAGGAACATGGGTGGGTTTTAGTCAGTACAAGTCTGACATGCCCCCCCGCTCCGCCCAGAGCGGAGGAAGTCATTTGATGATTTCCCACCCGAAAAAAAAAAAAAAAACTACATAAATGTGCCAAATTTAAACAGAATCTGTTCACAATTGAAACTTCAGTGTGAAAAAAATCAATCACCCCTATTTTCCCACCGTTAGGGGCGGATTTTTTTTCTCATTAAAATGGGACCAACTTTGAAATATACTCTGTCCAATGAAAAAAGTTTTTTTTCAAATCGGACGTCTCAGTAAAAAGTTATGCGTGGTCATACATAAAAAAAAAATATACAGGTCGAATTAAGAACCTCCTTTTTTCGTCGGTTAAAAAATCATGTTTATTAATGATATTCTGTTGATAAACACTATCACATTTTCACCGCCAAGGCAAAGCCCTCGTTGCGATAAATGAGAAAAAAGCACGCATGCAAAATACATTACATATGAGCCAGTTTTCGAGGAATTGAAAAATAATTGTAAACATGATATAAAAGTATATTCATTTCGTAATTGATAACCATATACAATTATTATTATTACTAGTCGACTAAGTCAAGGTGGCGATTTTAGCTACATGGGCTTCTGTTTATTTTCAGCACATCGCGAACTTTCAGCATCGTTGAGTGTTGGGTAATTGTCGCTTTATATGTGCCATAAAGCTTGATGTTTGATAGAATTTCCTCGAAAAGTAGGAGTCAGTGGAAACGGTATCCTCTTTTAAGGAGTATGTCTTCGTGTATCACAATATCAAAGTAAGCACATCGAGATGTGCATCTAATTCTGATCTATCTATCTATGCATGTCTTATTTCGTCTTTACCAAGTCTCAGAAATCCATAGTCATAGTTTCCTGTGCAACTGGCGATGCAGCGTATGATATTAAGAATAAGGCAGACCGGATTTGTAAAGATACACTTCGAGACCGGTATCGCCGATCGATGTAGGCAACAAGTCTGCCAGACTAAAATGGGAGCGGGCGAGACACGGTTGCAGGATACAACCAGAAAAGTATAAGGAATCTGTGAATAGTGGATGCTGGATCGCTAAAATGAACATTGTCTAGAAAATTGGGATACTTCACAAAAATCGGACAGAAAAAGCTATTTAAAAGGTAGATAGCGGCGAATGGGAAAGACATTAGTTTCTGCGTTTTCTTTTTCCGTATTCTGACTTTCCTTGTTAATGGTGTCCTTTGTAGTGCCAAAAATCCTTACACCAAGTTTGGTAAACATTGAATATTTCATCATTTTTCTGGCCTGGATTCCGACCCTCTGTGGCTTTTGTCTGTTAACAAACTACCTCCTGTTATGGTGCGATCGACGGATTTGAGTCAAATTGTTTGGTCGTTGTTGATTTTTTAGCCACCGTTCAATATTATCGAAGTCAAGTACTTGACCGTTGTCATCCAGTATAGGCAAGACTTATTTCGCCAGTGTGCGCCAACTTCCCATTCTGCGTTACGCTCGCCGACATATCTCGACACATTAAACGAGGCGATAACTTATCGTCAGCGGTGCAGCCATTTTGTTTACCTTTGCTGAGTGTGGAGCCATGAACCGAATTTACAGTAGAATACTAAAATAACCAGCGTCGGGTTGTGTCAACGTAAACCTCGGTTAAATTGCAATTAAGTATCTTATGTCAGCATTTATTTTGCTAAGTGAGTATTCTTACGTATCTTAGTCTCTGTTTTACGACAGGCCCCTCAAGATAATAATGATTAATATTGAAAACAAGTTGTAAGTCCAACATTGTATTTGCGTTGTCCTAGATAATTCTGAATCTAATGAGGAAGACATTCTTCCTCAATTCCTGTTTGTCCAGTGTTTAGAACCTGTCTATCAAATGTAGTTCCTTTATTATTCTCCTTTAGTTATACAGCTTTGTCCGTCTGTCTGGAGCTGAGCGAGGTCTGGTGAATTGGCAGGGCAGTGGCGGTGGCAGGCCGCGTCGTATCGATCCGGCGGCGCGCGGCGGCGGGGCGGCCCGGACGCGGCTCCCCCGGCATCTCTCATTACCGTCTGTTACAATGCAGCAGTGCCACTTACGAGTACATGCATTATACAACAATACTTTCATTACATTTTTATTCCTGTTATTGTGAACGTCTAACCCACTGACATTGATATAAAATATAGGTATAGATTGGAGTTTTTATCGTCCATACACATTACACATATCGCTGTAGTCGGAAAACGTGTTTATTTTGATGATTACACTTTTCATAAGATTAGATGCGATTATATAGGGATATAACAAACAGTCCCTGAAATTATAAATATTAATGGGGGCCGTTCTTTTGTGATACAATTATGTCAATACAGCAGGTATTAGCAGGGCGCAGGGACTACGCAGTTGCAACTACGTAGACTGCTAGGCCTTTTTCCTTTGTTACAAAACGGAATGTGCGTTATCATGTGGAGTTTTATCTTTGTTGTCGGGAGTATTGTGATAATTATTTCTCTTCGTTTTTTGTAGTTGCAGTGTAGTGCACCGAGACAAAATAAAAACTTTGGCAAGCTCTAAGACTAGTTGTCTTATCATGAGGGTTTACAAGACTTCTAATTTGGTCTGTACTGCAGAAAGCAAATGGCTGTTGGTGGTTGTAAGACCATTAAAAGTTGCTCAACAATCGATACGTGTAAATGAGGACAAGGTTATAATATAACTTATACATAACACTTGTTTGATTTAGCGGTGAAAACATAATGGGCTATTGATGATCGCGGTACAGAACCGCCTCAGTGATTTGGATAAACAACATTAGTGTCCAGTCCGACCGCAAGTCTTGTACCTTGTCATACATATGATGAACAATTTGTTGCAACATTTGAAACTATTTCTGTACCTGAGTTTGTTTTGTTAATCGTGTCGCTGAACATTTCTCCACTACCTTGTTCATAAAGGTTTAGTAACGTTATATTTCAGCATAATTATAGTTTACTAGCTGTGCCCAGCGGTTTCACCCGCAAAAATAGATGTTGGCCGATTCTCAGACCTACCCGTTATGTACACAAAATTTCGTTTAAATCGGTCCAGCCGTTTCGGAGGAGTATGGGAACGAAAATTGTGACACGAGAACTTTATATATATAAGATAGCAAATACCTTAAATACAACGATGTTTGTTTTGTAACGACTACAATCAGCTAAAACGATCGAAACAAATTGAAAAAATAAAAATGAACGCATTATTGTACACCACTTTGCTTCATTTAATTCATCTTAATTTACTTGTTTTGGAAACTGGAGACCTAGTTTTTCAGTTTCCATAATATATTCTGTATATAATCCTCACTGGCCACTTGAACGATGCGAAAGGTTCCAAGAAACATCTTGCAATTTTTGACCTTCTTAAAATTCAAAACAACAGTGACACAGTCCCACTGGCGCTTTTAGGCCGTTACGCAAATGTAAATAAATTCATAATATTATGGAAATCAAATAAACAAAATATCTGTGTTATTTACACATGGTTCATTGGTTTGTTGTTTGTAGGCAGCACGTGGATACTGACGTAACTTCACACCGCTACAGAAATAGACGCACAGCACCTGTCCGCTACTGACATGACATCCGACAAGCAGGAATACGTCCGCATTCTACGCCTGAATGTAACATAACACCCTCTGTCTTCAAAATTACGTACTTATCTGTAGGAGAAATCTTACCTTCAGGAGTGAGCGGTGATAGCAAATTATTCACCTGTTGCTGGGAGCCAACTTCAGCGGGCAGATTTCATCATAGTTATATCGCACTGCTTTGCAAAATATAATTGAACCATTGGTAGTGCTTGAAAAAAACAGAATGTATTACTATTTCACTTGGGTAAGGTATGATTTAGTTAAAAGAAAGAAAATAAAAAAAAAGTTCCCATTTTCAATGGTCCAATTACGGAAACTGTAGGTAATACAATCTTGTCGCCTATGCTTGATTTGATAATATTTCATCGTGTGGCAAGTACATTCCTAGTTGGGTATAAAACCTGCAGAATCAGATACAATATTGGCCTACTTGCGCGTGTTGCGTAAACCGTACACTTGAACTCATTCTTTTCGCTGACACACTTTGTTTATACGTCCTCATTATTTTTTCACAAATAAGCTTACGTACTCCAATCATTATGTATTTAAAACAGGTAATTATAAATTTTAATACGTTAAACTTCCTGGAAGTTTTAATTCTGCAGCTGTGTACGGTGTTGCGCGCTGCAATGCTTTTATGAAAAATACGTTCAATGAGAGCAATCAATCTTTACTTTTTCCAACTGGAGAAATCGTTTATATTCGATGTTAAGCCGCGCAGAGGTTGATCGTGATCGTGGTGAACGCGGAAAATTATGCAAGAGGCACAGATTGTCGTCACGAAACCTTTTGGCTACACGTCGGCCGACACGGTTGCAACACCATAGCTTTCTCCTGTCGTATCGACCCGAAAGCGATATTTATAGGTTTTCAGATATACATACTACAGCCGTCATTCGTTTAATTTTATCTGCTAGTGGAGAGCACAAGTTTAACGTTGCTTTATTTTGTTTTGTTTGAGATTTCTAGTTCCCAAGCCCCAGGCTCAAAGATGATCAATATTTGTTATTGATGATATGTTATTAGGTGCACGGCTAGGCGGCTACCAGCCAAACGCCACCGCAATGTTGTGTATTAAGAAAACAGTGTTCTTTTCTCAGTAATTCCGCATTGCATTCTTAGTGCAACGTTTGCATTTTCTAAGTGAGATTTAATTGGGTCAAATGTGCACTCTACCTTATTTTCCTCGATTCATCTTTTTCCATTTCTAACTGCGCACGGATTACTTCAAATCAGAAAGGCGAATACAATGAAATATTAATATGTCCGTTATAAATGTCCGAATGATTCGCTTGTAACAGAACTTTATTATGCACAAATCGATTTCATTGAGCGCAGTTTATTTCAGTCGCGCGTGGTATGGCAATCGACGCTTACCGAGTTTTGTACGTCTCGCTTCGGCTAGCGGCTGTGGCTCGTGCTCCTTCAGTAATATCTCCACGCTTCATGTGCATTACATCGTCGCTTTATAACATGGCTGCAACTTAGTAAGGCGCATGTTTGCTGACATGGATGGTCGCAGTACTTGCGACAATCATTCACACAAACTTGTTGGGACTGCTCGACGACATGGCGAACAGCGGCGTTTTATTTGTCAATAGACTTCATGGCTGTACAGAAATAGTCACAACTTTTTATATGCGACCGTCTTACTGAACCTCAGCTAGTTCTTTTGACTTACATCTTACGTTGTGGCTTGTAAACTATCAAGACTCACCAAGGTTTCAAACATAAGCATACGCACAATGCTTACTTTCATCTACTCAAACAACGTCCGTTCACCATAACTGTTCCGTCTCCATGAAAACAAAGATCGCGTGACTTCCCTGTGACTGCTATGCTGCCGCGCTGGCTATAGTGCTATAGCTATCCCACATGTCTAGGCAGTGCATATCATATTAGAGAGATAGATAGGCAGCTACATACCTGTCTGTACCGCCTATCGATTGTTTATGAACGGGAGTTGATCTGTCTGGCTCACTATAGGTTTTAAAGGGGGTTCGTTGAAGGGTCGTTGAACCGCTAGGGCGCCGGAGAAGTAGCGTATGTTTGGTAGCGGGGGCGCGGGCGCGACTCTGTGCACCTGCACCCTAATTCAACTGCACATTTATTTCTTTGCACTCCTGCTGGCCATTCGTTCATTTTCGCAATTTTGATAGGATTTTTCTAGTAAATTTGCTCTCGCAGTGTGAATTAGAACTTTAAATCGGGTTTCTTGTCCACTTTCATTAGAAGTAATAAGAATAGTTTACTAATGTTGTTGTTTGTCATGTTATTCATTTATTCATGGACCAGGTGCCTATGCTGCGCCCTGCTAACAATAAAATATTTACGCGTAACTGCATATTTAACTGTTGTTAGGAACTTCCATTGTCAAGTTTTTGCAAAACCCTCGTCTGTCTGAATCATAGAGAAAAGGTGCACTTGTCCTTTTAAAAATGCAACCGGAAGTTTTACATGGGGTTACCGGCCACCAGGCTACCACAATTCATTTTAAAACAGCTGATTGTAGTAAGTAATACATATATGTTGTTTAAACACAGCAATTTTGTTTTTCACTACATTTTTACTTAATTACATTTGGAAATAGTACACTTTGGTTTTCTTTAAAACTGGATATTTTCATGTGATGTTCTTCTCTCCTTCCTTAGACTTGAGAGTTATTGAAACCCTTTCTTAAGAATATCCAGACTAAATAGATAACGTGAAAAAGTTAAATGTGAAAAACATTGTTAGGATACCTTATCTAGATAATTTGATCAAATAAAAAAGACTGAAATAAAATCTTGCCTATACTTAACTTACCAAAATAATAAAGTATCCTGGGCGTTGTTTTACTTAGTTTCAGTCTGTGGTCCGTTGTCCGCAGGCTCGACAGCGTTGTTGTCGAGGTGAGCTGGTTTCGCACGTGGCTGCAGCCGACGGTTGTCGACCCGCGGCCTTGTGAGCACAGCCCCTCGATACGCATCCGAAACCACACCAAAATAAACCTTACCAAACCACAACCAAAGCACACATTCGCATAAACGGTCCCCAATCAATCAAAAATTGATTCAGAATTAAATTTCGCACAACGATATCCAAGCGGTGTCGAGTACTTATAATTAGTTTCATCTTAAAGCACATGCAATTATCTTATATTGACCTTACAGCACCTAGTTACAAATAAAATACATAAGATATACCTACGCATCCAAACAATAAAAATGTAACAATCCATCCGTGACATTTACAGTAGGTATACGAAGTCAATGTTACGTTTTAAGACAATGAGCCGGTAACGTTTTTGTTAGCCGAGGAGAGGATAAACGTTCAGAGTCAAGGAAGGTCATGTTAGAATAACAAATTAGTTACTGCGCCGAGTGGCGACGACGGCGATTTGCGTTGTTTTTTTTTATTTGGTCAACTCACGCGCAGTTCAATAATAAGGCGTCACGTGGCCGTGATCTCCGAGGTGCATCCCGGGAGTTCGTGTAGGTACCTGAGTGATAAAAAAGCTCGCAAATTCAAAGGGAGGTAAACTTGAATTATTTGTTGTTTAGCTACCTGGCAAATGCACCTGGTGAGTGCTGGCTTTGTCTCTCCCGATGGCAAGTTCCTTGACATGAGATTGAATTATACATGACGATAGGTTATTTTATTATATAGAAGGTTTATTTCCAACAAGTGCTGTTGTTGCTTGCTTGGTTGGTTAGAATAACTTTTGCCGTTCTAATTGTGATAAATTTATTTATTGTTTTTAATGAGGATATTTATTAGCAACTACTTATACTATTTAAATGTAAGCTTAGCTTACCCACCTACTGACTAAAATAGATCTGTGAGTCAAAATATAACTTTGCTCATCTTCCGGCGTGGACAGCGAGACATTTTATTTTCCTTATGTTTATAGGGCACGCGACGATTGTTTTGTTTTCGTTGAATATCTCTAGCACATTGCCATATTAATTAATGACACATCATTACTTTTCAAGTGTGACTAAGAGACGAACTCCAGACATATTTGAATTCATTTTTGAACCCTACAGATGGAAGAACTCAAGTCTAAAACAATATAATTTAAACACAGCGCCTCCCCCATTTAAAAAAAAATATTATGATTTAAAAGACTGCCAACAGCGTGCAGTTTGAAGGCCTTGAGATCCAAACGAGTCCTATTCCTCAAGCTGAGATGTATTTATAGGACCAAGTATTTGTTGATTGGATTTAAGTAAAAGCTTTTCTTCCATCAGACTTGCTGTGAGCTTGGGTACCGTGATGCAGTCGGCAGACAACTGGCTTTTTACAACACAATTCTGTGCGGAATTGATCATCTAAGTGCATGCGCAAGTCCGCTACTAATCACCGTTATTACAAAGACTGCCTGTTTAGTATGTATGACACGTCCACGTAGTTGCATCGGGTTTCCACATACATAATAATTTTAAAGCTTATTCCATATTAGCGAGGAGCGGCCGCGCCCGTCTAACCGGACGGCGGACACCGACCGCGGTCGTTCACCACTGCCCTGGCCCTTTGCCCCGCCTACGGAACCAAGATAGCTCATATACTTGCATCTTTACCCACTCACCTATAAAGCAGACTTAAAATGGTGAAAGTGACCATAAAACCATACGGGTTGTTCGTGTTGTAGTATTAATTGTTGTCCATGAATAATGTAGATTTGGTGACAAAAAGGTCATGCACCAGACAATGACGTCGTTGATCGTTTTAAAACTGGTATTGCCACTTGTAATGAGCATACAACTGATTTTGTTGTTATGCCAAAAAAATAATATTATGAATTGAAAATAATAATTAATGAAACATCAATAATTAATGGCCATTTTTCCGTATCATCATATCCTCAAGCAAAGCTCTCTAGAGATCTTTATCAAATGAACGAACTTAATTAAATTAATGATAGATTCGACACTTGGTAAAACTAGCCCGACACAAGAACAGATCCATCTTCCATCTCCATAAATTGATAATGATCAACTATTCAACTCTAAATCACTCGTTACCGACCTCTGACCTTGCTTGTTGTTAAGATTTCCTACGGTGATAACAATAGCAATAAAACTGCGCTATTGAGTGCAAGAAATCTTGCATGTGGAAGTACTTACCTGATTAGGCAACCTTGTTTGCAATAAGTAGGTGGAAACCAGCAGAAAAAAAATCTATGTCAGTAGCACGTCCTCTGCCTGCCCACAATCAGCCCCCTTACGTATCTGCGGCGCCCACCTTATTGAAGTTCTTCCGCTTGACAAATTTTTTACCTAAGTAGTTGAGAAAAACAGCGCTTTGCCCTAAAAATAAACCATTACCAAGTAAAAGATTCTCTACCTTATTCCGCCATCTCAATTTATAGGGAATCATCCCCCTGAGGATAAAGCGCGCTTTACGTTACAATCGTATTGTTAACCGACTTTAAAAAAGGAGGAGGTTCTATGATCGACCGTTTTTTTTCTATGTATTTTCACCGTACTCCGCCAACTGTGGACCGATTTTCATAATTATTTTTTGTTCTAAAGGTTTTTTTTCTGCCGAGGTGGTCTCTTTTCAATTTTATTTGGGTAGTTTATGAGTTATGGACATATTTTTACATGTATGTGATACCAATGTTTTTTTTTTGCGGATGAGTATACATCAGATCAATGTCAGACTTGTACTGACTAAAACCCACCCATGTTCCTTCTTTTGCCTTTTATGTTCCGGAGGCGCGGTATCCCTTTCCATCAACCCGCAACTCAGGCAGGCGGTGGTCCTGGCAGGCCCCCCTCTGTTTTGCTGACACCTCATTGAGGCGCACGTGGAACACTAACGCGCCGTCGACACGGCCTGTCGTCACTGTCTATATGGATGTTCTGCTAATATCTAGTAACAATTGATAATGTGTACTCGACTAAAAAAATATGTGAGATATCATAACTAAAAATGCTGAAATAAAAAACTTTTATTAAAAAAAAAAATAACCGGCTGTTTGTAAAAAGTCAACGGAACAAACAAAAGTCACCGACTTACAAAACCAAAGATATTTTTCTTTTGAAAAAATGGCTAAAACCGTACCTACAAAGTCTAGCACGTAGGCATAGAGAATTTTATAGTCTTTGCACGTAGGTAGGTACCTAGATATTTCACGCGCACAGGGTGACATTGCCCTGCGAGGCTATTAAATCAATATTGTACTACCTGGAGGTCTGGTGATTTAATTTAATTTCTGCAAAGGCGACCGGACTACGTAGGTATTCTGGTAAACATAGGAACCTAGGGTTAACACTGCTTTTAGTTTATTTGCAACATTTTGTTCACCACTTCCCTAGGTCCTAGAGTGTGTGGGGTAGGTATACCAAAGAGGGCCTGCATAACTTTCGTCATTTTATATTATTTTCAAAATTCTCGTTTCATACAGATTTTATCAGTGGCCTACAACAATGAAACAAGTAGGTATTATGTAAGAATAAAATAAATCTTTCGAAGTGTCACGTTTCCTAGTTATACCTAGGTACCAACTACCAATCAGCAAAACTTTGATGTCTTTTTTTTTAGGGTGGGAAATCATCAAATAACTTCCCCCGCTCTGGGTGGAGCGGGGGGGGAGTGTCAGACATTTACTGACTAAAACCCACCCATGTTCCTTCTATTGCCCTTTACGTTCCGGGGCCGCGGTATCTCTTTCGAACAACCCGCAACCCCGGCAGGCGGAGGCTCTGGCAAGCCCCTCTGCTTTACTGACATCTCTTTGAGGCGCGAATGAAACATGAACGCGCCGGTCGACACGGCTTGTCAACTTTGATGGCTTTACATATTTCGGGAATGTGTAGATTTAAAAGTTTTTTTCTCGGAACAATATTGTGTTTGTGGTAAAACTTTAGTATAGTGCTGCAGTATAGTGCTGCAGGGGTGGTGATAAAACGGTTGAAGTTAAGCAAACGACGCTTCATACAAAAATCTTCCATCCACTGTCATCAGTCATGTTGCCTTATGAAAAAAAAAGTTGGGCGGATTCACCATGGATATCATACTAGGAGAAGGCTACAAGACTTTTCAATCGCATGTCAAAACAAGCAAGCCGCCGAGTTATCCCGATCGTTCTCAAACTTCTCACAGAGTGACACCCACTTTGTGTAGATCGAGCTATTCACTTTGAGGAGTAGGTACTGTCGGAACATCTGTTCCTTATAATAGACATCGTTATTTGGGTCATACTCGTACGCTACGCAAAGGTGGTGGTCCACCTACCTATTTTGTAACTTATCGCCAAAACACAGATTACAAAATAGACGCTAACGCTTTACTTGATTTATGACCACGTTAAATTAGCCATTTTATTAGGTAAACAAACCAATGTTCTGAATTTATGAATAATATTATTTACAAATTCAGAACATTGTTAGTTTTTATCTTAAAAAACTTCCGCTGAATGTGTGAGCATTATTAAATGCTTATACTACTCACACATTTAGCGGAAGTTTTGTGTCCCCAATTCTATGTGCATTTTTAACTCAAAATATAAATAAATATGAAAACCTGTCTCCTTCGTTCGCTTTGTTGTTGTTATCTTTTCTACTGCCTACTCACTCACACTCGAGTACTCGACACAATTTCGATAACTACTAAAATGTTGCCAAGTTCAAAATTTCTACTGTTTTAAGTTTCAATGGATCATATAATTTTGATTTAAACATCAATTTGGCTTTGGATTTGATAAGACGCGAAGGAAAAATACATAATAATATGGTATTTAATTACCTAAATAAAAACGCGTCAATACTGTAGCTGTATCAAAATGTCCTTTTTTACATTGAGGTATTAGTGAAATATGTTTTCCAGTTTAATTAACTTATATCGGAATACTAATTAATATTTTTCTACCCACGGCTGAAAAGCTACCATTCATTCTACCTAAGAGAAAATAAATGGTAGTAGTTACGAATTTTTTCATGGCAATACTGTACATGACAGCCAGCCAGCTGTGTGGAATGGATTGAAAAATAACTCGAAAATCGTAGCTCTGTCCTTGATGTGTCATCCATTACAACAATTTCAACAAAACGTGTTGCTTGGAAGTCTGGAAATTCTTAGTTATCATCGTGTTTATTTATCAGTGTATTAGTGCTCGATTATTATTTTGTTCAATTTGCCTGCTTCGGTGACAGGTAGTGCTAATTGTTAAAATGTTTATGTAACGCAGCATTGTTCGATCGCTGACTGTATATTTCATCTTTTGTTCCAGATAGCTTCACGGTGTGTCATTTTTCATTTGGTGATACGTGTTGAATACAGACAGCAACTGCGAAGCGGACGGTGTGACTCTTGTGTGGACTGGTGATTTGGTAGTGAGTCAGTGTAGCGCAGTGGATGCGGAGACAGCGTCGTAGCGCTCGCCCTGGCATGGTGCCGGGCAGGTAGCGCGCGCGGGCGGCCTGCGCAGGCCCCACACAAGCAGCCGCGTGTGTCCCTCAGCGTCGTCTATGGCCGAGCAACACATCACACCGTCGTCGCACTCTGCACTCACGAGAGAGTCCAGCGGGTAACTACTATGATGCTACTATTACTCCCAATTGTAATACTGTCCCATCTTATAGATAGTTGCCATATCACATACTGCAGAAGAAGTACATTAATAGTGCTCAACTGCGGGAATGTCATGGAACAAGAACCGATTTACAAAATAAACAATAAGCATTTGTACACACTGTTCGGCTTCATCAGCTGATTGTTTTTGGGCACACAACCTTGTATTGCCTAATTCTGTGATATCAATACTCAACATTATCTTATCAATGACATGATATACACAAGCATCACCACTGCCCTAATTTTATATTTGTGGTTTTCTGCGTTCAATAAACGCCTGCACTTAATCCTGGTGCTTTTATCTACAGTCACAATTTCCAAATTGAGTTTGATATAGTGATTATGTGGCAATTTTTTTTAATGGTCTGAATTCCAACAGCATTTTGATCTTTAGGTTAAGCTGTGTTGACCTAGGTTATTTTATAGATGGGTTTCTCTGTGCAATTGGAAACCAAGACAGGTAAGCCCTTGGCATTTGTAGATGAAAGTCTGATAACTGGTCTTACCTTAAAACCACACTAACCGGCTTGTGGAAATGATATTTTCCATTTAAAATACTGGTATTCCACTGCATCTGGTCAGACTGGAAGCCAGCCTCTAGTTGGGCAAAAGCTAGGCAGATGATGAGAACAGTTACTGTTTGGATACTGATATAATTATACCTTATTGAGATATGGTATTTTTAAAATCTTCATAGAAAATTCTAGAACTATTATTGTTTGAAATAAAGAAAAATTACAAAAATAACAGGTTTTCAAGACTACAATAAAGCAATAGAAATGTTGGTTAAAAATTCTATGCAAAAACTTGTATTACATAAATACACATTTAAAAATAGAAAGTTAGGTCTATGTATGAAAATAATTTAAAAATCTGGGAACAAAACATAAACAAACGAAAAGCACCCAAATAATGATTTCCATTATTATCAAGGTGTGAAGTTGACAGAATTTTGTCATTTAGTCGTATAATGCCTAATTCGCGATGGCACCCGATTCTCAAAAGGGCCAATTCGCGAATGGACTAGTTCTCGAAAGGACTAATTCGCGAATCATTGTTATGAATCATAGAATGTGTCAGCCTAAACTAAAACAGGAATTCTCAGTAAAAAATTATATGAGAGGAAGATTTTATGTCAATCAGTGAGATATATATTTTTATAAATATTTCATCATCTTGTGAAATTATCATTTTCTAATAAAGGGTTTTTTTTTCATAAATCTATAACTGTGATTGCACTTAACTCAAGCTATACTCTGAAAAAATATAATTATGTAATAAAATGCTTGAACTTATAGGTAGAAGGAAGAGAAAGTAAGAAAACTTGATTTCAGCCCACAAAATTCAAGTTATAAAAATATTTTTTTTATTTTTTCAATTTACTGGTTAGTGTCAGATTCTAGCGACCATAAAAAAAATCTTAATAGAGTAATAAATAAAACCATTAAATCACCTTTTCAACCTTGTTCATGTAATCCTATGACTTTTTTTTTCTTAAAATAGTAATTTAATGGGATTAAATGAATTGTATTGATAATTTAAAATATTAAATAAATAAATAAATAAAAAATAAAATAAAATAAAATAGCCTTTATTGCTGTTCAATTTCTTACAGTAGTTTACAATACATGCCTACTTAAAACTAAATTGGTTTCCTTAATTAATTTAAACAATTATCGGCAACTGGTTGTTTTTGTAGAACAGCTTGTCTGTCGACAAAGGCCTCCTCTAAGGATTTCCACGAAAACCTGTCTCTTGCTAACCGGCTCCATACCGGGCCAGCTCTTTTCTTTAGGTCATCTTCCCATCTTTTGACTTGTCTGCCTCTATTTCTTTTTCCATCTCTTGGATACCATTCTGTTACTATCTTAGTCCATTTTTCTTTATTTTCTCTCAACATATGTCCCGTCCACCGCCATTTCAACTGTCTGTAGGCTGTGAGTGCATTTTTAAATTTGGTTTTCTTCTTGATTATTTGTAATTTTACTCTATCACTTCTTTTTATACCTAATATACTCCTTTCTATTGAATTTTGGCAGACTTTCAATTTATTTTCTTGTAGCTCTGTTAATGCCCATGTCTGGCACCCGTATAGTAAGCATGGTATAATGCAGATTTCGTATATTTTCTTTTTTGCTGCCATTGGCATATCTTTATTCTTCATTATTTCCTTAAGAGACCAAAACCTTCTCCAAGTATTCGTTATTCTTCGTTCTATTTCTTTATTCATGCAGTCATCTGTAGATATAAGTTGGCCTAAATATATATATTCATTTACATATTCTATTTGTTCGTTATTTACCATAATCAGTTTGTTGGTTACTGTTTGTTGAGAATTCGTCATAATTTTGGTTTTAGTTAGGTTCATTGTCAGGCCGGCCTTAACACTTTCGTCGGATAGTTGCTGCAGCATTATTTCCAGAGTTCTTGCGTCCTCTGAGAACAAAATCAAATCATCCGCGAAGCGTAGATGGTTGAGATTTTCTCCATTTATGTTTAGGCCATTTTTGGTCCAGTTTAGCTTTCTGAAGATCATCTCTGATATAGGGTCTCCTTGGCGTACACCTCTTTTGATAGGAAATTCATTACCCGTGGTTTCAAGTTTTACTTTTGCTGTGCTCGCTGTGTATACGTTTTTAATTATTCGTATGTATTTTGCTTGGACCCCTTGTCTTTTCAGGGCGTCCCATATACCTATATTCATGTTCCAATGTATCGAACGCTTTGTTGAAGTCTACAAATCCTAAGTAGTACGTTTTGTTATATTCACTGTATTTTTGTAGAATTTGTCTGAGTGTGTGAATGTGGTCTATAGTAGAAAATCTGCTTCGGAAACCAGCTTGCTCCTTAGGTTGGTTCTCATCTAGTATATTGGTGATTCTATTAAGTATGATTTTAGAAAATATTTTGTATATATTCGACATTAAGCTGATAGGTCTGTAGTTTCCTATATCGCCCTTGTCTCCCTTCTTATGCAGCAGTATGATTGTCGATTTGGTCCAATCTTCCGGGATGGTTTCCGTTTCGAGGATTTCATTGAACAAATCTGTAAGTTTTGGGGCCAACACTGGTAATGTAGTTTTTAGTAGTTCATTTGTGATTAGATCTGATCCAGGTGCTTTATCTAGCTTTTGGGATTCGATAGATTTTATTATTTCTTCCTTTAGAATTGGTTTAATCTCCTCTTCATTTACTGAGTTATGTTCTTCTATTATTTGTTCCTCTTTACGACTTTGGTATAGGTTTTTGTAGTATTCCGTTGCAATTTCTAGTAATTCTGATCGTTTGCTGGTCTTTCCACTGTCTTTATTTTTCATATTTGGAATCCAGTCCTTTTTGTAATTCAATTCTTTTATTGCTTTCCTTATTCCTCCTGTTTTTTCTATATGTTTTCTTAATGTTGTTAACCTTTTTGTTTTTCGTTCTTTTCTGAGTTGTTCGCTAATTTTTTTGCTAATTTCTGCTATCTTTTGGTAATTATTATTATAGTTTTTACCTTGTTGTATAAGTTCTTTCCGTTCTTGTAATAATTGCATGCTTTTAAATGATATCGCTGTCTTACTAGTGATATTAACTTTTTTAGTTTCTGTCTTTAACTTGTTGAGTAGTCTCATGTATTTTTCTTGAGTCGATATACATTCCTTTTCCACACTATGCAAGGATATTTCAAGGTTGTTCAGAAGTTGATCAGTATTACCGGTGCATTCGATGGCTTTTATACTGCTGTGAAATTGTCGCGCTCTTTTAGCACATGTCCCTGATAGTTTTGCTCGAACTATTCTATGGTCTGAGTTAAAATTAAAATTGTTTAAAATAGACAAATCTTCAAAAACTTTAATATTGTTAGACATTATATAGTCGATCTCGTTTTTATACCGGCCATTGGGAGAGATCCAAGTCCATTTCTTTGATGGTTTCTTTTTATAAAAACTGTTCAGGATGCTTAATTTATTTTCAATAGCAAAGGATACTACCCGTGAGCCGTATATATATTTAAAATATTATAACTCTGTAAAGTCATATTTGTTACAGTCACAATTTATATTTTAATCAATGCTCAACCTAACTTTCCTAGAAATTGCAAAAAACATAAGAATAATAGAACTACTAACATACAAACTCAACACCTAGTTTTGTGGAAATTATCTGTCTATTATAGCCATCATCATTCTCCAACCCTTATCCCAATTTATTTGGGGTAAGTGTAGCATGTCTTTTTAACCCCTGACCAAAAAAAGGGTGTTATAAGTTTGGAGTTTGTATCTGAGTGTCTGTCTGTGGCATCATAGATCATCACCTCTTTTCTGGTAGACGGAAAATATATTATAAACTAGTTGCGCCTGGTTTGATCCCCTTAGACCAGAATAAAAAGTGGTTAGTGTTAATCCAGGTTTAAGCTATCTACATATACCAAGTTTTATCCAAATGCTTGTTTTTCTACATTATTCTCACATGTACAATCTCAACATGAATGATGTATCCATGATTTTGTAAAAATATTATGATTTAAAAGAGTGTCCATGGAATTTTTTGCCCATTCTTCTCCATAGAGATCAACACTTTGGAATGGGCAACTACAGTACTTTCACAAGTTATTATGTCTTGTGACTGGGACTGCAGCAGCATCTTTTTTTTGTTTTCATGACATTCAAAAGTGCCTTTGGTCTAATTGAAATAAGTGCTGAGTTTGAGTTTGAATGAGGGTAAAGGAGTAACAAACATGCACATGCATACAAACTTTCGCATTTATAATATTAGTGTGATTTGAAATCCTGTCACTTGTCAATGATATTACAAAAGTATGATAATCTTGACCGGATGCACAGGTATTACCAGGATCAGACACACACACAACCCGTTAAAATAACGCTTCAACAGTGTATGACATCTACTTTGTCTTCATTTTCAAACAATGTGTTTTGACTAGCACTTGCTAATACAATCTGGGTGGTTAGGCCGTTAGGGTAATAATCTACAGTTTATTCTAAATCTAAACACATTTGAATATTAAAAACACTTAGTTCAAAATATATTTTTTGAAGTACCTACTGCTTCTCAGTCTGCAATGGGCAAGATGACAATTTTTGAAAATGTGTTTTAAAATATTCTTAAGTATCTACTATTTCTAAAAAATATAATATTTCTGTAATTTATAAAATTATTATTGAAAAAAATGAAATTTTAATGAAACGTTCTTAAATTCGCGCCAAAACGCAGTCACCGGCGTTGACATTTGCTGTGACGTCAACCCTCAGTAAACTTGTAAACATTAGAGTCAAAGCAACAAATAAAACATATTAAATATTATTTAAATATAAATTCCAAAGGATATAAGTGGTGTGCGGTCCCTCAGTGCACTAATACGTCATTAAAAACCCCTAACAAAGTGTTTATTTACGTGCCAAACGATAAAACGATGCGATTTAAGTGGCTAACTCTGGCACGGCGAGATCCTAAAGCTGTTAGTCTTGATACTTCTATTTATTTCTGTGAAGATCACTTTGACGTAAGTTGTAACGTTATTCCATATATTCATAATATTAATCGTAGGTTACATACACAAAACAAATTCTCATAACGAAAACATAACCTCAAATACTAAATATATCAAGTGATATTTTACAAAATATCTTCTA